>SJYO01013871.1:35519815-36719815 GCA_006410555.1 Capra ibex
TCTAGAGAAGTTCTTTTAATCTCTATGGTTCCCTTGTAAAGTACGTTTCTACCCGAACTATTTCCTGTCTTTACCAGACCCGGATTGTCTTCGTCTTCTATAATTCTTCTCCACCGTTCTTATGTGTCTTCTTGACATGATTTTTCTAGAAGTGTTGGGTCTATTAGTGCTACCACACTAGTGAGTAGATCTCGGTCTGTAGGATCTTACACTTCAGTTCACCCGGAATCTTTCGTAGTGATACTTGTTTCGATCCCCTCCACTACCTTAAGGTCAACTCGATAAAGTTTAGGACTTTCTACTACGACACTTTCACGACGTGAGTTATACGGTCGTTTAAACCTTTTGAGTCNACCTTTTCCAGTCAAAAGTAAGGTTAGGGTTTCTGTCCGTTACGGTTTCTTACGAGTTTGATGGTGTGTTAACGTGAGTAGAGTGTACGATCATTTCATTACGAGTTTTAAGAGGTTCGGTCCGAAGTTGTCATACACTTGGCACTTGAAGGACTACAAGTTCGACCAAAATCTTTTCCGTCTCCTTGGTCTCTAGTTTAACGGTTGTAGGCGACCTAGTAACATTTTCGTTCTCTCAAGGTCTTTTTTGTAGATAAAGACGAAATAACTGATACGGTTTCGGAAACTGACACACCTAGTGTTTTGTGACACCTTTTAAGACTCTCTCTACCCTTATGGTCTGGTGGACTGGACAGAGAACTCTTTGGACATACGTCCAGTCCTTCGTTGTCAATCTTGACCTGTACCTTGTTGTCTGACCAAGGTTTATCCTTTTCCTCATGCAGTTCCAACATATAACAGTGGGACGAATCAATTGATTATACGTCTCATGTAGTACTCTTTGCGACCCGACCTTCTTTGTTCGACCTTAGTTCTAACGGCCCTCTTTAGAGTTATTGGAGTCTATATGTCTACTGTGGTGGGAATACCGTCTTTCACTTCTCCTTGATTTTTCGGAGAACTACTTTCACTTTCTTCTCTCACTTTTTCAACCGAATTTCGAGTTGTAAGTCTTTTGTTTGTTTCTAGTACCCTAGGCCAGGGTAGTGAAGTACCCTTTATCTACACCTTTGTCACAGTCTGAAATAAAAAACCCCGAGGTTTTAGTGACGTCTACCACTGACGTCGGTATTTTAATTTTCTGAGAATGAGGACCCTTCTTTTCAATACTGGTTGGATCTAGCGTATAAGTTTTCGTCTCTGTAATGAAACGGCTGATTTCAGGCAGATCAGTTCCGATACCAAAAAGGACACCAGTACATACCTACACTCTCAACCTGACACTTCTTCCGACTCGTGACTTCTTAACTACCAAAACTTGACACCACAACCTCTTCTGAGAACTCTCAGGGAACCTGACGTTCCTCTAGGTTGGTCAGGTAAGACTTCCTCTAGTCGGGACCCTAAAGAAACCTTCCTGACTACGATTTCGACTTTGAGGTCATGAAACCGGTGGAGTACACTTCTCAACTGAGTAACCTTTTCTGAGACTACGACCCTTCCTAACCCCCGTCCTCCTCTTCCCCTACTGTCTCCTACTCTACGGACCTCCCGTAGTGACTGAGCTACCTGTACTCAGACTCACTTGAGACCCTCAACCACTACCTGTCCCTCCGGACCGCACGACGTTAAGTACCCCAGAGTCTCAGCCTGTGCTGACTCGCTGACTTGACTTGACTTGGAGGTTTTGACTCCGTAAATACAACAAAGTTCGGTAGATCAAAAACCATGAAATATTACCGTTCGGATCCTTTAGTTATGGTCTCCACTGTCGATTTCTTATATTCTAAAGGTGTACTCTACTATTCTTCCAAGGGTTTTACTGACATCATTACCAACGCGTACAAACATTTACATGACTTTGATAAAGTAACAATTACAATTTACCCAGTCAACATATCTTGTACTTAATATAAAGTCAAAAATTTCATCTTTATGACCCAAATCGGTTTTTCAATTAAACTCAAAATTTTAGAAAGATTTGTTTTACAAGATAACCCGGTAGGGTTATCTTCTGGTTTTTAAGTACTTAAACACCTTTAAATTTCTGTGTAAAAAATTTTTCGTTACTTAGTTCCTTTTGTGTTTCCTTTAATTTTTTATGAAACTCTAATTACTTTTACTTTATATTATGTGGTTTTGTGTACTTTGTGTTACTTTCGTGTTGACTCTTTAAATATCGACATTTACGAATATAATTATGTATTCTTTCTGACTTTAGTTGAGAAGGAAATATTGGATTCCTAGATTTTTTCTTGTTTGATTTGGGTTTCGATCATCTTCCTTCCTTTACTATTTCTTGTCTCTATTCATTTTATCTTATAATTTTTTCTTTTACTTACTAACTATAGTTTTTAACCAAGAACCTTTTCTAGTTGGTTTAACTGTTAGAAATCGAGTCACCTGATACCCTCTTTCTATGTTTAATGATTTTAGACTTTACTTTTACCCCTGAAATGTTTACTAAGATCTCTTTATATTTCCTAATATTCTCTCACGATACTTGTTAACATACGGCTTTTTCAACCTATTGGATCTACTTTGTCTGTTTAAGGATCTTTGACACGATTTGTACAATGAAATAAAGATTAGTGTTGAGACACTTTGGGAAAATTAAGTCACTCTTCTTGTCAGTAACACGTGTCTGTATCTTGGTAATGATACCGCAACCCGAATGACGATTCAGACCCGAATAACTTTGCTTCTCTTACTACTCCGAGAGAGAAACCGTCGGGGTTCAAGTAGTAGAAATACGTAGATTCCCACGCCAACTACCCAAAGTCCCACAAACTGATACGTTGACATCTTTTTTCATCACGTTTTGACAAAAGGTTTCGTCAAAATGGTGAAATGTGGGGGTGGTCGTCACTCCATCCCAAAGAGGCACAGGTGTTATCGTGAACCACAACAGTCTGAAAATCTAAAAACAGTCAGACCATTACGTATCACCATCGCAATAGTTAAACATAATCTATAAGTAATTAATGAATCTATAACGAGACATGTAGGTACTAATAATTACTCCGACTTGTACAAAAAAATAACTGGCAAACTCAAAGGAGAAAACACTTCCCGTCTAACGGGCAAAAAGAAAACCTAACAAACAGAGAAAGAACAACTGAACAACTAAACAATTTAGTTAAGGAGATAGTCAAGGAATAGTCAATATGCAACGTTGTACACTCTCTCAGGTCGAGGACCTTTCGAAGTCTCTTACTTGCTCCTGACAGTCCCAGAACATCCACTTCGACTTCAAGAGGTCCGTATCTCTTTTAAGGTGTGTCTCTTGTCAAATACGTCTCTACTATAAACGAACTCTCGGAGGTTTGATTGATCTTTTTTTCCATTTTTCTGGACGAAAGGGAGGAATCCGTTTACTCTAAACAAAGACCTAAAGTACGAGGACAAAAACTTCTGATCAAAATTACACCTGCTTTACCGACACCACCTAAACACACAAAGAGGTCAGACCGGAAATAGAGACGTGGAGTCGGAAACTTCCAAGTAGACACTATTTCGTACTGTATAGACCTCCCCCAGTGTTTAACCTGACTTAGTAGAAGATTTGTTTTATCAAAGGTAAAGGTCTGAACAAGGGAAAGTCACAACCTTGATAAAATTTCTTTATGAATTTTGGGGTGGAAACCCTCCAAAAAGTATCACCTAGACAGGAAGATTTCTGTATTAAATAAACACAAAAGGACCCTTAGTAAATCCTTGTCGTCAAGTTTCGATCTTTACCTAAAAGGAAGATAAACAATAGAGATGTCAACTGTCTACGGAGACTGCTTCGACACGAAACCGTCCCGATCCAAGAAGGTCAAAAAATTGTCATGTCACTTCTTCTTGACATTAAGACTCCGCTGAATAGTTACGGAGACTTTGGAATAAACCGGGGAGTAATGGAGTAAGTAATCCCGCCCTCCGTGAGGCCAGTCTCTAGTGTACGAAACCGACTCCCTCTCCCACTGAGAATAAAACAAAAGACTGTCTGTCCCGGAACCTCACCCCACCTCTTCCCAACTTTTATCAGTAAAGAACCGATGAACCCAGGTAAATGTTCACTCTTTCTCTTTGTTCTAGAGACCTCTAACCAGAGGGGTCAATGTCACCTACACTACATTCGTCTCGACCAATTCCTGGTTCCTTTTGAATCTCCCCTATCCTACATAAGTGTAACAAATATAAACAATTTGCCAATTTGGTTTCGTATATGGAGACAAGTTTCAAACTCAAAAGTTGAACTGAGATTCAATCGCAGGGGTCTAATAAGGTCAAGAGTGAGTTCAAATTACGGGGAACGGGGTTATATAATACATATAATTAGACTAGGTGACAGAATATTTTTAATCTGTGGACAGACGAAAGAAAGTAAGTAAGTTGGTTACAATAAGTGGTTCATAAGACACGGTCCGTGACACGATCAATAATGGTTGTTTTATTTAGTTATCAAAAAGAAGTTGTTTACAAATTCGGTACCACAACCTCCAGTCTCAACGACACAGAAAACCCTTCCTTCCCAATTGCTAACGTTCCCGACACTCCCCGGGACTCACCCCGACCAGTACAAAACGAAACACTACACCCACGACCAATACATTGACGGACGTAAAACACTTTTTAAGTCACTCGACTAGTGTAAAATACGTAAAAAACTTTTTTACGATACGAAACTATTTTACACGTAATCTTTTGACGTTAGCTGTTTCTAAATACAAAATTTTTGGAAACACTTCAACCTTAGGGGTCACTCTTTCACTTCTAAGAAAATCCCAACTTTGGGTAACCTTGACTCACGACCACGGAAAAGAGATCACAGGAAGGATAAAGACCCTAATAAGGGACCACCGAGTGTACCATTTCTTAGGCGGAAATTACGTCTTCTGTGTCCAAACTAGGGACCCAACCCTTCTAGGGGACCTCTTCCCTTACCGATGGATTGAGGTCATAAGAGTGGACCTCTTGAGGTGCCCGTCTCCTCGGACCGTTCGATGTCAGGCACCACAGTGTTTCTCTGTCTGTGTTGACTGTCTGATTGTGAGGGATAAAGAGGGTCCTTTGGACCGTGGTGTGAATCGGGGGTCTGTCGTAAAGTCTTTCGTATTGGAGTCTGATGAGTCCCTTACTTGATAAAACAAAAGTATAAAAACTTTTCGACCTCCTTTTGTACACTCCTACAACGTCTCTTGCTTCCGTCAAAGGAGGAGCCCGGGAGTTATAAGAGACTTGCACTTTGAGACCAGAGTGGAACATAAAAGGCAATCAGTATTCTGTAATCGTTGAAGATAGACGAGTGTTGAATAAATGCAACAAAATCAGAGACATTGGTCTTACACAAGTCTCTACAGTCACCCAAGTCTAACACTCGACAAGAACTCTTCCCGGGAGGATCGAGCGAGGTAAATTTCCTCGACACCGGCCTCGCGAATTTCGTCTTACAGCGGTGCCGTGACAAAAAGAAGGAAGCGAGAGTCCCTACTCAAGATTTCACTAATGCAGACTCTTGTGTCTCGGTTCCTTTCAAGTACGTCTATAGGTCGAAGTAGTCGTTGGTTGATTTGTTTGGTTCAGAGGTCTCGGATCAGGCGGAAGAGTTAATATTATAGTTGAAGTTTTTCAATGGTTTTACGTACTCCGTTATTGAACGGGACTCATTTCAATCCTGAATCTCGTCAAGTGAAACAAGGACAAAAGACTAAAACAATAAACCTAACTATAAATAATCACAAAAGAAATCGAAAATATTTGTGAAACAAATACGATTTGTCTCAACACCAAAAGTCAAGTAAAACCTAGGAATCTCACTGGTATATTAAATAACAGATTTGGGCCCGTGAAAACTTCTACTTTCCTCTGTGATTTTTATTAATTGTCACAATTGACTAGGTGTCGTCCTCATTGGACCCTGACTGAACCCGTTTAGTCCTGTAGACCAGTAGGGTGGAGAGAAAATCTACTCCCCCCTTTTCTCGATCTCCCAAAAAAGAGACAAAAAACAAAACGAAAACGTGTCCGGATATTATATGAAAATTTATCACTGTACAGGATGTGAGAAAGGAGTACAAGTAATGGGGAGTTAGGGTTGGTCGGAGGGATGGAGTGGATTGAGGACCGATGAAAAAATAATTCAAATTAAAATTTTTAACTTTATATCGACTAAATGTTACAAAACCCACGTGTCGTTTCACTAAGTCAATATGTATATATATATATTTAATTTATATAAAAAAGTCTAAGTCAAGGTAATATCCAATAATGTTCTACAACTGATGTCAAGGAACACGAATGTCATCCAGGAACAACACATAAATAACATATATATCTCATTACATAGACAATTAGGGTTTGAGGGTTAAATAGGGAGGACGTGGAGGAAAGGCGAAACCATTGGTATTCAAACAAAAGATGTAGACACTCAGATAAATACAAAACATTCATTCAAGTGAACATAATAAAAAAAATCTAAGGTGTATATTCCTATACCTTACACTACAGTATAAACAGACAGAAACAGACTGAATGCATCATACTAGTAGAGATCTAGGTAGGCACAAGGACGTTGGAGGACCGATGAAGATTCCGGTGTATGAATCCGGGTCGATGAGACGGTCGACCGGGAACGGAAAAAACTAATTTGTATACAGTGCACGTTCCGGTGTAATTAACGAGGAAGGACAGAATTTTTAGTGTAAGTAAAGCTATATCGACTAATTTCGTTTTGTTTTTTATTTCGTTGAGTTTGGGTATGAAGAGGTACCAGAAAGGTTTAATTATGGCTTGAAAAGACTGACAGGGTTCGAGAATAAAGAAGTAGTAGTGGATCATGTACCACACAAATGACACGATACAAGATAAATGACTTGTATTGAAACATGCACACTTGAGTAAAGTATGTACACACAAAACGAAAGGTCGGTCAATTCTACTATTTCTTGATTTAAAGAAAAAGAGACCGAGTGTACAACGGACCGTCCCAAGGTATACGTCTCGAAGGAGTCATACGAATGACTATTTTGTTTAAAAATTTTAAGAAATAAACAAAAACTAACACGACCCAGAAGTAACAACGCACACCCCGAAAGAGATCACCGGCGTTCGTCTCCGATGAGACATCAACGACATACCCCCGAAGAGTGACGCCACCGAAGAAAGCAAATCCGAGGGTCCAAGATCTCGTGTCCGAGTCATTAACACCACGTGTCCGAAGTAACGGGACTCCGTACATCTTAGAAGGGTCTGGTCCCTGACTTGGGTACAGGGGACGCAACCGTCCGTTTAAGAATAAGTGACCTGGAGGTCTCTTCAGGCGTTGTTTAATAAACTACCGGTGTTTTAAGGTTCTTGAAAGGAAAGGGTAAGGGGTTACATCATAAAGGAATGACAAGGGTCTGAATTCAACTTTATGTCAGAAGTAAAAAGTGTCTAAGATATAAATACTTCAACCGAGAAGTGGTTCAAATAAACATTGAGACTTTTGTTGTGAACGTCGTGAAAGACTGGTAACCACCTGAACTCGTCTCACAGTTTTTTTAACCGAACGGGGTGACACGTGCAAAGGTCGACTCCAGGTCGGTCTATTACGAGACGGAAGAACAAAATACAGAGTATGATTTTCATACTTTTCTTCACAGGAAAAGTACCCTTTAACTTACCGTACAAAAAACATAAAAGCACGAAAAACAACCATCAAAACAACAAATTTTACCAGGGGTTCATGTACTTCACAACGGAACACAAGGAATCGCGTTCTGTCGACACTTTACGGATTACCTCTTTTATACACACACTCTATTCGAAACAAATCCGTGCTCAATGTGACCACAACTGAAACTCTAGTGACAATTACTTAGATATTATACATAATTTGTTCCACAGAAAATTTGTCTTTTGTTCCAATACATAACTGACCAACTGTTTTCGTAACACTGGTCTCCGAAGGACGAGGACATAAAGGAGATGGTCGTCAACAAGTCTTAAGTGTTTAAGTCACAAAAGTCATCGAATTATCTTGTATGATGTGGTTTACTGTCATCTGATATAAATTTATGAACTTTGTACCAAATCTTACCGGGTTAGATTTTATGGTCTTTCTCAATTAAACGAGTACTTATGGTAAGAGTACTCACACCTGGTTCTAACAGGATTTTAAATTGTTAAATAATATGTCCGGAGTTTGGGTAAGACGGACGAAATTTGTAAGACAACTAAGGTCTTGTTAGTTGAGAGTAAGGTATTTATTTACTACTTGAGATGTTATATCAAACTACACCGAGTATATATACTTTCGTAATAACGGATTCGATAATATTAAGAGAACCTTTGTTTTAAGATTCTCAGATAAAAACAGTAAATAAAGAATACTTCTTTTTTTACACAAGTTTTGGTGTGGTAGTCACACTGTAAGAGTTCACATCACATACCGGGTGTCAATCGACATCCTTCATAAAAATATAGATTCTTTGTAGACTTTTTTTAATTTCCTATACCTTAATCAATGATTAAAGCAGAAAGACTCCTTATTCTTCTTTAAATAATAGCGTAACGGATTACTAGACTCAACTAAAAATAACCCAATAATTAGAAGGGTTTCTAAAGTAAGTTAACAGGATTTTATGTAAGGAAACGTTGTTTCTCCTTCTTTAGAGGATTTGTCGGTTGACTCCATATGCGAAAGAGGACCCTTCACCATCTTGTAACCCGATCTTCAGTGC
This sequence comes from Capra ibex, assembly GCA_006410555.1. Lineage (NCBI taxonomy): Eukaryota > Metazoa > Chordata > Mammalia > Artiodactyla > Bovidae > Capra > Capra ibex. The sequence continues at coordinate 35,528,541 of SJYO01013871.1, forward strand.
CCGGGGCATAGGAAAGGACTGTTAGTATAAATCTCGGTAAGACTCAACACGTGTACGTGAGGACTATATATAAAGAAATAGAAAGAATAAACCTTTCTTCTACGTCACCTACCAGTCGAAGGATGCAGTCACCTGTGTTATTTTCGTTCTGTTTCGAGAACCTGGACTGACGTCTAAACAACGTTATGACTTCACCACTCATTGTTTTTGTTAACACTTATTGAGCGGAGGTAAGTGGTACACGGTCCGTGAAACGAATCGCCAAATGTGCACCATTGTGTCGTGTAGGAGGGTTGTCGGTGTACTTTTTTTAGGGTAAAGGTCTCCTTGTCAGCCTCCTACCCCTCCGAAAGCTAAACAGGAGTAGTGAGACGAGTCCTTCACTCCCATGGGTTAAAACTTGTGACCCGATTCAGGTAACGTACTTGAGGATTTGTAATAAGAGGGTACACACCGAAGTCCGTCCTAAAGTTGAAAAGTGTCAAAACTTCAAGAGTCCCCTATCGAATTGCACATAATTCCGTGTGTGGGGACTGGTTATTTCACTCCATACGAGAACCGTAGAGAGTTTCGTCTACTAATTTTATTACCGGTATTAGAAAGTGTCACGAAAACTTAGTTAGTTAGTTATTATAGTCAGAACCCAAGACTTCTGTCTCCAAAACTTATAAATCGAGACATATAGATTACCCTATAAACGTTTATATATCATTCTTTTTTCATTTCTCTCGTTAACAAGAAAGAAGACAAAATCAGATAAACTCGTTTGGAAATAAAAAAGTCATAAACATAAATAAACCGAACAACGTCGTAAGCCCTAGAAATCTGGACCGTGTACTCTAGATCAAGAGTCCGGTCCTTAACTTGGGTCCGAGGGACGTAACCCTTGAACCTCAGAATCGGTGACCTGGTGGTCTCTTCAGGACTCGTTTTAGAAACTGTTCCATCCTTCATCGAGAACAAGCATTTAAAACTTCAGACCCCGAGTGACTGAAGTAAGTCTACCACGGAACAGTTTACCACCACCAACAAGTCAGTGATTCAACACAGACTGAGAAACGTTTGGGGTACCTGTCGTCGTGTGGTCCGACGGGACAGGAGGTGACAGAGGACCTCAGACGAGTTTAAGTACGGGTAACTCCGCCACTACGATAGATTGGTGGAGTAGGAAACGACGGGAGAAGAGGAAAGACAGCTTACCTCAAGTGTTTTAACATAGTTGATTTGGAACGATAAGGTTTTGTCTCTGGTTCAATCCACCACGTCGGTCAATTAAAAAGAACCTTTGTAAAGTCAGAGAGGAAGAGATGGTTTGACGTAAAAAATTTTTTTGTTCGTTTGTCTTTTTCTACTTCCCGTAAAATAGTGATTGAATTCTTACACGTTCTGTAAAAGAAACCACACAATACAGTCTTTACGAAACGTTAGTTTCAAATAAGTTCTATAGATTAGAAGTCCCTGAAAGAAAAATAGTAGTAATCATTTATCGTGTGTTTTTTAATTCTGTGACTTTTATTTGTCGCTCTTTAGTCCCCTCTTTAAACTCAAGATCTTTTGTTTCTACTCCTTGCTCATCCAACCCTGTGGGTCCGATTCAGTATACTGAGAATTGGTGTAGGATCTACCGTTAGTTAAGTAGAACTAGTTAACAAAACACGGATCTACTGACTACCACCCCACCCCCGGTGCTTGGGAGGACGACGGAGTTATTACTAACGGGTGATAGGAGGAGGTCCGTCGACGTCCCCCTCAGACCCACACGATCCCTACGAGGGTTCAGGTGTCGGACCACCCGAGAAGAAAATGGTACTCGTCATCACTTCCCTACTCAAAATACTGTATCGAGATGAAACGTAAAAACGAAATCAATTACTCTGACTCAGGAAGATTTTGGTTCGAGAGCACGATTCAAATACTAATAGGAGAGATAGGTGTTGGAGTAAGGTAAAGACCAGGTTGGGGACAAAAGGGGTCCTAACTCCGTATAGTTCTTTTCACCCCGAACTTTGGATCGTCCTAGGACACTACGGAGGGGTCCATGTTTTCGGGGAGACACAAGGGACAAAGAAGAAACATATCTTTTTCCGAAGTCAGAGGATCCGGAACGGACTCAAGGTTCTCGTCTGAACTCGTCAATGATTAATCTCTTCACTCCCTTCCGTCTTTGTTTCCGTTTCGGTAGTTCGCTCTTTTCATCACTATCGAATCTGTTACCAACTCACTATTTTCACTCAGGTTTCAAGGAGGAGTTCCCTACATGTGTTCCGTAGAAACTCAACAAGACATCTTTGATTCTGGGGGTATGTGTGTGGGTCCACCTCCTACGACTGGTATTCGTGCATCTGGGGTCAGACCAACCTTGGTCTTCTAACTGTGAGGACTACGTAGTGGGACAATACAGTGGGGGTTGGTTGGTCTTCTTTCAGGTGCTTGACTCGTGTGTAGGATATTGAGAGTAGGGTTTGCAACAAAAATTTTGGGAACGGACTCTCGGTTTCTCCTCAAGTCCAGAAAACTCGTACTCGACGGATAAGAGTAACGAACTGGGACGTGATTTACGCTATATGAAAACACCGAGTCTACCATTTCTTAGACGGACGTTACGTCCTCTGGGTCCAAACTAGGGACCGAGCCCTTCTAAGGGACCTCTTTCCTTTACCGTTTGGTAAGGTCAGGAGAACGGACCTCTTAAGGTACCTGTCTCCTCGGACCGCCCGATGTCAGGTACCCCAACGTTTTCTCAGTCTATACTGACTTGTGAAAAGAAGTGGTGTTGGGTCATAGTCATCTAACCGAAACGGCGAGGAACCCACTCGTCTGAGTTCAAACCAAGTCATTCAGCGACTGTGTTAGTTCTTATATTTAGTGATACCCCGTGAAAACAAAACTTTCGTCTTCTTTAATGAAGTCGAACACTATCCTTTGACTGTCAAAAGGTCACGAATAAACTCCTTCAACCGCCGAATCTTTCTTAAGTGTGAACGTCGTAAGACGATTAGTACAGGTGAAATGACGAGTACCGACCCTGGTTCACTAGACGGGTGAGTCTGGGAAAGAAAGAAAGAAAAGAGAGAGGGAGAAAGAAAGAGACACGTCCCAGAATCAACTCCGTGTCCCCTAGAAGTTAGAAACAGCGTACACTCGAGAATCAATGTCGTACGGCCTAGATCAGGGGACTGGTCTCTAGTTTGGTCCCGGGGGACCCTCACACCTCAGAATCGATGACCTGGTGGTCCCTTCGGGGATCTGGCAAAAGATAAGAAAATTTTTTTATAAATAAATAAACCGAAGTAGCCCAGAATCAACGTCGTGGCTGATTTACGTAGTACACCCTATAAAGAAACACCTGTGTCCAAGAGATCAATGCCAGGTGGTCGAATTAACGAGGAGTGGTACACCCTAGAATCAAGGGACTGGTCCCTAGTTTGGCCACAGGGGACGTAAGGTTCCGTGTAAGAATTGGTGACCTGGTCGTCCCTTCAGGGTCTTGACAAAGTCGAGAGATAGGGATCCTTCGGCGGAGACGGAACGAAGACTTTCCGAGGTAAAGGACTCAGACTTCCCAGGGAAGGTGACTGACCTCTGTCTTTCCCTTTTCCTAGAAAACCCTAGAACCGGAGTTCGGAAGAAAGAAGGGTCTCGTCGGGGTGTGACCCACGGAAATTCCGACACAGATCCTTCTGTGCACCCTGTGTATAACAGAGTAAATAAACTACGTGTAGTCTTTGTAGTGTAGAAAGTAACGTGTCCTTCTCGACTTGCAAGACAATTGTGTCTCGGGTGTAGATAGAACCGAATGGGCACTGAGGAGTACTAAAAACGTACCCCGGAACGTTACATTGTCTACGAGTCTTATTGTAAATAAATGATATTCACGGTAAACATTGACTAATTTATATCACATCACCAGTGGAGTTACTCTTCAACCAGGAGGCTGAAAACACGATCTTCTGTCGAAGCAGCGTATTGAAACTAAGTCACTTTGTCAACCTACCCTACTAGTCAGACTGAGTAACGGTTCGAATTCTTAATGCCCATAACTTCTCTTCACCAAACTATCGACAGTCCACATCTGTATATGTTTAACACACAAAGGAGGTAAAGGGGGGAGAAGACAGGGAGAGAAAATAAAAACACACCACGAAGCAGGGACACTGTGAAATACCTGTTTTTACCACACTCCTACCCTTTCTCTCTTCGGGGTGTCTTTAATCTCTAACTCAATGCGTTCCGTCGGAAAGTAGGGAAAGACAATAAAAGGGGAGCCCCACCGAGAAAACTTCGGAACCTACTATTGTCAAGTAATAAAAGTACTATAAGGTAAATGTCTCAAGTACCTGTCTGATACAGGAATGTGCCATATAAAAAGACGAACCGAGAACATTTCAAAGATGAATCCCTCAAAAGAAAGAGGACAAACGTTTAGTTTTCCGGGTTATTATGGTAGTTTCGTATATTCTTTATTTTACCTGGGTGACCGAAGTGAATCAATGGTATTCCTTGTTTCAAAATACTAAAGGTAGTGTCAAGTACCGGTTAAGAAGACGCTTCAACGAAGGAAGGTTTTCTTTAAACATCTCTACCGCACGTTCGCACGTACGAGTCCATGAGTCAGTACAGGTTGAGAAAAAACTGGGACACCTGACATCGGACGGTCCGAGGAGACAGGAACTCTAAGAGGTCCGTTCTCATGACCTCACCTAACGGTATTGGAGGAGGTCCTCTGGAAGGACTGGGCCCCTAGTTACACCCCCAGACGGACGGAGAGGACGTAACGTCCTCCTAACAAATGGTTGGCTCAGTGGACCCTTCGGGACCATCGGTAACCACATTGAGTCTTTATCTTTATTTTACCTTATAATATGTCGCTGATTTAACATATACAAGACCCACAAGCAACCTTTCTTACTGTGACTTCGACTTTGAGGTTATGAAGCCAGTGGAGTACGCTTCTCAACTGAGTAACCTTTTCTGACTACGACCCTCCCTACCCCCGTCCTCCTCTTCCCCTGCTGTCTCCTACTCTACCTACCTACCGTAGTGACTGAGTTGCCTGTACTCAAACCCATTTAAGGTCCTCAACCACTACCTGTCCCTCCGGACCGTACGACGCTAAGTACCCCAGCGTTTCTCAGCCTGTGCTGACTCGTTGACTTGACTTGACTTTAACATATACATTTCTTTATAAATTCTGGATACCTTTACAAGTAATATGTTAGAAAATAAATTTTTTTTTGTCCTTTGACGTTTTTTTTCCGTCTTTTATACGTTCGTGTACTTTCTTTTACAGATCGTCACAGACTTGACAAAACTTCTTTTCCACTAATAACACCTCATTTACAGAAATTATTATTAAAAAATTTCAAGTCTTACCCTGGAGTCTTGGTCTCCGACACCCGACCCTGATGGAAAATCTTTAATCACCTCATGTAATCTCAGACTATGACACGAAGTTCTTCGACGAGCCGTCACAACCCCGACAGAAAGGAGTAGGGGCCGACGGACCGTGCAACTGAACCTTTGACAAATTACCTACGCATTCTTTTTCTCCTGGGCGCAAGTAAGGGGGATTTGAGCAACTTCAAGTTCACGCCTCCTTATCGGCGCAGAACGGTCTCCTCCTTTAGGCTCAGCTCAGCTTGCTTCCTGACTATTTCTACAGGGAGCAATCGGGACCCTTCGGCCGTGGCCCGTGCTGCACTTGGGGCAGCCTGAGCGGCTGCCGCCGGGAAGGGCTCCCCGGCCGGCGCGGGCGACCTTCCACCCTCCGCCTCAGCGGGCCGAAGACCCTTCTCTGGTTTCCTTACTCATTAACCTTTAAGACATTGTCTCTGGGAAGAGGGTTTGGGATATCTGGAAAGTGGGGTTTGGGGGACGGCCCTTCGTTCTCCTGCCCTCTGTCTGCGCCGCCTCCCTCTCAGTGCAAGGCCTCTCCCTTCACTTTATTTCTCCCGCCGTGGGCCCCCCTGGACACGCAGTAACTCCCTGGCTCCTCTTCGCGCCCGCGTGCCCCACCTTTCCTCTTCACCCTCGCTCTTCGGCCTCCCCCGCCGGCGCGTCGCGCCCATTCCCGCGGCGCGTCGCGGGCTCGGAGGACGGAAGAGGCCGGCGCGGGGCCGGCGGGCGTCGGAGGGCCGAGATCAGGCTGGGCGCGAGGCCTAGGCCGGCCGCCTCGCGCGGGAGGCGCGCGTCTTACACCGGCGGCTGTACCGGGGCCGGGGCCGGAGCGCGCGGGACCGCGACCCGCGACCGTGACGACCGGGACCCGCCGCGCCCCGACACGGTGCGGTCGGGCGTCGGACCCATGGGGCGTGCCGGGTCGCGGTCTTTGTTCATTCACGCACCGGAGAGGAGCGGGGGTCCTGCCGGCTCTCGGCACCCGAGGGTGGGTAGGGAGGGGCGTGGGTGGGGAGGGGCCAGAGGGCGTCCTGGGGTGCGACGGGCCGTTTCCGCTCCTCGACGTCGGCCCCAGGAGGGAGCCCGACGGCCCCTCCGCGGAGGAGGCGCCACCTCGCGCGAGGTGTCGGCCTCGACCCGCAGGGCCCGCTGGAGCGGGCGCGGGGGTCGCCACGGCGCAGGGCCTGGCACTCCGCGTCCCTCTCGGGGCGTCCCGTCCCGCTAGTCCTTTGAGGGGCCCTAACTGACCCCGGGGACCCTGCACCCCTCCTCCCGGGAAGAGCAGAAACCGCCTAATTCCACGGACGAGAGGTTTCCACGTGGGCGCGCGGGAGGTGTACAGCCGACCAAGGGGAGGGCGGAGGCACCCCTGGTGCCCGAGGGACTGGGAGCGAGCCAGCCAGCGGGACTTCCGAGCAAGGGAGAGAGGGGGCGGAGTAACAAGAGGCCCAAATACGGCACGGGAGAGGGGCTGAGAGGAAGTGGGGTCCTTGACCACGCGGATGTAGCACTTGTTCTTGCACTCGACGAGCCACGAGCTCCCTTCGCTCTGAAAATAGGTTCGAGTCATGTTGACACCGACCTTGGTCTTCGGGACAGGCAGACGTGAGTGCATTCAGCACCTCACCTCCCCGCCCGCCCCGCGCGGCCCGGGCCCACCCCCGTCCCCACCCCAGCCTAGAGACCCGAGGTCGCCGAGTCTTTTAGAGAAGGTCGCCTACTTTTGAGTCTGCGACTTTTCAGACTCGTGACTCGTCCCATGGTCCGAGAGGCCCCATAAGCTCCGACCTCACTCGCAGGCCCTGCGCGGACGGAACGCCAGTTAGCGTTCCGTCTCCTCCCCTGCTTGTTTCGGGGGGTGGGGGTAAGAGAGAGGGAGAGAAAAAGAAAGTTAAAATAATGATTGTATTCCGTCGACCTGGATTAATCTAGGTATAACACACAAGACCCCGTGCCTCTTCTAAGGTTTTACATATGACGATTTTTGAGAATACTCATCCTAATCGACTCTCCAAACAAGATCGGTCACAAGATTTAGTCCGCAAAACAGGTTTACAGGGGTATTTTGACTGGAGAAGGTCCACAACACATAGAGATTTGGTTTCAGGGGTCATTGTTGGGCGAACTTTCACACGCCAACAACAAAAAAGTTCAATCTAAACCCTCTAAGGCGATTCACCAACAGTCCTCTCTTACCAGGAATTTCTTCTCCCCTTCCTAATTAGAAAAACGAGTATTTCTAAAGTGACAGAATTTTTTTGTTGTTCCTCCTTCGCTTCGTCGTCTCCTGTCTAAAACAATGTATGTAGTCGGAGTAAGTCAACAGTAGACCGATCAGAAACACAAAAACACATTCAGTCTATAGTCTCCCACTCGACTACACTTATTTACCGACATCCGCTACGTACCCTACCAACTTTAATTAACAAAAGAGGATTCTTATTCAACAAACAGAATCTCGTGTCAACAGAAATGTCGTTTCTCATCGGTCATCCGCCTAGACAGAGACCGTCTCGCTTCCCTGTCTGACCTTGAACACGACGTCCTTTGGAATAAGGTCTTCCGTCACCCCCATCCCTAACTCCCCCCCTCGAAGTCCGACATCAACCCTAGTAGGGTCCACCCGACACCGCTCCTGACTTCCTTCCCCACGCACGCACGGTCCAGTGAAGTCAGCACAGGCCCAGACACGGTGAGGCACCCGACATACATCGGGACGTCTGAAGAGACAGGTACCGCAAGAGGTCCGTTCTTATGACCTCACCCAGTGGTACGGGAGGAGGTCCCTTAGAAGGGGTGGGTCCCTAGCTTGGTCCCTTTCCTATTCAGGATAATTTTCGTTTTTTTGGTGGTGGGGGTAGTTTTGTTTTTTTTGAATCTGAGGGGTGACGACATGTGTCTCGTAGCCAAACTGTAACTTAACGACCGACAGTGCGACTCAACCCATCGGGCAGTCTCCCCGTGTCACAAGAGGATTACGGACACAGAGACCAACGTGTCCCGCACCTTGTGTCGTGAAACGTCCACAAAGACTATTCGGGTCCTCGGGATCAACGACGAGTGTTAAGTGTCCACAAGAAGTACTAACCTAGGAATCCTGAACTCTGGGCACCTTCACTTCCAAGAACCCTTTGAGTCGGACCTCAATACGTCTCCCCCGAAAGACCCACCGTACCCTATCCGCCCGGACCTCCGGGTAACTGTCCGAGCTCACCCCTCACGCCAAATCGGTGACCACTGACAGCTCGTAGTACCCTCTTTGTCCATCCTCCGTACGCCTGAACTGTCTCAGTCTCGTCTCGACTCGACAAACCCCGCCGCCTCTCTTACCTCCCTCCTCCTCTCTCTCTTTTCGGTTCTGAAACCTCCTCCTTCACTGTAGAATCTCTCGACCCCTCCTCTTCGGGTCCTCCACCTCCCCAGGTCTTTCCGGTCCCGAGACCCCGTCGTCCTCCTCCCCCTATCCGGAAGACGATTACGTCTTCCTCTGTCAAGGTCCGGCCCCCGATCCGGAACATTGAACACACTCTACGTCCCACATTAGGACTCCTTTGGGGAAATGGGCTCTCAGATTTCACAAAGTTCCCAAAAACACCCCTTTCCCTTAACCATCATCGGTTCGTCCACTTCGGACCACCGGGAGTCTGACACTTCTTAGGCGAACGTTACGCCCTCTGGTTCCAAGTTAGGGACCCAGCCCTTCTAGGGGACCTCCTCCCGTACCGATGGGTGGGAAGAAGAACCGACCTCTTAGGGGCACCTGTCTCCTCGGACCACCCGATGTCAGGTACCTCAGGAGTGTTTCTCAGCCTGTACTGATTCGCTGACTTGTGAAAGTGTGAAATTTCGTCTACTTCTCGATGAACCTTCTGAATCGTCCAAAATCCTGTCTTCACTTTTTCGGCTTCCATCTCTGACTTAAACGGGACTCTGACTCCCTTTAGTCTCCCTCGGTTCCCAAGCCACCCCTTCATTCAGGACGTTATCCTCTTGAAGACTCGACCTGCGAGTCGACGACGCCCGAGACCCCTGAACCGTGCGTACCCGAAGGTCTTCCAAATCGGCTACGAGTCAAACGTATATGTCTCTGAAACAAAGGTCTAACACTTAAACCCGCAGCAAGCACACTTTGACCTTCACCTCTCCCAAAACAGACTATGTGCGCGCAACCCTCATTCGTGAAGGGACTGTCACAGTTCTTGGAACACAGTCCGCGGCACAGTCCCGACAAATCAGGCATGTACTCAAATGACGGGTGGTGCCAGGAAGTTTTACTTATGACAACAGGGGTAAAAATAGTCACTTCTGAACTCCGTTCTTCAGGGACTGGAAGGACACCAGGGTACTGTGCCATCACCGTCCCGACGGTCCTCTGGACCGGAAACACCTGTCCGGAGACAGGGACATCGTACTCTCTCTCACGCTCACAGGAGTCACCGAAGGGACCGTCGAGTCACCAATTCTTGGTCGGATGGTTACACCCAAGTTAGGGACCTGACCCTTCTACGGGACCTCTTCCTTTACCGTTGGGTCAGGTCATAAGAACGGACCTTTTAAGGTACCTGTCTTCTCGGACCACCCGACGTCAGATACCCCAACGTTTTCTCAGTCTGTGTCGAATCACTGATTTGTTTTCGTTTTATTTTGTTGTTGTTTTTTAGTGAAATCATGAACATCTCATAAGTTGATGATTCTCCTAGGGGTGGAAGAAAGTACCCTCCGTTAAGGGCGTATTTGCACTCACTCGCAACAACCAGGTGTATGCTCGAACACGCACACACAAGTACGGACACACGAAGTGAGAGAAAGGACCCGTAGTAAACGTTCCTCCGGCACCTGGAGTAGTAAAAAGTGTGACAGATGGTACGACACGCCAAACCGAGAATAAAATACTTTTGTGACCGGTCAAACGAAGGAAACAAACCAAACAATCCGACCAACAACTTTTCTACGATTAATCCCTCCGGTCTGACCACCCCGAACTCTGACCACCTTTTGGTGGGGACAGGGGGACCCGAGTCGCTGGTGGGACTCTGAACAGTGACCCCTACCTCAATTTTCACACGAAGGTCTTTTTGGAAAGTTTCGAGTACGATTTATGAACCCTCCACCACTATGGTAAGAACACATGCCTCTTACCAATTAATGATACTTCTGAAGAGACAGTGATCCTTAAACTTTAGTCCCGAGAGGGAGACAACCCAGACACAGAGACCATGTGAGTGACACTCCTCCCCAGGCCCAGAGGTTCCGTGTCCTGGCACAAGTGTCTGTGACGAGACAGAAGGGATTCGATTAAGAACTCCCACCGACTAGACTGAGTTCCTCCTCTATTCTCTTAAATAGACTACGGCTAATAGGTCACTCCTCCCTTCCCGTCGACGACACCTGAGATTTCGTCGTATTTTCGACCCGTCACCACTAACTAGCAAACGAGACTTCTACTCAGACTCCTGGTAAGGGGTGAGACTCTAGTAACAAGTTGAAATGTGCAAGTACAATTCTTTCCGTATTTAGAAGATTTTAAAGTAGCATAACGTCTCAAAAGACTAAGTGACACTTTCGGGAATCGTCAAGTCGGACAAACCATCTACCAGTGACAACGTGTGTGTCTATGTGGAGGCGTGAATCCTACCAGGGTCGTCTAGGCGTAGACTCAGACCCCAGAGACGTCCTGTGGAGTCGTACCTCTCTCAGACAGACCAGGATCTGACCAAACTCCCTGAACGAAACCCTCTGTATCCTTACACCCTCTGAACCTAGAGAAAGACGTCCCACCCCTGGCCCGTCCAACTGCCGGAACCGTCCGAACTATGTCACCGGTCCCGACTAAAGTGCTCTGTGAGAAGAACCTCACGTAAGAACATTCCCCTACTCAGGAAAATACAAGTAATAGAAGGCAGACATGACGTTAGGGACCTGCAATAGGGGGAAAATGTCCTCCCGTACATCAGTCCTTCATCACCTCGGACCCTTGTTCAGGTCGAGACAATAAAGATTCGGAATCCGAGAAGGGTAGGGTGTGGGTGTGTCGGGGAACGACAGATTTGGGTGTGAGTCACTACTCGTGGGGTTCCCACACACACCACACACACACACTCACACGGAGGTACACACTACCATACTGGGACCGTCGGGGTAATACTACCCTCCCCTGTCACTCCCAGACTCGAGAGCGTCTCGGGGTGGGGGGTGTTGTCCCCAACCGGTACGACACACATGACGACCACCTTTTGTCGTGACAGAAAGAAGAGGACCGACCTGACCCGTAACAAGGAAAGTACGTAGTAAGTACGGAGTACCGTCGCTAAGATCTCTCAAGGGAGTGGAGGGTGAGTCGACCCGATTCGACTCACGACAATCATAAACTCCGCAAACCCCCACAGGGTACACGTCTCTTTGACGGAACGACCATTCCTGTCCCTCCTGGGGTTTGCATTCCGTCCCAAAAAGGAGAGATAAGTGACGGCAGACTGTGACGTTTGACTGCCCAAATAGTCGTAGACGGGTCGGGTCGGGGATGGGTGAGGAACCCACACATCTTAAAACCACTTTAAAAAGGATAATCGAGAAAAAAAATTTTTTTTCTTTTTGTGAGTCGCCAACCCTGTCCCTCGACCCGCCCCGGTTGAGATCCTCGGACGTGACGACACTATTGTTTCTACGTTTTAAAAGTTTAAAGGGGGTCCACACACAACCGCGACTCAAAGGTCTTGAGGAGATTAGGAATTCTAAGATCTCCCTCGTCTACCAGTAAGTAAACTTTCTTTTCAAAAGATAATCCCTCGTTAGAGTCGGTCCTTTTCGAATTTTTCTTTGTTTTTTTTCCTGAACTCTAACTCCCCTTTTTTTACTCCCGAATGCAGAAGATCTCGGTTAAGATGCAAAGAGTGTAGAGGTCCTTGTCCTAAGGAAAGTTCAGTTTGACACGGAAAACACATCTATCGAGACCCCCTTATAAAGAAGAAAGACCCAAAACAAACAAACAAAGGTTCTAAAGAACTAAAAACTGACACGACCCAGAAACAACGACGTGTACCCGAAAGAGACCAACGCCACGCTCTCGAAGAGTAACTCCACCGAAAAGAAAAACGCCTCGTGTCTGGGACCTCGCACCCGAGTCACCGACACCACGTGCCCGAATCAACGGGGAACCGTACACCCTGTGACCCGGTCCCTAGCTTGGGTACATGTCACGTAACGTAACGTTCCCTCTAAGAATAGGGGACCTAGTGGACCCTTCAGGGAAGTAAGTCAAAAAATTGGTTACAAAACTCCAGACAACCGACACTGTTCGGGACGAGGAACCATGCTCCTCCCTGGAACAATAGTACTCCCTGGGGTTCAGGTTTGGGTCCTCGTGGGCGTGTCTCCGTGGGTCTCGACACGGACCAGGGACGACGCAGGGGGAGAAGGCCCGGGGTAGGAGTCGTCGGAGACCACGAAGGGGTCCACGTAGTCTGGAAGGAAAGATCGACGGAGCGAGAAAAGGAAGCAAAGATCATCTATGCTACGATACAAACTTCTCGGGAAACCCCAAGGGTCCTCTTCCGTTACCGTTGGGTGAGGTCATGAGAATGGACCTTTTAGGGTACCCCGCCTCCTCGGACCATCCGACGTCAGGTACCCCAGAGCTTCTCAACCTGTGCTGATTCGCTGAAGTCAAATTGAAAAGTGAAAGTGCGTAACCTCTTCCTTCACCGTTGGGTGAGGTCACAAGAACGGACCTCTTAGGGTCCCTGCCCCCTCGGACCACCCGACTGCAGATACCCCAGTGTGTCTCAGCCTGTGCTGACTTCGCTGAATCGTCGTCCTCGTCGTCAACCACAAGGGTTTTGTAAAAGTGTAAGTATTAAAATAAAATAAGAGTAGCGTTCGAGTCGGTCCTCTAATTCGTCCCTTCTCTGACCCCAGAACCTTCTTCTTGAAACATGAATACCCGATGTGAAAGGTGGAAAAAATAGAACCTCTTTTTACTTATCTTATGTGTGTCTCCAACACCGAAATTCCTTTTGTCAACCGAAAAACACTTCGAAGTAAATTAAGGGCAATTAATCAGAAGGAGGTGCCTAGACACTAAGGTGGTTGTGAACCAGTTACTCAATCTTAAGACTACTTCGGTCTTTTCCCCTTTGTGCCGTCCCACCCCACCCCTGTCCAGTCGCCCGGGGAGTGCATCAGGGAGTTCCGACCGACCCACACCGGCTGCGAAGACCCTCTCCTCTATCTTCTACGTTGAAGACCGGAGACGAGATGGTCGCGGTTCGACACACTGAAGTCCGACCAGTGAGTTGGAGAGACTCTACGCGAAGGAGTCGTGATGTCCCCTCCACTGCCGACACTCCGTGTCAGTGGTCGTTACAGATTGTCTGTGTCGAACAAGAGGGACAAACCTCAACAGCGGAGGAGAAATTTCCGAGACTTAAGGGATTGTTCAATCTCTTTCCGACTCTACGATTTCTTACTTTATTTCTGTATGTTACTGGATTCTACTGTTCTTTTACTCTGTCAAATTTAGTTAAACATTTACACTTCAATTTGGGTCTCCAACGAAACCTTCGTCTCGTCAGTACCTCAAAAAAAACCTTTTTCGTGTCCTCTCTAATGCCAGTTAAATTTTATCCACGAAACCCGAAGGGACCCCCAGGTCCCCATGCTCAAACTAGCGATCAGTCCCCTGATTCTAGGGTACGCCACACCGGTTTTCAAAATTTTTTATTTTTATTCACGAGACCAACGACACCTACAACCAAGGATCGAGACGTCCACAAACCCACGGACACCGTCCAGGTATCTCTCCTCAGTCGACTCACAAGGTCCAACGGAAGAGACTTGGGGTCAGCACAAAGCAGGTCGGTCCTTGTGCGCCAAAATTACGAGACGAGACTCTTTTTTTTTTTTTTAGAGAAGAAGTACAACCCTTATAATTCTACAATGAGCACAAATGACTCACTTACTACTCCGTCCATGGCGCGTACTGTCACTCGACGACAAAATGTATGACAAAAGTTTTTGGTTTTTGACTGTCCGACGGTCACAAGTCTACTGAAGGTCTGACAGTGGGTTTACAAGACTAAATAACAACCGATGTCCTGACAAAGTGACGGGTCTTAATTGACGAAGGCACGAACTACTTCGGCAAAAGACCCGAATTTTTGTTGTTACTGGGTGAACTATTTTACTGTATTCGCACTGAGACGGACTACTTACTAAAAGGACCCTCCTAGACCTCTCCTTGTCTCACCAAAAGTTATACGACCGTCAAGTGTACCCTCCTCTTTATTGTGTTAATAATTTTGCTTCGAGTGGTTGTTCAAAAGAAGGAAGGAAGGACATAATTTCACCACTACCCACGACCTTTTTTTCCCTCCAAAGGTTGATTGGTTTAAGGACCAAGCTTTTACGACCTCTTCGTTTGACGATACCCACACAGTTCTAGGTCGACGAGAAAAGAAAAAAAAAGGGGGGTGTATTTTTTTATAATCCTCTAATACCCTATGCGGATTTTTAATAAGAAACGTCGTAGTTGGAAAGTCCTGTCATACGAAAGGACTCCTAAATTAATTTTCTTTAAACTCTACGTATAAATCTACTTCAGAAGAGTTCGACTAGTAAAACTACTTTCCCTTAACCGACACTCTGCAGAGTTGAAAAGGGACTGAAGAGGGTAGAAGAGGGTGAAAACACTAACAGACACACCCGGAGTAATCCAATAGAAACGACTCTAAACAAGCGTCGAGTAATACTTCACGGTCTCTTAAGGGAGGACGAAGGTCGACAAGCGGACGCAAACGGGTCGTGCCTACGACAATTTCCTAGTACTATATTCCCGGATCTAAAAAAAGAGGGATTTGGCACCACCACTTTTACGGTGAACAAAAGACGATTGACTTCGAAAAGGTGTATAGAACTTTCACCTCGGACTTTCGACACCATCTCTAACGTTGTCTTGGGTCCCAACCCCGGCCAAAGTGTTAGGTCGGAAAGCGCTCCCTAGCAAAGTGGTCATTTCACCAAGGGACCGAGATCCGTCAAAGTCGGGATTCTTGAGACTGTGAGTCCCCGGCCCCCGTCCCCCGCCCCGTCACTCCCCTTACTCCCGGAACCCGTCTCTCCCTCCGTAGTGTTCGGGCAGACCTACATAACTTGTAAGGTCTTCGACGACAGGACTACCACGAGTCCGGACTGTATATGTGGTCCACCGGGTGGGGTCTCTACGGGGTCGACAGTAGACGACCTCGTCGTCACAAGGTCCTGGTGTCGGGTCCCAGTCCCGGACCGGGGTAACACTATTTGGTACCCGGGTAAGGGTAGGGGTGTGTAACGTAGTAGAAGACCGGTGAGAGTTCCATAGACCCTCAGCAAACCAACGTAGCACCGTTTTTTTGTTGATCACTCTACTTTGCGTCTAAGGAACGAGTGACCGCCTCGTCCTCCCTCCCTTCCGTCTTTGTGGTAAGTGATGAGTACAGGCCTTGGTTTAACGTTCCGCGGGCGACTCGGGAGGAACCGTCTCAGGTACGACCCTTTCTTGTCAGGGTCACTCCTCAGTGAGAAACAGTATAAAAAATTTGCGAGTAAATGTAGAAACTGTAAAACACAATAAAATGTGTTTTACCGTTAAACTTCTATTTTTTCTTTTAAGATAAAACTTTTTCAAACAAAAGGAATTAGTAACCAGGTACGGTGGACTACGTTTCTCGACTGAGTGACCTTTTCTGGAACTACGACTCTTTCTAACTCCCAATTTCCTCTTCTCCCGTCGTCTCTTACTCTACAAATCTATCGTAGTAACTGAGTTACCTGTACTTAAACTCGTTTGAGACCCTCTACCACCTCTTGTCTCCTCGGACCGCACGACGTCAGGTACCCCAAGTTTTTGTCTGTACTGGTCGAAAGTTTTCATGTTTTTATCTATAATCCCGACTCAAGGGTCATCTTTATTTCGTTAACCAACACACAAACTTTTCATTAGACTATGTAATTTTTGTTGTTTTGAAATCAATTTAGGAGTAAAACTTTGAGACTTTTTCTGAATTATTACGACTAAAACCGAAAAAGAATTGACTCTAAACATTAACCTATCAGTTCTGACTGTTAAATGAAGCTTTACGACTACTCTAAAATTTTATGAGTTCACGTATTTATATATATTTCAAATATATCATGTATTTTATATACATATATAATATATACATACGACATACGTTTCGTGTGTTTGTCGAGATGACTCCACTTTAAATGTATTTGACATGTCTAAATTTCAACACACTAAATTGTACATATATACGGACACTTTGGTTGTAGTGTTAATCCTATAACTTGCGGAGGTAGTGGGGGTTCTCACTGGAGTGTGGGGAACATTAGGGAGGGAGGTCAAGGGGGTATGGGGTAGGGGCGGCGTGAGGGAGGGGTCCGTTGACGACTACCCAAACATAAGAGATCTCTAAATACAGTTCACAGTATACTAGACATGAGTACGTAATCCAAAAAAGTAAGTCGAACCATTAAAATTCCGTACAGACACAACACGGGACCTAGGGACCAGCTAATGAAAAATAACGGCTCATCATAAGGAAACGTACACAGGTGGTGGTAAACACAGACCACAAACCTTCGACTCCTGAGTACCATTTTATGTCACACCTTTGAGTAAATATGACTATCATTCCCATGATGGGACTAAAAGGGCTTCTGGTTAACTCTGTCATTTATGTATTGTCTACAGCTTGTGTCCTATTTTACATTACCCCATTTCTTTGTGTCCCGGGCAAAACGGGGCCCCTCTACAACCTAACTCCGACGGATTAATCGTATGTGGTAAAGCTTGACCGTACTTCGAGTCATCCCAATTCATCTGAATAATAAACTTCTGAGAATCAAGGAACTAAAGTAATTTGTTTATAAAAACACGGACCGGAGGCAGACCGGGTCCAGATCCGGGGTACCCCTGTGTCGTTCCTTGGACTGAAGAGAGATCGAGAGGTCTTCAAGTGCCGGTTATCCACTGTACTCTGCATTTGTCTTCATAAATACTTCGTTTTCCATCCGCACTCCCGACGTTATTCTCTTCGTATTTGTCGCCTCCTACAAGTCGCCGTCTCCTTTAACAAAGGTCGGCCCTCCCTAGGCGCTCGAACAAGCGTCCACCACTGCAAGATCGTCCCGAAACTTCCTTCCAAGGTCGATTTTTTATCTACGTCTGCACTCTCCTGCAATCGTCCCCGCCCCTCCTCCTCTCCCCTCTTCATTCGGTACGCCGGTCCCCCTCCAGACAAGGCCCGGACCGGGGAACCGCATATCTACCAGTAGCTTAGGGACCCACAGACAGGGTTACGCAGGACACATACTCCTGTAGTCAGTAGGACCTAATCCCGGGTGGGTGGGACTACGGGAGTACAATTGAACGAGGGGAGACATTTGGGGACTTACGTATCATTTACCGAAGTCAGTACAGGTCGAGAAAACACCGGGACACCTGACATCGGACGGTCCGAGGAGACAGGTACCCCAAGAGGTCCGTTCTTACGACCTCACCCAACGGTACGGGAGGAGATCCCCTAGAAGGACTGGTCCCTAGTTTGGGCGTAGAGAATCCCAAAGGACGTAACCGTCCTCCCAAGGAATGGTGATCACCGTGAACCCTTCGGGGAGTGGATGTTTATTTCAGTGTAAGGTTCCAGGACCCTAAGTTTGAGACTGTATATAAACCCCACTGTCTCTTAAGTTAGACATTGGGTCCGAACCCTCACACCCAAGATAGTAAATCCGTTTCCCCGTGGTACCTCTTAAAATCCAGTTCCTGTGGTTGTCTCGAAGGTTTACAATTAGACCGTTAAACACGTTTTGCCCAACTTCTTTCCTCTCCTACCCACCCCTTGTCGCTCTCGCCGAGACAACCCTCGGTCCGGCCCAAGGGACCACCTCGACTTCGTTCACACCACCCTTTTCACCCAGACCGACACTTCCCTACTCGTCACTGGTTCTACCTTACCGGTCCTCCGGAGAAGAGGCACGAAACCCCACTTCTCGACAGAGACTCGTACAATCAGGTAACAGCTACCATCCCTAATTTTTCGTAGCATGGTCTCGTGGTCTAAACTCGAGGAGCGCAGTATGTCGTTTAAAGGTAACCGATAGATTAAAATGTGTCTCCCCACCCTACCTCACCCTCCCTCAAAGTTCTCCCCCTCTGTATGTATATGGACACCGACTAAGTGTTCCTACGAATGAGGAACCTTCTTTTCAATACTAGTTGGATCTATCGTATAAGTTTTCGTCTCTGTAATGAAACGGCTGATTTCAGGCAGATCAGTTTCGATACCAAAAGGGACACCAGTACATACCTACACTCTCAACCTGACACTTCTTCCGACTCGCGGCTTCTTAACTACGAAAACTTGACACCACAACCTCTTCTGAGAACTCTCAGGGAACCTGACGTTCCTCTAGGTTGGTCAGGTAAGACTTCCTCTAGTTGGGACCCTAAAGAAACCTCCCTTACTACGATTTCGACTTTGAGGTCATGAAACCGGTGGAGTACGTTTCTCAACTGAGTAACCTTTTCTGAGACTACGACCCTTCCTAACCCCCGTCATCCTCTTTCCCTGCTGTCTCCTACTCTACCGACCTACCGTAGTTCCTGAACTACCTGTCCTCAGACTCACTTGAGATTCTCTACCACTACCTGGTCCTCCGGACCGCACGATGCGAAGTACCCCAGCGTTTCTCAGCCTGTGCTGACTCGCTGTTGACTTGACTTGACTGACACCGACTAAGTACAACTATATACCGTCTTTGGTTGTGTTATAACATTTCGTTGATAGTAGGTTAAGTTTTACTTAATTAAATTGTTGTTGTTTTTTCCTGGTATTGAACCCAACAACAAATCAGCGAGTCAAAACAGGTTGAGAAATGTTGGGATACCTGATCTCGTATCGTCAGAAGGGAAAAGAAGTGATAGAAAGTCTCAAACGAGTTTGAGCACATGTAACTCAGTTACTACGGTAGGTTGGTAGAGTAGAGGACAGTGGGGGAAGAAAACGGAAGTTAGAAATGGTCGTAGTCCCAGAAAAGGTCACTCAACCGAGAAGTGGACTCCACCGGTTTCATAACCTCGAAATGCTAGTCAGGAAGGTTACTTATAAGTCCCAACTACAGAAAATCCTAACTGACCAAACGAGAGGAACGTCAAGTTCCCTGAGAGGTCTCAGAAGAGGTTGTGGTGTCAAGTTTTTATAGTTAAGAAGTCGTGAGTCGGAAGAAGTACCAGGTCGAGAGTGTAGACATGTTCTGATGACCTTTTTAGTATCGAAACTAGTACACTCTTTTCCACTTAAAAAAATACGTGACAGAAAATCTCCAACACCGTCTTAAACGGAAATAAGTGTCTTCCTAGTCATGGAGTAATAAGTAGTGGAAACTAGTCCTTAGTTGAGATTAGAAAGTACACCCGTCAACCCAGATAATAATATCTTCGTCGGGTCTCCCAATCAGAATGATGTTTAAAAATGGAATACCATTTATGTTATTTTATTGACATATACAGAACAGACTATACTGACCAGAGACGACTCTACGGGATCTTGTCTCGGACAACGAGACCCAGTATCTGTAGACATCCGAGGGTCATTCATACTAACTAGGTATCATCTATGAGTCCCTTTCGGTAGCACACCAGGACCACCCGTGGGTCTCCTACAAACGACTTACTTACCTACTTTCTCTTTCGTACACTTAACAAAATAAAGAAAGAAAATAATTCTGATATATAAAAACCTCGTCAAATTCCAAATGTCGTTTTGACTCCCCTGTCATTCCTCTAACGCGTACAAGGGGGCGGCGGGCGTATATGGGTCGAAGGTGGTTATAGTCGAAGGGGGGCGGTCTCGTCTCACAGAGAATATCAACTACTTGGACGTGACCACGTACTGTCAGTAGGTTTCGGGTACCAAACGTAGTCCGAAGTAAGAGTCCCTCTCTTTCAAAAGTCGGACAAAAAGGAGGGTAACACTTCTGAGTACACGACTCAAACCAAAAGTACAAAGTCCGTGCCTCTGGTATTCAAACTTGTTGACCGGTACCGAACACAAAAATTTTACCTTTAGCACCGTACGTGTCTGAAACTTTACTAACAATGTCTACTCACTTTTACGTCACCGAACGTCGATTTTGCTTCCCAACACTATCCTATCTAAGGGCAATTTAGTTGGTTTCATTGTTACACACAACAGTAAATCTAAGGACTCGACCAGTAGAGTCGCACTCGAAATTTTCGAAAAATGGTTCCACATTCGGAGACAACAGACAGACACACTTCATACCACCTCGAAACTAAACCCCTCCGAAGTACAACAGCAAATCAGTGAGTAAGCACAGAATGAGAATACCTGACATCGGGCGGTCCGAGGACACAGGTACCTTAAGAGGTCCGTTCTTATAACCTCACCCAACCATAAGGGAAGAGGTCCCTTAGAAGGGTTGAATCCTTAGCTTGGACACACAGGACGTAACGTCCACCCAAGAAATAATGACTCGTTGGCCCTACCGGGTCTCAAGTACATGTGTCGAGATTCCTTACGAAACCACATTAACGCTCCTATGTCATTAGTCTCTATTCTCACGCAAAACTCTTTCAATTTATGACTTTTATATCCCTTAATAAAATTTCTAATAAGAACACTGTCTTTAAGGAACTTTTATCGGACGACTACATAAAATAAACGCTATTTCATTTAACGTCACTGCAGAATCCACCACCCGGTCGGATCGCGGACCGAATAATACTCCTACTCTTAATGATGAGTCTGGTATCTAGAATCAACAAAATATAATTTGTTTTGTTTTATTACGTTAGATACAATAAAAAGAATTTACTCAAAATTTCACTACCTGTCGTTCGACGTCGGGGAGAAGTGGTGGAGTCTCAGACATATAAACAGAGGGAGAGGGAAGTTAAATGTTCTTGGCACTACGGGGTTTCGCAAAGAGGTCCAACGATGTGGGATAGTACGATGTCGGGGACGTAAGAACCCAAGACCCGACCAAAAGAGTCTTTTTGTAGTGGGGAGTTTAAGGAATTCTTTCCTGAAGAGACCACCCCGTCACTTATTCTTAGGTAGACGATCGCGTCTTCTCTACCGAAGTTAGGGACCAGGCCCTTCTACGGTGCACGACGTCTCGGTAGTTCGACCACGCGGTGTTGACGACTCGGACACGAGGTCTCGGGCACAAGGAGTTGTTCCCTTCAGTGACGTCACTCTGCGGGCACGAGGTGTTGACCTCTCATCGGGGACGAGCGGTGTTGATCTCTTTCGGACACGTTTCCTTGATTCTGGGTCACGTCGGTTTTTATTTAATTAAAAAAAATAAAGGAATTCTTTTTTTAGTTCAAGGTGTAAGGTCGTACTCGTGCTCCTAAGTCACTTCTGACATCGTTGTGTTCGTCGAACCGTCTGTACCGTCTACAAAGGTTGGAATTTTAGGTGACCGGTGAGATTCAGAGGAACCTCATTTTAAGGAGGAGTGAAAAAAGAGGAGGTACCGGAGGTAGTGGGGAAAGATAAATTGTCGT
Organism: Capra ibex; assembly: GCA_006410555.1. Taxonomy (NCBI): domain Eukaryota; kingdom Metazoa; phylum Chordata; class Mammalia; order Artiodactyla; family Bovidae; genus Capra; species Capra ibex. Next base: position 35,550,511 of record SJYO01013871.1, read on the forward strand.
TTATTCGTTTTAAGAAGAAAGGAATGGGGACCGGGAGACAGACGTGGAAGTCCGACCTCCGCCCGACCGACACCGTGGTAGAAGGTTTCGTCTCAAGACGAGGAAGATTCGTCTCCCGTCAACTGACACTTACAGAACTGGAGCAAACAGAATTCACACCTAAACTTTTAGTATTTCATCGTGACCGCAGTGGACCTGTCACACTCCTTATACTTTGATCCAACATTGTGAACCAAGAAGAGGGGGTGTCACACCAGTATTTAATCTTTTCTTTGTGTTGGGTACAAAAGTTAAAGGTCTAATAAAAAAATTTGACTCTTACTTAACGGGCGGGGGTTTTCTTGTATAAAAATATAGACACCTCTTTGAGGATGACAGAATCCTAAAAGACTCGAAGATTCACTGAAGGTGGTTCAAGGTCCACTCCGTAGAAATTCTCGAATGGTGGTAGGTACCAGAAGTAGGTTTCCAGGTTGTAACTGATGTCTACCCCATAGCATCGGTCAAGGGGAAAACTTACCTTTTCGTTATGTCACCAGGAAACCCGAGGTGTCCCTTAATCAAGATCCTGTAGGGTACTTTGGTTTTAGGTGTCTACGAGTCCAGGAAATACATTTTACCACATTATGAACGTATCTTGGATGTGTGTAGGAGGACATATGAAAATTAACACAGACCTATTGAGTATTATGACGTATTTACGATACATTCACGAATCTCATCGACCCACGCACTGTGTAAGCAAAACGAAAAAACTTTGAAAGACCTTAAAAGAAAAGGTACTTACGAAAGAAAATTTTTTTGAATAAATAATTAAAAACCGACACGCCCCAGAAACAATAACACGCCCGAAAAGAGATCAACGCCGTTCGCCCCGACGAAAGGTCGACACCACGGACACGAGGAGTAGCGCCACCGAAGAGAACGACGTCTCGTGTCCGAGATCCCGACGTCCTCGGCGTCGTGCACCTGAGTCATCAAAACCGAGGGTCCGAAATCTCGTGCCCGAGTCGTCAACGACGAGGTTCCGTACACCCTAGCAAGGTCTAGTCCCTAACTTAGGTGCAGAGGACGTAACCGTCCGTCTAAGAAATGGTAACTCGGTGGTCTCTTCGGGAAGGTACTTATGAAAGTTGGGCACCAGCTAACTAGACTTACATGGCTCTTGTGGACCACCCATCGATGTTCCTCTTCCCGCCGACGTTCCCCCTCTCCCGTCGACGTTCCCCCTCTCCCGTCGACGTTCCCCTTCCCGCCGACGTTCCCCTTCCCGCCGACCGTCTGTACCTTCGACTCTCTCTTCTCTTTCGTGCCTCACTGGTCTCGACTCCCTCCCTCCAACGGTTTGTTCTGTTTCCTGTACCTTCTTTTCGAAAGCTTTAATAACACTGAAGACGTCCTCTTAAACTCCTTTAGTACGAAGAAGAAAATTTTTTTTCTCCTTTATTAGTTTTCTCAATAAGTCGCCGAGACTCTTCTTTCTAGACCTAAAGACTTGGTGTCTTTTAGCGGGAACCCGGTTCGTAGTGCGGTTTCCGACTCCGACGTCGACAAGAACACAGGTATGGCACCCTTGGACCCCCGACACGTGTGCCCCTCCCCACCCCACCTCCGGCGGCGAGAGACCAGGACTGAGGTCCTTAGTCCCCTGCCCCACACCGAAACTCTTCACCTTAGTATATCTGACATCACCCTTTTCGTCGGACGACTTCTGAACCGGGAAGGGGTTTCTTAAAGAAATCCCATAACACCCGGAAATAATTACAACCTAATAAGTCGGAGGCCTTTCGACCCCGACGTGAACCCGGAACACCCGGGGGGTGTGAACGACCGGTGATGGGTTGACACCTGACCACAAGGCAGCATATAAAGGGGCTCACTTCTTCAATTCGATTCTTACACCTGAGGAACCTTGTGTGCATATTCGACATAAAGTACGACGACCCGCGCGGGACGTGAACCTCTACTACAGTAAAAATCGTTACTCTCAGACGAGACTCCCTTTCGTGGGGGCGAAAATATCATTTAGACTTTTACTGTGAAGTGACAGTTGACGTTGACTCAGCCCTGTCGGAGTACCGACTCAGTGACCTGTAAAGAGGTCAGCTGAAACAGATTCCTTGAACAAGACAGGAGTCCCAATTCCCACTAGTCAACACCTTTTGAAAATGAATAAACGACACACTAGTCTCGTATTTTATTTCTCCTAAAATCCCAAACTTTAGATTGGACGGTAGGATTCATGGGTTTCTTTAATGAGGCTCTCCTTTGTCCTTTTCTTTATCGAATGTTGACACCAAAGAGGTCGTTAATAGTTATAGTCAATAGAGTCTATACGTCTGCTACCCGAAGGACCCACATCACCATTTCTCGGGTGGACGATTACGTCCTCTATCTTCTCTGGACCCAAGTTAGGGACCCAGCCCTTCTAGGGGACCTCTTCCCTTACCGTTGGTCAAGGTCATAAGAACGGACCTCTTAGGGTACCTGCCTCTTCGAACCGCCCGATGTCAGGTACCCCAGTGTCTCAACCTGTGTTGACTTCGGTGAATCGTGTACGTCTATTGTGGTGACAATACCGTCTTTCGTTTCTTCTTGATTTCTCGGAGAACTACTTCCACTTTCTCCTCTCACTTTTTCGACCGGTTGAGTTGTAAGTTTTTTGTTTCTAGTACCGTAGGTCAGGGTAGTGAAGTACCGTTTGTCTTTCCCTTTGTTACTTTTGTCACTGTCTGAAATAAAAGAACCCGAGGTTTTAGTGACGTCTACCACTGACGTCGGTATTTTAATTTTCTACGAACGAGGAACCTTCTTTTCGATACTGTTTGTATCTGTCACATAATTTTTCGTCTCTGTAATAAAACGACTGTTTCCAAGTATATCAGTTTCGATACCAAAAAGGTCATCCTATACTCTCAACCTGGTATTTCTTCCGACTCGTGACTTCTTAACTACGAAAGCTTGACACCACAACCTCTTCTGAGAACTCTCAGGGACCCTGACGTTCCTCTAGGTTGGTCAGGTAGGATTTCCTTTAATCAGGACTTATAAGTAACCTTCCTGACTACGACTTAGACTTCGAGGTCATGAAACCGATGGACTATGCATCTCGGTCAAGTAATCTTTTCTGGGACTACGATACTTTCTAACGTCCGTCCTCTTCCCCTGCTGTCTCCTACTCTACCAACCTACCGTAGTGACTGAGTTACCTGTACTCAAACTCGTTCGAGACCCACTACCACTTCCTACCCCTTCGGACCGCACGACGTCAGGTACCCCAACGTTTCTCAGACTGTTGACTCGTTGACTTGTTGTCGTTCATAGAGGAAACAAAACCCTTTCTCCGTTAGAGGTTATACGTGTGGAAGTAAAAGTTGTGTAACGAAACCAGATTCTCGACGCTAAATTCTTTACATGTTTCGATATAACATTAAACTAAATAATAAAAATTTTAATAAAAAACCCACCGACACGACCCAGAAATAACGACACACACCCGAAAGAGATCAACGTCTCTCGTCTCCGATCAGAACTCAACAAAACGAACCTGAAGAGTAGAGTCACCGAAGAGAACAACACATCGTACCCGAGATTCAAGTTCTCGAGTCATCAACACTGTGTGCCCGAATCAACGAGACTTTGTACACCTTAGAAGGGTCTGGTCCCTAGCTTGGGTACAGGAGACGTAACCCTCCACTTGAGAATTGGCGATCTGGTGATCCCTTCGGGACATTACGTCAAAATTAATCCCGAGTGGTTAGACGGAAGCTCTAGGTAATCCATGTAAAACATAAAGTCTTTATATAAACGGATTCGGAAAACTGAAAATTTTGAATCTAGCTAGGTGGATTCCTCAGTTCATTTTATAAATCGTAAAGAAAAGAAAGTACAATAATTAAAGAGGTAGTCAAGTCAAGTCAACGAGTCAGCACAGACTGAGAAACGCTGGGGCACTTAGCGTCGTGTGGTCCGGAGGGGCAGGTAGTGGTTGAGGGTCTCAAGTGAGTCTGAGTGCAGGTAGCTCAGTCACTACGGTAGGTCGGTAGAGTAGGAGACAGTAGGGGAAGAGGAGGACGGGGGTTAGGGAGGGTCGTAGTCTCAGAAAAGGTTACTCAGTTGAGAAGCGTACTCCACCGGTTTCATAACCTCAAAGTCGAAATCGTAGTCAGGAAGGTTACTTACGGGTCCTGACTAAAGGAAGTCTTACCTGACCAACCTAGAGGAACATCAGGTTCCCTGAGGGTCCTCAGAAGAGGTTGTGGTGTCAAGTTTTCGTAGTTAAGAAACCACGAGTCGAAAGAAGTGTCAGGTTGAGAGTGTAGGTATGTACTGGTGACCTTTTTGGTATCGGAACTAATCTACCTGGAATCAGCCGTTTCATTACAGAGACGAAAAATTATACGATAGATCCAACCAGTATTGAAAAGAAGGTTCCTCATTCGTACAAAATTAAAGCACCGACGTCAGTGGTAGACGTCACTAAAACCTCGGGGTTCTTTTATTTCAGACTGTGACAAAGGTGACAAAGGGGTAGATAANCTGAGACAAAGGTGACAAAGGGGTAGATAAAGGGTACTTCACTACCCTGGTCTACGGTACCAGAAGCAAAAGACTTACAACTCGAAATTCGGTTGAAAAAGTGAGGAGAGAAAGTGAAAGTAGTTCTCCGAAAATCAAGGAGAAGTGAAAGACGGTATTCCCACCACAGTAGACGTATAGACTCCAATAACTATAAAGAGGGTCGTTAGAACTAAGGTCGAACACGAAGAAGGTCGGGTCGCAAAGAGTACTACATGAGACGTGTATTCAATTGATTCGTCCCACTGTTATATGTTGGAACTACATGAGGAAAAGGATAAACCTTGGACAGACAACAAGGTACAGGTCAAGATTGACAACGAAGGACTGGACGTATAACCAAAGAGTTCTCCGTCCAGTCCACCAGATCATAAGGGTATAGAAAGTCTTAAAAGGTGTCGAATAACACTTAAGTGTGTCAGTTTCCGAAACCGTATCAGTTATTTCGTCTTTATCTACAAAAAGATCTTGAGAGAACGAAAAAACTACTAGGTCGCCTACAACCGATAAACTAGAGACCAAGGAGACGGAAAAGCTTTTGGTCGAACTTGTAGACCTTTAAGTGTCAAGTGTATAACGACTTCGGACCGAACCTCTTAAAACTCGTAATGAAATGATCACACACTCTACTCACGTTAACACGCCATCAAACTCGTAAGAACCCTAGATTAATCTTTACACAGTACATCGTCTTTTTCTACTCTTAACACTATTTTTAAACATAACCTCAGATCAACTAAATGTTACAACGAAATCAAAGACGACGTGTCGCTTTACTTAGTCAATATGTACATGTATATAGGCGAGAAAAAATCTAAGAAAAGGGTATATCTGGTAACATCTCATAACTTATCTCACGACACGAGATGGTATCCAGGAATAATCAATAGACGAAATCTATCTCACCACACGTATACAATTAGGACTAGACACCCACTACACGAAATTGGACCTTCTTCCGAGAGACCAAAGAAGTGAGTGAGAGTACACCGCCCCGCCCCCGGCGAAAAGGGTTACACCTGTTAGTCGTAATCTACCTTGTACCCCTAGTCTTAGTGAAGGGATCCGATAGAACAGGCATGTGTACCAAAGTTTACCGGCTGAAAACCTAGTAGGCACCTGTGTCACCTGAACCTGCCCTTCGTGAAGAAGACGAACACGTCTTGGGGAAAAGGAAGTGTATCAAGACTTTAGGGAAGGTCGAAGTTTGAGATGTTGGAGGTATCATAAATGAAAGCCGTTTGACGATTAAGTTATTTTTTGAGTTAATAAGTGACTAACCATCCTGTCGTTTGTTTGTTTGTTTGTTTGTTTTTAGGCAAACAGTGTCCGTCCAGGATCTTGTAGTCAGGTGACAGAACCGGTAAAGAGTTAACCTTTTGGCCCCGGGCTGAAATATTTTCACTTAATGAGACACTTTTCCTTTAACACTGGGTACGGTGTTGTGCCCACTCGGAGTCCACTTCCCCTAGTCCTGTCTGGTGGAGCTTTGGATGGTGAAACCGTATGACTAATAAGACTCGACTTTCGACAACTCTTTGGTGTCTCTGTTCTGGAAAGAAAACTTCTTTTAATTTCAAGGACTACTGACGCGCCCCAGGGGCAACGGCGTACGTCCGTAGCGACCAACGCCCCTCACCCGAAGTGTCACGCCGCCGAGGAGAACACCTCGCGCCCGAGACCCTACACACCCAAGGCACCAACACCGGTGTTCGGCTCAACGGAGTGCCGTACACCTTAGGAGGGCCTGGTCCCTAACTTGGGTACAGGGAACGTAACCGTACACCTGAGGGTTCGTGACCTGGTGGTCCCTTCGGGCTCTGTTCTGGAAAGACTTTAGGGGTAACTACGGGGTTTCGTCGTGGACATGTCCCTACTCTCCTGCCTTGGAATGGTGGTTTCCGTCTCTTGTCGTGGCCGTCCTCAGACGGATTTGTTTGGAGTGATTCCGCCGGGAGTCGTGGACAAGGAAAGGATGGGTATCGGGGTGTTAAACAACGAGGAACTTCGGACTTGAGAGAAAAGAGACAGACCACGGAAGAGGTGTTAACTAGTGGAAAACAATTTTACCATGGATTCCGAGACTCAGATTGACGATGAAACTCAAAAGTGAAGAAAGGGTACTCCGGCAGACCCGTGTATTTTTATAATTGTAGTTATTTTAAACATACAGAAAAAGAGGACAATTAGATAGAAAACAGTCAAACTAAGTGTCCGGGGTCCTTGTTTATATTCTCCCATCTTTCACAATCAGGGAGTCAGTACAGACTGAGACGTTAGGGTATCTGACATCGGGCGGTTCGAGGAGACAGGTACCCTAAAAGGTCCGTTCTTATGACCTCACCCAACGGTAAGGGAAGAGGTCGCCTAAAAGGGCTGGGTGTCTAACTTGGACTCAGAGGTCGTAACGTCCGTCTAAGAAATGGTAGACTTGGTGGTCCCTTCGGGGTATTTTCCCATCTTCTTTTCAAAAAAGGAGAGGATGTTCCTGTAATACGATTCATTGTGTTTCGGTCAATGTTTTCCTGTTTATGATACACTAAGATGAGTGTACCACATGGCTCTTGTCAGTCTAAATACCTCTGTTCTTACACCAACGGTCTCCGACCCTCCACCCCCGACCCCTCAATCACAAATTATACCCACGTCTCAAAGTCAAATCCCACTATTTTTACAAGACATCTACCACAACTACCACCACCACTACAAACATGTTGTAACACTTATATGAACACGGTGACTTGACACGACAATTTTTACCGGTTCTGTCATTTGACCCCCATTACACATAAAATTGGTGTCAAATTTTTTTTTTTTCACCTTAACGACACCGGTCGGATTTGACGAGATACCTTTTGGACCTCGTCATCGGCTCACAGTCTGTGGGTTCAGTCGGGACTCACACGTAAGCCTTTGACCCTCCACTGAAGAGTTCAAATGTACACACTTGAAAGGAAAGGGACCTTTCACTTTCTTTCACTTTTACAATCAACCAGTCAGAACAGGCTGAGAAACGTTGGGGCACCTGACACTGGGCGGTCCGAAGAGACACATACCCTAAAGGGTCCGTTCTTATGACCTCACCCAACGGTAAAGGAAGAGATCCCCAAAAGGACTGGGTCCTTAACTTGGACGTAGAGGGCGAGGCCCCTTCCTCCAATAAAGGGGCCTGGACCCACGAGAGATGAGCCCTCTCCTTCGCGGAAAAGAGGTAGTAGACAGGGTAAGACTTACTAGGACACACCTTGGTGTGTGCACCTCACTTCGTTGTTCTCGACCGAGGTCCAAGAGACCCCGGTCGGTCACAGACCTCCTACCTCTCCTTAAATGATCTTTCAGACAAGAACCCTCTTTAGGGTCAGTTCACTCACAGGGGGTCCCCGGCGGCCCGAAAGTTAAACCTCACATTTTATTTTGTGTCCATTTGTGACTTACGTCCCTTTCCTCGGCACGGAGCACATTGGCGACACATTGCCCAGGACACGACCACTGCCCATCAACAAAGCTCCCGTGCACAAGGTGAACGACGACCCCTGTGCGTTCCTCTTTAGTCTACTTGTCTATCTGTATCCGGGAACGACAAGGGAACTGTTAGAACACTGACAGAACCGGTCTGGACAGGACGTCTTGAAAGACACGACTACCTCTACAATTGCAACAAATAGATTGTGACACCAGCGACACCGACGTTTCGTACACTTTACACCTATCACACTGACTCGTTGATCTACAAGTCAAATTAAATTAAAATTAGTCAAATATAAATTTGTCGACGGGGTCTATTGTCGACAGAAGAACCTTTCGTGTCACGACCGAATGGAAGACCACAACTCAGAATAGGACAAGGGTACTGACACCTGGGATCCCGAACTAACCCAAGACCATCCTGAGGTCTCCCGAAGGGACCACCGAGTCGTCATTTCTCAGGTGGACGGTCACTTCCTCTACGCCCAAACTAGGGACCCAGTCCTTCTAGGGGACCTCTTCCCTTACCGTTGGGTGAGGTCATAAGAACGGACCTCTTAGAGTACCTGTCTCTTCGGACCACCCGATGTCAGGTACCCCAGCGTTTTTCAGTCTGAGCTGAATCTCTGATTTGTTGTTGTCCTGAGTCCTTCGGTGAAGAAGACCCACTCTGGACCCCTAGGTAGCGAGACCCCGAAATTAAAAATAAATAAATGAAAACCGACGCGACCCAGAAGTCACGACGTCTCCGAGAAGAACTCAGTGCCACTCGTCTCCCGAGGGGAGATCAACGCCACGTGCCCGACGAGTAACGTCACCGAAGAGAACAAGACCTAGTTTCCGAGATCCCACGTGCCCAAAGTCATCAACGCCACGTGTCCGTATCGACGAGACACAGTGCACCCTAGAAGGGACTGGTCCCTAGTTTGGACACAGGGGATGTAACCGTCCACTAAGAATAGGTGACGTGGTCTTCCCTTTAGTGAGACCCAAAAAGACATACCTGTAAGTCAAGTCAAGTCAGCGAGTCAGCACAGGCTGAGAAACGCTGGGGTACTTAGCGTCGTGCGGTCCGGAGGGACAGGTAGTGGTTGAGGGCCTCAAGTGAGTCTAAGTGCAGGCAGTTCAGTCACTACGGTAGGTCGGTAGAGTAGGAACCAGTAGGGGAAGAGGAGGACGGGGGTTAGGGAGGGTCGTAGTTTCAGAAAAGGTCACTCAGTTGAGAAACGTACTTGTAACCTGAGAGGGTTTGGACCAGTTTCCACCCGGATCACAGTAATCAATTAACTAGTTAGTCAATAACTAATCGTTAATTATTCAATAAATAAGTCGTGTCATCCTGTCACACTTCTTGTCCCTGTAACACCCCTTATCTCGAAGGTCCGCAAGAACGAAAGAACCCCAAAACCCGACGTCTCTTACACGACTGTTCGTGTAAGTTCACATTAACCTTTGTCCACTCCCTTCCAGAGTGGAGGACGATCCTTCCGTAGAAGGACCCTTACTGTAGTTTACCTTCGTGTCAGTGAAACAGGGGAACACACAATTGTCCCTGTGAAGGGTAGTGTACCAGGGACTCAAAACTCAGTCGAAAAGATCCGGAAAAGAGGGTGGACCGAAGAGTAATCGTAGAGGACCCGAGCAGACCACGGAACTGGGTCCCCTTGAACACTTTTACCACTTGAGAACAGAGTGGGAGGGGGTGTTTTTTGGGTCTTCCTGAAGTCTCCCCTCCTCCCCTCAATCAACCCCGACACCCCGTCGAGTAACGGACGGACGGGGGAGTTTGGACGGGGGTCCCCTGCGACTCCGTCGACCAGTCCCGAGGGGTCCCGTGTCCTACGACAAGGTCAGGACTGGGCTCCGACCCTACCCCCGGTTCCGAGGTCGGGGCGGACGGCACTGAGACAGGGAAACCGATGTCCGGGAGGAGCCGGCGGGGTCGACCCACGTCGAGCGACTAAGTCACTTACAGATACCTCGAAGTAGGATCGTGGTCAGGTCCCGGAGGTAAGTGAGGGACGGTCTCAGACCCCACGAAGAGTTAAGACCGACATGAGTCGGTAATACACCCCTCAAAGACGTTCCACGTGCGTGGGTCCCTGGGGGACGAGGTCTGGTTACTTTAGTCTGAAAACTCCTATTTCCGGACCTGAATAAAGCTTTCAAAGGACCCCTTGAGGGACCACCACGCCACCTACTCTGAGGCGGACGATTACGTCTCCTGTGCCCAAGCTAGGGACCAGGCCCTTCTAAGGTGAACGACGGCTGGTCCACTCGGGTACGTGGTGCTGATCTCTTACCGCGGGGTGGGGGCGGGGTAGTGTTTCTGGGTCTCGTCGGTCTTTATTTGCTTATTATTTTAGAAAAATTTTTTCGAGGAACCACCCTTATGACAAGGTGTTTCGGTCTCACTACCCCTCGTCCGGACCCTACGATGAACCCCGGACGGGTGGAAGACCCCTCGGGGACCGACGGGAACCACCTCCCGTTGGGGTAAAGAACCCCTGTGGGATCTTTACGACACCCTGGTTTGTAGAGGACGGAGGGGGTACTGTGGGGGAGGGGAGTTGACTCCGGACCCCTGGGCGTCTACGGAGCCCGTAACATAGGAGGACACGTCCCTCCACCGGCACTCGAAAGGGTGTCACCTCCACCGGGGACTACCGAAGGTCGGCAGGAGCCCCGACCTTTGAACCACCCTCTGTATCAGTTGGACTTCAGGTAACTTTGGTCTTCGGGTTGTCGTTACCCTCTCCCCGCTCACCTCTTCTTCCGCCGTGAGACCCCTCGAAAGGATTGAATTACTCGACCGAGACTTCAGTAGTGACGGAAGTCCCTCTTCTTACTTCACACAACCTCTTGACTCGTGAAAGAACCCGTCACTCCCCGATTCCGGGGGCCGAGTCCAGTCTACCTCACCCCATCCCCAACAGGGAGCAGGTGGCCGTAGTCTCGGGGAGGAGGGCCGAGTCGACGCCAGTCTCCCGAATGACACCCGACAGTAGTGGACCGTGTGCTTGTTTTGGGGCCTCGTTTACGTAAAAGTGTAAGTTAGGATTTACGAGTCTCCTTGGTCCAAAAGGACTCTAGTGTGTAAAAAGGTCGTAATCCGACACGAACTAGTTTTGTTACCTTACCCTAAAAAGAAAGAAAAGGACATCAAAGACCCCGGTGTGTCTTCTACGAAACCCATCCACCCCACGGTCCAACCCCCTCTCCCATTCTCACATGGACCTGACTTAGTCTACGAGTCCGACGGAAGAGTGGGTCGAACACCCCGGAAGACCTTGTAGAGGCTCACCCACCCCACCGAGACTTAAATCCCGTCAACGGTCCGTCTGACCACCGAAGGTGTACGACCCTCCCGGCACCGCCCACGTCCCCTCTTGTACCCAAATTTCGGTCAAGACCGGGAAAGATCCCGAAGGGACCACTGAATCTACCATTTCTTAGGTGTACATTACGTCCTCTGGGCCCACACTAGGAACCCAACCCTTCTAGAAGACCTCTTCCCTTACCGTTGGGTAAGATTATAAGAACGGACCTCTCACGACACCTGTCTCCTCGGACCACCCGACGTCAGGTACCCCAGCGCTTTCTCAGTCTGTGTTGACTTCACTGACTCGTACGTACGTAAGACCGGGAAGGACCGGTAACCCTCCTCAGTGAATTGGAGAGACTCGGAGACAAAAGGGTAGACACTAGTCCCCTACTACAGAAGTCACCCTAGAGCTACCCCCTACACCCTCCTTACTCTTACTTCCCGGATCCTCCCCCGAAAACGGAGACGAAACGGGGTGTTGGGGAACTCGTCGGGAAAAGACAAAATGAATAACCCAAAAGCGTAGTCAAAAGGGCTTTTTCCGAGGGTGGGTTCGTAGAGTTTTAGGTGTGTGGGTCCGACGTAGTCTCTGGTCAGTATTCTCTCGGAGACTCCGGCCCCGGGTCTATGCCCGCCAGAAAGTGTCCAGGGACCACTTACACTATACACCGGTCCCAACTCTTGGTACGGGAGTTCTGGTCCACTCCCCTGTGAGGGTGGGCCGTCACGACAGTGGCCGGGGGGATCTTAAGGTGTCCCGGCGGAACGGGCAGGACCGGGCCCCCTCTCACGGGCCGAGGACGCCAAGAGTCACAGTTCGAGCCGGGAGTCGGCCCCACGACCTTCAGGCACTGTAAGTCGGTGAACACTAAGAGAGTCCTTACACCGAAACTTGAGGTGGACGGTACTCCGGTCCCGGACTCCGCCTCAGGAAACCGACCGAACTCCGGGGAACTCGTTATTGGGCTTTTCCCTCGACCGACGATCACGACCCCAATCTTTACTTCTCGTTGATTGCTCTGAGCTCTTTCAACCCCAACGACAGTCGTCCTCTTCGTTCCACCTGCTCCCCGGCGAACAGAGACACGACACTCGTCCCGGGGACCCCCACTTGAGGCTGAACTAGGGGGCCCGTGGGTCCCCAGGACCTAGTCGAGAGACGAGACCCGACGCCAGGTCGGACCCAGACTGCCTGAAAGGTCACAACGGTCCCAGAGACACTCTACGTACTCACGTGCACTCAATCACAATCAACGAGTCAGCACAGGCTGAGAAACGTTGGGGTACTTGACATCGGACGGTCCGAGGAGACAGGACCTCTAAGAGGTCCGTTCTCATACCCTCACCCAACGGTGAAGGAAGAGATCCCCTACAAGGGTTGGGTCCCTAACTCGGACCCAGAGGACGTAACGTCCACCTAAGAAGTTGTAGACTCGGTGGTCCTAGAGTTGTGTTTATCATACTCCACCCAGACGTCTCCGAATGACGAGGGAAACGGTCAACAGTCCTTTCTTCCACGGTTCTATTTATGTACCCCCCACCCTCCGCTCCCACGGTCCGTACAAACACATTTTGTGTTTGGTATACCCGGACTGAACCGGACCCTCTTAGAGGTGGTTCGTCGTTTAACAGTTTATCTTCAAATAGTCACTTCATTTTCGGGTCAAAAACTTTTAACAGGTGTAGGTCCTCTCAGTGTGGAAGAAGGGACCACCGAGTCTACCATTCCTTAGACGGACGTTACGTCCTCTGAGATCAAACTAGGACCCCAGTCCTTCTAGAGGACCTCTTCCCGTACCGTCGGGTAAGATCATAAGAACGACCTCTTAGGATACCTGTCTCCTCGGACCTCCCCGATGTCAGGTATCCCGATGTTTCTCAGCCTGGGTTGACTCGCTGATTACCAGAGGCATGAGAGTTACTCTCAGTACCCGGTCCCAAAAGACTCAACAGACAAAGAGGTCGGAAAGTTCCCTCCCCTCGACCCCCGTCCACCTAGGTTCTCTACCTCCTTCCTCCACCCCCCGTCCCGACCTGACCTCCTCTGACCACTGGGGAACCTCAGTCTGACGTCTCTCGTCACTGGGTCCCGGAGAAGTGAACCCACGTTGGTCCTTCCGGTCCCACAGACGGCGTCGTTGGTCATTGTTCTCTACGGTGGAACGAGAAACCGTCCATAGCGCACTTACAGTCTGGGTCCATGCAGTGGTCCATGTTCTGCCACTGCGTCAACCTTACCTCCACGACGGGACCGAAGTCCCCCCCCTTGACAGTTCTTCCAGGGTCTCTGGGACCCTCCTACGAGGCGGGGTGCGGGCGAGTCGGGGCGTTGTCGTACTTCTTTGGGTGTCCATTGAGTGACGAAAGGACGCGAGTCGAGACGAGTAGTGGCGAGGAAGGTTGAGGTCCGAAACACTCAATGTACGCCCCGAAAGGGTCTCGAAGGTTCTTGTGTGGGCATACGGACGTCCTCCGTGCACCGTGTGTGTAACTACACGCCTTCGTCATCGCTAACCTTCTGTTTGAAAATTTTTTATTTAACGAAACAATCCCGGTCGACCAACACTTTTGGTTCTGGAATCTCCTCTACTCCGACCAAAGTCGGAACACACCGGACTCCGTCTCTGTCCTCTTTAAGAGTACATTACTACATTACTGCGGACCAAACAAAAATGAAATCAAAAGCACACGTTCGAGGGAATTCGGACTTAAACTTCTACGATTTTAACAAACAACAAAGCCAAAAACTTTATCCCTTTATCTTAGTAAGAGTAAGACAAACCCCACTCTATAAGTCGTCATTTTCTTAGACGGCCGTCACGTCCTCTGTGTCCTTTGTACTCAAAGCAGGGACCCAGTCCTTCTAGGGGACCTCCTCCCGTACCGTTGGGTGAGACCATAAGAACTGACCTCTTAGGGTACCTGTCTCCTCGAACCACCCGACGGTAGGTACCACAACGTTCCCAACCTGTGCTGCCTTCGCTGGTTCGTGTCGCTCGTATAAACGTTTCGATTCGGGTCTCAATCTCCATAGGTTGCTCCACCAAGAATTAAACGAAGACTAATAAAAAAATTCACTTAATCGTGTTTGAGTTACTTATCAAATCTTTGGTCACTATTAAAAGTGGAAAATTTTTTTTTAAGTAAATGAATAAATGAATACCCCGGTACGACCCAGAACTAACCTTCTACACCTTAGAAAATTATAAAGGGACTGACCCCTAATTTGGACCCGGGGAACTAACCTTCGTGTCTCCGAATCGGTGACCTAGTGGTCCTTTCAGGGTGGAACCGAAAATTCATATTGTAATTGTCTGTCATTTCTTAGAAGACCGTCACGTCCTCGGACCCAAGTTAGGGACCCAGCCTTTATAGAGAACCTCTTCCTTTATCGTTGGGAAAACTCACAAGAACGGACCTCAGGGTACCTGTCTCCTCGGACCCGTCGATGTCACGTACCCAAACGTTTCTGAGCCTGTACTGACTCGTTGATTGTGAATTCTCTGACTGAAAATTTTTAAAAAACCGGTGTGACACGTCGAACACCCTAAAATCAAGGGGTCGGTCCCTAGTTTGGGAACGAGGGAAGTAACTTGCACACCCCCGAATTGGTGACCTGGTGGTCCCTCCAGGGGTTCTCCGACTGAAAATACCTGTTTTTACAAAACTGTAAAATAAGATGTAGTGAAATAGATAGAAGAGAAAATTTCAAGTCAGTCTTTTGTCTAAAAGAATACTCAATCTACAAATTCAGTAAAAGTTTACTAATATAAAAAACTACTCCGTAAAAGTCAAAACTTTGAGCACCACAAAGGGTTATAAGAGACATTTTGTCTAAAATAAATAATAATAATAATAAAAAAAAAAAAATGACGAAGTCAGTTACTTTCCCTTGTAAATGACTCCGGGGTCCCGGTGTCCGTCCTCCGACGGGACACCCGTTTCTTCGGCCGTCTCCCCAGAATAAACCGTAAGAAGGACCCCGCGTCCGACAACCACACCGGTGCGAGGATCGTCGCCAACTGGTGGCCCCGATAGCCACCAGCATTCCGTCGGCTACAGAACAGAGGCAACCTAAAGACTCGCTCAACCGTCCCCCTTCCGAGTTGCTACGGCGGAGTGTCTACGTGGCTTACGTCCCACTTGAGAAAGACCTAAAACATCAGACTGTCTCGTGTCGGGTAGGAGTCGACAAACGGTCGTTTTTGATCTACGACGACCAGTCCGTCCTACGGAAGGACTAGTACCTAAAACTTAAACTGTAAGAGTTACCACAGTGACCCGAACTGGAGTCCCCACTACTAGAACGGGAAGTCCCAGAAGTGTTTTTAGTCGCAGAGACGAAGACGACGTTCCGACGGCGGTGGGTGGAATTTTGTCTAAAATTTTATTGAAAGAATGATGTTTTCATTACTCCGATTTCGACTTCGAGGTTATGAAACCGGTGGAGTACGTTTCTCAACTGAGTAACCTTTTCTGAGACTACGACCCTCCCTAACCCCCGTCCTCCTCTTCCCCTGCTGCCTCCTACTCTACCGACCTACCATAGTGCCTGAGCTACCTGTACTCAGACTCACTTGAGGTCCTCTACCACTACCTGTCCCTCCGCACCACACGACGCTAAGTACCCCAGCGTTTCTCAACCTGTGTTGACTCACTGACTTGACTTGATTTGACTTACGTATAGTTAATTTCTTACAAACATTGTATAACCCGAAGGGAACACCCAGTCGACCATTTCTTAGACGGATGTTACGCCCTCTGGACCCAAGCTAGAGACCCAACCTTTCTAGGGGACCTCTTCCCTTTCCGATGGGTGAGGTCATAAGACCGGACCTCTTAAGGTACCTGACATATCAGGTACCCCAGCGTTTCTCAGCCTGTGCTGACTCGTTGAAAATGAAAGTGAACTTTGTATGTCCTTTTCATAAATTCATGTATATAGAACTTAAAGGGACCACCAGGTCATCAATTCTGAGGCACAAAGACACCGTCCCACGGACCCAACGTAGGGGCCAGCCCCTTGATTCTAGGACGTACGATGTATCGGTCCGGTTCTTTTCTTTTTTTTTCATACGGATTAGAATGGTGGCTTACTCTTCAGGACAATTCTAAAATGATCTTTTATGACGAGAGAAAAGACATAGACGCATATGCAAAACAATGTCTTTTTAAGTAAGTAGAGTGTTTATAAATAACGCGAAGATCTAGACGTCAGAAATATGAATCCACAAAGCCTCTTCTTCAGCTCCGCCTCCGATCTATTCATTAATGTCGTCTCGAGGTAGTCACGAGACTGCCCCCGAGACTCTCCCGCACAACCTAGTGTCATCTGTCAAATAAAGACAAAACAAATCAAAATCGAAAACGGAACATTTTCAAATTCGTATGTATATCAAATTACTCAACTTAGCGAAATATTATATTTCTGATAATCCTTTTCGTCACTAAGGGAAAGAGGGGGTCAAAGGGAAGAACAGTCCTCATTAACGAAATGTGAGAATGTTAAAAAGAAAATTTAACTTCATATCAACTAAATGTTATAATCAATATCCACATGTTGTTTCCCTGAGCCATAAAAGTACCTAATATGAAGGAAATTTCAATAACGTTTTATTACCGACATAAAGGGACACGACATATTATACAGGAACACCGAATAAATAAAATATGTGGTATCACACATAGAGAATTAGAGGACGGGGTCAGAAAAGGGAGGGGAAAAGGGAGAGGGGTGACCATTGGTGGCCAAACAAGAGACATAGACACTCAAACAAGAACAAAAATATATATGTAGGTAAACAAAATAAAAAATCGAAGGTGTGTATTCACTATTGTATCCCATAAACAGAAAGAGATCAGACTAAACATGAAGACATTCGTATCATGGGAGGTCTACCGTAATAATATCGACTCGTTATAAGGGAACATACACACATATGTGGCATAGAAGAAATAGGTAAATAGACAACTACCTACACACACACACACACGACTCAGCGAGTCAGGACAGACTGAGAAGCGGGCGGTCCGAGGAGACAGATACCCTAAGAGGTCCGTCCTTATGACCTCACCCAACGGTACGGGAGGGGATCCCCTAGGAGGGATAGGTCCCTAACTTGAACCCAGAGAATTCAGAGGACGTAGTCGTTCGCCCAAGAAATGGTGATTACGGTGGTGAGAATCCAACGAATTTTTGTACCTTACGAAGTGTGTGCACGGTAGGAACACGTCCCTGGTGTGATTAGAAGAGACGTGGGAGGGTCAAAATCATATACACGACGACTACACTCGTAAAGAAAATTGAGAAATCTACCAGAAAACCTTAAATGGAGGTGTAGGAACTGAAGAGTAGTTCCTTCCACTCCTTAGTTCAGGGAAAGGAGATTGTACTCCGAAGGTGTGGGGGCACGAAACGTAAGCCAGTACGGCACAAAAACAGACCAGACACAAATAACCTAGGTGACTTCATCAATGCATCACAAATGTCGACTCGGGACACCACACGATACTTATACAATGAAAAAGATGTATCGAAAAACTAAAGAGATCACAATTATTAATACAAAAAGAAACGAACCAAAAGATATAAAAATTAGGGACAAAGTTGGGTTTGAGAGACGACCAATAGATGTACCGGGGAGACATACAAGTCTATGTAGTCAAAGTAAAAGAACTTTAGAGAGGATCTCGAAAGAGTGGACGGGGTGGACTTCACCAGGGGACGAACCGGAGCAAGTGGTGACGGCGGGACGCTAGAAGTGACTGAAGAGAGGATAGGTAAGGGACGAAGGACAGGGGGGGGGGTAGGGCGAACGAGAAAGAATAAAATGAGGGAACAAAACCAGTTCGTGTAGTAAGTCATCAAAGTACTCTTCTAACGCACCCTCCATTTGACAAACCGTACCATCAGATTTTCATATAAATGAGGTCGAAGTCTTAAGATCTAACCTTTATTAAAAGGAAATCTTAAAATTTGTGTAGCGAGTTAAAAGAAGACCAAAAGTTTTTCCTTGGGAGGATGTGACAACCAACCTTACATGTAATCATGTCGGTGATACCTCTTGTCATACCCCCAAGGAACTTTTTGATTTTTCTCAATGACATATTAGGTCACTAGGGTGAGGACCCGTATATAGGTCTCTTTTAGTATTAAGTTTCTCTATGTACGTGGGATTACAAGTAACGTAATGATAAACGTTATCGGTTCTGCACCTTCGTTGGATTTACAGGTATCTGTCTACTTACTATTGTGTCTGTACCATGTATATGTTTCACTTTATAATGAGTCGGTGTCCTTCTCACTTTGCTCCGGCGAACTTCGTTATACCGACCTGGATCTTTAATAGTATGGTTCACTTTATTTAGTCTGTCTCTTTCTGCTTAAAGTACACTATAGTGAAATACACCTTAGATTTTTTTCTGTGTTTACTCGAACAAACGTTTTATCCTTGTCTGAATGTCTGTACCTTTTGTTTGAATACCAATGGTTTCCCCCTTCGACCCCCCTCCCTATTTAATCCTTAAACCCTGACCGTCTATATGTGATGATATATATTTTATTTGTTCCTGGATGACATATCGTATACTTTGAGTTATGAATATGATGAGTTATAGAATATTTATTTGATATACCCTTTTTTCTTATATGTACCCTGTTTTCTTATGTATATATTTTCTAATATTTACATATATAAATAGACTTAGTGAAGACATATGGACTTTGACCCGAAGGGTCCACCGAGTCACCATTTCTTAGGTGGATGGTTACGTCCTCTACTCCCAAGCTAGGGACCCAGTCCTTTTGGAGGACCTCCTCCTTTACCGTTGGGTGAGGTCATAAAAAACGGACCTCTTAGGGTACCTGCCTCCCCGGAGCGCCCGACGTCAGACACACCAAAGTTTTCTCAACCTGTCCAGACTCGTTAATTTCTTCCCTTAGGGACTTTAATCGTGTTGTAACATTTAGTTAATACGAAGTTAATTTTTTAAGAAGAAGAAGATCAAAGGTTACGGGACACTTTTGGTAAGACTACGGGTTAAAAAACACACACTGAACCAACCCCAAAGAAAACAAAACAAAAACAACAAAAACGGTAATTACCCTAAAGTCTTACTTTCCTTCACGAATAGGAGTTAGGTGGTAGTAGTATTACTTGTGTGACAAACCCCATGAATAAAAATTTAAAAATTGCTTAAAATTCATAATTAACCACTTTTTTTGTAGGTACAGTAATCTATAAGATCTCATAGTAAAGAACCGGTGTGTCTCACACTAACAAACCTATGTTAGAACATGACAACGGGGAATCCGACAAAGGTCAAAAAGTAATAATATATATATCATAAACTTATTCATGAAAAGACAATTTAAAAAACTAATTAGGACTAATAAATGATCTTATTTAAAGATCTTCATATTAACATCTCAGGTTTCCTGAGACTCATAAAACTATGTAAGAGGTTCAATAAGAAGGTTTTTAAACATCGTCAAAAAAATCAGTGGTCATCATATACTTACTTTTTGTAGACGAATGTAAGACTAGGAGGGGGGAAGAGGACGGGAGAGGAAACGAGTCTTGTCGTAAAGTAAACATGCACTGAATGACTGAGAATACAGACCACAGGACTCTCTTAACAAAGTCATACCTTTTGTTCCACAAGAAAGATCAAAAGACGAACCCTCAACCCTGTAAATTTGAGTTCAGAACCAAAACGGTGATTCAACGAAAATTACTTATTATAGACAACAATGCTAGTAGACGTTTTCAATCCTCTTTTGTTACTGGTAATTCGAGGTTATAGATGGTGTAAGATTTAAATAAAGGTGACAAACAGTCACATGCAATCACGTAACATACAGTATTAGACACAACACACACCGAAAAAGGTGAAATGAACGGACCAAAGTCATAACAGACGTCCGAACAACTACAATTAAGAAATTAAGGAAAGAAAAAATATAGTTCAAAATGTAAAATGAAAAACCGACACGGTGTACCGAACACTCTAGAATCAAGGGTCACATAATCAACGAGACGACGACGACGACTCCGTGAAGTCAGCACAGACTGACACGCTGGGGCATCTACCGTCGGGTGGTCCGAGGAAGCAGGTACCCTAAAAGGTCCGTTCTCATGACCTCATCCCACGGTAAGGGAAGAGACCCCCTAGAAGGGTTGGGTCCCTAACTTGGACTTAGAGGAGGTGACGTCCGTCTAAGAAATGGTAGATTCGATGGTCCCTTCGGTCCCCAGTTTGGACCCGGGTGTCGTCACCTTCGTTTCTCAGGATTAGTAATCGAGTGATCCCTTCAGGGAATTGGAGAAAGATCATAAGGAACAGATCAAGACACTGTAATACACGGAGTCTAAAACTACTGGAAAAAAACCAAATAGATAAATATAGTACAAATAAAAGTAAAATACTGAGTGGTGTTAATAAAATACTAGAAAAGAAAACCCGACAAAGGAACACCCCATATAAAGAGTTTCCTCTTAATAGTTTTTAAGTTACAAACCCCTGAAGGGACCACCAAGTCACCACTCCGTGAAAGTGAAACCGCCGGGTCCAAGTTAGAAACCAGAACCTAGACTCTAGAGTTTCGACTCACCCTGTACCCATTTTTTTTCTAAAGTTACATAAGAAACTGAATCACTTGGAGTGATGTATCCCGGTGTATCGAGACAACAACCCTCTGTGGTTATCTGAGACAAAAGAGAGAGAAAACGAAAATCAAAGAGGTCGACGTACTACCACGATTTGTTACAGACACTCTGAGAATCACGTTCCTACGATTATTTTCTTTCTCTTATAAATCCTCAACGAACCTCCTATTGAACGAGAACACCATAACATACGGACACACGCTTCAGTGAAGTCAACACAGGCTGAGAAACCCTGGGGTACCTGACATCGGGTGGTCCGAGGAGACAGGCACCCCAAGAGGTCCGTTCTTATGACTTCACCCAACGGTAAGGGAAGAGGTCCCCTAGAAGGACTAGGTCCCTAACTTGGACGTAGAGGACACCGAAGACGTAGCATCCGTCTAAGAAATGGCGACTCGGTGACCCCATAGTATGGTGGGTTGTTGATTACCCACCTAGGGTTCACCAAAGAACACCAATGTCTTACGTCAGTCGACAGCCCCACACCGACGTCAATACTTACACCCTTACTATACAAGACTACTATTATATTCATTTCTTATAAAGGGAAGTCCCACTTTCTCTGGTAACATATAGACAGTACACAGGACACTTATAAGAGAACTGTTGGTCTCCTCCCTTCTATCAGTGAGGCGAAGTATCTACTCCCCTAATATCGAGTGTCTTCACTTAATTGAACGAGCTCCCACCTGATATCCGTCTTCTCGGTCTTAGGGGACCTCCAGACAAACTGAATTGCGGGTAGTAGAAAAGGTGAGGTCGTCTCATTAACGGACACACACCACTCTCCCCTCACCATCCCCCTCCAAACTTACATAGGGTCCTCATGAGACAGTTAACAGAAACGTCTTTGACCCATTTTCATCCTTTACAATTCAGCAGAGGTTGAGAAAAAAGAAACATTGTCTGTTACTTGGTTCGGTTCAGAGTCTCGGATTCTTCTGACGCAGTGGGTGAGGACGTCGTCTGGGTTCAGTCTGTTCTCTAGGTTTTGTCCCCAGGGTCCTTGAAGTCCTTTTCTTTTAAGTCCACGACCTCCTCTTCCAAGAGGCCGAGTGGTCCTGCCAAGACCTGGAAGTCAGAAGACAACGACCTCACTCACTTTTGGAGTTTGTGCGGCAGGTCCTGCTACGGTCGTTCTACGACCGGAGTACCGAGTCGTTGGACGTGGGGGCCGGTTGCGGGTTGTCGCGGCACCCACCTCTTGGTCTTTGCCAAGTCGGGCGGCCGTAGGAGTTGTTATTCCTCAGTCCGTACTTCCTGTAGTTCAGACTTGACCGACTTCAGTTCCTACGGGACTTCTGGTTCTCACTGTTCGACCTCCTCGACCTGCCCTTTCACTTCCCGATGCTTCCCGTCGAGTCTGTCGAGGTCCTCCGGCGGGTCCCGGGTTGCCAGTGGTACTGCTGGTCGCTCGAGAAGGTTCGGATACACCTGTCATTCTAACTACGGGACTCCCTCCTCGAGTACCTTCCCTACCTGGCCTTCGACCGACTGGACTTCTTGAGCACGCTCATGTTCAACTAGCCAAAGGTCGTCGTGACACTACTGATACCCTCGTCGATGGACCCTCACTAGCTCGACTATCCCCTCTTCCTCCGGTTCGACTCTTTTCTTTAGTCACTGGAAGTCCGGGCCCAGGTTCTGGGAGATCGCGCACGTTTGACGACACTACCATGGTTCGGACCACTGAACCCCGGTGTCTAGTTCTACAATCTGGTCTTTTAGCTTTCTCAACGGCTTCGCTGTTCTCACAACTTACGTGCTGACCTGTTACTCAAACTGGCGGAGCTCCAAGGTCTCGGCCTGCACCTGAAGCTACGGTCTACCGTGCTTGACCTACGTTCCTAGTTGCACTGCCTCTCCTTGCGTCTCCTCGTGACGAAAATGTAGCTTCTTTGGGAGGCCCCCTGGTAATCACCCCTCCACCTGCCGGACTCCGTCGACGAACTAGTCTTTTATGTCAGGGACCTCCTCGCCGACCCCTCGCGGGAGGACCTCTGCCACTTACCGAACCTCTACCGTGGACGAGGGGGTCGCCGTCGGGGCGGGTGACACAGCCCCCGACCCGGGTGCGTCCAGTACTACCTCAATTTCGCGGACTTCCTGGTTCACGCCCACCACCTCCTGTACACGGACGTCTTGCAGGCTCCTCTCGGAGCGCCGTGCCTTCTGTAAAACGCCTTGCCCCCGCTCTGCCACTCGGAGAACTCTAGAGATTTGCTGTGCTACGTCCCCTTCAAAGTCCTGTGGCTTGCGTCGTAGGTCGTTGAAGTCGTCCTGAAGTCAAAAGAAATAAGAACCGAGTTGGTGTGTCTACTGGTGAACTCTGCAGATGTCTTGCTCGACTCGTCACCATCTCCTCGCTTTTTCCGACGTCCTCCACCCACCAGGTTCCCCCCACTCGGTCCTTCCTGCTTCCGTGGGGACGGCAGGGGGGTCCGGTGGGGTCACATAACGACGCTGGTCGACCTCCCGTCCACCGTCGTCGACGTCCTGGAGCAGGAGTCGCTCGACCTGTGCACATTCCTCTTCTGCGTGCCTCAGGTCTCCCTCCAGAGGTACCACCTCCTGTCCCACAGAGTGTACCTCTTCTGGACATCGTTCGACCTGAGGTAGAGACCCTCGGAAGTCTTCTAGTTCCTCCCCGAGTTGTTCGTGCACTTGTCGGAGACCTCGACGCAGGCCGTCTACTTGCCCTGCGAGGCCTGCGTGAGGTCTCTCTAGAGACCGGACTTCTGAAGGCAGGTCGTCAAGATATCGGTGCAGAAGGTCTAAAGACGACTGGACGTTCTGGACTAGGCCAAGGTCGGTAGCCGGTCATTCACGTGGAAACGGAAGGGCAGAACTCATAAACATTGCGCACAAGACGATCTAAAACCTACCAAACACCGTACTCGGTGCAGTGACGACCGGGTTTCACACGAAGCATCTACCCCACCCCCTTTCACGCACTTAACAAACCACGACTCATCGTTACTCTGTTTCTGGTTGTCACTCTCGTTCATAAATCTTTGAAAATCTTATTGAACTGTAGTGACATCGTAAGTTCGTGTGCTAAACACGCAAAACATTTAATAGTCGGGTGTTGTTCAACTTTTACGTCTTCCTTTTGACCAGGAAAGGGAGTCCATCCGCCGTCTTCCGACTAGATATGACAGTGTAACCCCTCGAATCTAGACCCCAGTCGAAACACCGGATTACCGCACCCCGTTACCCATACAACAGGACAGAAGAGGAGTCCCTCAGAGGACATACGTCTGGGGAAGTGGAGAGACTTTTGTAGTGAAAAACAAACGACCACAATAATAGTAGAAACCCGTTAGAGAACAAGGGATTTTGGATCCCGGAGCTACTACCGTTCATCTTACGTAACACAAGGAAAAGTTTCTGTCTCTCTCCTGGGATCTGTCTCATGAAATCCCCGTTATTGACAAGTTTCGGGGTCGTGCGGGTCTTATCCCTACGAGTAGCCGGCACGAATCCCACTACGTACGATGTGTGAGGCATATGCGTAGGCACGATTCAGGGAAGTCAGTACAGACGGAGAAACACTGGGGCACTGACATCGGGCGGTCCGAAGAGACAGGTACCCTAAGAGGTCCGTTCTTATGACCTCACCCAACGATAGAGGGAAACGTCCCCTAGAAGGACTGGGGTCCCTAGTTTGGACACAGAGGACACCGAGGACGTAACGTCCTTCTAAGAAATGTCGATATGTAAAGTAAGAGCTGTTTACAAACAACTTACTTACTTACCTGACTGACTTACTTACCAGGGAATTATCATGACTCACTGTATGTTCAATTGAACAATGGACCCCTGAGTCGTACAGTAGGGACTTCCTGTCTCGGAGGGACCATGGACCTAAGTCGTTGGAGTCACGACTCGTCTCAAAAGAAAGAAAAATTTTAAAAGAAATAAAAGCCGACACAAACCAGGAGTAACGGATCGTCTGAAAGAGATCAACGTCTGTCCCCCCGATGAAAGGTCAACGTCACACGCCCGAAAGAGGGACGTCAACGTCGAGGGTCCGAGGTCTCGTGTCCGAGTCATCAACCCCACGTCCCCGACGAGGGGCGTCCCTGCGCAAGATTTCAGTGTGTCGACTCTTCGCCACCTCCTCCCCACCCCTGGGACCCACGGCAGCAGGTCCGGGCGGGTGCAGAGGAGACACAGAGGGACTCTGCTTGCGTCTGAATGCCCAGGTACTCCTGTCCCCTCCGGTCGGTGCGCGGGTCTTCCTGAGGAGGAGGACTGGTCAGGAGGGGGACAAAAGAAAGGGGGACAGAAGGTACGACCGGACACAACAGAAAAGTGGAGCGAGTCTAGGTCCACTGTTTCCGGGAGTCCACAACTACGGTCAAGGACCGGACCACACTTGGATACCCTAAAATCCTAACCCAGGATAACCTTTTCCGGGACTACGACCCTTTCTAGTTTCCGTTTTCCTCTTCCCCCGTCGTCTCCTACTCTATCAACCTATCGTAGTGGCTGAGTTACCTGTACCTACACTCGTTTGAGGTCCTCTATCACCTCCTGTCTTCTCGGACTACCCGACGTCAGGTACCCCAACGTTTCTCGGCCTGTGTCGAATCGTTGACGTATTGTCGTTGACGTATTGTCGTTGTTGTTGGGTCGACTCTGAATGTCGGACTCCTCTCCTCTCGGTCCCGGACTAGGGTTCCTCCGTCCTTCCAGACTTCATCAGTCACCCTGTGCGAAACTTGGAAGGGTCTCTATTCCTCAAACATCTATTCCTTAATGGGTCCGGTCAGGGCGATAAATATTGGGGGTAGGGGAGGGGGGTCCGGGTGTGTCGAGGGTCTAGAGACCTTACGACCCCTTTCCAGTCCCCTGGGACACACACAAGTATCCTACTAACAGGAAGGATCACTGTCAAGACAGACCTGACACGAAACATTGTTGTCTAGCTTGGTCTATCAAGGTCAACTAAACGTCGAGGACCCGTCGCACCCTTCGACACAATTGAGGAAGTGCGAACCGACACCTTTCTCCCCAACCCCCACTTACGGACATCTCTCTTCCGCCGAGGATGTTCTACGAGGAAAACCTTACTTAGGAAGCAGCACTCTCATCTTACGCACCTGAAAGTCCTTGAGGTAACTAACTCTTCTCGGTTGCTATTCGTCCGTCTCCGACAGGCAAGAACGTCGCGTAGGTCCCGGTCTTGGACTCACAGTCCCCAGTGACCCACTCAGATCTCGAGTCCAGTGTCGCGGGTCACTTCTCAGTCGTCGTGTAAATAACTCACGAATGACACACGTCGTCACTGAGTCACCTGTACTGAAACTCGTTTGAGGCCCTCTACCACTTCCTGTCCCCTCGGACCACAGGACGTCAGGGACCCCAGTATTTCTCAGCCTGTGTTGAATCACTGACTTGTCGGTGATACACGTCCCGAGACACTCCCTACTCCTCCACTCCTCGTGTTGGGACTGGAAGACCCGTAAAAGTCCGTGTCTAGACCCCCACCCCCTCACTGTGTGTGTCCGGACGTCTCTCCCACTTACTCTACCACACAGTCCCAAGTAGGAACATCAAGTGACCGAGAATGACTCGGGCAGAACACACCCTCATTACTCGAATACACACACCTCGTGGCCCTACTGTCACATCGCCTGTTACTGCCAGAATCCCCCTGTTCGTCCGTCTCCACCAGTGCCGGTGGCTCCTTCAGTCCCTCGTGAAGAGACTCGACTACTCCGGAAGAATAGTTCCAACTCATCCAACGCTCAAGTATCTGGTCACCCCACTTCCCACTCTACCTCACTACTCTCTCTGAAGACTTTCCCCCGCTATGACCTCGGACATGACTTGCCACTCAACAACGAGTCAGGGAGTCAACACAGGCTGAGAGACACTGGGGTACCTGACGCCATACGGTCCGGAGGGACAGGAAGTGGTAGAGGGTCTCAAACGAGTTTGCGTGCACGCAACTCAACTACTACGGTAGGTTGATAGAATAGGAAAAAGTGGGGGAAGGGGAGGACGGGAGTTAGAAAAGGTCGTAGTCCCAGAAAAGGTTGTTCAGTCGAGAAGTGTAGTCCACCGGCTTCCTAGCCTCGAAGTCGTAGTCAGGAAGGTTGCTTGTAAATCATCCTGACTGACCAAACTAGAAGAAAGTCAGGTTCCCTGAGAGCTCTCAGAAGAGGACGTGGTGTCAAACTTTCGTAGTTAAGAACCCACGAGTCGGAAGGAATACCAGGTCGAGTGTGTAGACATATACTGATGACCTTCCCAAGTCTCTTCGTCCTCCCCTCCCGCAGGGACGACTCTCCACCTTACCTGGACGACAAACGACGACACATTGTCGGCTGGGGTCTGGAACCACCGAATTTGTTGTTCGGAAGTAGTGAAAGGCAACAAGACGCCCCATCCTTGACTGAACCGTCGAGAAGGCGAGGTGAACTGTAGTCGAGTTCAGTGAGTGAACCGACACCAGTCCCCTGGTCACCCGACCCCACCCGACCCGACCTTCCGCGTCCTTCTGGTCGGTGCACAAGGACACGTGCCGGTAGGAGAGAGAGGTGCACCACCTGTACGTGGAGGAGAGCCGTACCACCAGAACCCCTCAGTGCGAATGGTGTTCCGTTTTCGTCCTCGGGGAAGGTCCACTCCGGGTCTCGACCGTGGTACAGGGAGGACGGTACAGGGTAACAAGCTTTGTACAGTGGGACTCTCTACTGCACCGAACACACAACCCTCTCCTCCTTATAATTGTTAACAGTAGTAACGAGGATGACACTCCGTTCCACTTCTCGACTCCTACGTCCTGCACCAGTGGTCTCCGGTCTAACGACCCGGTCCCTGGGTCTGAGACGACAAGAGGCACGTCCCTCGGGCAAGAGAAGAAACCTTCGTGGGTCTTCCTCGACTTGATGGGTCGACCGTCGCCCACCCCTCCCACCTCCCCCTCGGTCTTCCCCGGAGTCGGTTACGACTTTAGTCAGGGTCATAAACATAGGGAGTGTAGTCACGTCTGTAAGAAGGGACCCAGAATTTTCTCTGAGAGCTCTAATATATGTTTACAAACCAATGAAAAAACCTGTTTTCCAGGGACGGAAAGTAGGTCCTGAACCTCTTCACGGATTGAAGATTTTCCATTTCTTGATCACATAAAAAAACCGACGTAGACCGTCGAACACCCTAGAATCGAGGAACTGGTCCCTAACTTAGGTGTAGGGGACGTCACCTCCACGTCTCAGTTGGTGGTCTGATGGTCCCCTCAGGGATCCTGGTGACGTAAAAGCACTGACAGAGTAGCGGGTGAGACACTACACCCACAGTACGGGAAAGGACCCGGGGCATGTGGGGTGGGGGGAAGTAAGTATGTCAGTCAGTAAGGTGTTTATGACTCAGCACAGGAGCGTGACCTCGAAATCGGGAACGTCCTAGATCACCCCCTTCAGTCCCTTACGTGTCGAGTCGTTTATTTCCAGACTAAAGCCGTCCGCTAGTCACACGTCCCTTTCTATTCGTCTCCTCCACTGTCTCCTGTCCCCTGAACCACGAAATCCCTTCCAACGCGTCACCTCTACTGGAAACTCGTCTCTGTACTCATTCTACTCCCTTATTCGGAACATCTCTAGACAAGGGTCGTCTCCCTTGTCGTACACGTTTCCAGGACTCCGTCCCTACAGAAACAGGACAAACTCTTGAGTCCTGCAGTCAAACTAGTTCAGGTACTCGTTCCCCTTTCCAGTGTCCGTCACTCCAGCCCCCATCCCCAGTCTAGTCCACCCTAAAACTTCCGACTCTATTGTCTAAACCTAAAGTTCATAGTACTCTTTGAGAACCTCTTAAAACTCGATCCTTCACTAATAATAAAGGGTTCAAACATTAGGGTCGATGAGATGTGTAAGAAACACTGAAACCTGTTTAATAAATAGACGAATTACGGAGTGAAAGATATCGACAATTAACCTCTCTTAGGACCATTATCACTATGAAGTTCTTCAATCGTACCATTAATGACAAGGACACGTGCGATTCGTAAAGTCAGCACGGACTGAGAAACTTCGGGGTACCTGACATCGGGTGGTCCGAGGAGACAGGTACCCCAAGAGGTCCGTACTTATCACCTCACCCAACGGTACGGAAGGAGGTCCCCTAGAAGGACTGGGTCCCTAGTTTGGGCGTAGAGGACGTACCCGTCCGTACAAATGGTGATCGCAGTGGACCCTTCGGGGGGACAAGGATTCCTCATAAAAAAAAGAAAAAAGATAAAGAACCGACAAGACACACCGTACGTCCTAGAAACAAGGGACTGGTCCTTAGTTTGGACACGGAGGACGTTACCTTCGTCCCTCAGAATTGGTGACTTGGTGCCTCTTTAGGGTCATCACATAACTTGTCACTGACCGGGAACCAGTAGGGAGTCATAGTCACACTGACACTGGGAGACAGGGGAGACGACCTGTAGGGAAGACGAAGACCGACTTTAGGGGAGGAGAAGAATGTTCGGGGGTCTGGACGTCGGAGTCTCGTCACTTCCACCCGAGCGGACGTGACGTCTGCACCCTACTCTTGGGGTCCACAAGACGACTTACAAGATCCCTAGGTCTCCCAAAACAAGAAAGGAACAAAAGAACAGATTAAACCCTGACTTCACATTTCACATTTTTCGACTCTTTAGGGGGGAGGGATCGTGTAAATCCAAGAACAACAAGAACAAATCAACGAGTCAACACAGGTTGAGAAATACTGGAGTGCTTGACTTCGGGCGGTCCGAGAAGACAGGTACCTTAAGAGATCCGTTCTTATGACCTCACCCAACGGTAAAGGAAGAGGTCCCCTATAAGGACTCGGTCCCTAGTTTGGGTTCAGAGGACGAACCGTCCACCTAGCAAATGGAGGTCCCTTCGGGTTGTAAATCCTAAGTACCAATCTATTTAGTCCAAGACTTGCTGTTCCCCTACCCCTCCAGGAGATAAGAAGACACCTACACCGGAGTCTCCAGACCAGGAGACAGAGACAAGGGGGTGGGGTGGGGGTCGAGGGACAGGGGAAGAAAATCGACGTAGAAAAGGCGTCAACGGGGTAGAGGTGCGATGACATCAATAACCCATCCCCGTCGAGATCCGGGACGGGGGGGTTCGGTCGTACCGAGTTTCCGTCTTAGACAAAGGACGACCCCGAGACCCTGGTGGACCGGACGTGGTGTTGGAGACTCGGGTGTGTCGGAGGGGTAGTGGGTAGACTAGTCTATGATTCGGGGCCGGTATGAGGCCGTTAAGACGACAAGAGGAAAGTGAACCCTATCATCCACTCAAGGACCATAACTCTTCGGACTCCGAGGGTGTCTCGACTCGGTCCGTCTCCCTGTCAGAGACACGGTCCCATCGGGAGGAGGGGATGGAGTACCAAGGTTCTTCCCGGAAGGACGGCCTGTGCGTCCTGACAAAGGTGTCTGGGGTCCCTGTCGTCGGGTGACGGCGGAGAAAGGTTAGACGGTGGGGAAAGAAGACGTTTACAGAAGTCCGTTAAAGAACATTCATGAATTTCTATATATATAAAAATTAAAATAACCGCATATCAACTAAATGTTATAAGACAATCAAAGTCCACATGTCGTTTCACTAAGTCATTATGTAGGTGTATCTAAGTAAGACAAAGTCTAAGAAAAGAGTATATCCAATAGGACCTTATAACTCATCTCAAAGGATCCGGTATGTCCTCCAGGATACCCAATACATGGAATATATATCATCACACGCACACGAGTAGGGTCCAGGACTAAATGGGGAGTGGGGACACAAAGGGGAAATCACTGGTATTCAACCAAAAGTTATAGACATTCAGACTAAGCATTCAAGTCAACAAAGTAAAAAATTTTTTGTAACCCAAGGTGTATATTCACTACAGTACATGACAAACAGAAAGAGACAGACCGAATGAAGTGAATCATAGTATCAGAGATCTAGGTAGGTACAACGACGTTTACCGTAATGAAGTAAGAAAAAGATTTTAAATAAAAATAAATAAACCGACGGGACCCACAATCAACTCCGCACACCCTAGATCAAGGGACTGGTCCCTAACTTGGGCCTGGGGTACGTAACCTGACACCTCAGAGCCGGTGACCCGGTGGTCTCTTCAGGGCATAAAGACATTGCCGACTCATTATAGAGTGACACATATACATAGTACAGAAGAAACAGGCAAGGAGATAGGTACCCGTAAATCCACCGAAGGTACAGAACCGAGCACATTTATCACAACGTCACTTGTGACCCGACGTACATAGGAAAATTTAATACAAAAAAAAAAAGTTTATATACGGGTCCTCACCCTAACGACCTAGTACAATAACAACGACAAGTCAGCGATTCAGTACAAGAGAGACGGGTGGTCCGAGGAGACAGGAGGTAATAGGGGACCTCAAACAAGTCTAAGTACAGACAACTCAGATACACGACCTAGTATACCAGATAAAAATCAAAACTTACTATAATTATTGTAAAGTAAACCCCCACGATGTCTAAAGTCTTGGGGTAGAAATAGGTCAACAAATCGGATTCGACACGACATTCTTACTTTTTTTGTGTCCAAAAAGTTTAGTCAAGTCAAGTCAGCGAGTCAGCACAGACTGAGAAACGTTGGGGTACTCAGTGTCGTACGGTCCGGAGGGACAGGTAGTGGTTGAGGGTCTCAAGTGACTTTGAGTACAGATAGCTCAGTCACTACAGTAGGTCGGTAGAGTAGGAGACAGTAGGGGAAGAGGAAGACGGGGATTAGGGAGGGTCGTAGTCCCAGAAAAGGTTACTCAGTTGAGAAGTGTACTCCACCGGTTTCATAACCTCAAAGTCGAAGTCGTAGTCAGAAAGGTTACTTGTGGGTCCTGACTAGAGGAAATCCTACCTGACCAACCTAGAGGAACGTCAGGTTCCCTGAGAGTTCTCAGAAGAGGTTGTGGTGTCAAGTTTTCGTAGTTAAGAAGTCACGAACATTTCGGACCGTCCCCTTCTCACCGGAGTACGGTCAAAATACTGTCAAAACCGGAAGTTGAACTTTAACCGACTCAAACTCCGGTCACATCCAGGGTCTATCGTACTACCTCAGTCAGGCTCACAGTATTTATGTATTTCCGACGTATTTGGCGTGTCTGAGCCTGGTGTGACGGAGACCTGCGATGGACGGGAAGCCGGGATACTCGTAGACCAAAGACAGTTCGAGAAGTGAACCACTTTCGTCGCCGACGAAAAGAGGCAGACTTGGAACTGAGATCCTGACGACACAGGAACCGTGACCCGAGAGGGTGTCGACACGCGTCTCAGGGGACGTTCGAACTGTCTTTATTCCTGAGACCCGAGGGAGTCCTCTGAGGACGAGCCGTCCCCACTCCAGTCAAGGTCCTTAAACATTAAACATTAATTTTGTCTCTTGGGGGGAGGTCGAGGGCAGCACCTTCGCCTTCCGTCTCGGGGGAGTTCTCCGTCGACCCGGTCTCTCTTCGCCTTTTCGTCCCCCGCTCTCACCCCTCCCTCCCTTCGGGACCCACGCCCCGGCGTCGCGGGCACGGTCGAGACGCCCCTGGGCGCACAGGCGACTGCCCGAGACGGCTGCGACAGTCACGGAGGAGTGCAGGACTGGCGCCGTCGAAATGTCGCTCAGAATTTTAGTCCATCTGGGAGACGCACAGGTACACGTCGAAGTTTGGTCGAACACTTGAAGATAGTCTCTTCTTTAGGGGCCACTGAAGAGCCCAGTCCAGCCGGAGAGACCCCAAGTCACCATTGTCCACTGGAGACAAGGTTCCCGCGACGGGGCGGCTACAGTTGGACTCTCCGACCTCGACACAGACACTAGAGATCCGGTGCGAAAAGTCTTTGCGGTCGGACAAACGGGACACCTCGGACTAAGGTCCCCGGAGGCACACCAGTGTGACCCGGCGTGAGGAAAGAGTCTCCCCGAGGCACGAGACCTCCCCGCCAGTCATGTCCGGGATCTATCCAGTATCACGTCCAGTATCAGAGATCTAGGTAGGTACAACGACGTTCACGAAATGAAGTAAGAAAAAGATTTTAAATAAAAATAAATAAACCGACGGAACCCACAATCAACTCCGCACGCCCTAGATCAAGGGACTGGTCCTTAACTTGGGTCCGGGGTACGTAACCCTCATACCTCAGAACCGGTGACCTGGTGGTCCCTTCAGGGTATAAAGAAAAATCACCGACTCATTATAAACACACACATATATATGTGTGTGTGGTGTAGAAGAAATAGGTAGTGACGACACTACCTTAGTGTGTCGCGGGGGCCCTGGTCTCAAAAGAGAGAAGCAAGGTCGGTTTCGCGTTTCGTCGTAAAGGTGACGACAAACGAGTCTTCCTGTCAAGGACGCTTGGGCACCGGGTGGCGGGGGGGGTGGGGGCGGGACGACAGTCCCCTCGACGCACCCCAAAGACACGTGACAGAGGGGTCGGGACTCCGAGGAAGTGTACGGAAGGATAGGAGAGGGAAGGACTGGAAGACCGTCCCTCTGGTCTCTCACAGAGGAGCTTCGGGGACGGAGCACGGGGGGCACGGACCAGTCACGTCCTTGGACCAGGAAGTCGTGAGGGAGACTCGGACCGCAAAGAGTAGTGCCACCACGTCCGGAAAGAGTCCGTGTCTCGAAACGGTTCGTAACACTGATAGGAAGGTGAATCGGACGACATACAGTCTTACACCCACCCAAAGAAAATTTCGGTCTTCAGGACCATTAAGGGACCGTGAGGGCACCAATCCTAAGGTACGAAAGCGACGGTTCCCAGGTCCAAGTTAGGAAACAGTCCCTTAAATTGTAGGATGTTCGGTACGTTGGTTTTTTTTTCTTTTATGTTTCAGTCTTCAGAACTAACGGCAGAAATTTTGTCAGGGTGGTGGGGCTGGACATCAACGTAAACCAGTCGTTTCAGAGCGTTACGGTCCGTCGAGGGGTGGGGGAGGGGCGGGACCCGAAGATCACTTAACCGGACCTGTAAACGTGTCACGGAACAGTGACAGTCCCTACACCGGGGTGTGGGCAGTGAAGTAAACTAGTCGGTTTAAGACGGACGAACAGTCCTCTGAAACCCCCAAATCGGGTTCACCATCTACTGAATCGGTGCGACGGTTGTGTCTGAGACTGCAGGGGCTTCGGGACGCGACACTGTGCTGAGGTGCCCCAACGACTGTTAAAGGAGTCCGTCCAGAAGTAGAATCGTTTCCAATGTCACCGAAAATTGTTCTTGAAATCGCCTTACCCTCACCGGAAAGGATGGACGACAACCGAGGTAGGAACCACTCCGGCACCGGGTCAGACACGTGTCGACGTGTTCCGGTGACGCCCCCACAGTCCTGCCTCTGGACCTCCGTCCGACACCTTGTTTTCGTAGTAAGGAGTGCACTTTGTACCCGTCGGGGTGAACCAAGAATACTTGAGTTGAGTTTACCAGTGACCTAACCTTTGTATACACGTCAAACTTTTCTGTGACCGACGGTCTCAATAGAAGGGTCTGCCTCGTTCTACGACAGGTCAAACAAAGTTCGTACATTATTTACACACGCAATTCTCTGTGATGCACTACACGACCCCCGGTTCCAACCCCTCGTCAGCCCTAGGTCCCGCCGAAAGAGCACGGCAGAGACGACACTAGACTCCCCACACCCTCGGTGGGCAAGACGTCTCAGGACCTGCCTGAGGGGCACCTCTAGTCACGTCCTATAAACCGAGTTCGCCAAATAAACAAGTAAGAAAGGGGAGACGGAAGGTGAACGATAGTGTTCGGACCCACAACTCCCTCACTACTGACTCTCTCTCTCTTGGTAGTGACTAAGATCCATGACCGTAACGGGAATGTCTGGGATCTTTCTGCCAATAGCGACCGTTTCAATCCCGCGGAGGAGATGACCGACCGCCCTCACTCCCACGCCGGGTCCCATGGTCGGAAAGAAGGAAGTGGTTTATGAGTCTGCGGAGTCACAGTGCACGGTCAGGGACCACTGTTTTCTAGTAATTTTACACAGGAGTTCACAAGTAGTAGGTCGTTCACTTCTCTCCATACTTTTGGTCTGTCCGGGAGTCTCGAGGCTCTGACCCTCCGTCCTGACGATTCGCGACGACCCGAAGTGTTCCTCGTCGCCCTGACACCCCTCCCCGCACACGGCTCCTAAGGCCTTCTCGGGCCGGGGTCGCCGACCTGACTTCCGTCGTCCTCTACTACCCCGTCCACCTCGCCTGTGCCGACAGTTTCCTCCAAGCGGACCTCGAGTGCTCGTCACGTCCTGCCGACCTCCAAAGACTCGTCCTACTGCTGGTCCTGCTCGACACGAGACTCTTTCCACCCTTCCTTCCTGGGCTTCCTACTGAGTTTTACTCTTCGACCTGAATAGGGTCTAGTCCCACGTGTACTCTTTCTCCCGTCTGACTTTATGTTGAGAACTCGTGGATCTGTTCCACTGTCCCTCTGTCTACCCCGAAGTCTCTTTCTCCCTACTGCACTTCCCAAACATCCCCCTATCCTTGCTTTTTTCCACGCTCCCCGAACATAAACCGATAAAAATCCACGAAACACATGAGAGTAAGAAACTCCAATATCCTGACCCCCTTTCAGAAACACAAATTTAATGCCCACCTCTGCGTGTTTGAACCCGACTTGCCTTCCTCGGTCACTCCGCCTTCCTCTCTACCTCCTCGCTACAACCTCCTCGTGGAGCAGATCGCACTCCTCCTCCCCTCTGCCTGTCCCTCCCTGGACTCGCACGAGCCTCACCTCCCTTCCCTCTGCCCCACCCGGGAACCACAGGAGGTACAAAATATTTGTATTTTGTGAAGACTCTTTAAATGTTACCTTTGGTGGAGGGGCAGGGAAGAGTAGGGTCTTCACCAGTCCACGTTAAGAAACTCGACAAAAGAGGGGGCTACAAATGAAGGCATAAAGCCTTAGTTAAATAATCGAAATCTAGAGAGATATGCCTATAATATCTGTCATAAACTGTAATAAATAGTCGACGTCTGTAATCGGATATTCCGAGAGAGTACAGAGGGGGAGGAGGGTTAAGGGTAATCAATATGGTGTTTTTAGTTCAGTCATAAATGATATTCGATTTGTGGAGTTATTGTCGGTTTATCCTAACACAACGAAAGGAGACTTAATCATCGTCACAATAAACGATCTAAAATACATAGGCAGAACCCTAAGAAGAGTGACTTTGAGTTATGGTATTTTTCATAGTCCAGTAAACAATCAAGGTAAAAAATCCAAAAGAAAAACCGTTTAATACGTAAATTAATTTTTAAAAAAGTTTAACCTCTTTATTAACGAAATGTTACAACAACCAAAGACAACATGTTGTTGCACTTAGTCGCATCCATATGTAAATAGGGGAAGGTAAAAAATTAGATTACTGGAGGTAGACCCTCAAGAGAGAAGGGTTGTGACGGACCTGACGAAGGAGAGATCTGAACTCTTTCGAGATTCCGAAAGTTAGACTTTGAAAAGTGATGGTAGGATCTTCAAAGAACTTGAAGAGACAGAATGTGGGAAATGAGACGCAAAGAAAAATACCAAATGTAAGTAAAGTCACCTCATGTAAAAGGTTATCGAAAAATTCTTTCCTACGAACTCTCAAAACGACCAGAAATTTATCAAGTACCGACTTCTGTCCAAATAAGATCAAAGTGTTGACCGTCTATAAGATCGACTCATATCTTGGGTTCCAATTGTTACTATAAGGAAGTTGTAACTTCCACGACAAGAAAACGAAGGACCAAAGGGAACTCTCAGACTACAGGACTAAACTTCAGTGAACGGAGGTAGGGGGTTCAGACATCGTAGAAGAGAAATAGGAGTCACAAGACTTATACGGAACCAAACCCAGAAATTATTAGGTCGACCCTAGAAAATGTTAAGATTGCTTGACACATAAACTAAGAGAGGAATGGTAGAGAGATAAGGGGTCAAAAAGATAAAAAAACTCTTTCTAGACCTAACCTTTCTTAGATTAAAAGGATGTCAAAGAGATAATAGGTAATAAAATAGATGGACCAGATGGAAGATTTTCTAGAGGAACTAAAACAGATGGTTGAGAAAGTGACTTAAAAGAATAAAACCATTCGTATAAAGATTAATAATTTCTGTAATAATAAGAGACCAATCCGGAGAAAATTATGGTCAGATAAGAACATGAAACCTATGTCACGGAAGGCAAAGAGACTCAAACGGACAAAACATCTCATCCGTGTCCCAAACATTCTTTGTCATACACACCCTGTCGTACGTTTCTTCGTCAAATAAAGTCTGTCTTCGTCGATCTCCCACCCGTAGGAACGGTCGTTCCTCACACAGAACGATGTACAAATAAAAGAACATAATACAAAGAAGTTTCAAGGAAAAATAACCAACCAATAAAGGAAGAGTAGGACAGGAAGTGACACCGATCACCACAGAGGTCCAGACTTAGGAAGTACGGCGTCAAAGATACAGGTTGGGTCGGGAAGGGTGGTTTCATGACGTCTCTTAGTTCCGAACTACGGAAGGGCGACATACCACACTTACTTGAATAGAAGTCACGTAGATCTTACCATAATCGAGACATGGTAGGACCCCCGTGAACTCTTTCACTACTAGTCAGGTGAGTCGAGTGCAAGACCTCCCGAAGTAGGAGAGTACCTTTCCCACGAACTTCTTTTCGAAGGGGACCCCGACCTCCACCCGACCGTTGGATCGAGACCCCCATCTCCCTGGACACAAGGTAGATGGTGTTAGTGGAAACACTCAAATTTTTTTGGTCAGACCCCACCCCCATGTTACGTCAAAGACTAAAATGAACTAGTATTGAAACCTCGAAACCTTGGACCCGGTAACGTCCGTGGGATACCTACCTCCTCCTCCTCCTCCATCCATCCCAAACCGACAACTCCTCCCATAGGTCCGGTCCGAACCAATAAGATTCCACAGAACGTCCGGACGTCCTTCCCGAAAGACCTTCCCATCAAGGTCCTTACATAAGTCTCATCCTTCACCCTCGTCAAAGGTCCGACACAGAGTCGTGACAAGACTCTCCCATCCTTCACACTTGGTCCTCCGAGAACGTCACCTTCACGAGGTCGACCACTAGAATTCCGACACCACTGGGGGCACGGACCGTGTCTCCGTCGAGCACGACTGTGAGACCCAGTGTACTCCAGACGTTTTCGTCCGGGAGTCGAACACCCCAGTCACCACCACCGTCCGTCCATGTCAACGTCCCAGTAATACCTCAAAAATGACCCTTGGTTCCTATTACAATAAAACCCCTCCCGTTGGTAGTACGTCTTTCTCTCCGACTTCTGGGAGGAGAGACCCCGTTCCCCAGGGGTGTGACACCACCGACGAGAACACAAATGGTCACCTGGACCGGGTCCCTGGGGGTTTGTGTGTGGAAGGTCCTTCGGTACTGGTACCCCGGAGTGTCTCCCCGGACACCAACTCGTCAGTTCAGAATACCAAAAATTGAGACATAAAGATGAAAGGGTTTGCGAGTCGCCTCCTCGGGAGTCTTTGCGGAGTCGGAGGTGGGGCCCCCTTCCGGGTCCTGCTGCGTCCTTTCGGGAGTTCGGGCCGTCTCCGGGGGTGCCTCGACAGGTGAGGTCACGACTGGGGTGACGACGGCGGGTCGTGGGGGAGTGGAGGCTCCCTGGGTCCTGTCTTCGGGCAGGACGGGTTCTCTGCGGGGGGTGGGGACGCCGGACCGACCTGTCCCGATGGGAAGAACGGACCGAGGTGCCCCCAGTAGTACCTCTGACCTCTCCGGCCCGGGGGTCCGTCCTACCCCCACAGCCCCGCCCCGGACGGGGCCCCACACCTACCGGTCTGGCCCGTCGCCGGTTAGGGGTCGCGTCTCCCGATGCGTCCTCGAGGTCCATTCACGTGGGGTCCGTAACCCTCCGACGACACCCCGAGACTCAGTACCCAGGTCGGTCGTCCCTTGTCACAGGTCTTCACTCGACGGAATTCTACGACGTCACGGGACCCGTGTCTTGTAGTGTGAATCTCAACGTGGGACTCGACAGAATGAACACGGTAGGTCCGCCGAGCGACTAGGAGGGTCGTCCTCCACCGGAACCTTTTGGTGTGTGTATGATCCTCGGACCCGTCGTCCTTTCTCGCGTGTTGGTGTTGATTCACCCGTCCACCCTCCGGCCCGGGGTTGTAATCTACCCTCCGACCTCCTCCGACCCCCTCCCGTTTTCAACCTCCTCCAACAACCTTCTCCCCTCTCCCTCCTCCGACCTACAACCTTCAACTTCCTACTTCCTTTGTCCTCTTCCATACTCTACTCCTACCACTTTCCTCCAACCTCTTATCTCCGACCTACTACCTCCACCAATGTCCAACCTCCAACCTCAAACCTCCTCCAACCCTCCTACCTTCAACCTCTTCCCACCTCCTTTCTCCAACCTCCGACCTCCTCCACCAATCCCCGACCTCCTACAGTCTTCCAACTCCCCCAGCCTCCAACCTCCCACCTTCCTCCCACCTCTTATCTCCAACCTACTACCTCCACCAATGTCCTCCAATCTACAACCTCCAACCTCCTCCAATCTACTTCCTCCGACCTCCTCCTACTCCTGCCACCTCCGACCTCTTCCCACCTCCTTCCTCCAACGTCCGACCTCCTCCACCAATCCCCGACCTCCTACAGTCTTCCAACTCCCCCAGCCTCCAACCTCCCACCTTCCTCCCACCTCTTCCAACGACCTTCAACAACCTCCAACCTCTTCCCTCGTTCAACCTCCTCCTACTTTACTTTCCTTCAACCTCCTACCGACTCCACCCTCAGGCCTCCTCCTCCAACCTCCTTCCTCCACCTCCTCCGACCTCGTACCGCCTCCTATCTCCAACCACGGATCTTCTCTGACCTCCTCCAACCTCCTTCGACCTCCTCAAACCTAAAACCGCCTCCGACCTACAACCTCCTCCTACCTCCTCCACCTCCAATCTCCTTCCTCTCCAGTTCCCTGTGAGTGACGCAAAGACAGGACTTCATCCACGATCTGCACGTCGAGGAACTGGTCGGGAGACAGACAGTAAGACTGTGCTCCTTTGACTCCGACCCTTGACACATTTGGGCACTGTAACCCACCCCCTCCAGTGTAGTCGACAGTGTCTATCATGGTGGGAGTCTCAATTTGGGTAGTTGTCGATCTTCGTGGACCGGGGCCGGTCCCTCTCGGACGGACGTCCTTCGCTACCCCGACGGTCCACCCCGTCAGTCCTGGCAAGGAAGAGTCGACGGGGGCCGAGAATCCGTGTCACGACGGAAGAGATCCTACGGAAGACAATCAAGACGCATAGTGCCCACGAATATAACAGCCCACTACACAAGGAAACGTGGAGGAGGGTGAGTGACACACTCCTTGTTCCCGGTTTCCTCCCTGAGTCTTCACTCCCCGACAATTCCCAAGACTGTCTCAGACGTAAGACAAAAAGTCCCATGGGGTTTAGCGGCGGACGTCGGAGGGGTCCATGTAGTCGGTCCCGTCGTCCCCACCCTCCCCTCCGGCCCCACCCCCCCGGACCCACGGGGTAGGGGTCTGTAGTACGTGCACGGTTCGGGTGCGGACTGTGTGTCCCGGGGCGCGTGAGGGGGCCGACGGACGAGGAGGCTGCTCCTGTTCCGACCCACAGGTGGAGCACACCACCACAGGTGGAGCACACCACCACAGGTGGGACTCCCCTTTACTCTCCGGCTCCGGCGGGGAGCCCTGGTGTGTGTCCGGACCCGGCCCGGACTGACCCTCACGTAGGACAGGGGGGTCCCCGAGACCGCGGCAGAGAGCACAGGAAGAGGCGCCCCGAGTGGGCCTTCGGGAAGGGGTCGCTGCGGCCGCACCAGGATAAGTTGTTCCACGACCACTTGCTGCCTCTGCACATACTGGGGTCGTGGCCACTCAGGTGGATACGAGTCGACGAGGCCTCCCGGAGGGCGACGGGGAAAGACTCGGTCTTGGGTGAGTGGGACGGCCCTGCCCAGATGTACCCGGCGTCGGGGGTTTTACCCTCCGGTCGGAACTCGGACCCGACGACGGGGGGCCCGACACCTACGAAGTGGACGCTCTCTGGTCTGGGGAACCAGGGACGACGGGGGGGTGGGTATCTGTGGTCGTCTGTCCCCCGCCCCCACCAGTGTCAGTGTACGTGCACCACCGGTCCCGAGACCCATCGTCGACCAAGACCCGTCTCTACCCTCGACGACGGGTCCGGGGCCCAAAACGTAGTCCCAACGAAACGACACACGAGGACCCGTGGGAACGAGGGGGACCGGACCCCACACCCCTGTGACACAGGTGGTCAGTCTCCGAGAACCGTGAGTCTCCACCCCTGGAGGTCGAAAGGGTGTCCGGGTCTGCGGGTCTTGGTGTTAGACCCGACACCCAGACTCATTTACCCAAGGCCACTGTGACTCGTCTCTGCGTCCCGGACCAGACAGGGGCTCGAGATACCATTCTAGTTCTCGAGTCACTGGACCGGTAGCGTCCCGTCCAACTTCTGAGCCCGGGGGAGGGGTCTCGGGAGCCTCCACCGGTGAGGGTGGTCGTACCCCCGACCCGAGGTCGAGTAGGGGGGCGTCACCCGGACGGAGGCCACTCCTTGCCGACTCGACAGACGGAAGTAGGCCCGACTGACGGGCGAGCCACGTGTCCGGCACTACCCATGTTGTACGAGTCCCCAGACGGAAGGAGGGGTGTCCCCAGAAGTGCCGAGGTATGCTACCCGCGATGGACTAGTGTCGGTGGGAGTGCGGGCTCTCCCTGCGCATGCACCTCCGGCAGGACAGTCACCGGTTGCGGTCG
This sequence comes from Capra ibex, assembly GCA_006410555.1. Taxonomy (NCBI): domain Eukaryota; kingdom Metazoa; phylum Chordata; class Mammalia; order Artiodactyla; family Bovidae; genus Capra; species Capra ibex. The sequence continues at coordinate 35,592,374 of SJYO01013871.1, forward strand.
CACCGGGTCGACGTGTGCCGGCCGATGGCCTCTCTCAAGGACCTCATAGTGGCCGGCGTCCCCCGGGGCGTGTGTACGCCTCCGGGCCCGCGGAAGGTGGAGTAGCACGTGGAGTTCCGCCCCCTACCACAGTTGTAGCACCAGTGTCCCCCGGCCGACCGGGTGTGCCTGAAACTGCTCTACATGAGGTGGAAGTCGCCCCAGAAGAACATGGGAAAAGAAAGGGTGGAGACTCCACCGGCCCCTCACCCTTCCCCGACTGTCTCGAGCCTTCGACATTATATAAGTCACACACACATCGGCCCCGTGCCCCATTCGAGAGTCGTCTGTGGGACGGGGAGGGGGTTCTGTCTCCACCGACCGCCCCCCGTTTGGTACCCAATTACACCGGTGGCGAGGACGGTGAGGCTGACCTGTCGACCTGTTCTCAGCCTTCGCGGGGCTCAGGGGGCCGGGGCAGAGACCGACCCGGATGGTCCACGACTGACACCTCCGAGACTGACGACGGACCACCGGACGTAGGAGGCTACCTGCTGCTCCTCCTCCTCGACGACTCTCCTCCGTCCGCCGTCTTTGTACGGGCGGCGCAGACAGAAGTGACCTCGTCTCGGTGACGGCCGGCAGACAGAGGCAAATGGGACGGCCGCCCTCTGCTCAAGTTTGTGACTTCACCGTATCCGACGGTGCCTGGGTCCCGCCTGTCACCCGACAGGATCCGAACCGAGTGGTAGGGAGGGGTGGGGACGGGGGTACGTCGCAAACGGACCGACTCTCCTACTGCGTCCTCTCTCACAGCACACCGAACAACCCCGAGGAACTTACTGTACATGCTGAATTCACGTTTCTGTCCCTCACCGTTATTTTTGTATTTTGTGAAGGTCACATTCAGACCACGGAGCACCTGACTCCCAACGACGATTTTTCGTGTCGACCTCATTTGACCTCAAATTGCCGACATCTTTCCTTCGCACTTGTGTACCCAGAGTTGACACGTTGGTCGTAGGGAGTCGTAGGTCCGACACGTGACGCTCCAGCACCCACCGAATATGTCTGACCTACACGGACCTCCAGTCTCGGGGGGTGTCGCCTTTCCCCCCCACGAGGAGGTCTCCTCCGACTTTCAGCGTGAATTGGTCGTCGACAGGTTCGATTGTACTGACGAACGGCGGGTCGAGATTCTCTGGAGTGCGAGGGTCCCTCGTCTTCGACTAGTGTGGCTCCGACAGACCCTTTCCGTCCTTGGAAGGGTCCTTCGGGCCCGCGGAGTGAGGAGACGGTCGTCGGTGTGGTCGGGGGAATCGTGGTGTACTGGACGACCGGTTGCCTCACGGTGACCCCCTCCGTCCAGGGTCCCTCTCCGCACATGGTGTCTCTGTTCAGAGGACCGGATTTAGTTCGGTGGTCCAACCGATATTTTTACGGAAAAGGTCCTGACGAGTGTTCACTCTAATATCCCGTCGGCGACCCAGGAACTCTACCCCACTCGGAAGGAGGAGTAGGGAAGGGGGATCGATCCCGTCTCCCCGGGTCGTATCTTCCGGACGACAAAAGTACAAAATTTCAAGCCCGGGGAGGAAGACCCCGAGTGCCCACCCCATGTACGAGTGGGACAAAGATGTCGACCCCTTGACCGACAGTCGTCGACACCGAAGGATCTATACTGAGTACCCTTTTTGGGATGCGGGCACCTCACAAAAGTCCTTTGGGGTCAACCGTGTACCGAGACGGGAGAGGGGAGTGTAGGGGAAATGTCCGGAAGGGGTCCGGTTCGCCCTGTTTACGAGTTACCCTTGATCTGTCTTCCGTCTCTGACTGGACGGAGCGAGGTGCCTGCCATGATCCCACCGCTCACGCCACAGGAGGAACCGCCCCAGAGTACTGAGCAGATGACGTCACCGCTCAAAGTCGAGACACAGACGCTGTGCGTCACATCTGTCTAGTGTCGTCCAGGACGTGACTGCAACTCCTCCTCCTTTCTCCAAGTGATCCTCAGTCGTAGAACTCTTCCCTCACCGACAGGAAAGTTTGCCTCTCGTCGTCTGACCCGACTTGAGTCCGACTCACCGAACCTCTCGAGTGAGACCTTCAGTCCCCGGACCGCGACTCTCACTCTGTACACCTGGTCCCAGGACCTGAGTTAGTCCGTGCTCCAATGCTGAAGACTTTACTACCCCGACGACTCTTTTTCCAGTTCCACGTGGAACTCTATTCGCCACTGTCCTGACCCTACACAGTCAGGACAGTCGTTTACCGGGGTAAATTTGCTACTCTTTGTTTGTTTTGGTCGTTATTTCTGGCTTTTAACCGCGCTTGACGTTACACTTCAATGAGGGTGTGATCGTGTAAGCAGAAAGAGTCACTCGGGTAGGAGAAAACTTAACAGAAAGTGTGACACGTCAAACTTTCCTTTCGTCCTCAACACTAGTCTCTGTGCGAACATCGATATGTGCGTGTCTGAGTGAAGAGTGTGGGCGAGCGGAACGGGGACAGACCCGATGGTCGGTCGCCCCTCCCGTCGCGTGTCCTCCCTCAGAGAAGGACCACACTTGGGTAGACTCACGAAGGGAGGAAACGGCCTTCCCGTGGGGTGTCACGACGTCAGGGGTGAGGGGTTGGAGTTCGGGTCGGTAAGGTAGTGTTTTTGTTCGTCTCTTCCACCCACGACGGGGTGTACCTCCACACACGAACTCCCTCAACCACCCAAGTCACACCCGAGTCGGTGGGTTCCCCTAATTTATTATGCACCCCACACCAAAGACTGGGTCTAGTGAGACTCAGAGGACTGTCGACTACTTTAGTCCTCCCGATGCACGACAAGTGGGTCTCCTTCCCGATATTACGTTCCGGTCCCAGGACTCGTCCCGACTCCACACCCCCTACGTCATCCCTCCTACGGCCCCCCAGTGGGGATCTTTAATACATCCGTTGACTTACCGACGGACCGTCTTGGATGTTTCGTTCCCTCCAATCAAGGACGCCCACCTCGGAGTGAAGACCTCAGTCTAGGATATTTTTGTTCGTGGTTTTTCTTCGGGAAAGATATGTGTTTAAATTCACAGTCGTTTCTAGGTTTACGATTAAATACCTTTAGTCGTCGAAGACCGTTCTCAAATTCTCTTCTGTTAGATTTGCAGGAGACTTCCTTTTCCAGTTCTGCGTAACTCAAGTGCAAACAAATAACAACATTGTAAAACAAAACTTGTAGTTTGTGACGTGGTTTTATACTCGGTAAATAGAAGTCTGTCTACAGAAACGGTATTTCATTCGTGACTACAGCTGTTAAAGACTGTTGAGTTCTTTGCATAATCACCGTGACGACACAGATTATTAGTTTACAGTATCTGGTTTACATTACTAATTTAATTCTCGTTGTAGAGGGGAAGGAGAAGGAAAAGAATGGAAATTTTGTTTGGGATTTTTCATCAAAAGTGGACCTTTCTTGTGAATGAAATTTGGTTTTGAGTTGAAAAGTGGCCAAAGTAATTTGGGTCGTAAGAGATTTCGTCCTTTTGTTCCCAAGGGTCTCAATTGATTTTACTATGAGCTTTTCTACTGTTTTAGGGGGGCCTCTCAGAGAAAAGTGGCTGGACGTCTGTTGCGTTTAGGTAGGAACCGGACAAGGAAACCCAGACCGGTCATGGAGAGTCCTGCGTGAGGTAGACGTCCCGGTGTACGTCAGCCCCCGTGTTTGTGAAGACCGAGGCCACCCACCGATAGTGAGGACCTAACAGTCGTCGAAAGTAGAGTGTAGTGCGATCCTTCAAAAAAAGAAAAAGGTCGACTTTTGATCCGCGACAGAATGTCGTGTCGTCTGCACCAGGAGTGTGCGTCCCGGTTCGGACGGGGGAGACCCGGGAGCTCACACGGAGGACTCGGGGTGTCTCTACGTCTACACCTGTGGTGTCGACGTGTTCAAAGGCGCGTCTGTGGCTCCGTCCACATGTCAACCCACCCTACGTCAGCCCTCCCTGCCTTTCTCCCTTCCCCGGTGCCGGTGAGGTGACCTCCTCTCTCACTGGGTCTCCGCCGAGGAGCTCTACTGCGGGCGGGGGTTCTCGTCGTTCGCCGGTGACGAGGAAGAATCGAGAGGAGGACTCCAGACACATGTTTGTGTGGCTCCCGTAGAGAGAAAGTGTCTTTCTTGTTTACAGTAAACATGGTTTACCGTTACCTAAAAGTCGTGTTTGTTATGAAAGTATGTGAGATCGCTATCAGCAGTAGATGCAAGTCGTTCTCCCCGAGGAAATTTACTCCTCCTTGTGAGTGTAACTAGTCGTACACATGGGTCGTCTGACCACTGTGGGCGCCTAGTTGCACGTCCCTGTTCTACTGTGTGAGATCGTGACTGCCTGTGGCCCACCTCCCCAGCCGGTGGGGTCGCGCCCAAGGGCCAGAACTGGGAAATTCTGCGGGGGCAGGGCTCTCCTCTCGAGTAGTTCCTTCTCTTTGACAGAGTACTCTCTGAGAAATTTCCTGTTGGTTACTTCCTGCTGTCCTTCCGTCCGCAGTTCGAAAAGGCTTGGCGTTGGCGCGTGTGTTCGGAGACACCGAGGTCCCTTCCCGGACGTGGCTCGTCTCCCGGTCCGGCGGTGGTCGTCGGTGTTTTACTTCCTTGGCACCCACTGATACTACGGTGATTGCCCCGTCTTGGAGTGTGCTCCTTGTGTTGGGTCGAAGGACTGGACGACCGACACTTATCCAGAAATTTACTACGTAGGGACTTGGCAAACGCTTCCCTTCCAAACGGGTCCCCCTCCGTACAGACCAAAGGGACCCTTGTGCCGAAGGCCCGAGACGGAGGTTGTACCGAGTCACCTCAGGCCCCGGAGGCTGGGAGGCGAGACCTCTCGTCGGTGGAGGTGAAGAGGTCGAGCTCTACTTGTCATGACACCACCTCGTTTGACTTTTCTCCTTCCGGGGGTTTTGGGTCGTGTCCCTTTCGTTCTCCGCCTGGGCCTTGGTGCCGCCCCCCTCCCCTCGCGTGGCGAGACGTCATAAAGTGACGAGGTGGGGGGAGGGGGGCTGAGACCTTGGCGAGTGACGAAAGAGTGGGTCACGCCCCGACGTACACCAGTGGTGGCCAGGGGTCCCGGAGGAGAGAATTGTCAAGAGAACTAAAATTCGGGCTCCCCCGACAGGCGTGGTCGAGTAGAGACGTCCGAGTACGAGTGTCGGGACGTCCCCGCACACCTGCCCTGGTATGGACCCACCGAACGAGTCGACGTCCGTGTCCCTCCCCGTTGTCTGTGGAAGGGCCCTGGACCGGATTCGTGTGCAGACGTAGAGATCCGGAGGGACTCTTGGCTCAAAGGGACGACCGACTGACTGAGGACGGCTCTGGTGAGAGTGGTGTAGTGTGTGTAGGACGTTCTGGGCGCGGAAGGCCACCCAGGTTCTGTGTTGTCAAGTCCAGGGACGGCTCCTTGCCAGTCCCACTCCTCCGCTTCCAGAGAGGAAGGGGACTTCGGGACCCTCGGTCCCGGTCGTAGGACGAAGGTACCTCATCCCCTACCTCCCTCCTCGGGTGCCCCCTTCACTCGTCCGCCAAGTCTGTTGTAGTTATCAACCTGGGACTAAGGGATGGTCGTTCGGGAGGAGTGTCTCTCTTTGTGAGAGTTGACGGGTCACCTTTAATCTTGTGAAATGAAACACGTTGTAAACCAGGTGAGAATCGAAGAGAAAAGAAGAAGAATTTAATACGTTAATTTCTTCGTGGGCCGTGCGTTGAGCTGTGTCTCGTGCACCCTCCAGAACCCGGGCTCGGGGAGCGACTCGGCCGGCAGTCGTGGTGTGCCGTCGGGACCCGGGCCCTCCCACGCCCCCCCGCGCAGGCCGGGACCGTCGAGGGTTCGGGCAGGGACGGCCGCGGGCCGCCCGTCACGCGGCAGGGTGTGGACACCGGCCCTCCCAGGGGTGTAGGAGACAGGTCGTCTTCCGGCCGGCGGAGGGGACGACGCCCCCGGCGCTAGGTCGGGGGGCGGCGCCGACGGCGGAGTCTGGTCCAGGAGGTCCAGGTGGAGTCCCTAGCCGAGAGCGGTCATCGTCTTCCTCGACTTGAGGCCCGTGCCCTTCCGCCTTAAGACAAGGAACAACTCTTCGCCCTTGTGCACAAGGTGCTCGAGCGAGTCGGACACCATGGACCCTCACCCCTCCTGTGTGTGGTGATGGACCGTGGACTGGACTCCCGTGCTCCGTCGTCCGACGCTTCGGTCTACGAGTCTATGGAGTCTTTCTTCCCAGGGTCCACCCGCGGGAGGAAGGTCCCAAGGTGGAAGGAGGAGTCTCAGATCCGAGGGGTCGGTGGGGGGTTGTCGTCGACGTCTCCTCCCGTGTCGGGCCGTCTCCACCCCCTACGGGTCGTCTCCCCTCCTACGAGGCCGTCTTCCCCACCTGTCTCTGACCGTCCCGTCTCCGCAGGTGCCCGCCCGTGTCGAGACTGGGGTCCTGAGGCCGACGCGCCGCGGTCCCGACCCTTCGCCCTTACGTGAATGCTCCTGAACAAAGGAAACCAGGAAAGAACATAGTCGAGCGGGAACCCTAAGTGCCACTTCTAGGACGTCAGCCCCTGTGGGTGAACAGACATTCGTATCTGCAGGACGGTGTCTCTTGGGTCTCGTCCCACCAATGACTCTTCAAGAGCCCGGGGGACGTTCGGTCTTCGTAGTGTCCTTCGTCACATACCTCTTGTGCACCTCAACCCCGTCGGTGGTGGCTCTGACTCGAAGTCTGTCTGTGTCTGATTTGTCCCTCCGGTTGCGTGTGGCGTCTCCCACGAGCCCTTCGGTCTCTTGCACCCGCGGTTCCTGTGGGGTCTGGGACCGCATCCTCTTCCCGTCGCCGACCCCCCACCCCCTCTCCGTGACGAACCTAGACCCCCCGTCTAGGTTCCGAGCCGAATCTTAAGTACCTTTCCCTTGGGTTCGGGGACAGTGTGTGCCCGTAGGGTCCCGTCCAGAGGCGGGGGTCGTGGAGGGACAACGTCCTTCTTGTTCCGACTACTTCACTCGTGGGTGGGTCGTGTCGTCCGGAGTGACGCGGGCGTGCGGACCCCACTTCTACTGCTGGGCCGATGTGGGATGTCGTGGTAGGACGCGCAAAGGGTGACGCGGGCGTGCACGTCGGGTCTCCTCTGTGGATGTAAACCCGCCAAGGGTTTCCGTCGCATCTTCCCGACGACTCGACCCCGTTTCTCTAAGAACTACAGCCAGTCTGTGAGTTAGAACTTGAAGAGGCCGAAGAAAAGATAATGAAGGGATCCTCTTTTTGTCTTCATAGTGGTGGCTTAGGTTTTACCGTTAAAAGGGACCAGACACCAGACTTTTGGGTGTTGGTAGGTAAAAAGATTTAGGAAGCATTGACCATAGAAAGAGGTAGAGACGGTCGGACTGAAAAGGGTCGACACAGACTGTGTGTGGTCCACTCGTCACACACTCAATCTCATTGCACCTTGAGTCTGGGTCTTCGAGACATTATCTATGGCACGTCGGTCCGGGACCGGGGACGCCCGTGTGTGCACATGTGTGGGTACGTGCGTACGTGTGTGCGCGTGGACACCTTCCGTCTTTTGTCCGACGACCCCCTGTCGTACTCCCCCGGAGCCCCGTCCTACCACGGGAACAGCAACTGGGTCACGTCCATCGGCGCCCAGTACAGTCGGTACGGCTACCGCGCCCGGCTCGTCATGTCCTTGAACATCGGCAAGGACCTTCTCTTGCGCAGGACAAATCGGGCACACGACAAGTCGATTTCCCTCTTTTTACGCCAAAAAGAAAAATTTCCAGGTTTATTTCAAGGAGAGTGGAGGGTACTTTCAGCTTAAGGATTTAAATTATGTTCTTAGTAGTCCTAATATTTCTAGAGTGGTGAGGTACCTTTTGTGGTACCTCTTCTACACTAATCCCTAATACGATTTGAAAGTACATTATTATAGAGATGTCTTGGGTTTAATATTTTGTCTTTTTTTTGACCCCCGACAGAAATTTCCTACACGATATCTACTTTCTCTGTTTTCCAGAATAAATGTTTATGTTGAAAGTCTTACGTTTAGTAGGATATTTTGTTCTTTGTTTTGAGATGGACCCATTGACTGTATGAGTATTAAAAGTGTAACCCTGTAAGAGTTGGAGACGAATTGTGTGACATCAAGACACCTAGCTAAATTCAGCCTACATAACCCTAAGGGTGTTTCCGGTGTCGTGATACAGGAGTGTTTTCCATGGACTGCCTCTTCTGGCGGGCCGTCTGACTAGGGGGGTACGTGCGTACATAATGGGGGAAGTTCTTTCTGTTAATCTTCATGAGTTTTTTTATCGTTTACTAATTTGACACCGATGTTTGGGTTCACGTCGATATTGATGACTGTGTCCGTCACGGATGTCGGGCGTCGGGACACGTCCTTGGGCGGTCCGTGTTCCGAGGTCCGGGTACCCACCACCGAGTGTGAAAGGGAACCCCCTCCGAGGTCACTCTCCACTCTTTCCTCTCACTCTTTCGACCCAGTGTTTGTTCTAAAGGACCCTGATGAAGATATCCGGGTCGTTTTAGGGTCGAGTGATCGGTGTCCCAATCCGTGGATGAGCAACTACCTTACCATCTCGAAGCGCTATGGGACCACGCAGGTCAGAAATGGGTCGACGCCTTCTTAGACAGGGTCTCGTAGTCTGGACTCTCCCACCTTGGTCCTCCTCCACAGTCCTTGGTTCGTGTATGTCGGTTCACAAACGGATAATCACTTTGTGGTCGAAGACATTATCGTCGGCGACACCCCTCCCTCCCCCAGACCCCCCACCCCCACCACACTGTCGGGTGTTCCGCCAAGGGAACCAGACACACACGTGTTCGGCTCCTGTAGTGGGTCCTCGAAGACTCTCTCGGTGGTCTGGGTTCCCGGTCGGGCAGTGACAGTCCTTCGTGAATGTTGGTGTGCCGGAGGAGAAGAGATTAACGTTGTCGAAGCTAAAAAAGGAGGGGTACGGTCTTAAACCTCTGGTTTATTAATTTAGAAAGGTTCTCAACACTAATAATAATAACAGTAAACCGACGCGGTGTTCCGAATACCCTGGGATCAAGGGGTTGGTCCCTGACTTACTTAGACCCGGGAGCCTCCAGTTTCACGACTCAGGATTGGACCGACGGTCCCCTTAAGGGGTTTCAACAAACTGGAATACAAACATACCGGGGTGGGTGGAGGAGGTAGGTGTCTTACTAAGACACCCCTGACGTGGGTCCTGGAGAGTCACGTACACCAAATTTTTTGAGAGGACTACCACCGACCAGTGAGTCCACTCCTTCGGGGTCGGGAGACGTGTACCTCGACCCGGGAGGAGAACGGTGGGGTCCCGAGGACGAATGAACCAATAACAGGGCAGTTACAGCCTTTACTACTGGAACAGTAAGGTCAAGGTGTCCATATACCAGGGACGTGTCGCCGTCCACGGAACTATGACCCAACACTATGATTTGTGCTGTAGTAAACCCGGTAGAACCTCCAAGTCAAAGCGGAAAGTATTTTTCACATTCTTAGTCGTTTTAGTCTCGAAACTTTTAATTTCCGTGCAGTGAAACTGCCTTAATGTACGTTGTTAATTCAGTATGAAAGGTTCTTTTACACCAGTCTCTTTGACGAATTGTATGTCACAAAGTCCCACCCCCTGTGTACATGTGGTCACCGACTAAGTACAGCTATATACCGTTTTGGGTGGTGTTATGACTTTTCATTAATCGGAGGTTAATTTTAATTAAAATTTTTCTATGTTCCAATGTACTAGGATTAGAGAATTTTTTGTCGTTCCTTTTCGTTGTCTTTTGTCAAAACTTTGTCTTAGACTTGTGAGGGGTTTGACGACCATCGTAGAGTCCTGGGTCGAGACCCTCCTACCTAGCCCCGACGTGGACCCCGAGCCCTCGACCCGACCCCTTGAAGCCGGACTTGACACATGTTCCACGGGTTCCCGGGGAGACTGGGGACAAGGGACCAGAGGAGGGGCGGGGAGTCCTACGGGACACATGGCCTCTAGGAAGGGGAACCCCGTGTCGTCCTGGTTAAGTATGACTTTTACCCACTTTCACTCCTTCACCCATTGACTGTCGTTCTCCCTCTAACGTAGATCCATTCTACAGTAAGGGGAGACCGACACCGAGGATACTCTGTCGCACCCCGGGTCTCGGTCAGAGTCTGAGTCTGACTTTTGTGTCCACGGGACCAAGTGAGGGTCTGTACCTCTGTCCTCCGGACTCCCACTTCCTCCCCTTTCACGTAGGGTCCCCTGGGATCCCCAGGGTCCTCCCCCCGACGGTGAGAGGACCTGTGTGCACTCGTAAATGTACCGGTGTGCGAGTCGGCGGACCCTCTGCACCCCAACCCGTCTGTCTTTCCCTCCGAGCAGTTCCACTAGTCAAGGATTCCGAGTACTCCGACCTGGGTGGGTCTGGTGTGCCCTGAGTGCTAGACCAGACTCCTGTCTGCGTCTCTGAAGAATATCCTCCAACACGGTGATACCGAACCCCCTAGACGCCCCCGTCTCAGGTGGAACTACCTGAGAAGGTCAAGGACCCTGGGAAGCAGTGAGCTACTCAGTAGGAGCCGGCTGGACAGTTTGTGTCAGACAATAACCTCTCCGACTCCCTACAAATGTCTGTTGTCGAAAAGTAAGTCCTAGACCTCTGTGTCTCTCTTCAGGGTCTAGGTGGGTCCTCCTTGGTCTGGGTCCCAGGTCCAGGTGCGACGTACTAGGTGGAGGAGGTACTGACCGGTCCCAGTGGGAGGAGGAGGGAAGAGCTGACCTGTCCCAGTGCGAGGACGATGCTGGCCGACATAAGACGATCTTGGTCACTTGCGATGATTGAGACGGCCAAGAACGACTTTCCCTATACATACAAAATTTTCCGTGTTCAATATCCTTTATGCTTGCGGATGTCACTAAATTCTCTGATTGTTTTTTGTAAAATATATTAGGAAATTTTTCTTCTCCCATTTCTTGTCCTCCTACTTGGGTTCTCAGTCCCTACCCTGCTCTCGTCTTCCACACTACCTCCTCCCTCGTGTCCCCGTCTCGGTCCTCGCCGGCGTAGCCCCGGGGAGGGGAGTCCGTCGGTCAGGTGTGCAGGTCCCGCCTGAGGACGGTCCTCTGGTTTTCCCGGACGGGGTAGAGACTCCAAGACAGCACAGAGGACGACGCGGACGGTCGGTCCGTCGTCCCGGGGGCTGTGAAGTGTAAAATACGAAGGGGTACTGGACGAAGGGTCTCCGGACGTACGGCCCCGTGGACAGAGGTGCCGAGGTCTCGTCCTCGTTCCACGGATCCTTCGTCGTTACTCGTAGGGCTGAGATTCGACTACTGCACATATATGTCTGTATCTATACAAAAACCGGTGTGGTGTACCGAGCCGAACGTCCTGGAATCAAAGGACTGGTTCCCAGCTTGAGTCCCGGGGCCGTTACTCAGAACTCAAGACTGGTGACCTAACGGTCCCTTAAGGGATTCGACTACTATAAAAAGTTCTTTTCGTCTTCAATAGACAATTGACTCACCGTGTTACTTCGGTGACTGACAGGTGTCTTGTTTTTGTAAAGACTGAGTCTTAATATGTTTAGACAGTTTCAGTGGACGGTGACCGACCGAGGAAACGCGAACTGCCGGCCAGTGACCCACCGCCCTGGAGGTGAAAGGGGAGGAACCGGAGACCGTCGATCTTGTTGTCGTGCTGTCACCGCTACTCGTCGAGAGCGGGACGACAGTCCCGCCTTTCGGTAGTCGTCGAGGGAGTTCCCTAATCGTCTTCACGACAGACTTAGGTGTTTAATTTTTGTGAATTCTTTGTCTGACGGAGATCAAACTCGGTTTTCCTGTCTTTGGACTCTCCCTTCAGTATGCGACACACACACTTTTCGACGACGGTGGTTCGGTCCCCGTTCCTGACACCGTCCGTGGTCGAGTCAGAGTGTTACATTCTGTGTGTCCGGTGTGGGTGCTCCGGCCCGTCCCCGGCTCCCGTGTCCGAGGGAGGAGGGCCCCCGTCCCCGTTCGGGACCCCCACGCGAACTCCAATGCCGCGTCGGGGTGGGGAGTGGTCGGGGTACGGGCGCCAGGGCACGGGCCCGAAGGACGACCATGTGTCCTCACGTGTGTCGCCGCGGCGGTCCGCCACCGCTTGCAGTGTCCACTACGTGCGCGTCGTGGCCATAGACTGGACGTGTTCATTACAAGTGTGTGCCACGGCTGATGACACTTTCTCGTGGTACCTCGGGTTTACCCTGAAGGGACTCGAACCGTGAGTCGGGTGAAGGTCGAGCCAATGGACGAAGCAATACGAGAGGGAGAAGGCGGTCTTGGTGGTCGCCGGTCTAAAGAAACCGTAGAATAGAAACTGGGTCCTGAGCTGACACCGGATTTTTGTTACTCGTGTCCAATCAGGTCGTAGAGCCCGTGTCCCGTGAGCTGGGGAGAGAGTTGGTCTCCCGCCACTGCGGCGGAGCTGGACGCCCGCGGGGGAGAGCCCCGACAAGGCACGACAGTCCAGCCCACCAGACCGGAGAGAATCCCCGTCCACCCGACGAGAGGGAAGAGACGGGAGTGCTCAATGTTGCTGGTTGACTACTACACGCAGTGGAACCACCTGTCTGAGGTTCGAGGTCAAAGATGCATTGTCCGAGTAATCGGTGTTCGACTTCCTGGGTGTGACTACGGTGCGAAGGCCCCCGGGAGAAGGATAACGTAGGAAGGTATAATTACCCTCCTTTACAAAAATAGGACATAAATTTATTGTTAATCCCTTTAGAGAGTTAGAACTGTGTGCTAGTCTTTGACCATATTCATAGATCATTTTTACTGTCTATGCCGTGGGGTCGGCCAAAGGACCTAAAGACCCGTACTCTACTAAACTGACTACCATAATTGAAATGTTATAATTCATTTTAACTTGGCGTGGGTCAAATCTCTGTACGTGTGTGCCTAAGAGTTTCGCGACACACGACGTCTGTAAGGACCCCTCGTCGTTGAGTGGAACCCGTCCGAGAAGACCTTCTGGACTTCCGACTCCTGGTACCCCCGGCGGTTGCGGGTCGACATCATTGACATCTCGTTTCGGTCCGTGCTGGCAGTCTCTCCTCTCCCGCCCTCTCCTTCGTCTTTACAGTATTGTTTCAGGAAGAAGAAAGGTCACTTCTGCACTAGTCGAGTCAAAGAACGGTGTATTCGTTAGAAACGAAGTTCGGTTTGAAGAGGTTCGTCTCTTCGTCGTGTTGCACATTTTGTCTCGTCCTAAAATTCGGAGTCACCTTTACTTCGACCTCGAAGTGCGGATTCAGTGACGGGTAAATCGAGTAAATGTACTTTACCGTATCACTCTTTCTTACATTATCAATTTTGGATATGTCGTGAATCCCTTTCTTTTTGGACGTTCTTATGACTTGCCAATATTCGTTGCTTTCTCGCTCTCATAAATGGCCAATATCTAGGCATAGTGTTCCAACCCTAACAGATACTCAGGTCCCAAAAGACGTTTAAGTACCATACATTACTACACGAGGTACTTAAAGAGATGTTCCATTCTATTGTTAATGGTGGACCAATCTCTAATGTCTTATTTGTAGGTACACCCGAATAATGTTATGAGAGAGGTATGACTTTACTGGTGTCCTAGTTTTTTCATGAAGTTTTGTTTGGTTTTTTGGGTTGTTGATTGAAAAGATCCTCTTAGTTGTCGTTTACCGTCTACAAACACCAAAAAAAGGACCTGTTCTTTTTGTTTGGTGAAGAAAAGATGCCGGGGAGCAGATGGTGAGAAAGGTATCGTCACTTTTTTGTCTTGGGTTTTGGTTTGTTTGTTTTTTTTTGTCCTCTTTCCCTATTCGATCCCTGAGACTCCGTTTGTCTACTGTCAACACTCTCCCTCCCTCTACACTTCCGGGCCCAAGTGTGTGTGAGTCGAGGTGTTGGTCGCCTTTGACGAGTCAAAGTAAGAGTATTCGTCCGCACTTTGGGACCTGACCGCCCGTTGAAAATTGTCGTATCGGCCCCTTGTGAGGACCCCAGAACGTCGGCATTCACGTGTTCACGTCGATGCACTCCTTTGTTGGGTTCGTAGAATGTCCCGAACCTGCCTCTTTGGGTTGTGTCGTCTTAAACCGACTCCCAGAGAGTTCTTCTTTGTTTAGGGTTCAAGGACGTGCTGTCTACTCCCAGTTCGTACTGAAAGACAGGGTAAGGGTCTCCGCTAGGAAATTCAGTCTCGTTTGAGATTGTTGTCTCGTTTGAGAGTGACCCTGACAAGGAGGACCAGTAGATACATGACAAATGAACGGTAAATCAGAAAATTCAATTTAAAATGTCAAAATGTATTTGACATACAGGGGAGGAGGTGGAGATGAAAATTTCCCTCCCGAATTCTCCTAATATTGCACTGGATTGAAGCAGGGATCTTCCTTGGTGACCGGTATTGTGTGAGTTAAAGGACGTTTTTCATTTGTCTTAATTTTCTACCTTTTTGCTAGTGGGGTACTGGGGTTCTTCTTCTTCTTCTTCTAAATCCCTCAGGGTCGGCTCTCCAGGGCCCGTTGGGTCGGACGGTGTGTGTGTTCTGTTTCCTACTGCAATCAGTCTTTTAGAAAGGAATCTCCTTTTAGGTAGTTCCCGGTGGTCGGTTTGACTCTTTTGTACTTCTCGAGTCAAATGTTTTCCTCCATTCTGGTCTTTTCCGGTTTCTTGACCGATCCTGTCAGTCTGTGTGTCCACGAGTTCAGGGTGTCCCAACAACCTTGGTCGGGACGATTCGTTGGGGGAAGAGTACTCACTGAACTGAGAGGACCCGGTTGAGAGCCTGTCTCATTGGGGACGATGAAAACGGTCTTTCTGGTAAAGTGAGTCGTCTGTCGAAACCGTTGCACTCCGGAAGGAGAGTACAGAGTCCGAGCCCCGACGGTCCAGGGTCGGGATGTTAATAAGGTCGTTGAAGTGTCTTCTCTTCCGTCGACCCCGACTCGACTGGGACCGGCGGGTCATGTACCCCGTCGGGTTCTTGGACAGGGATCCGAGTGTCGAGAGGGTGGGTGGCTGTGCGCCCTAGTGGGGTTGGGCTCCGTGGATTTACTCCCCGCTTCTCAGACTGCAGGTTCCCTCTGGGGCGGTGGAGGTACTCTGGGGTCCCGACGCAAGGGCCGTGCCGAGTGGTGGGTCCCGCCTGCTTCGACGGGTGGGTGGAAACCTCTAGAGAGGTAAGAGCGACTCCGGTGGCGTCTCGCTGTCCCACTGCAGCCCGTCCAGGTACCGCCTCAGACTCTCCGTGAGCCACGGCGACAGCCGGCGGCGCGACGGGTGGCTGACCCCCCTGACCCTCGGCCTGTCGCACAGCCTGAGCCCGGTGACGGCCCTCGGCCCGAGGCTGAGTGACGTCCCTCTTTCCGTGGCCGGTAGTGTGGGGACGGGACTCGGACTACCGGTTCGAGTCCCGAGGGACGGGGTCTGCGCCGAAACGAATCCGTCACAAGTCTGGGATAGGATCTGTTGTGACTCTGTTGCGTTGTCACGACGACTCCTTAATTGACTTGTGTCATTTGTGCGTGTGTGGCTAGCGAGTGTCAGTGCGCTTGGTAGCTACTACCGGGAAGACTGAATAGTTTCCCTACTTTCTCAATGTTCGTAAGTAAATGTACTGTTTTACAGTCCCATTCTTTTTGGACTACAGACCTTTGGAAGACTAGAATTGCAGGATGTTTTCCGACACCATGATATGAGGAGAGCCTCTTTTGACGACATCAGGTTCCCCCATAATAACATTTTTTGTTCCGAAAAGATTTAAGTAAATAATGGAGTACTTTTGTTTTGCTTCTTTAATTGGTTCATTTTCAAGAGTCCTCCGACCTGTGTGGAGTTCTTTCTTTACGTGGTTCTTTGGTCTTTATTTGACAAGGATGTGACCACTCGGAGTCTTGGTTTCAACTCCAATGAGTTGCAAAAGTCAAAAGATTTGTTCCGCACCTTCGGTCCAAAATCTTCGACTAGGATTTCCTTTGAAAAACATTACCTCGTATTTAAACTCTCCTTTTCCTGTACCTTTACTGTGGAATGTAGAGAATCAGTACTTACGAAGGATGAGATGTGGAAGACTTGCCTATGAAAATCTCAATAAAATAAAAAAATTTTCGGTCATGTATTTACGTACAGTAGAGTACTTCAATATACTACAAATCTTCTTTTAGACTTTAAACTCGTCATCCACCGTCGTGTCATGTCGATTCAGTATTTATCTTTCGGCAACGTTTGTGATTGCAAAACGTGAACTCGGAGACTTCTCCTCTACGACCACAACCTGACCCGCTACGTGTGGGTGTGGTGTCAAAACTCTCATTAGCCTAGTTGTCTTGCACGACGATTGGCCTCTGCCACTTTTTCGGTTCCGGTGGATCCGCCGTTCGCGGCCGACGACACGACCCCGGGGTCGTTCCGACTGGAGTCCCACTTTGTTCGTGGAGCACGAGTGGGAGGACCCGTGTACCCGCCGGGGACGTCAGTCCATATCGGTACACTAGTCTGCTGACACGACAGGGATACCTGTCTTCCGTACACGGCGGAGGAAGGGTTCGGCCCGGGGTCTTTTGACGCGGGGGTCGCCGGGAGGGGAAAGGGACAGCTCCGGGGTACCCCTGTCCCCTCGGAGTCCTACCCTCCCCGACCACGAGACCTCGGGGGTACACGTTCCGGGGGTGGTTGTGGTAGTGTACTCGTTCTTTACTGAACGACACCAGTTCGGTGCCTCCAGCACTCAAAATGATCAATGTCGTCGACCACACTGGGACTGA
Organism: Capra ibex; assembly: GCA_006410555.1. NCBI lineage: Eukaryota > Metazoa > Chordata > Mammalia > Artiodactyla > Bovidae > Capra > Capra ibex. The sequence goes on from SJYO01013871.1 coordinate 35,609,169, forward strand.
CTGCGGGGGCGACTTATGTACCTTCTGCGGCTGGTTGAGTTGTCACCCGACAATCTTGGTGCCCTGACACACGAAGTCCCAGTTCAAGTCGAGATCAATGTTTGTGATCGAGAAGTCAGTCCCCCGGCCACTGGTGCTTCTCTTTTGCTTGCGGACACTCGGAAGGTTGTCGGAGGGACAGAACGAAGGTCTGTGTTAGTGCGTACTGCACTCACCGATGCCGGGGTCTGCCAGTCCGACGTTGGCGTGTCCCACCGGGGGCACGTCGTCAGTACGAGGGGCACGAAGTTTTTTCGTTTGATTCTTTACAGAATGTAGACAGGGTTACATTTGTTTACCAATGCCTGACCCTTTAGTGTTTGTTTCTCCATTACAGTTCTATCGAATGCTACCTCTTTTTTTTTTTTTTTCCTGGTCAAAGTGAAGAGAGGGGAATTTTTGGGTTGATGATGAGGTTTGTTTGCCCTCTTTCAATCCCGCAAAATTCCTAGGACGTTTTTATAGACATTTTTAATTCATAGGAGTGGGGTTAGGACAGATAAAATTTATTTTGGAAGTCTATACGAAAAGTTATTAAACAAATTTTCATAAATTAATACACACTGATACCGAGTCACATAAGTTCGGTACTCTTGAACCCCTTTTCATTTGTGACGAGAACACTAGTGTCTTATAATAAATTATTTTACCTTAAAGGGGTTCTTACCTTTACCGGAACCCTTTTGGCGGGTTCAGATAGTGACGATTCCAAAACCACAATAAGGTTCGTCCCTCAGTGTCTCCTCCTTCCCTACCGAACCTTTCCTCCTTCCCCTTCAAACCTTTCCGGGACCTTTCCCGGGGTGGTCTAGGTCCGGACACTCATTCGTGTCGGAGTCACTTCTCGTCTCCGGGCGAAACATTTCACAGAGACTTATTTCTGTATAGTGGAGATTTGTGTATTATTTCCTTTGTTACGATTACTTGTCCTCCTCGATTAGACTACAGTGTAGGCGCAATGCGGGAATGATGTTCTCGAACTACCCCTGTGGAAGAGTGACATGACTTGTAAAGAAGTGTTTTTCCATTTTCTGATATGTGCGTGTTAAAGAGCTAAAAGGTTTTAGACTTCCTTCTTAAGTTAAATCGACTTCGTATGGTCGGGGAACGAGGAAAAAGATTACGAAACGAGACCTTTGTAGATCTTGTAAAGTCTCAACGGGCGAGACGTTATATTTGGGTGATGGAAAACCCCTTCATCTCTCGACGTTGGAGCCCAAGGTCCCGGAAGTTCAGCAGGTCCATCTATAGTAGTCCGGGGACCACGACCGAAGAGAACACCTGTGGACAAAAAATATTTTCTTTTTTGTGTAGTCTCTACTCTTGGACCAATGAGAAGTAAATGTTGACGTCCTTTTGTTTCCAAACGTTTGGTATTTTGATTGGTGTTGACCTGGACGCCACATGAAAATTTCCGTAGCAGATTGGAAGGGGTGACGGCAGAGAGTGGGTAGGTCCACTTTCTCCAGTCGTGAGAACGACGGCGATTCAGTGTAGTCAGCACAGGCTGAGACACACTGGGGTATCTGCCGTCGGGTGGTCCGATGGGGCAGGGACCCTAAGAGGTTCGTTCTTATAACGTCACCCAACGGTAAAAAAAGAGGTTACGTACTTTCACTTTCACTTCAGCGAGTCACCACAGGCTGGGAGTCCCTGGGGTACCTGACGTCGGAAGGTCCGAGGAGGCAGGTACCCTAAAAGGTCCGTCCTCATGACGTCGCCCCGTCGTGAGGACGGTCGATAGGTTCCTTGTACCCGACGTAGAGCGTAAGAAAGTAGAAGAGAGTACACTTAGGACCCGGGACTCAGTAAATATGAACTCTCATACGAACGAAAAATGGATACTTGCACGTACTCACGAGTCAACGAATCGCCGCAGGTTGAGAAACGCTGGGGTACCTGATGTCGTGTCCGGATGGACAGGAAGTGACAGAGGGGGTCTCGAACGAGTTTGAGTGTAGATAACTTAACCACTACGATGGATTGGTAAGTAAGAGACGACGGGGAAGAAGAAAACGGGAGTTAGTAAGGGTCGAGTAGTCCCAGAAAAGGTTACTCAATCGAGAAGCATAGTCCACCAGTTTCATAAGCTCGATTTCGAAGTCGTAGCTAGGAAGGTTATTTATAAGTTAAAGGAAATCCTAACTAACCAAACTAGAGGGACGTCAGGTGCCCTGAGAGTTCTCAGAAGAGATCGCGGTGTCAAACTTTCGTAGTTAAAAAGCTGTGGTTCGAAAGGAATACCATGTTGAGGGTGTAGGGATGTACTGATGACCTTTTTGGTATCGGAACTGTTCTACCTGGAAACAGTCGCTTCATTAGAGAGACGAAAAATTATACGACAGATCCAAACAGTATCGAAGAGAAGGTTCCTTGTTCGTAGAAAATTAAAACACCGACGTCAGTGGTAGGTGTCACTAAGACCTCGGATTCTTTTATTTTACGATAACGAAGGTGAAAAAGGGGTAGATAAACGGTACTTCACTACCCTGGTCTACGGTACTAGACTCAAAAAACTACGACTCAAAATTCGGTAAAAAAAGTGAGAGGAGAAAATGGGAGTAGTTCTCCGAGAATCAAGGAGAAACGAAAAACGGTAATCTCACCATACTAGACGTATGGACTCTAACAACTATAAAAAGGGTCGTTAGAACTAAGGTCGAACACGAAGTAGGTCTGACCGTAAAACGTACTACATGAGACGTGTCTTCAATTTATTCGTCCCACTGTTATATGTCGGAACATGAGAACAGGGTTAAAACTTGGTCAGTCAACAAGGTACATTCCAAGATTGACAACGAAGAACTAGGCGTGTGTCCAAAGAATCCTCCGTCCATCCGACCAGACGGGAAGGGTAGGGAAATTCTTAAAAGGTCAAACAACACTAGGTGTGTCAGTTTCTGAAATCGTGTCAGTTACTTCGTGTTCATCTAAAAAAGACCTTAAGGGAACGAAAAGAAATACTAGGTTGCCTACAACCGTTAAACTAGAGACCCAGGAGACGGAAAAGACTTTAGGTCGAACATGTAGACCTTCAAGAGCCAAGTGTATGACGGTTTCGGACCGAAGGGACCACCGAGTCTACCATTTCTTAGACGGACGTTACGTCCTCCGGACCCAAGTTTGTGACCCGTTCCTCCTACGGGACCTTTGCCCTTACTGTTGAGTGAGGTTATAAGAACGGACCTCTTAGGGTTCCTGTCTCATCGGACCACCCGGTGTCAGGTACCCCGGCGTTTCTCAGTCTTTACTTACTTGTTGATTGTGAATTTCCCTAATTAAAATGAGTAATTAACTGAAATTATGGAAGTATTAAAAAAGTCTCTTACGAAGAGTCATCGGTGCCGGTCCTCTCTCTCTAGTCTTAACCGAGACGCCCACGGGTGTCACACTACCCCTTCGGTGTGGGGAGTAGGGGTGGGACCACACCGTCCAGGGTCAGCCCTCCTGCCCCGGGGTACATAGTGGACTTTGGGACCCTATTAAGTGATGGATCTAAGCCTCGACAGCTTCAGTTTGGTTTCGGGACTAATGGAGAGAAGAACCTCCCGCTCAGCTGGAATCGCCGACCAGCTCGAAGGCTCCCACGGAGGTGCTTCCCCCCACTCCCTCCGTCCACCCCCCGTAGGTTGGGGTGCCCCCAGAGGGCTCCCGGGCAACGGTTCCGACGGGGTGGTACGACGAAGGGACCCCGAGCGCCGAACCCGAAGTGCTACCACGTCTGACAGAGGGGGTGACTTCGCAGGAAGAGCTGGAGTGAGTCCTCCGACAGGAGCGACCCCTAGTGGGCCTTCACCCACAAAAGGCTGCCGCACTAGTAGCGACAGGACCCCACTACGAGCCTGGCGAGGGCAAACGACTGGACTTTGTCCGTTCAAAGTTGCAGTTTGATGACAGCTTCCACAGACAATTGAGACAAAGGATTCGACCTACGACCACGTTCACAATTAAAATAAATATTGATCGTGTGTAAGTGATTTGTGTATTAAAACATACACATTTTGACAAGTATTAATCTATCACCCTTTTTGATAAGTGACGTAAAACAAGTGACATTGCTATGAATGTTTGCGTAATATTGACAAAATGATATTTCTGGATTCGTGACCTCTTCTGTCCTGTACACTTGTAAAGTCTACTATCTCCCTTTTTTGAACTAGTGAGGTCCCTTAACTCCGGACGAACGTGATGGAGTTCTGGGACAGTGTTGTTACATTTTTCGTTTTACACATAAAAGTTTTTGATGTAAAAAACAGGAGAGTTCTTTTCGTAACAAGGTTAAAAAAGAAGAAAGTGGCTCTCGACTATTTTTTCGAAAGTCTTAGTTAACGGATGAATTTGAAAGTCACCTTCAAAATGAAATCCATGAAATTTTAAAAAGGACTAATTTTACAATTACCAGTTGTAATGACTGATGTGACGACCTAAGGCAGACGACACTTGTGTCGTACTTGCAGTATCTACCACAATTGCACCGAAGCGAGTACACTGGTGTGCTCCCGCGGTCCGGGGAAAGTGTTGACAGTGACCACGTTTTTGACGGGAGGTGGAGGTCGTCCCTTGGGAGATGGAACCACCTGAGGCCCTTGGGCGGGGTGCAGGTGAGGTACACCCTGAGCCTAGACTCGTCCGAGGGTCGTCCGAAGTGAAGGTCGAGACTCAGCGAGAATCCTGTCCGGTGGCCCCCCATCCCCGACGTTTGTTCCCTGTTTATTTACATTACTACAATTTCGACCCTTAAAGCCAGAACGACTCGAGTTGTTTCCTTTTCTTTCTCTTTATCTTCACACTGGTGCAGTTAAAGTGGACATCTATGCTTTACCGATGAAATTACGGTTGGTCGTAAATGACACCTGAACGACCCAGGAGTTATTACATTAATAGGGTGAACTAAGAGTGGTCTTTAGTCACTCTTTCCATTAAAATATCCTCTCCTTTACGTACCTTTCTACCCATTTCAATTGTATTATGTCTTTCTTTGGCCTGAACTTGTGTTTCACACTGACGTACGAAGAAGTGCCACAATGGGTCAATGTGTCACTCGTCAAGTGTGGTTGTTCTTGACGTCTCCCAGTCTAAGATACGACTAATATGTCTAGGTATGACCGGTTGGGACTCTTATTCAGTCTAGTTCAAATCCTTGTTTCATTAATGACTCCGTCTTCCGGGTATGAACGCAGCTTTCGTGTGGCAGTCAGGAGAAGATATACTTTCTGTCCCTGCGTAGTTGTACCCTTCATTGTCTTTTCGATGAGTCGAATAGGAAGGACATCCTTTACTTTGGTAGAGGTCTTGTGAATGAACAGATTTCCCCTGGTCAGAGGTAGTCTGTTCCCCATCACTAGAGGTCTTACCTTCTCGTCCCCGAGGAATACAAGAAGAAGGAAATTCCTTCGTAAACTTCTAGAAGACACTTCCTTTTTTTTTTTAAGTGTCTGTGTCTTGTTACAATGAATGTGGTCGAAATATTATAGGGGGTTAATACTGTGTGACAGATTTACTATGTTTTCTTCTTTCAGATTACTTGTTAATTATTGATTTAGAGAATTTTTCTCTTTAGATACCTGACTCCTCGGATCGCCAGATGTCAGGTACTCTAAATTTCTCCGTCTGTACTGACTCGGTGCCTGTGCTGGAAGGTACTTCCTCTTTCCCCAAATGACCACGGTGGATGACCTGTGGTGACGTTAGTGGTAAGTTCGCACCTTATTTGTCCTCCCTGTCTTTCCTTTTTTTGAGGAAAAATGTAGACCATCCCCATGAACTGAGTCTCCGATGTTCTTCGTTTGATTCCGAAATAGCATGTAACGTAAGTTAGGAGCGTTTGTACTTCGGCATTTTAGGATGGAATCCATAATGAATTAGTTCCTGGATCTCCTCAAATCATTGAACGGGTTTCATTTTTTCGATCATTCATCAACATAAGTTTCGTTCGTTCGGACACAAGAAAAGTGATGTGAGAGGACGTACAATGTCTTTTACCTTCGTTCGTCTGTCGACTTCTGTTTTCGATACCGAATTTTTAAGTTTTGATGTCCTTTTTTTTGAGAATTTTTAGGTCTTGAATGAAAGTCAGACTCTTGAAAGAGATTCAATTTTAGACGTCCTACATCCCTACACTCCTTCTACTGTGTTTTCATACTGTCTACGAAAATTTTAAGTAAGAGTCTGGAACCTTGACATCTTCTGACTTGATGACGATTATTCCAAACTTAATTAAATGGGAAACCAAAGGGACTAAACGTCTCAATTATCTTGATTGAACGGTATATTGGAACTTTTGTGGGGAGTCTTCGTGACTCCCAGGATCAAAAAGTACAAATCAATCTTTAAATAGGGAACAGGATACATGAGCCGTTCTCAGTTACACTCTGAGCACACCACACAGTACAACTCTCGCGACGTTTCATATATCTTTTTGAGACTTTCAAGTTTGTGATTTGTACTATGTTTAAGTTCTCGAGGAATGTCTTTGAAATTACAAGATGGTCCTGTCTGTACTCTTATAAATAGTGAATTAATCGATCTGTTTTTTATGTCTATCTTTAGTAAAATAATTAAACATAATAGAGTAGAGAAGAAATGTAGAATTAAGTTATACGAGACGAAATGGTGGTTGAGACTATGCATTGATAAAAAGGAAAACCGACGTAAAGGATTAGTCCAAAAGGTTTGGGAGTAGAGAAAACAGAGTCTTTCTGACTCGAGACCGTGTGGTGGAATAAATTCTCCTTTCTATGTTTATAGTACATTTTCCGACTATAGGTCTATTTTTATGACGTAAACAATTTTCTCCTCTAACGTTGCCATTTTCGTCTTTCCCTTTAGTAAACGATACTTTTCAGGAATAGACGGTTTAAACTTTCCCATCATGTCGGGCCGGATAATGATAAATGTATAAACTTTCTCCAAACTTTTCTCGTTGTATTTACGGTGCCTTTTAAAAAAGAAATTTGCATAGAAACCTTATATAAAGTGGTGTCATATTTTCTACCCCGAAGGGACCACCGAGTCTGTCGTTCCTTAGACGGACGTTACAACCTCTGGACCCAAGTTGGCGACTCAGTCCTTCTAGGGGACCTCTTCCCTTACCGATGGGTGAGGTCGTAGGACCGGACCTCTTGAGGTACCTGTCTGCTTGGACCACCCGATGTCAGGTGCCCAAGCGCTTGGCATCCTGTACTGATTCACTGATTGTGTGTGTGTGTGTGCCCCGACGTTTCTCATCCTGTGCTAATTTGCTGTGTGTATGGGGGGCGGGGGGTGGTGTGTGTGTCATTTGGTTCTTTGGGTCGTTTCGTTTGACCTAAATTATTTTATAACTCTCTCTCTTTCTCTGGTCCGTGGTAATTCTTAAATGTTCGGGATCTTCCCGTCCTGTACAGAAGAGACCCGTTTAGACCTGTTTTTATCTTGAGTAATCAAGTCTAGGTAGTCTCACTACCTTTTTCGACGACTACGACTCCAAGGGAAATCAGGACACTAAGTGCTTTTGGACGGTTCGTGCAAGTTTTACGTGTGCATGGGTTCCTGTCCGTCGGTCCTCCGACTGGTACTCCCCGATTACTTCGGACACCGTGCCCCTACATTCCCTCCCATGTCCACTCTCGTATTCCTTCTCGTCGCGACTGAGATACGACTTTGCGTCGTGTTTGCAGATGTCGTTGGGACTTGCCGTCTCCTAGATGCCTGCCCGTCTACCAGATTGTGACCAGTCCCACCACCCCCTCCGGGTCGACTTCAAACGCCTACCACACAGACCTCGTGAAGTCCGAAGTGTCTACTGGGGATTGTAGTACCGAGGTTCAAGTCGAAATGACACATTTTGTTGATGAAAAGAGTAAGTTTTCGGTTGTCTCCAAGGCACTATAAGTGTTGATAACTAAGTTACTTGACGTGTGAATCTAGGTACTTATAGTGACATACATTTATGTGGGGTCAAAGATTTCGTGTCCCTGTTTGTGGTTGTCTTTCAGTTTCAGTCACCGGGCTTAGTAGATGTACCTATTTAGTCTCCCTGATTTACTCGAAAGGAGATAAGTCGACCGTCGTATATATATTCTCTATTCCCCAACGATTACTGGTCGCGGTTTCAAGTGACGACTGTGGTCGACTGGGAACAGGAGTCGAACCCCAGTCAGTCAGGCAGAGTCACACTGATAACTAGTTCAAACGAAGACCTTTGTCCTGTGCAGGGTATTTTCTGGGGAGAGTTGTCCCGTCTTCCCCCGACCGGTCACAGACAAAGCACGTCGTCTTACTTCTCCTCCCCTCCCTCCGTACCTCTGGGAGCAGGGACGTCTGGCTGTGCGTGCAGGAGACTCCGGTGTCTGCCAGTCCTCCCCTCGTCGCCGGAGGTCGGGGACGTGGGTCGAGGGTATGCCTGGGACGTTCGGACAGACGGGACCACCTACCTTTCGTCTCTGCGGAAAGACTGCCACACTGACATCAGGATGTGACACCAGAGACGACCCACAGCATTCGTAGAGGTAACGTGTAGACGGGACCTCTGCCGTGTGTCGTAGTGGGTGTACCTTTGGGAGGAGGAAGGGTCTCGGTGGACACGGGTCCCGTGCCAAAAGTCCCGTGTGTGTGGGGACGGGTAGAAAGGAGGACAGGGAGGACGGATGGAACGGACCCGGGGGAACAGTAGCAGCCTCGAGTCCAGGTGTGGGCACCGCAGGGGTCGTCCCCCACTGTGCCGGACCAGGAGGAAGAATGACAGGACAGACGTAAAGAAGGAGGAGGCAAAGAAGAAAAAGTGCCTTGATCCCCACTTCTGACAGAGACGGAGGTCCTACACCCGTTGCAGGCTTGAGACTCTTCCAGAAAGTAAAGGTGGACCAAAGTGGTTTCCCGACAGCTACAGACATTTCTTAACTAGAAGTCATCCCTAACCACTGCACCGGTCCATTCGTCCCTCGAAGAGGAATTTCTCTTGTGCTCTTTCTTTTCAAACTGTTTGGGATACCACTTAGTTTTGTCGTCACTAAGACCGACTGGAGTGTCACCATGTTTCTTGTGGATGGATCGAGAGTATCCACTCGTTCAGTGTGACTGGTGGTGGACGTATCCAGAGGTGGGGGGACGTGTCGACTCGGGATCGAGCACACCCAGGTGCACCGACTTGTATCACCTCCTCCCTGCACGGGCCAGTCGTGTCCCGTGCACCTTCGAGTCGGTCTTATCTAAGTGACGACCCCCTCCCCCCGCCCGCCCACTCGACTTAGTCGTATTCTTTCCGAGCTCTTTGCGTGCAGGTGTGGTACCCGATAGTGCGTCACTACCTTTCCCGTCACGAACCAGATCCGGAAGACTGAGCCCCCACCCCACCCCCAACGACTGTTGTTGTCACCCCCTTGGTTTTCCAGTCATTCACCTTCGGTCTCCCTAGGACCATTACAAATAGGGAGAAATATGGTCCTCGGCAACCTTTCGCCCCGAAGAGAAGTGTCAGACACACCTGTCGTCACTAAGATCACAACAACCTACTTAACGTTAAACATTAAAAATTTCTTTTCGTGTAATACGATTTCTTTTAGACTGGTTAACCCAGTATACGTCTTATCCTTTTTTCCGACCTTTCGACTGTGAAGTGACTCGTCAAGGCTTACCTTAGTGCTCTTCACTGCCCACTTCGTCCCTTGTCTAAGTCGCGGGTTGGGAGAGTGACGGTCTAAATGTCCCTCGGAGTAGTCGCACCGTCCGATGTAGTCTCTACAAGTGAGAGCACTATTGAGTGACGAAGAAAGACGGAAAGCGGACACAGAGACTATCCCTTTAAAAAAGAGGTCCCGTTTCATTTACGTTTATTCTGTTGTACTTTTGTTCATTAGTTCTATGCTCCTCTTTGTGGCCAGACCATCCAAGGGGAAGTATTAGTGACCAAGGACGACGGAAGGTATGGTCATGACTGCAACGGTCGGGGCTCACTTGTTACTACTTGTTAGAGTAAGGTGACAACCAAAGGAAACCCTTAAATACCGTAGTTTGATCGTCAAGTAGAAGTGTTTGTTTTTTTTCATCGAGAGACAGAAATTATTAAAGTTCGATAACAAAAACGAGACTCTAAAATAAGAGGTGTTACTTTCTAAATTACTACGGGGGATTCTTCAACATTCTTCTAGGTGGAATTTAGTTAGTCCTCGTCGAATCTGTGTAAGTGTAGTCACCTATGTGTCCCTTCCCCCAGTCAACACGAGAGCGGTTTTCTCCGGTTTGTGCGTTGTTAGTGTGTATGTCCCGTCTCCGGTTAATCAGTGGAGAGGGGTCTAGTATTATTTGATTACGTGGAGTGATAGTTCCTGGCCCTACAGTACAGGGGTCGCCTTTGGAGTTTGCACAAGGGTTCGAGTTTCCAGTGCACAGGTGTACGTCTGCGTCGGACGACACGGAGACACTACTGAGTCCACCTCGACTCGCACGAGTCCGGTTCCACACTTGACACGTCCGTGGTGGACTCTTTCAGTGGTCTGCGAGGGTCACCCCCGGTCCGGTCCCGGAAGCGTGCACCCGTCGGACCTGGAGTCCCCACCCCCACCCCCCTCAAGGAGGACGAGGTCGAGGGAAGGCTGTCGGGTCAAGAAGTTGGGTTTCACTTTCGAGTAGACCGGTCGTCGCTGGTAGGTGCTCACACGCCGCTCGCACCGGGCGGGGGTCCTGAATGTATGAGGAGAAGGCAAAGGAGATGTTTCTTTCGAAGGGGCAACAGCGGGTCGAAGTACACCTCTAGGTGTCGCAGCGGTAACTAGAGATACAGTTAGATCCTCGTCTGTGTCACTCCGACTCGTCATTCGCAGGTAGGAGGGTCGAGTTGTTTCGGGTCTGAGGTCCGAGAGTCCGCTCGAATCAGGACTCCGAGGGTCTCTCTGGGAGGTGAGGGACGGGGTGGGGTTGGGGAGGGGTGCAGGGTGNGGTGAGGGACGGGGTGGGGTGGGGGAGGGGTGCAGGGTGGGGCTGCTGTGGTGTCTGCCTCTCTTTTCCGAACTAGTGGATAAAAGTATTGTTTAAATTTTTCAAATACAAGGGTTTACAGTATTCCACCCCCTTCAGGGTGACAGTCGTGTGTGAACTCGGGGAGACCTCCAGGGGTAAAAAAAGACCTTCCCTTCGATAGTGGTTGGATCTGTCGCATAATTTTTCATCTCTGTAATGAAACGACTGTTTCCAGGTAGATCAAAGAAGTCAAAAAGGCCCTCAGTACATACGTACACTCTCGACCTGATATTTCTTTCGACTCGCGGTTTCTTAACTACGCAAACTTGACACCACAACCTCTTCTGAGAACTCTCAGGGAACCTGATGTTCCTCTAGTCCTTTAGTCAGGACTTATAAGTGACCTTCCTGACTACGACTGCGACTTTGAGGTCATGACACCGGTGGACTACACTTCTTGACTGAGTGACCTTTTCTGGGACTACGACCCTTTCTAACTCCCGTCCTCCTCTTCCCCTGCTGTCTCCTACTCTACCAACCTACCGTAGTGGTTAAGTTACCTGTACTCAGACGTATTCGAGGTCCTCAACCACTACCTGTCCCTTCGGACCGCACGATGTCACATACCCCAACGTTTCTCGACTTGTGCTGCCTCGCTGACTGGACTTGACCTCCAGTGTCGTGACGGTCCGGAGGGCACTCTCTGAACCCAGTCGTACTTGGAGTCGAGGGTGTGACACGACTGGTACACTGATGTCCTTCGTGTATGAAGTGGTGGTCGGGGAGGCGGGTGTCAGTGGGTGTCCCTCATCGAACTCCGGGCGGAGCCTATGACTTTAGGTATGTGCGGGTTCAGGGAATGTCTCGTTTCCCGCGGTAGGAACGTGTCTTGGGTGAGTATGGAAGGGTACATGAGATTCAGTAGAGATCTGATGAAGATTATGCATCGTGTTGTATTTACGATACGTTTGTGAACGGTCACGTATCATTTACTTCAAAACGAAACCCCTTGAAAGACCTTTTTAAAAAGGTTTCATAAAAACTAGATACTAACCAACTTTGGAACCTACGTCTTGGGTGCCTATGTCTCCCCGCTGGCGTGTCTTTGTCGTCTCCGGGCAGTACTGGTGTCCGAGCAGTGCGACGAAGAAGTTTCGGACAGTCACCGGTCAGGGTCGTGTAGACAGGGAGTCAAGTCGGTGTCCGCCGCTTCGTACGCCGACACGAAGGAGGACCAGAGGGTCACTGTTTGGGTCGACTGTGGAATATTTTACCTGTTGCCTTTCTCCTGTGACCGGTCTTGGTTTCACGTCGATTTCTTTGTTTGTCATGGTCACGACCCCCTTCTTTGGTTTTACCTGTAGTCGTCAATGTCTTCTTTACCGGTTGAAACGTTTGCTCTGCGTCCTGCACACCGTCTCCCCGGACCTCCGCTCAAATAGGGTCTTTTCTCCCTTCCTCGACGCTGTTTTCCTACGTCTACCTCTCCCTCCCTGTGGCCGTTTTGGAGTCCGGCTTCGTTGAGGGGCTCTGCGGAGTCCCGTACCGTTAAGGTTTCCTGGTTTTCGACCTGCGACTCCGTCTAAGTCTTTCCTCGTCTCGTGCGACGATTCTGTTACTTTTCTGTGAATAAGGTGTCACGTTCACAATACAGTTCTTCCGTTCTCGACAAGTGTGGTGAGGACTACTCACAAAACACTTCTTTATTCTGTAAATTAAGAGTAATAAAGAGAACAAAACTTGACGTCACGTGATAAAGTGATAAAAAGTAAAAGGACATGTAAATATTGTGTCATTCTCAAAACCGTTCAAGACTGGTTTCGAATATCTCCAGTACCTGCTCGGGATTGAAGGGAGTGACTGGTCGAAAGGAAAACGTCCCAAAGTCGGACGGGGAAAAGTAACAGACTTAATGACATGTTTCACTCCTCACAAACATATTTACTTTATGACGGTATAGGAAATTTTTATTACGTCGACAAATATACGTCTAAGACTTATTTATGAAAATTTATAAAATGTTATTATTTATGATTGAAAGTTTTGAGAATGGTTATTGAACACTTGAAACCGAAATCTGACAAGTTCTGTGTTTGTGTGTTTCCGTATTATATCTGTATTCACCTTGTTAGACACTCGAGTCACAGGAATCGAGACGTGCCGGGAACACCACCCTCGTTGACGTGTCAGGTGACCGACAAAGGTGACTCCTGGTCACTAGGGAAGGTTGGTGTCGACTCGGACCAAGTGAAGGTCGAGGTAGAAGGGCCCTCATTGGTTTACTACTCTATTCGTTGTAGCATAATTTGTTATAATCAACTGCATACAACAGTTACGAACAATATTTTTAGGGTACATACTTATTGTATCGGTACAAATTCCCTTCTTCTTTTACTTGGATTCATTGAAACCTCTTGTCATACGTCTGATTAAGATACAAATTTCCGTTTTTTTTTTTTGTGGTTTTTGGAGACTTGTCTATGACATGACGTCAATCACTAAAGAAAAATTAGTGTCTCTACACTCAAGTGTTAGGACTTTGAGGATTCACACATAAGATCCTGACTTGTTTGTACAACGAGTGACACCTACTACTTTCCGTACCCCGAGTGACAGCCTCTTTCTACGACGTTACTCCTCTACTCGGGACTCCGTCCGACCTTCCCCCGCTACGACGTTTGGGGATCACGAATGTCCGTCCATGTCTACGTCCACGAATGCGTGCACTTAGAAAGTCCAGACGGCCGATCCCTCGATGTCCGTTGACGTGGAGTCTGGTCACTCGCGTGGGTCACCGGTCTAGAAACAAAGGTCTGTGACAAGAGGTTAGTTCTTTGGTTTCGAGGGAAGTCAAGTCAAGACAGCGAGTCAGCACAGGTTGAGAAACGCTGGGCTACCTGACGTCGTACGGTCCGGAGGGACAGGTAGTGGTTGAGGGTCTCAAATGAGTTTGAGTACAGGTAGCTCAGCCACTACGGTAGGTTGGTAGAGTAGGAGACAGCACGGAGGAGGGCGGAAGTTAGAAAGGGTCGTAGTCTCAGAAAAGATTATTCAACCAAGAAGCGTAGTCCACCGGTTTTATAACCTCAAAGTCGAAGTCGTAGTCAGGAAGGTTACTTACAAGTCCTGACTAAAGGAAATCTTAACTGACCAAACTAGAGGAACATCAAGTTCCCTGAGAGTTCTCAGAAGAGGTTGTGGTGTCAAGTTTTCGAGGGAACCTCTTTATTATTATTAAGGTCCCAACTCCGTCCCTCTCATATCAGAGGACCTTATAGAAGGTCATGGCCTTTCATTGTTCCTCACGAATTTTTTACTATCCTCACAAAGTTTTCGTGAGTCGAGCTTCCTCGATTGTTGTAGACTTTGACCCTGTTAGAATCGTTGATGTCTTTATTACTATTATTACTAATGTTGGGTACCCCATTTTAATTATAGGCACTCAGGTGTGGTTAGATTATTAACTTATCGATTCGTTTATTCTCTTATCGAGAAACTGTTTCATGTTAAAGTTACTTATTCACCTCGTCCTTCTTACCTTTGTCTTTCAGCGGTAAACCCTTTGTGGTCTCGTTAGTGTGTATCGTTTCAGGTGGCACAGGGGATTTTAAGGACCACTCTCATATTACTCTCTGTCCGATACGCGTGTCAGGGCTCCAAAGAAGGGTGTTTACTAGAGTGTCGGTAGTGAGTTCTCGCTCGTCTCGATTGTGGTGGTCGTTCCTCCCACGTGGCGTGCGCCACAGTAAGAGTGGGTTTGCTCTTTCGTGGCCTCTTGAGTTTGACTCTCTGGTAGATGTGCCATTGCAAGACGTGAGATTCTTCAGTTCCAGTGTACCTTTCTGCCCTGACAATCTCTCGTGTCCCGCTCTCGTTCCTCCCTAGGACGTTGTCTCTTTTCTGTGCTCGCCTTTGCGACCACTTCACCACAAACAACACTTCCAGACACGACGACAAACAACAAGTCGACGAAGTAGTACACGCTGAGACGCCAGGGCGTCTGACGTCGTGTGGTCCGAAGGGACAGGAAGTGGTATAGCACCCCAAACGAGTCTAAGTACAGGTGTCTCAACCAATGCAATAGATTGGTGGAATAGGAGACAACGGGTGAAGAGGAAAACGGAAGTTAGAAAGAGTCGTAGTCCCAGAAAAGGTCATTCCAGAAATCGACTATCGAATATGACTACACTGAAGGACCAAGACTAGTGGCATGATGTCAGTGCACCTGCACTTGTACTTCCCTTCCCCAACCCACTTCCCATATACCTTTGAAATTTTTGACGTAAACGTTGAACAGACAGGTAGATTTTATTTGATTTTTTATACAGTTTTAGTACTTTGTTTCGGACTCCTTGACAATGTCTCACCTCTTCTGATTCTCATGTCCTACCACTTTCCGAGGCACAGTACCACTACCGGAAGGACCACCGAGTCTGTCAGTTCTGAGGACGTTACTCCCTCTGGATCCAAGCTAAGGACTCAACCCTTCTAGGAGACCTCTACCCTTGTCGAAAGGTGAGGTCATAAGAACGGATCTCTTAGGGTACCTGTCTCCTCGGACCACCCGATGTCAGGTACTCCAGTGTTTCTCAGTCTGTGTTGACTCGCTGAAAATACCATGTGGACACAAATTTGAATAGTTCATACCGGAAACTGGTACACGTCAACCACACAATTAATATTTTATTTTGACATTCTTTTCCTATTGTGATATTTTCCTTTAGTCTTCTTATCCGTTGATTCTTTACTTAGGTTTTGTTTAATTTTTAGAATACATTTTTTAAGGGATAAAGTCTTTGCAATTCACTAATAAAATGTGTTTTGAGTGTAAAGAAAATGAACAATTTTGGTTCTCCTCGTACTTTGTCAAAGGTGTCCGGTTCGTAATTGGGAGTGAGTGGAGGCACGACCGGCAAGAGTCACGATAATGACTCTTGTAAATGACTTTTTCGCCGTATACTACTCTTGAGATTGAGGACGTTTTATTTTACGACGTCGTTCGAGGACTCGGTTCTCTTTTTGTATGAAAGTCTGTCCACAGAATTCAAAAGAAAGTATTATTTGATCGACTTCAGTGTATGTGTAGATCTCAGTACGTTCCGGAGACTTCGTCGACTTTATTACCGTCGAAGAAGGTCTCAGTATCCTTCTGACAGAGATTAGTTTTTTTAATGCACTCTTGACTTGTTTCTTTTTTTACACGAGGTATTACCGTTTAAAGTCCAAAGAGTCCTACTGAATTAAATAAGTTGATCTCAGTCTGGATATTAAATTTATTGGGTACAAACAACTGACTGACGATATATTTTAAACTTTCAATTTGATTTATCCTGTTTACTTTGTAAATTTCAATAAGATATAATCTAATTTTTTTTTTATTCTCTAAGTTTGATTATGGTAGGAAATTTTGTGAGTGAAAACCTCCAATGGGTAAGTAGACTGTATGGGCCCTTTTACCTTCTGACGAAGAGGTCCTACGTCTAAGTTTCAAACAAAGTTTTGGTAAGAATTTGTCAATTGGGAGACCAAATGCAAATAGCAGGAATAAAAATCCAGGAGGTGGTCCCTAACTTGGGGCTGGGGACCTTCACTGTCGGGACTCAGAGTTGGAGACCTGGCGGTCCTTAAGGGTTTACACTGTAAAGAATCATACTGCTGAATGAAACCAGAGAACTAAACTGAGATTTACCTCGAACCCAGAAAGGTTTTTAATTTAGATAGTAGTTCTAACACGGTTATGACTCTTATGAAGTTCCTTATACGGTACTCAGGAAATCCAAAGTTTCCTTTTTATGATTTTTATAAAACTCTCTACCGTGGTTCAACCTTATGTACGAAGGGTTCCACTGATAAAATAATTTCTCCTGGGAGTAAAAACAAAAGTAATACAACAATTAAAAAAAATTAAAATAAATGAAAATAAACCTCCTATTGACGAAATGTTATAACACAACCAAATACGGTATGTAGTTGTACTTAGTCGGTATTCATGTGTATGCAGGAGAGGGAGAACTTGGAGGGAGGGTGGGGCAGGGTAGCGACATCCAACAGTGTCTCGTGGTCAGACTCGAAGGACGTAGATGTAGTTTGAGGGTGACCGATAGATAAAATGTATGCCATCACATATTCGAAGGGACGAGGAGAGAGGTGAGTAGGGTGGGAGGGGATGGCGAAGACACGGGTGATCCTCTTTGGAGTAAAACCGCACAGTTATAATGAAAATCATTTCACCTTCAGGGAATCAACACAGGCTGAGAAACTCTGAGGTTCTTAAGAGGTCCGGTCTTATGACCTCATAAGACCCATCGACAACGGAAGAGGTCCCCTAGAGGGGTTGGGTCCCTAGCTTGGGTCTAGAGACCGTGACGTCCGCCTAAGAAATGGTCGACTCGGTGGTCCCTTCGGGTTCCTTCTTCAAATGAAGATCATTTGACCAAGGATTTTGTGAACAAGGGTATACCAGTATAAAGGATGTAACACGGAAAACGAGTTGTGTATGCTGTCTACAACTTTGTCTTGATTAAGACCCTCTACGACCGTCATCGTCCGCGCACAAGACCGGTGAGAAACCCACCCACATAGAGACAAGGGAAACCTCTAGGTTAGAGGAGATAAAGTCTGGTAGATAAAGGTCACCGACATCTCTCGTCTCCGCCCCGACGACGAGGTCGGTCCGGTTAGTTATGTAAAGTGGGGGTCGATACCACTGACCAGGGGCTCTGCATACATTGGTTCAGACTGTTCCTCTGTTGAGACCATGAAAACGTCTTTCCTCTCCGACAGAAGGACGGCGCCGACGACTCAGTTGCCTTCAGTCGGACGTACACACCGTCGGCGACACGTAATCTGTCTGTCTGTCTGTCTTTCCCTCGTCTCGACTTTCCGCTCCCCTCTACTAAGACCACTGTGGAAGTCGTCGAGATTCATTTTGGGACTCACAAAGTTTAGGAGGACCTGAAGTCAATGTGTCCGGTTAAATTAAGGAAAAAACGGATTCGATCACACTCCACCTGAAAACAGTAGATACTACCTTTGACAGGACAGATTATGTGCCCCAATAAATGGAAACTATTCGTTAATTTAGTCAAAACGTAATTTAGTTGTTCTAATTATAAAGTTTTATAGTTCATGTAGAAATAGAAGACTTTCATTTGAGGACTTAATACTTTTGATGTCCCTCATAACACAAGATAGTTCGTTTCTTGTGCCGTTGTCGTCACCCTTTTAATAATATGACGGAGAAGGGAATTTTGGTCTCCAAAAGTCCACCAATCCCAGAGTTCAAGTGAAGTATCCACAGGGATATGAACTTTTCACGTAAAAATTAACTTTTAGTTGAAGGGACCACCAAGTCACCGATTCTGAGGGGTGAGGGTTACGTCCACGGTGCCCAACCTAGGGATAGTTCCTAGTGTACAGTATCGAGTCTGGGTCGTGTCGGTTTATTAGATTTTATTATTTTATTTTAGTTGTCTGTCGAAAGGGATTAGGTTTTACTGGATTTTATATTTTGTCGTGTTACAGAGGTTTGACGGTCAGGGAGTTCCGTCTGTACCGAAACCAAATGACAGTGTCCTTTCGATACGAAACCAGTTTGTCGGTTTAAAGGAGGGTTTATATAGGAAACCCAGAGACCCGATGGTTCCCTTCCTTACCCCTTCTTGAAAAGAGAAAAGGACCCGGAGTACCTATCTGAAGAGAATGTTCGAACTGCTCGATAAAGATATCGTGTTACTGCACACACCGACGTATGCCTTTGACGTAATGATAGAATCTCCGTATCTCGTTCGTCCTTCTCTCGGTGACAGGCGGGTCAGTGTGAATGTCTACGTGTCTCCACATGTATGTAGTCGGACGTCCAAGGTCAAGCCTCCGGTCTACTGAATAGGTTAGCAGACTGGTTTTTGGGTCTAGTATCTCCCCTTCACCTCCCGCCCTTCGGAATACTCAGTAAAATGTTTGTCTGGGAACGTGTTGATGGCCCTTTAAGGTCGCGTCCTTGCCAACGATTAAGAGGGTTTCGGCTTTGTCAGACTTTCGTGTGTTCTAATCGTAATGGTCTTTCATTCTTTTTTAAGGTCCCTGCGAGCCGACACCGGTTTGTACGGACGTCACCCGTCAGAGGATCGGGGAGTCCTGCAGCGGCGACGAACGCCCAAGGTTTGCCCCTGAGACTTGTCTCCGGCCCGGTGTATTCGGGGCGGTGGGACCAAGAGACCCGAGAAAGTTTTATTACATTCAAGTTAATTCTGTCTCCCTTCAAAGATAAAATTTCTCATTCTAGTCGACACACTAATCGGTTTTAGACTTTTTTTCTCTAAGACGTTGAATCCTGTCACCAGGAGACTGTACATGAAGACACCTCGAAAGTGCCCCCAACTTTTAGGACTGTCTTGGAGGAATACGATAAATCCCTCTGTTGTACCCTGTCCTCATCTTTCGTTCAGTGATGATACATGGACTCGTCGAATGAGAATCGAGTCGAAAAAGATTGTACTAGCTGTAGTTAGTCTATGTGATTGTCTGAAGGGTTCACGAGGACTTCCCTCTTCGTACAATTTTTTTTTTTTTTCTCTCTCTCTCTTTTCTTTTGGTTGTAGAAGAAAAACTTTCTTTAATAGGGATTTTATTATTTTTCGGACGCCTAAAAGTGAAGTCAGTCTAAACACTTTTTCAGGACCATAAATGTTGTTCTAAAATATCGAAACGTTTTTGTTTATATCTTGAAACCGTAATTAAAGTAAATTTGTTTATATGAGGACTCGTATGGTTGGATGAGATAGGTCAACCAGACACCCGTATTGTGATTTATAAAATTTCACGACATATTCCATTTCCGTGAAAAGATTTATGTGGATTGAAGGGGTAAATATTGAGATCAAATCCAAACCCAAAAGATTCAACGTTGTGTGTCCTAATAATTTTACTAAAAGTGGAGAAAGGGGGGGTTCTGAAGGAGACCCCGAAACACCTAAATCTTCGTTTGAGTTTTCGTCATACTTCCCACCTGAAGGGTGTGGCGACAGCAGTTGTCGTCTGTCCAAGAGTTTTGTCTTCGTCCCTCCAGGGGCCTCGAGTGCCCGTCCCGACTGGGGCGACGTGGGGTGGTGGGTCCCCTGTCTCGCGTGCGCTGGCCGTGAGTGGTGGAAGAGGAACCTGGAGTCCTGGGGGTCGAAGGGCTTCGCGTGCACCTTCCCGCTCGTGACCATCCTCGGTAGGACGACAGCGTGTTGGTGGTGCAGCTACGTCGGCCTGTCGCACCGGACCAACTACGGGAACATCTCGAGGAAGTGACACTGCTAGTGGACGGGGCGGTCGACGGGGTGTATTAAGTACCAAACTCTGATTTTCTCTGTCTTGTTTAGCCTACTCCACAATTGTGACTCAAACACCTAGATTACCGTTGTCGTCTCTTTTTCGAGGTCACTGGTGTACCGAGTGCACAGGGGGTCTGATAATAGGTGGGACACTGCGAGCGGGGAGGCACAGGCGACTGCACCATCGATGTGTGCAGGTGCGTGCCCGTCGGGGTCGGGCAGGTGGTACCTTGACTCCCCACCGGGTCGACCCGTACGTCTTCAGGGGAAAGGAGAAAGTCGTAGAGCCTAGTTCGGACGATGGTGCTCCACGAAGGGGGGTTTTATGTCTTGGACGTCCTTGGTGGTTTCTTGGGGCTGTGGTAAGTCGGGAGGACGGGCTCTGTCGACCCAGGACGCATTTTGCGTAGGTGACTCCTTCTTCGGTACGTCTTGTCACTCACTTCTAGTGGGGTTCTCCTTCGAGGACACACTCACTCTCTACCCAAAAGATGTCTTAATTCTGATACCAAGTTTCTGTGCGATCTAATTTGTTGACCACTCGTTCCGACTCGACTTGGCTAAATATTGTTTGGGAAGTCTCGAAGTCGTGTCGAGTGATCTTGTGTGCAAGTGCAGGGTGTTTCAAGCTTCGTGTCTTTTTTGCGAATTAGGACAAGGAATTGCTGTTAAGTGATAAATTTAGTCCTGGTGGTCTGACGTCTCACAGGAGGTCCTTCCCAGTTTTTCCGCTTCCATGGACGGACCCCGCGTCCCGGGGGTTGGTAAAGTAGACTGGTGTCCTACCCCCGGGCACGGGGACCGAGAAGGCAATCGGGGAGAAATCGGGATTCCAACAGTTTAAAGTAAAGGCCACTGGGTGTGTTGGTGTCAAGTAGGTAATCTGTGACCGAGAGGATCGCCTCACAGCTTCGTGTTGGTTCCTTTTGTGGAAGGACTCCTCTCCCTGTGTTGGGACTGTTCTCTGGGAGGGGTGGAGTTGAAGGTGGCTTCGTCTCTGGGCTGCCCGAGAGGACGTCTTCTAAGTGGTAGTCGTGTCGACGGAGAGATTTGGGCCTAGTTTTTGAAAACTATAACTCTAGTTTCAATGTCCAAGTCTTTTCAAGGGTCTCTCGTGTCAGATTGACATCCTTTCAGGTTTCGACTTGACCTTCTTATGTGCGGGACGGGCGTGCTCGGGTCTCGGGGCGTCGCGGGCACGGCGTCTCTACGGGTGACGAGAAGTGTCCTCTCGACCGCGGCCTGGGTGAGTTTGTGAGGAAGGGCGAGAGCACGTATCGATAGTTCCGGATAAAGGTGCAGTGTCTCGGCTCGGTGTTATCGCAGTGGACCTTTTACGGAACTCATAAAATTTCGACCACGGTCGTTCAAGGGTTTAACGTGGATGTCTTTCTCGACCGACACCCCTACATTGGTCGACCCCTTGAATGGTGACTGTTGTCTTACGTCACCGCCCGCAGGAAATGCTCCACTCGAGATGTTGTCACTGTTGAACCATACTAAAGTCAAGTCCTATTTGCTTGAGCTGTCATTCCGGTTTACTTCGTGTATGGTTCACGACCTATTACTAAAGAACTTACTTATTCCCTTACCTGTTTGGTAGTTAGTTTCTCTTATTTTTTCATTCTTTGCACGTCACCTTTATCACACAATAGTCTTATATAGTAGTGTATAAAAAATTTGTGACTAGAAAAATCCAACACCATTGACACCTAAGTGTGTGTACGTCAAGATTCTTCATTATACTGCCCTATGGTATATAAGAAATGGTCGGAGGAGGTCACCATTGTAGACCGTTTCAAGGTCACGTTAGTAGTATTAACCCGTAACTATCATAAGACCATCCGACGTCAGGTACCCCAGCGATTCTCAGCTTATACTGACTCGCTGAAGTGAAAGTGAGTGACCTCTTCCTTTACCGTTGGGTGAGGCCACAAGAACGGACCTCTTAGGGTCCCTGCCCCCTCGGACCACCCGACGGCAGATACCCCAGCGTGTCTCAGCCTGTGCCGACTGCACTGAATCGTCGTCGTCACTGAGTCAATTCTGACTCTTGTAAGGTAATACTGTTTTCAAACAGGACACCCGGGAAATACCAGTGTGTGTGGACGAAAGGGAGACAGCCGAGAGGGAGGACTTAGGGACCGTTGGTGACTGGGCGAGAAGTGACGACTCTAAAAACGGTAAAAAATCCTCCCATGTCTTAGCGTGTCACGGATTGTGGACCTCTGACGGAAAGGAGCGAGTATAAAGATTCCTCTGAGTAGGTCCAACCACGTACGTGGCTGTCGAACGAGGAGAGATGACTACGACTCATAAAGTACCTCACCTATATGGCGTCAAATGAGTGAGTGACCAACTCCTTGTCGCCTCGATAAAGTCTAAAACTCAATAGTGCTTCTTTTGACGAAATTTGTAAGGAGATACCCAAAGACACACTTTTAGTCAAGAGTCGACTGACCCCTTTTACGGGTCCTTTGCACTCGCGACCAAACTTACCCTGATGAATCAAAAGTGTCTGCGTCGGTGGTCTTGACGACCGGGTGACGGGTGAAGGTGGTCGGCACAGACTCTCTACGTCACAGTAGAGACTCAGGGACGGTCGTGAGTCGTAAGAGTGATGAAAAATACTGTCGGGACTACTGTCCACACATCACTATGACCAAAGTTAAACGTAAAGGGATTGCCGATTACTATGTCTTTTAATTTAAAACACTATATTTTCTCGTGATGTGGACTAAATCTAAATCTCACTTATTTACATAAAAACAAGGAATGAAAACCCCAGTACCACGTGTTAGAAATATACAATTCTTACAGAGGTTTTTGTCTTCACTTTATTTCAAATCAGAATTCGTGAAGTAGAAAAGTGAGAGAAAATCAAACTTGTCACATAGTCTTAAAAGTATAAGACATCCACTATGTACAAGTGGTTGTGGGAGAACCGGACAGTATCGTGTATACAATTTGGTTGTCGTGGGTGTACTAGTTAGAAACATAATACGGACTGTCATCGTTAAAATTTTACTCAACACAATGTTTAGATTTTTCTTAAGTATTGTTTAGTATGTCGGGAGAAGAATTTCTTCGACTTTTTACTACTGTACTCGTAGATGTAAGTCTGCATTTACTGGCGTAATATTTGATTTACACATTATTCGAACGAAGTTGATCTCCTGTCTCGGGTATTAATTTGCGTTGATACAGATAAGTCCTACCAAAATTAATGGTACCCATTTCCTACCCGACGATATGTTCTTTCAGATAACACATTTGCGGTCAGCGATTTACGTCTTTTTACGTCCGACAGTTTGCCAACCAAGAGAGAGTCGTCTATATTTTGTTGGGGCAGGTATAGTACTCCGACCCTTTGTCTCGTTCCCTCCGGACCACGGTGGCGTCCCCCCACTCCCGGGGGGTGCGTCCGACGTCTCTTGAGACCGTTCGGTCGTTCTTCGGGAGTAGTCGTTGTCTCAACCGGTCGTGGAACTAGAACCTGAAGGGTCGGAAGTTTTGGTCCTCTTTATTTAGGGACAACAAATTTGATGGGTCAGACACCTGAAAACAATGTCGTCGGAATCGACGGTCGCTGAGTTCATAGAAGACGTCGTAGTGTACGATCTGCCGAGAGGTTAGGACCTACGAAGGTCACCTGCCTCTGAGTGTGGGGAAAGGGGTCCTCCGCGTGGTGTCTGTCTACCGGGACCGACGACACAGGTGTCCTCGGTGTGACGTGTACGGGGCGAGAGGAGATTACCTGGGGAGGTGTGTGGTCCCTCAAGTGACGTGTTGGCATTGGTCCCGAGTCGAGAAGACTCGATTCGTAAGAATCAGGAATTTTATTCGCTTTACTGACCCAAAGGAAAGTAAAAATATTGATTGATTTCTTAAATAAAAGGAATTTACCTTCTAGGTTTTCATCTGTGATCCCGTCCGTGTCTGTCCGGACTGACTACAAGTCAGATTCGTCACACGTCACGTAAACCCCGGTCCATCGTCGTGTAACGGGTGTCCGACCGAATGTACAGCCCCCGAGGGCTCTGTCCCTTCCTCCGCGACTGTCTAGTGATTGCCTTTTACCAATCTTTAGTCGTCTGCCACTGGTTGACTCTGCGAATTGTCTCCGGTTTGTCGGGAAGTGTGTATCTTGAGTCGTCTGGTTTAGCGTACGGCGATAGAGCAATAGTCTTGGAGGAATAGTTCGTAAAATTTCGTTTGTATGTGATCGTAGACCTTATCATCGACCCTCCAAAGGTCTAAGTTAGTAAATGGTTTTCAAATTTCTAAACGAATCGTCGAGAAGGACTCGTAGTCTCTTTGGTTTCAGTTGGTAGTACTATACGTCGTCTCAAGATTTGTTCTTACCTAGTCGTCCGCCAAGTTTATGTTTAGGGGAGACTATTTTTTCCGGGGTTTGATAAATTTTCACTGTACAGGTTAGTTTTTAGTAAATAATTCTTCTCATTGGAGTCTCTATGTCCATCGACAATTTTATAATACTAAAGATTTAACAATAGTTATGTTTTTACCTATGTGACATTTGGTGAGTATATATTAGTTTTAGACATAACATTCAAAATTCACTTCACTTCACTTTCAGTGAGTCAACACAGGCTGAGACACTGGGGTACCTGATATATCAGGTACCTTAAGAGGTCCGGTCTTATGACCTCACCCATCGGCAAGGGAAGAGGTCCCCTAGAAGGGGTGGTTCCCTGACTTGGACCCAGAGAGGGTAACGGCCGCTTGAGAAATGGTAGACTCGGTGGTCCCTTCGGGTTATTACGAACGGAAGTATTACGACCCATGATATAATGAATCGACCATGATGATCAACTTCGACTTCGAAGTTATGAAGTCGGTGGACTACGTTTCTCGGTTGAGTGGTCTTTTCTGGGACTACGACGTTTTCTAGCTCCCGTCTTCCTCTTTCCACACTGTCTCCTACTCTTCCGACCTACCGTAGTGGGCTGAGCTACCCTGTATTTAGACTCGTTCGAGACCCTCTATCAGTTCCTGTTCCTTCGGACCTCACGACGTCAGGTACCCCAGTGTTTCTCGACCTATGTTGAATAGTTGACCTGTTGTTGATCAATGATGGTGATTGTTTGTGTTGACGTAAACAATGTACAGATAGTGTACAGTCCACGATACAATTGGACCTACAATCGAGTACATTAGAAGTGTTGGTGGGTCCTGAAACCATAGCGTCCTCCGTTCCTCCGAGTCGTTACAGGTTCCAACGACGTGAAGCAGTATTTCGACTATTGGTTTGAGTTAGACTAAGACCCCGGATACAGAAGTTATCGTAGAGATTTACTGTCTTGACAACAGACAGTGACTACTATTTACGGATCTGTTTTTTGGGTCTAAAGAACGAAAGGTGTTACCCTCATAATGAAAGTACGTT
Source organism: Capra ibex (assembly GCA_006410555.1). Lineage (NCBI taxonomy): Eukaryota > Metazoa > Chordata > Mammalia > Artiodactyla > Bovidae > Capra > Capra ibex. The sequence goes on from SJYO01013871.1 coordinate 35,634,870, forward strand.
ACGATGAGCTGGGGTGTTTATTCTTCACTAATGTCTCAGGTCTCCGCGTGACCGGGAGGACAGGTGGGCATCCCAACTGGTGGGCGGCCGACGACTTGAGGGGAGTTCAATCCTTCACATGTAGGACCCTCTAACGCTCCCTGTCTCTTGTCGCAAATAGTCTCTTGAATGGGAGTTGTAACGTTGGAGACGTGTGTCTGTACTCCTTACACGATTCTCCCCTGTCTTGGAAGATCTTTGAAATCCTTTGTTTGTGGTTGTATGACACTGGAACGGGCCAGGCCGAAGATGGATACGAGGTCCGTTGGTTCGAATGTAAGACATGGACTGTAGAGAGTTCTTACAAGAGTTTGTGTGAAGTGGGTTGGAGGTTCCCCTAGACCCAGAGGGTCCCGTCTGAGGATTCACTTCCGACTCGGTCTGTCGTGACGGACGGAGGGGTTGGGACGTCGAGAGAGTTCTAGACTCCCGACGAGACGTCAGGGATGTCGACAGGTTCCTAGGGACTCAGGAGGTTCCCCAGGTATGTACCTGGACCTCCCCTGGGGTCGGACGTCCTTGCAGTGAAGGGGTTTCCACCCTCTACTCTCCACAGGCGACGTCGTAGAAGGTCCGGACCCTCCCGTCCCCGGGTTCGTGGGTCCCCTGCACGACAGGAAGTCCTCGATTTGACTCAGTCCTATGGCGGACCCCGGTCGTTCACGAATCCTGTCCCAGGGTGACTCTGATTTCCGTCGTGGAGTGAACTGTGGAGAGACAAAACGGAGAAAGGGGTAGTCTCGTCTGACGGTCACCGAAAAAGAATAAAATATCATCGACGGAAATTAAGAATGAAATATTTGAGTCTCGTCCTTTGTCGTCGTACTCCTTTCCGGGACGGGAGTTACTCCTCTCGGAAGAGTCTAGGTCCCGGGGTGTCTCGTCTGCTAGACACTCGGGGAGACCGGAGGACCTTGGGGTTTAGGTGTTCCTTTCCTGTGGATTCGTAGGGGCGGACACGTGCCGGGGGTCGTAGGGCAGGTCTCGTGTCCCGGTCGGTCCCGGGGCTTCCCGTCCCCCGAGGAGGTGTGGGGGGTGGTCCTGGTGTTCCGGGGTACACGTTCAGGTGTCTGGTTTTGGGTCCCAGGGGCCGTGTGGCGGACGTGTGTGACTCACCAGGCCTGCTGAGAGGCAATACTACCTTTTCCTCCCGGTACTCTCGGAGCACGTCCCTCCAGGGAGTGTCTGATTCTCGGTAGTGCGTCCTACTTACTGCGGAAGTTCCCGTTGCATTATCTCCTGAACATTGAACGGGTCGTTTTGCCGGTGGCAGGACCCGACACAGACCCTTCTGAGAGTATGTCGACCCGTTTTGGTTCTGGCCGAAGTACGGTCCGTGGTCTCACTCTGGGACACCGTCTTCAGGACGCGAGGAAGGGGGTCTTAGGACCCAGGTCGTCCTCTTTCGCCGTATTTGTGACAGAAGTGAATGTCTTCTGGAACACTAGTGCGACAGGACCACTGATTCCTTCTCCTCTGTTCCTTCTTCCTTTCGGACGTCCCCTCTCATTCCTTGCCGAAGGCCTGCGTCTTGCATGAACCAGGGTCCCACTTTTGCAGCAGCCCCAAATGGTCCGGTTCGTTCCCCCAAGGGCCCCTGTCACTGGCCCTCCCACACCCCTCGGACTCCGCTTCCCCTCCACTACGTTCCGGAGCCTGGACGGGAACCCGTACCCGGCCGGTCCTAGTTACGCACCCCTCCCTCCTACTTCATCTCCGTCTCTGGGGAGCCTTCGAGGGTACCGGGTAAACTCGTCTCCTCTGTGTCTCCGTTGTCTGGGGTCCGTCTGCACGCCCGTCCCGTCGACAGCCCTTCCTCGTGCGGTGGTTGAGGTCCGTCCCGATCTTTGTGTAGACCGTGGAGCGACCCTAAGTCGGTTGTGACAAATTCACTCACTTGTTTGGTTGAATCTCCTTTCGTCTTTCCTGCCTGAACTACCCCTAGAAGGATCGTGCCAACTTGAAGTTCTTAAAATGAATAATGTAACCGAGTTTTAGTGTGACTCGCCAAAAACTTTTTCGTTTCAAAGAAGAATTTATTTTAAAGTATTGACTAATACTTCTACTCGGTCCATTCCGTTCGTCTCGAGGTACGTCCCGTCAGGGAGACTATTTTTGCGGTACGGATGAGAACGACGAAGGGTTTAGTCGGAGTAACTTTCCTGAGGTACCTGTGACTCGGGGAGCCCACGATTTCTGTCCCGAGACCTGAGAAGGACTCGGACCACAGACTTGCACCTTCCCAGGAAGACCTCCCTGGGTCTAAATCCTTCCCACGCCATAAGAAACCCGGAGTCGTAAGAAACCCCCAAGATCAGTTAAAGGACAGCCAATACTCGGACAGTCGACAAAAAGATTTTTCCTCGTTGGGGTAGTGAAAGTGGTAGACTTCCGTCGGCCCAGGGTCGGAGCATAGAGGTTCCTGGTGTGACGTCGAGTCCCGAAGGGGTCCTCACCAGGAACCTGGTAGACGTTGTCTGAGCCAATACCTCCTGTCTTACGTCTGCGGATTCAGGGTCACGTCTGTATTTTGACCTTCACCCGGGGATTCCTGGACACTAAAGATCCCTGAAGGTCATGGGTGCGGTCCGTGAAAGAGGAGGGTTGGGCTACTCCAAGTCCTTTGGTCCGACGAGACCCGATGTCAGACATGACTGGAGGTCCGTGTGGATAGTGGAGTTCCAACCTAGGTCTGAGGTGTTTGAGACTTGACGTATGTAAGGTCACTTGTATTTATTTTTGTCGACTGGACTAGTAGAATATCCTGAACCTTCGGATCCTGATCGTCGACACCGAGACAGTTTTTAGTACATATTTTTTGGTCCGGACCCGTCTGACGAAAGGATCCCCAAGTAAGGGATTAGTGTTGAGTGGTGTGTGATGAGTTTAGTTGGAAACCCTATACAGTCTTCTGTCTTAAAAGGTTAGTCATAAGAGAAAACCTTAACTTGTCTATGTGCTGCGTCACCACTCGAGTCTTCCATTATGTCGTCCCGAGTCCGTAGTGTCGCGAGAGTAGAGAGTAGGACATTACTCCCTGAGTCCGGAACCAACCGTAGTCGACCGACTGCGTAACCCCTCTGTGAACTGAGTTTGACCCGAATTGTCTATAAGGAATTCATACCCACCTCGGTTCGGTGGTCGTTACCGTCCCACTCGGGGGACTCGTGACTGGACCCCCGGTGGTCTAATACTGTGTCCCCAGGTGTCGGAACCGAGGACGGACGGGAAGGTAGTAGAGAGACTTACTGGTTACCAGTCAAAACAAAGGAACTGAACAAGTCTCAGGTAAAGACTACAGGCAGGTGTTTTCTGTATGCCTGTCCGACCGTGCCTGCGATTGAACTATTTCGGTGGGACTCGGGAGATAGTAGAGGGGGGTGGGGGTCTTTTGTGGGACGCTTCTTTTAATCGTTCTTTTGTAGGGGTCACATTGGGTCACTTTCAAAGATGACTTGCTGAGTCTGAAAAAAAAAATTTACTTTCCTGTCCTTTGACGGAATTCGAATCGGTAGTTCCGACCAATCAACTATTTAGCTCCAAAACTTGGACAGTGTTGTGTGAAAGAAATTCCTTCAAACCTTCGTGTCTAAAGACGAACGACCCGAGTGAAGAGACACTCAAGTGGTGTGAGTGATAAATGTTTCGTCTACTTCTAATAGAACCCGACTCATTCCAAGTTTATCCCCTTCTGTGAAACGGTGGTATCGTTATGTACGAGAAAGGACTCCCCTCCGGATGCAAAATAGTTGACAAACGAGTTCGAGATACAAGCTATGTTCTGTGTCCTACGAACCCCGACCACGTACCCCTACTGGGTCTCTCTACTATACCCCTCCCCTCCCCCCATGTCCTAACCCTTGAGTACATGTGGGCACCGACTAAGTGCAGTTACATACCGTTTTGGTTATGTCGTGACGTTTCGTTTTATTTCATTTTTATTTTCAAAAATTTTTTTCTGTTGGTATCCCCTTTTTTTTATTATTTCACTTTCACTTCAGTGAGTCAGCACAGGCTGAGAAACACTGGGACACCTGACATCGGATGGCTCGAGGAGACAGGTACCCTAAGAGGTCCGTTCGTATGACCTCACCCAACGGTAAAGGAAGAGGTCCCCTAGAAGGTCTGGGTCCCTAGTTTGGGCCCAAAGGACGTAACCTCCGTCTGCGAAATTGGAGACGTGGTGGTCCCTTCGGGGTATTCCCTTCCTAGATTCACAGTAGATAAAGTAGAAGTTTTGGGTAGTTAAGGGGTGGGAGTTGGGAGTAGTCGTCGGGTTATTGAAAGTTCCGTTGGAAAGTTTTAGGTTGTGGTTCAAAGAAGAGTTAGGTAGTTGATGAGACCGACAACTAGATTATAAAATAAACTCCTCGTTCTACAAAATCCGAAGAACCTACTCTTCCTCTACCCCTGTTTATTTCGGACAGGTGTTGTCTTACACTTGTGGGTCTCGTGTCACCTTTTCTTCTTTTGTTTCCTCGACCTACTCTTACCAGTCCTTCCTACATCCTCCGCCGTACTCCGATCCACCCAGGTCCCGTGGACGGGAAGGGGAGTACCGGCCGTTCGAGACGGGTGTTCGAGTGACAGGTCGGGTGGAAGTCTGGGAGTCGAGACTGGTTCTCTTCACAACGGTGAAGTGGTGACGGGGTCTCGCACCGTGCCACCGAGTGTCGTCCTCCAGGAATTATTCATGAAAACCCAGTTCCTTACCTACCTCGCTACCTGCCCACTACCACTCCAGACCACTGGTCTTGTCGTCTCCCTCCCTCCTCCTCGTGTGTGGTGCACGACGTTGATTGCTCTCTTTGGTCTCTCCGTCCCTTCTGTGACATAAACGTTGACACATGCATAAATTGTGTACGTATATAAGAAATTTTTACGGTTGTCACCTCCGGTTGGGTAGCAAGGTGTTCGGCACGAGTCTACAAATCTTTAGTTGCGAAAAGAGGGCTGCGGCGACTTCTAGAGCCTCTTTTTCGGACGTATTTAGATCAGACACACCCACTGTCAATTCTTACTGTGGGCGGAGGCTGCCCACTCAGATTTTTATGGGGGTACTCTTGTTTCGTGTAGGCACGTCCAGACGTCCAGGGTCACGTCTCGTGGGTCGGGTGTCGGACCCCATTCAGCCCACGACGCGTTCTGCCAGTGTCTTTCGTCTACTGTTTCCTGTGTGAATCAAGCAGCAAAAGATCGTCTGTCTGGTAAATGTCCTTTCGCGGCTTGTGGTGTTCCGCGTCGGCAGTGCCACTTGCCGGCCGGTGCCATCAAAGTAAAAGGACTCCGAGTCGTTACATGGGCCCCGTAAGTAAAGGAAGTTCTTTTGACGGTTGTCTCGATCCCCTCGATTCTAGGGGACCTCTTCCTTCACCGTTGGATGAGGCCACAAGAGCGGACCTCTTAGGGTACCTGTCTCCTCGGATCTCCCGATGTCAGGTGCCCCAGTGTTTCTCAGTCTGTGGTGACTCACTGACTCGTGTGTGTTCCCCTTGATGTCCGAGTTAGACTGTGGATAGGAAGCTGAAGTGCATTGTTTTAGTCACCGTTCGTCGTCTACTCCTGTTCCTCCGGGGTTCCTGAAAGGAGTTGGAAGTGTGGAGGGGGGACTGGCTTACACGAAGTGTGGGCGTCGAGGTCTTGCCTTGCGAAGAGTGAGGGCGCAGAGAGAGGAGTGGCGAAAGGGGAAATGAGGAGTTTGGTGTTTCGTTGCGTCGAAAGACCGTTGAGCAAGAGTGAGAAGGACGGTGCCCACGTCATACCGGTCGAGAGTAGATGGACAGGGACTCCACTCTCTAGCCTTACAGTGTTCTCTCTCTTCACACCTTCATTTAAGTAATTCTATACACGACTCAAATCCTAAGACAAATATTAATTAGTACTTTCTATAATCGGTTGGGAACACATTACCAATATGGATAGTTATGTACTTTTTGTCGATTTACAAATACGGTTGAGACGATACTTTATATCGACATGAAACTTGATAAGTTTTATCTAAAATTTTCACTGCACATGAAACGTTCCTCATTTTAATTGGGAAAGTCTCATATGTCGAAATTGGTACGTTGGTACTTTTTCAGTGATGTTAGTTCTTTCAGTTCTGTGTCTTGACGTGACGACGGAGTTTACGGGGGTGTGGGAAAGCATCGGGTAGGAAAATGGGGTGGGGTTCGGTTGGTTACTGGACAAGAAACAGGGATATTAGAACCGAAAAGGTCTGACAAAGTACCTACCTCGGTGATGCATGTACGGGAAGCCTGATGTCGAAGAAGGTAAATCGTAGTACATAACTCTGACTGATCGTAAGAACGTCCCTAGGCGTCAAGTAAGAAACGACAACAACTCATCGTAGGGTGACATTCCTACAGAATTTCAAACAAATAGGTAGGTGGTTAACTCTTTGAGACCCAACAAAGGTCAGACCCCTCTGATGCTTGTTTACTTCGATGATCTTGACACTTGTCCGAAACCATACCTGTATTAAAGCGAAGGGAACCTATTTATGAATCCTCACCATAACAAAATTTCTATGGAAACCACGTGGGTCCCCTCAGACGATTATTTTATTTAGGGAGGTATTTAGTAAAATGTTTCACCATTATTGACTTGGCCAAGTACTCAATCCTAAAAGTAAGTATACGCACTCAATGAAGCTAAGTGACCCCTTTTAAGTTTAAGAAGTAAACAAGCACGGGATTGTAAGACTTGATGTGTGTAGGAACTCTTCGGTGTGTATTGTATTCGATGTTAAGTCACAAGAAGGAGTACACCCGGCACCCCTTCGCTAGCCCACTTCCCGTCCGTGTGACTGTAAATGGGAGGGTTTGCGGTGAAGTGTGTGGAGGAGAGCGACTCGAGCGTGCCCGTCCAGTCCGTCACAATGTACGCAAGATGGTCGTTCTGCACCCCGAGCCTTTTTAGTCGGTTGCATGGACTTCAGTTTGGTGCTGTGTCGCTGTCGTGTCTGGCGTCGAGTCCGTACAGACGGAGTCCACGGGTCCGAGGACTCAGGACCCCGGTGTGCGAGGATTCGTGTCGTTGCGGTTCGCATGCATTACAAGTCTCGATACGTGTTCTTCCCTGAAGTGTTCACGAAAGTCCTCCAGTGGCAAGACGGGTACGATACACTTCTTACAATTTCGAGAAATAATCCTCACCGAAATTTCTAAACTAATGTAATACTAACATTTAGATACAAATTCCTTATACAAGAGTGGGATTTTAAAGGACCGATTCCTTTTTTGAAGCACCGATTGGACAAAACCACCAGTAGTGACTATTGATATTCGTTGACTTTTACTTCGTCCTTTTGACAGATCGAACGAAAGTGTATACTTTCTGTGTGTTGGAATCGTTCAAAGAAATATTTGGTATACACCGTAAGAGTCACTACTCGTAGTGAAATCAGGTCTACAACCGTCCTGTGTTAAAGGAAAGTTTATGGCCTGATAGACGTCAAGAAAGGTAAATGAGTGACCGGATCTTCAGTCCTCCATCGTAGTCCTTAGAAGACGTCTACGTTAATGTCGACACTCTACCCTTGTTTACTTGTATAAGAACCTCAAACCTCCAGATCTCTTTCTGTACAATTTGAATTAAACAGAAGGAGAGTACCGAAGTGTCTTCGAATCAATTATAGTGTCTATTTCGTTCAAGTGTAAAAGTTGGACAGGGTTTCGTAATGATAGGCTCAACTTTCCGTGAGGTGAACGTAGTGTGCCATGGACCAATTCAAGTCCCCCTTTGTTCCGTCTACTTGTTGGGGTCGCTCTAAACTTCCAGTGAGTAACGTTGGTGAAGTGACTAAAGTGTCGACGATTTGACCGTTCGTACACCTCCGGACTTCAGGTGTTGGGGTTGTAGGAGTTGTTGGGGTGGGACTTCCCAAATAGGAGTATTTCAGACTGTCTCTGTTCTGGACGAAATCTTTCGCTCGACGTGAAATCTTTTTCCTACGTCTGACGGAATCACTTTTCTTTTGGTTCCTAATCCTGTTTAGACCGAAATCACTTTAAATCTCGTTGACAGAAAACAAACGCACCAGATATACAAATAATTGTGTGTAAAGGGAGTCCACACGAGTCCAAGAGGCTACTTGTACTCGGCACTTTGGTCTGGATAAAGATGATGTGATGTTCTTGGACCCTACAGGTGAGGATTCTCCAACTCTAGGGAATCAATGTTCCCGATTCTCATCGTATTTTTAAGAAAAGTCTCATTCTTCGCTGCTGATTCGGTCCAGCCCTTTACTACTAAATGGGTCGACTTCTGGCAGATAGTCACGGTTCATGAGTTTCGGTGTTCTCGGAAGCCCAGGTATACGTGGGTGTCTAAGCATAGGACCTCAGACTCAGTAGTAGTGTGGACCCTCCGAAGATTTTTATGTCGAAGGATCTTTCTTCCGATTGTGGTTGGGAACCTGTCCGTAGCCTTTAGAGGTACCTGTCTCCGTGTTTATGTCTGTACGAATACAGACCCGGTCTTGCACACAAATTGTAGGAGCGAGAGAGACACTAGGTCTTGGTTCCTGTACTCTTCGTTGTTCGTTTGTTCGCGGGTCTAGGACCAACGATTTATGGCGGGAAGTCATGTTTCAGGTCCCAGTCCCGTAGAGCACCACGTTCTTTCATCCTTAGCACCCGAGTTTTAGTGTCGACATCCCCACACAATTCCCTTGTGCTCGGTTTCGGTTTTTCGTGGGTCTTGTTGGACTCGTTGTTTTAGACTGCCCAATAATGGACGTCTCATAAGAACCCCGGTATGACTATATTCAAGTTTTCATCCCTTCCTCCCCGTCTAAAGAGAATTTCTCCTTAAGGTTACTTCTTTGTCTTTTACTCCCCTTATTTTCTGGTGGTGCTCGTGTGGTGTCAGGGGCACCTCTGTTACCTGTAATTCGTTCCACAGCCGTGTGAGAGTTTGGTAGAAGGAGCACTACGTATGAGTAGTGGCTTCCTTTGTCACTGAAATGTCGTCTCTTCGGACCGTCTGCGACGGAAGTACTTCCTCCCTGGAGTTACTTCACCCCTTTGAGCTGTCCTTGTTTTGTTGGTTGTGGTCCCTGGAGCATACTGCCGACACGAGAAAGACGGTTTTGTGTACACGAGGTAGGTTAATCCTCTACGGTGGTCTGTGTGAGACTGACTCCCCTCGCGGTGCTTCAGGGACTAGTCATGAGGGGCCTCCTCGATTCCAGTCCTTTCCTTTCTGATTCCCGTTGTCACTGGCCTTTTGCTTTCTACACTGTTGACTTGGGTTGAAACGCGACCTAGGAGGTTGTCTTTTCTGGAAGTGGCCCTTTTGGACTGAGTTCGGACATCAAGACTTGGGTTTTGTTAAGGACCCGAGGTTACGGGGGAGTTAAGACTAAGACAGAGAGGCCCTTTAGACATAAGGTGTGAATCCCGAGTCGTCCCCACGACCACCGGTACTCTGAGCCTTAGTGGTTCCTCGGGACTTCTTAGGACTAGCGGTCTGGTGGGGTCCACTGCCCCTGTTCACTCAGTTTACCGTCGAACGGTTCGACACAGACTACTGACGTTCGTCACCTCAGTCTCGGGGTCCTCCCTGTGTGGGTCCCCACGTAGTCAGGACGGAGTGCAGGGACCTCCTTACTGAAAGGGGTTGTATTAGAGTCAGAAGCCTGACTCACAGATATCACTAGTACGGAAGTAAGAAAGAACCTTGTGCTTTCTTGCTACTGTTTCCCGAAAAATATTAGAGTCGGTGACGGGGGAACTGGACGGACTTGAGTCAGACCGATGAACGTCTAGTGTCTCAAGTCTGCTCAAGGTCTCTCACTCGCTGTCGTCTCTATTATGTCGTGGGGGGCTGAGGGTGGGGAGGTCGAGACGACCCCCGGCGAAGTCCGTGCAAAGACTGCTTCTAGAAAGATGTGTCCACCCCGACGTCGGTTCTGCGATGTGGCTCCCGTGTCACTCAAGATCCCACTACAGTAGCGTGTGAACTTGACTGTAGGTTGTTATAAAGGTGGGTTAAGGGTTCCCTAACTTTTTATGGAAGGGATTTACAGGATTTAAACCCCGAAGGGTCTACCACGTGACCATTTCTTAGGTGAACAGTTACGTCCTCTGTGTCCTCTACGGTTAAGTTGGAGTCCCAGTCCTTCTAGGGGACCTCCTCCCGTACCATTGAGTGAGGTCATAAGAACGGACCTCTTAGGGTACCTGTCTCCTCGGAACGTCCGATGTCAGGTACTCCGGCGTTTCTTAGTCTCTCTCGTTGACTCTGTCTACAGGATTCAATTCGTTTCGCTCTCGGAGTCTGTTACCAAGATCCAATCCGTTGTCCGAAGTTTCTTTTCTGGAGGGGGGGGGTTTTTTTTTATATATATACAAATCTTGTTCACCGTTTTGTCGTAGTTGTTGTTTTTTAAAGGGATGAAAGTTACTCTATTGCATACGTTCTTACTGATCTTAACCCCAGATTATAAAAGAAATCATCTTGTCCCAACCAAAAGTTACACATGATGGATTCTATACTCATAATTTGTGTTTGATATCTGTTTCTATTCGTAAAACGGTTCTTTCGATTCCAAAAATGAGTCTACGGAAGTCCCTCGACACAGGGTAGGGAAATCTGACCGGGTTGTGGACCGACTCTGTGCACTACCCTAAGGTTGGTCTGGACCTCAGGACACGAGTGGGTCCGGCTACCCCTCTTGTCTGGCCGAGTGTCCTGGCTCGTAGTCCGTTTGGTTTACTCCATTGGTAGACCTCCTTTAGACAGATCGACACAATGAACGTTTGAGTCTCGTCGTTTGTTAAGTCTGTGTAATCATTACCGTTTGTTTGAACACTTGTGGATCTCCTAAGCCACACCGTGTTATTTATAAACGACTTACTTCTCCTAACAAAATTCAATCCCCAAGTCAGTACGTGACCTGTTATCATGGACACTCGGTGGGGGTTCGGAGAGGATAACTTTTTGTCTACCCCCGTATTTATGTTTTTACCTATTATTTATTGGAAGTTTGTCGGATGTGTATGAAGACCGGTGTCGGAGATTCTCGATGGAGCGGGGATTTAAGGACTCGAGTAGACACAGTCCTGACTCCGTTAGTTCAGCACTTTTGTTTTTAAGAACCCCTCACACGAGGGGGTTTGACGCGTTGATCATTGTAGTGGTGTAAAGACACTCCTTTTCTTTACGATGAGTTGATTAATAAATTAATCACAACACTGGTGGCAGGAGGGGGGGTGGGGTTCCCGTCACAAACCAAAACCGGGGTAAGTCGTCCCACCAAGGTCCTAAGTCCCGTCGGTCCTCACTACATTCCCCCCCCCACCACGACAGAGGAGAAGTGGGTTGAGTACGTTTCATGTTCGGGGCGGATGTCCCACTGAACGACAGAGGGTGGAGACAAATGCAACGGCGAACAAATACAATGACGTGGAATGACATTTATTATATTTGTATGTTTTAAGATAGGCTTTTCGAAAAACCTGAGTTGGTCCGGGAAACTATTTCTCGTGTCTCCTCGGTCTTTTCCCGACGTGACGGGACTCCCCCCGAAGGAAGAAGAGTCTTGGAGACTAGCTCGAAAGTAAAGATCATTCTTGCCGGTTTATGACAGGTACCGGGGAAGGTCGAGATTGGGTGTCCTGAGTCAAGATCTTCGTAAGGAATCCTAATGTACAAACCGATTCTTAAGAACATCATGTGCGAACACACGATTCAGTGAAGTCAGCACAGACTGAGAAAGTCTGGGGTACCTGACATAGGACGGTTCGAGGAGACAGGTACCCTAAGAGGTCCATTCTTATGACCTCACCCGACGACACGGGAGGAGGTCCCCTAGAAGGACTGGGTCTACAGAGAATGCCGAGGAGAAATGGTGACCGTGGTGAACCCTCATGTAAGACGGGATTAAATTTTTTACGTTTAGTTTCATTAAATTTTATTCACCCCCTTTTATTCCGATCGTATATTAAAACCTTGAAGTTCCAATAAACTTATAGTTTGTCGAACCGGAAAAGGAATGGTTTATTTCTTTTTATAGAAGTAGACAAATTTTTAATATCTTTATACTCTAAAAAATTTTTAAAGGTTAAAGATTGTTTCGTGTCTGTAAAGAAGTACCAAAAATTTTAATACTGTAAAAATGTAGATGTAAGGTTTGTACGTTTCAGTGGAGGAAATACTACCTCTGAAAGTGGGAGCCTCTCCTCCACACGGGCCTGCTGTGCACTGGTCGCTCCTCGCAGCCCCAGTGTCTCCCGGACCTGGGACTGACTCTAAGAGGGACCGGGAGCGGGGGCTGTGGGTCCAAGGTTTCAGAGGACGTGTTGGGTACGTCGAGTTGTTCGTCTATCGTTTAGGGCACAGGGGTTGTGCTCGGTGAGTCTTTTGAGTTCACAGAGAACCCCGAAGTTACAAGGTCATAATTGTACCTTTCTTTGAGGCAATCGCGTCGGGGCTGTGGGTGGAGGACGCAAGACCCTCTGTGCCGTCGGCCTTCGTGGCTTGTTGAAGGACACTCTTCTCCACACACGCACCCCGCGAGGAGCACTTTCTTGAGAAGGACTTGATTTAGTGGCAGTCGCACAAGTGGCAAGAGGGAGGCTGGAATTGTCGTCTGCACGTCCTTAGGCATATGTGAGTACGCATACAATCAGCGAGTCAGCACAGATTGAGAAACGCTGTGGCACCTGACATCCGGTAGTCCGAGGAGACAGGTGCCTTAAGTAATTTAACTCTAAAGTTTTCTTTTGCTGGAGAGAGGCTCCGACCTGAAGGTAAGGGTCAGTCTGGTGCAGGGCGGGGTAACAACGGCTCTGGGGGTCACTCATCCGTAGATGGTTGTCCAAGTGTTCGTTTTGCGTGTGTTTTCGCGTTGCAAAATTTCCACTGTTTTTAGACATGTTGAAATTTCAGTCAGACTAATGCTCGGTGCCTAAAATGTTTGACATTAAAAACGAAATAAAATGTACAAAAGTATTTTTACGTGTGGGAGTTAAAAGATTTTTGATGGAAATGGAGTAGTGTGAATGAAGTCTAATCAAAATGTCGTTTTCCAAGGTATTCATTTCAATTTAATACAACAGGAATTAAGTAGACAAAGGAATTACGTATGAAGATTTTGAATATGAAATACACTGGACAAAATAAAATGTAGAGTATTCTCTCCTTTGAAATCTAATTTTTTGAGTCTGTTAAGTGAAAAGGGGGTGTATAAAGTCATAATGCTTGAAAAACAAACGTTAGTGTCTTGTTTCTCTCTGAGGACAACGAGGAGACAGTGTCTATCTTATTCTACGATCAAAGTTTTGTACAAAAGTTTTGTTTAAACTGATCCTGGTTTTTTTTGGTGTTCTGTCTGTTTGGGCATCTTTTTCTAGCGTAAATACCGATTTTAGACTTTCTCTCACCCTTTTTTTTCGTGCATTTTGAGAAGTTACTAAAAATAAGGAGTGGATGATGTGTCTACGTTTCTCTTACACTTTGGTCTATGTAACGTACACTTTGGATCAAAGTTTTTTTGAGGGTCAAATTTGGTCGTCAAAGTCAAAAAAGGTCCGTATGTCAATAAGCAATTTATCAGTTACCTCTTCCCACCTTTCTACCGCATCTCACTCGTTCCCTCTCGTTCGTCCGTTTCGGAAGACAACTGATGTTGAGTCAAGTTTAAGAATCATACTTTCAGTAAGACTACGATGTGGGAGGTTTCTTTCCATAGTGACGAAAGGGACCACCCGCGGGACGGGACGGGGGAAGAGCGTCGTCCAAGGTCCAACCACGACTCCCCACCCCCCGCCCCCACCAACCACACGACCACCTACAGTGAGTGGTCCTACGGTCGTCCCCGGAAAGGTACCATTTGTGGAAGTCCTTGGAAGAGGAGTAGAAGTGACAGAAGTAGATTCATTTTGTAGAATTTTGACTTGATCAAGTAGTCGCCGTACGGAAAGAGTCTCTACTGCCGTGCGAAGATTCAATAGTTTTGTCTTTCGACAAGACGACTGTTTGACTCCGTCTGACAAACGGCTGTGTCATTATACCAATTTTGACTTTCCTTTACCGAGAATTTTTTTTTTTTTCCGTTATGTCCGTACTGAAATGGTCATTCTAAACGACTTTTGCGGAGTTGGGGTAGAGAGACCTCCTCTATTCGTCCCCGTGCCCTGCCCGACACGGCCCACAAATGTGACTATCCATGGTTCAGGACGGGCCCGTGTCCCCGGAGTGACGGGAAGGTACTGTGCCCTGTGCCTAACTCAATTACTAAGGGGTCTAGTTAGTGTAGGAGTGAAAATCTTTATTTTCATTGGTGTGTATGTCTTTTCAGTAGAAGGTATTTAATTAGTACGTTCCCCTTTGTCAAGTGTACAAAAGATCCGTTGTTTCTGTCCTCTGTACGAAAAATCTTGAGTCAGTGACTTACAAAATGAGACAGTATGACCTTACTGGGTCATATAAAAGTGTCAAGACTTACCCTCGATCGGATGAGTCGTGACATTTATTACTTGTTTAATATTGTTACAATGACATATGATTGCATGTAATCAATATAATTACGTTGTCGTGTGTGTTTATTATTATTATTATTATTATTATTAAATTGAAGTTCTCATCCTGTCAAGTTTGTAGGACCGTAAAGGAAAAGTCGAGAATTATTCAGTCATATATCTTTGTTCACTTAAAAAGATTTTTGGATTTTGTGTGAATGTGTGTCTGTTTTGTGTAATTAAAAATTTAACTTTATATGGTATAAAACGTTCGGTCACATATCCTGACAGACAATGTTTGTCCGCAATAAGTGTACCTATACAAATTTTTACACCGGTCACGGTTGACAAAATACGACACTCGTATTTTGTGTGTCTTCTTTTCGTCTTACACTTCATTCCAAAGACATTCCGGTGAACAACTATACTTTTACGAGACATATATGACTCAATTTGTTCTATATAAAATTTTAATTAAAATGGATGCAAAGAGAAAAATGGAAAATTACAATGATCTTCAATGCTTTACGGTGTACATCAAGGGTAATATAATTATAAAGATGACCTCGTGTTGAAACCCTAGGACTCTGTTGGAACTCTTGTTCCCACCTTTCCTTAGGTATTACTTCTCGACTTCCACTGTCCTCAAGAGTAGTGTGATTGACTAGGAGTCTACAAATTGTTACAAGTACAATAAGTTGAAAAAGAGATAGAGATTTGTAGTTTGTGTTTTAAAGGTTTACAAACTGGTTCTTCCCACCACAACCATTACAAATGATGTCGTTGTCTGGGCGGTTCTATGTGTTTGTTTTTACAATTTACCGTTTTAAAAAAATTAAATTGGTTTTAATCTTTATCCTTTTACATAGGACATAGGTTGTACAGCGTGACGGACGACGGATCGGGTGGTCTGTAAGTACACGTCCGGGTCCACGAACACTAGGTTCAGGTATGTGAGGTACATGTGTTTGGGGGAGGTGAACTTTTTTCTTCGCTAAAATCCTCAGATAATGTGTTACGTATTTTTACATTCGGAGAAGGAAGGAGGTGCATGGCGACCGTCCGGGCCTAGGAGTTGTAGTCTACCATTTTTTCTTGGGTGGGACCCCACGGCGGGAACCCTTTTTTGTCTTCCTCTTCACCCTCCAGTCCTCGTCCCTTCACTCCTCTCTACTCTTTCCTCCCAGGTCTCTTCGGTGCTCCTTCTACTCCTCCGCTTCTCTCCTTTCGTCCCGTTTATTCGACCTCTTCTGTTCTTTTGTACGACCACCCTTTTACACTAGGGAAAATGTCCACTCCTTTGACTCCGGGTCTCTCCGTCAAGCGGGTTCCGGTGGGCGAGCCGGCCGTGACTAAAGACCAGTCACGAAAACAGACACTACGGTCCAACTCCGGGACCCGCCTTCACGACCCCCTTCCCAGTGTCTCTCTGTCCCTTCCTCCGGACTCGGTCCGCCCGTCTCCGACAGGTGTCGGAACTGCAGTGGCGGAGAATGTGTTGCTCGGTCGGGGTCCGGTCGGTGGACCCGAAGGACCCTCGGACCCACGACCGCAGTGACACTCCAGGCCTGGGTACTGAGTGTCTCTAAGACTGAGTTCCTCGTACCTGGTACCTGGGTCTGTCTTCCACTCGAGTCGGAGGGTTGTGGCTTAGGGGAGTATCCCGTGAGCGGAGACGACGGGGGACACACGGGCCTACGGTGGACTGGGGTCCGACCCCGGGCTGTCAAGGGACTGAGCCACCACCGCGAAAAGTCTGAACTCAGTTATTTTTCCACCTTTAGTGTTGGTTGGTAAGAATTAGTGGAGATACTGATAAAAGTTTCTTTTTATGATGACTGAAAAAAGAGATGTCCGATTCTATTCTTATTTACCAACTCGTAACTCTTTTTGATGAAATATAATAACGGATCGTAGAAGTCATCATAAAAAAAAATTTACCCATGAACCTTCAGAAAAAAAGATTCTGAATTTAGAAAGTTCTTTTTTTTTTTTGAAGAACTTTAGATCGTATCCCTGTATTTTGATTTTACGACCAGTCCTCTCAGTCTTAGAATAAGTCTAAGGTATCGACTACTGCGTACATTTTATATATGGAAGAAATAAAAAAAGGTGATGATTAGGGTATATTCATACCCTAGTCCATATTTCTTGAATTGTTTCATATTCTTGAATTTTAAAGGATTGTACTTTGAACGATTAACCAATTTGTCTTTATAGAAATGCGGTGTTCAATATCAGAACAAAAATGGCGTTTTGTACTTTTATAACTATACGTTAGATGAGGGGGTTCACCAGTGCTACACCTTGTCGGTGTGACTTAATGGCTACTTCTCCTGAAGGGACCACCGAGTCACCATTTCTTAGACAGAGGGTCACGTCTACACCCAAGCTAGGGACCCATCCCTTCTAGGGGACCTCTTCCTCTACCGTTGGGTGAGGTCATAAGAACGGACCTTTTAGGGTACCTGTCTTCTCGGACCACCCGATGTCAAATACTCTACTGTTTCTCAACCTGTGGTGAATCGTTAATTTGTTGTTGTTTAGTTACTTCTCCACTCTTTTGAAAGATTTTTCAAAAGTAATCATCTTATATACTACTTTTATAAAAAAATCGGAGTCAATGTTTCTGAAGTGCTAGAGGTGGTATTGATGGGATGGGACTTCCTCGATTGAGCCCACGTGACGCGTAAAGGTTCCGGGGAGGACCGTCTGTCTTTACAGGTTCCTGGTGTCTGATGTGGTTGCGGATTCTGCAAAAAAGGAAGGTATAGACCTCAATGAGTATTAATTGCAAACGGATACTTTTGTTAGGTTTTCCCTGACTATTGTGGAAGAAGTTTCTGTCCTCTTTTTGGACTATGAGGAGACTCCAAAAGGTTTGAAGGGATCGAGTCGGTAAAAAACCTCTTACCGGTAGGTCAGATGAGTTCGAGGTCACAGAGTAGCACAGGAGTGTATGGGTTGGTGGTTTGAGATTTGTCGTAATCGATCACCGTCAAAAGTGGACTCGGCACTTACTTGCTTGTTAGTTTGTATTCGGCCAGAAAAATCTTGTCTCCACTTTTTTTTGTCTTCCCAGAGCACTCCCGTCTTGTGGGTCGAATTTAGTTGAGCGGGTTGTTATTAGAACTACTGCATGTAGAATGTAAATTTTAAGTTGTAAAAATGTCAGATGAAACTTTGCAGGTAAATTAAAAAAAAAAAAAATTCCGATTTACCAGTGTCAAAAGAAGATGGTTAAAGCCCCCAACTCCATGGTGTCAATGACTTGTTTACCGGATCTTACAGGAGTCAATTGTAAGGTCGTATTCCTTAAACCCTGATCTGGTGGAGACTCGAGAGTATGAGACTATGATTACAAAGATTCAGTTTGAAAGTGGGTTTTAAAACTCTGGTCTTATGATGATCAGACGTTCTCAGTTCACACACTGGCAATTCCTATTTCGAATTTTTCGGGTTATTTTCTAGTCTTCTTGGTACCGAACTGAACACAGGTTGTAGGACCTGCTGTGAAAGTGCTTTTATTTCGGTTTGCCCTTTGGGGTCCCGTCGACGGAGTGAACGTCCATGCACAGACACAGGACAAGGAGCATTGACAAGGACAAATTTGCAAACAGAAAGAACAGAGGGGAAAGTGGGATACTTGTCATCAAACGTTACCAGGACGGGGGTACCACTGTACGTCCCCGTTTAGGGATTCTTATTATTCGTTCGAAGACATACTACCGATACAGAGGGGTAAAGTGAGCGTGAGATCTTTAGGGACAACATAAGAGTTTAAGTTTTTTGACGTGTATTAAATTTTTCACACCACGAGATTGGAAAATCATTGGTTAAGAGACGATATTGGAATGTGGACCGTCCTCGTGTGGCGGTGACACCGTCTACGACGACCCCCACCCCTCACCCCGTGTCCGACCCACAGCGGTACGACGAGGTGCACCTTACCGAATCTCGACGGGCCCCTTGATTGTTGCTCGTTTCCGGCTGACATAGTAATTGTGTTAGGCCTCTTCTTGTCCTCTTTTACAGTGTTTGACTAGTCATAGGACATCGCCGGGCACAGTCAGTCCTAGTGTAAGGAGTCCAAGACATGTAAAGAGTGACTTCTAGACCTGGTGAACTCTTTTTGATCGTTCTCGACAAAATTAATAAAAACAACGACGCTAAAGTGGAGGAAGTTTTTTAATGAATGTTAAAAGAAACGAAATTTTTATAACCACTAATCGACCATGAGAGGAAGGACGTCAGAAGGTAGATCTATTTACTCGACGATGGTGTCACGACTCAATTCATGAGTCTTCGGTCCTTGAGTCGTCATTAGTGGACCTACACGTCAAAGAACCGCCCCTTCATTTTTAAGGTAATGTGTATTTTAAGTATGTTTATTATTCATGTGATCCTAAAGTTCTCTGTTCACGTGTCTCCTACTTGACAGTGGTTCTCGTTCTTGGTCAAGTGTAGAATGTACCTTTTCGGTCCTACATGTACTCCCGGACAGACTGAGGTCTTCAGAGACAAAAATTGACATAACGACCACAAATTAAGTGTCGAACGAATGATAATATAATCGTCCGAATTTCTTTTATGGTGGGTTCGGCGACCCTAATAGTAAAATTAGTTCTTAGGAGTGCTCACGACTAGTCTCAGTCGGGTGTCCTGTCTACGAGACGTCCGAGTTTACCCGAAGGTTTCCTCAGACCTTTCGGGCGAACCAAATATACCAGTCGGACGAGAGGGTGAAAACAAAGAAAAAGTTTGAAGGTACAAAGAGTCGACGGACGTGAGCGTAGTCGGGACGAAGGGGTACTCTTGTGTGTCCTAGAGAAGAACATACGTCCAAGTAAACACAAGAAGCCCTTTACTTACCGTTTGTTCCGAATTTTGTGTAACGATACTCTTATTGAACTCCTTAAATGAAAGTCAACCTTGTAAGATTACGATGTAAATTCAGACAATGGTCTAAAATAAATTGGTCACTTTAAATTTTATTTTATTTTTGAGTCTTAAGACTCTACTGACAGAAAGTCTCCAACCTAGACGAATGACGTTATATTCCCAAAGGGAACACCGAGTCGACCATTTCTTAGGCGGACATTACACCCTCTGGACCCAAGTTAGGGACCCAACCCTTCAAGGGGACCTCTTCCCTTTCCGATGGGTGAGGTCATAAGACCGGACCTGTCAAGGTACCTAGTATGTCAGGTACCCCAGCGTTTCTCAGCCTGTGCTGACTCGCGGAAAGTGAAGTAATATTTCGAGGGGACGACGACGACGATTCAGTGAAGTCAGCACAGACTTAGACACACTGGGGTATCCGAGGGGACAGGGACCCTAAGATTCTACTTAATTTTTTTTTTTTCAATTTTTGACGTCATGACCATGGGTCAATATAGCCTCTTCCGTTACCGTTGGGTGAGGTCATGAGAACGGACCTTTTGGGGTACCTACCTCCTCGGACCATCCGACGTCAGGTACCCCAGCGTCTCAGCCTGTGCTGACTCACTGAAGTGAAAGTGCTTAACCTCTTCCTTTACCGTTGGGTGAGGTCACAAGAACGGACCTCTTAGGGTCCCTGCCCCTCGGACCACCCGACGGCAGAGACCCCAACGTGTCTCAGCCTGTGCTGACTTCGCTGAATCGTGGGTCAATGTAGTGTGTGTATGTCTTGAGTTAAGGTTCTACCGTCCTCATCAACGTGGGAAGTGACTTCCATTTCGGAATACAGTCGAAATGACGACGACGATTCAGTCATAAATGTAACTTTGGTATGTTCTTTTGTGTTATGACCGTTGGATCGTAAGAAAGAGATCATAAAAATTGACTCAATTTGAGACCTCGATCAGGAAACGTTGGTAAGTCAAGTCAGTGAGTCAGTACAGGCTGAGAAACACTGGGGTACTTAGTGTCGTGCGGTCCGGAGGGACAGGTAGTGGTTGAGGGCCTCAAGTGAGTCTGAGTGCAGGTAGCTCAGGCACTACGGTAGGTCGGTAGAGTAGGAGACAGCAGGGGAAGAGGAGGACGAGGGTTAGGGAGGGTTGTAGTCTCAGAAAAGGTTACTCAGTTGAGAAGCGTACTCCACCGGTTTCATGACCTCAAAGTCGAAATCGTAGTAAGGAAGGTTTCTTTAGGGTCCCGACTAGAGGAAATCTTACCTGACCAACCTAGAGGAACGTTAGGTTCCCTGGGAGTTCTCAGAAGAGGTTGTGGTGTCAAGTTTTGGTAGTTAAGAAGCCACGAGACGGAAGAAGTGTCAGGTTGAGAGTGTAGGTATGTACTGGTGTCCTTTTTGGTATCGGAACTGATCTGCCTGGAGTCAGCCGCTTCATAACAGAGACGAAAACTTATACGCTAGATCCAACCGGTTTTGAAAAGAAGGTTCCTCATTCGTAGAAAATTAAAGTACCGACTTTAGTGGTAGACGTCACTAAAACCTCGGGTTTTTATTTTTCAGACTGTGACAAAGGTGACAAGGGGGTAGATAAAGGGTACTTCACTACCCTGGTCTACGGTACTAGAATCAAAAGACTTACAACTCGAAATTCGGTTGAAAAAACGAGAGGAGAAAGTGAAGGTAGTTCTCCGAAAAATCAAGGAGAAGTGAAAGACGGTATTCTCACCACAGTAGACGTATAGACTCCAATAACTATAAAGAGGGCCGTTAGAACTAAGGTCGAACACAAAGAAGGTCAGGTCGCAAAGAGTACTACATGAGATGTATCTTCAATTTATTCGTCCCACTGTTATATGTCGGAACTGCATGAGGAAAAGGATAAACCTTGGTCAGACAACAAGGTACAGGTCAAGATTGACAACGAAGGACTGGANATAAGGGTAGAGAAAGTCTTAAAAGGTGTCAAATAACACTAGGTGTGTCAGTTTCCGAAACCGTATCAGTTATTTCGTCTTTATCTACAAAAAGACCTTGAGAGAACGAAAAAGGTACTAGGTCGCCTACAACCGTTAAACTGGAGACCAAGGAGACGGAAAAGATTTTGGTCGAACTTGTAGTCCCTCAAGTGCCAAGTGCATAACGACTTCGGACCGAACCTCGTAAAACTCGTAATGAAATGATCGTACACTCTACTCACGTTAACACGTCATCAAACTCGTAAGAAACCGTAACGGAAAGAAACCCTAACCTTACTTTTGACTGGAAAAGGTCAGGACACCGGTGACGACAAAAGGTTTAAACGATCGTATAACTCAAGTCGCGAAAGTGTCGTAGTAGAAAGTCCTAAACTTTATCGAGTTGACCTTAAGGTAGTGGAGGTGATCGAAACAAACATGACTACTAAAGATTCCGGGTGAACTGAAGTGAAAGATCCTACAGACCGAGATCTACTCTCTAGTGTGGCAGCATTAATAGGCCCAACACTTCTAGAAAAAACATGTCAAGAAGACACATAAGAACGGTGGAGAAGAATCATAGAAGACGAAGATAATCCAGGTATGGTAAAGACAGGAAATGACTCGGGTAGAAACGTACTTTACAAGGGAACCATCGAGATTAAAAGAACTTCTCTAAAGATCAGAAAGGGTAAGACAACAAAAGGAGATAAAGAAACGTAACCAACGACTTCTTCCGAAAGAATTCAGAAGAACGATAAGAAACCTTGAGACGTAAGTCTACGAATATAGAAAGGAAAAGAGGAAACGAAAAGCGAAGAGAAGAAAAGTGTCGATAAACATTCCGGAGGGGTCTGTCGGTAAAACGAAAAAACGTAAAGAAAAGGTACCCCTACCAGAACTAGGGACAGAGGACATGTTACAGTGCTTGGAGGTAGGTGTCAAGTAGTCCGTGAGACTCATAGTCTAGATCCGGGAATTTAGATAAAGAGTGAAGGTGACATATTAGTATTCCCTAAACTAAATCCAGTATCGACTTACCAGATCGTCAAAAGGGATGAAAGAAGTTAAACTGAGACTTAAACCGTTATTCCTTAAGTACTAGACTCGGTGTCAGTCGAGGACCAGAACAAAAACGACTGACATATCTCGAAGAGGTAGAAACCGACGTTTCTTATATTAGTTGACTAAAGCCACAACTGGTAGACCACTACAGGTACACATCTCAGAAGAGAACACAACAACCTTCTCCCACAAACGATACTGGTCACGTAAAAGAACCGTTTTGAGATAATCAGAAACGGGACGAAGTAAGGCGTAAGGTTCCGGTTTAAACGGACAATGGGGTCCACAAAGAACCGAAGGATGAAAACGTAAGGTCAGGGGATAATACTTTTCCTGTAGAAAAAACCCACAATCAAGATGTTCCAGAACATCCAGAAGTATCTTGGCAAGTTGAAATCGAAGAAGTCGTAATGACCAACCCCGTATCTGAACCTATTGACACTATAACTTACCAAACGGAACCTTTGCTTGTCTCTAGTCAGAATAGAGACTAGATATGTTGAAGACACATCTATCTAAACGAAATAGGACCATGAAATGTCTACTTCTTTATCTCCGAGTCTCCCTCGATTAAAAAAATTCACGGTTTAGGTACAAGTTTGGGGTTAGGTGAATGACTTTGGAGTTCTACAGAGGTATCATTGAAGATCCTGTATTGTGTTAAACCTTAAGTTTAAACTACACGATTCATAAAAATTTTAGAGTTTATTTTATTTAGATTTTCTTATTCGATAGATCCTTATTTACATCGGCTCCTCCACTTATAAACGTATAAATTTTAGTGTTTTGTAACGATTTTCTTCAGATTTCACTGACTTCATTTATCTTATTTATTTATCTTAAATTTCACTGATTTCATTTGTCGGAGCGCAAGTACCGATGTTGTGACGACTCTACAGTTATGATGGGTTTCGGTAGATATCTCAGTTTAGTTAGAATAGTTTTGGGATTGTCTGGAAAAAAAAAAAAAAAAACGGCTTTATCTCAGATAGGAGTTTAACTGTATCTTAACGTTCCCCGGTTTTGTTGGAACTTCTTCTTGTTTCAAGGACTAAGGTTTAGAACAATATTTCGGTATCATTAGTTGTGATACACCATGAACGTATTTCTATTTGTACGTCTGGTTGTCTTGTCTTCGGCCGTAGATCTTTGTGTGGGTTTGTAGATTCCGGTTAACAAAAACTGTTCCCACAGTTAGGATAAGTTACCCCTTTCTTGTCAGAGAAGTTGTGTACCACCTCTCTGTCGGGGTTGAGGTCTCGTACAGACAGATTGGTGTGACATCCACAGATTAAGTGTGTATGTCTTCTGGATAACACATTCTGTGAAGAATATCTTATTGATCGAGTTTTGTCTAGTTTCTGGATTTATACCCTCCATTTTGGTACTTTGAGTTACTAAGAATCTATATTGTGGTTTTTGTACTCATTACTCTCTATTTAACGTAAGGTAGTTTTAAATTTTGAAAAAGGGGACGTACTTTCCTGGAATAGTTTTTTCACTTTACTGTTTGATGTCTTACCCTCTTTTATGGACGTTTAGTGTATAGATTATTGTCAAAGTACAGGTGTTATACATTTCTTGAAAACATGTTGAGTTGTTGTATTTCCGTTGGGATAGGTTCATAGTCGTTTTCTGGACGTGTTCATACAGACACTTCTATGTGTTTACCGGTCAATTCATGTACTTTCTACGAATGGTACCAATTAGTAATTTACGTTTGTTTTGATGTTTCTTTATGGTGAAGTATGAATGGCTACCGGTAAAAGTTTTGTGGTTTGTCTTTTCGCGACGCCTACGTCCTTTTGGAGTGGTCACACGTCACCCTCGTCGTAAAGACTGGGCGGGAGGGGGGTGAGGGGTTGAGTGGTGTACTACGACACCGGTAGAGGGGTCGGTTCTGTTGGTTTGTGCAGAGGGGGCATAGACTCACAGGGGACCCTCGTTTTAGGAAGGTCAACTCTCGGTACCAAATAGACCTGCCGTATACCGGGACATAAATACAGGACCAAGACCAATCCGTGTGTCGAACCCGAGACTTAAATCCGTCAGAATTTACTACCGAGGGGACGAAGGGACTGTGCCTTGGTAGGACTCGAAGCCAGACTGGTCTCGGGGTGTGCTGGGGAGGGGAGGTGTCTCGACCCCAGTGTCGCCACAGGTGGTCCCTCCTGACAAAGGTCTCAAGTTCCTCAAGTCTGAGGACACATTGACTCGTCCTGGGACATCCCGGAAGGTCCCTGTCTGGGGGAGGGGTATCGGAGACGACGTCGAGGAGAAACTTCACGGATCTATTGTCACAGACTACAAAGTTGTGTTGTGAAGGACTGAACAAAATGTCTACGATTTTGGAGGTGGTTTACCTTCTTTAATTGGTGAACTCCGGGGACTCGTCTGTCGGGGGTCTGGATGACCTCGGATTCCTGACTGTTACAATTGGTACGACAGTGGTGTGGTAGTCGGTTAGTCTCTTGACACGTGGTCGACCCCGTGGGAAGGGAGAGGAACGGAAATTTCTACGAAATGGCTTTCGGTACCCCTCGAGTCCACAAAACTCGTGTTCGACGGGACCTGACGGACGAACCGCGGGACTTATTTGTGACGGGAAAGGAAGTGGTGTTGGACCACAGCCCTCTGGCTGAAATGACACACACCCACTCGCCTGGATTCAAACCAAGTCGTTGTCGTCGTGTACCTTTGACGATGAATTGTTCATGCTTAGAAGGAAGGAATTCTTTGTTACATGTCTGCCAGGTGTTGGATATTACCAAACCGAACACTTAAAAATTGAAGTGTTACCAAGTAGAATGCTGAAGAGTCGAAATATTACCACGTTTTCGTTATACGTAAGTCGTCTTTGGAATGAAACGTAAGGCTTAAAACTAGAAAAGGGTCCGATCCCTAGACGGATGAGATGCTAGGAGAGGGCACGACCCGTCTCCGCCGGGTCGACGGTCAGTCGGCGGGCCAGCGCTCCCGACTACTGCTGTGTGAATGTCGGTAGGACGTGGGTCGGGTGGTAAGACAAGGAGTGAAAGTCCTGTCGTTAGACAGTGTACTGTCAGTCGTGAAGTGCTGTGTTGTCCAAGACAGTCAACCAGGACGGGTGGAAATCCGATTACCTTCACAAGACTCGTGCAAATTCCATCCGACCCGACACTACGTGCCGTCCGCTCCCCATATAATTTACATAAAAGCTAAATCCTACAAAAGTTGAATCCTACTCAAGTAGTCCTACATTGGGATAAGAATTCATCTCCTTCTAGACGTAACTTTTCTCGACCCAGTGAGTCCTCGGATTGTCCACTATAGTCCGACCCTGGGGACTGCGGTTCCTCGGGTGATGAGTGACTCCCTGTGTCGTTTCAGTTGTTCACTGGATGCTGAATTGAGGGTGAGTCAGTTGTCGAGAAGAATCGAGAGTGAAATCGAAGGGTTTGGTAAAGGGTGAGGCATTCCGGGTGGGTTCTCGCCAGATGGGACGTCGGATAAACACGTTTATCATACACTCAGAACTGAGTCTTTAAGGTCGGGGTTTCTCGGTTTGATCCCGACTGGACCCAGTCTTCTCGGGCTCTTCACATCCGTCTCCAGAAGTCCCTCTTTCCGATCTAGGTTGAGGAGGGTCTGGACGTGCGGGGTGGGGGGCGGGACGTGGGACGGGTGGGATCTGACCGGAGGGGTTCGTTGCCCTTCTGTAGAAGGGGTGTATAAGGGAAGAAGGTTCAAAACCACATTTTGGTGAATCAGTGGGACTGTGTACTGGATTGGTAAATTACACTTACGAGAGGAAATTAGTGATGACTCCCCATCTTTTATTCGGTTAGGATAAAAACATGGTGACAGGTCGTGCCATAATTAAAAAAGAAGAAATTTAAATCCACAGTGTGTCCTATTTTCGGTCACAGTGATGATACGTCAGTGTTGAGAATTTGTCGTGTTTTCATCGACACCAAGTAAAGAGAGTGAACGGAGTAGGTGGTCCAAACGAGACTTACTGAAGACCAAGAAAAGCATTTGGATTGGATGGAACTCCTCTTCCGTTACCGTGGGGTTAGGTCATGAGAACGGACCTTTTAGGGTACCTGCCTCCTCGGACCATCCGACGTCAGGTACCCCAGCGCTTCTCAGTCTGCACTGGCTCGTTGAAGTGAAAGTGCGTGACCTCTTCCTTTACCGTTGGGTGGGGTCACAAGGACGGACCTCTTAGGGTCCCTGCCCCCTCGGACCACCCGACGCCAGATACCCCAGCGTGTCTCAGCCCGTGCTGACTTCGCTGAATCGTCATCGTCATCGTGGTTGGATGGAACTTCCCATTTCTAGAAGGTGGTAACTCGTACTTCTCTACATAAAGTTCTGACTTTCGTTAAAATTTTCCTACTTCACAAGGGTTTGCACACTCTTACTGTCGCAGTGACTGTACGTCTATGACGGGGACTGACGTACCCGAGAAGGAGTGTAAGGAAGTGTCTGCGTGACGAACGTCCTCATACTCGTCTAAGGCATAGTCGGTAAACATTACCTCACGTTGTGATTCGTGAACTCCATTAATCTCGAATACCCATTTGAAATCTAGAATAATTATTGTATACGTGGACAATGAATTTGCAGTCGCAAAAAGTAATACTTATTACACGTGGTTACTAGTGGTAGGTGGTCAGGGTGGAGCCACCCATGACCCCCGACGAGAGTAGGGTCCTGTCATACATGCATGTATAGATACGTCGTTCAAAGAGTGTGTGTGTGTGTGTGGGAGAGGGTCTTGTTGTCTTGGTGTAAGGTAGAGGGGTGGGGTGGTAGACCAAAGTGTCTCTGGAACGGTGTCCGTAGTTCAAGGTATGTAAAAGGTCCTTGTGGTTTCGACTGACATTTGGTGACGTACTCTCCACTGCCAAAGTTGTGAAGTGCTTATACGTGTCAAGTAAAGACTCCGAACATAAAGAGATTGAATTTAACTTTCCTCATAATCCCTCCAATTTCGATGTCGGAACCGGTAGTAGTCTTACGGTTCGGGAACACACCCTTACCTAGAGTGGACCAAAGTCTCTCGGCGCTACGTAAGGTCACGGTGTTAGGATCATCCTTCCACTGAAGACGGCGTATTTGTTAATCTGGTCGGAGAGAGTGACGGAGTTAGTGGAAAGTCACTGAGGACGTCACCTCTCCTCACAAAAGGAGTACTGAACGTCGTGTTGTTAATTTGTTTGTTCTTTTTTTTGTTCGTGGTTGGGTAGTCGAATCAATTGACTACAGTACTGACACCGGTCCTCCGGAGTCGAGGATATTGTGTCTGTCGGCGTCCAGGGGACGCAAAGTGAGAGTCCTTACGTCGGGGGCCCCTAGAGTCTCCCTTCAGAGAGTCTTGTCCTTCGTGTTTAAGTGGTGAAGGAGGAGAAGAAAAACCTTGGTGGACCCCTGACATTCTGTCGTGCACCGCTAGTCCTCCGACCCTCCGTCCCGGCACCTGAGGGTCCGTTGGTGGGTCGAGGCCGTAGGGTCCGACGTCGACGTCTTCCGGGCCCCTTTGGACCTTCCCGGAAGGTCGATCCGGTCACGTTTGTGCTGAGTTTAAAGTGCAGGATAAACTGACACGTGACACGGATGGTCCCGGGGCCCCCTCAAAAGTCTGTACAGTCCTCCCCGGTAGGGAGAGTCCCGAGACCTACCTGGTTCTCTCGTCGACGCCGGTCGCGGGGGAGGAGGGGGCCGGGCGGGGCCCCTTGTGTTCGAGGAAGTCTCTCTCTCTCCTCCTAAGGGTTCTCGTTGTCGCCCAGTCACTTCGTCGCAAACATTACAACCTTTTGTTTCGGACAAACGGTATAAGTAGACAAATTTTCGTCGTAGATGAACCTGCACGACAAGTTACAAGCTAAGACTCCACCCTAGTTCGTCACTTGAACCCCCTGGTCCGTGGACGGGTGTGTCGTGAATGTGACATTGCGATTCCTCTCTCTCTCCGTTTCTGTTTCTGTTGCGATCTGGCCCTATTGATGATGCTTCCTCCAGTTTCCCACGTCCCTCCTTCCTCACCTCGTCCACCGAAATCCACTTTCGGTGTGGACTCTCTGTTTGTCGTGTCGATTGGGCCCTCTCCCTCGTGTCCAGACGCCGGAGGATTGCACGTCCCTCCCTGAAGCTAGATGAGAGTGTCCCGAGACGCCGACGAGAAGGAAATCCGTAAGACGGTTGGAAGTTTGATGACGCCTTAGTTCCGGTCTCAGCTTTTATTCCACTGAGTCTACGATTCAATATTTTGTAAGTCCTTTGGTCACCTTTAAAATCGTCAGTGTTTGAGACTTGTTTTTAGAGGTTCACGTTAGTTTTTTAACGAAGGACTCTCACCAAAAGACTAGAAGTCACTTCTGTCTACACTGATTTTCGTAGAAAATTCTCCAATGTTATTTCTCCTGTGCGACAACTGTGTCTTCCACAATGGACTAGTCGTAAGGGAGAACTGTGAACAAGAAGACCCGACTTGACACCGGATCCCATTCAGCCACAAGCTTGGGAGTTGTGTAGTGTTGCGGTGGAATAGACCTTCGCCCTAGAAATGTCTCCAATTGACTCGACTTTACGCCAACAGTCCTGTCCGGGAGTTGCTTACTGACCGAGGGAATACGTTTCCCCTCGGGACCTGTATCTGTCTGTGTGTGTCTGTACGTGTGGTCCCCTCTTCCGGCACCCTTGGACTCCTTCTCTAGTGCCACGGGAGTGCCACGGGCGGGTGTTCTTTGCGGCTCCGACCACGGATTGGTTCTCTCCGCCGGGACCTCCTGGGTCAGGACGACTGTGGAGCTGGAACCTGGGCGCCGGAGGTCTCGAAACTCTAGCGTGCGAAGACCCAAATTCAGGAGTAAGCACCGTGAAACACTACCGTCGGGATCGTTTCCTTAGGTGAGTGGTCCAGTTGTCCTTCTTTATGTTCCCGTCATTGACCGTTCGTGTTTTTCGCACCAATCTCCTTCACCTTCTGCAGTACGAAAACTTTCTACTTTCTACCTACGTCCTTTTTTTTTTTTTTGTTCCTCCTAGTGTGTCAGTCTTTCACGAGTATTCAGGAGGAACCACCTCTCTGCAGTCTTTGGTGCTGTTGAGAGTTCTTTTAAAGGTTCAGTTTTGGTACTAAAAGGTTTGACTTACAAGGGTGCCCACGGAAGTCTGTCCTCCCCGTCGTGGGCAGAGGTCCGAGGTTCCCTCCACCAGTGCTGCCCTCCCCGGGAACCGAAGGTCGTCGGGAAGGACGTAGACGGGTGGCCCTCCCGTCCGGGCTCCGTCCGTTCCCAGTGTCCCTGGGTCCGCTCCCCAGGCCTCGAGACAGCCTTCGACCCCCGGACTGTGTGTGCGGTTGTGTTGTTGATTGACGTCTCTTCTGTTTCTGCTTGACGACTCCTTTGTCCTAGGAACGTGTCCGAACCGAGACTTGGTATAAGTCAGTACTTTTGTGTCTGTGGCTTATAACACTGTTATTTGATACTATCAATACAACCCTCCTACCTTCCTTTACGTACATTCCTCCCAATATGTCCTCTACTGAGAAGTGGAGCGTGTGGTCCTTCAGTGAAAGAGACTCTTTTGGAGGTTAGTCTTTTTGGTTCGATAGCTCCACGTGTGTGTGTGTGTGTGTGTGTGTGTGCGTGGGTTCAGGGTGTGTTTTGTCCGTCTCCTCAACTTTCCTCCACGAAAGTCCTTCGTCACTAGTTCTCACTCCTTCTCATCAGTTTCGTGATAAACTTAAATATTTGATGTATATTTATATATGTATGTGTGTATATGAAATTTTACAGAATTCTACCTCTTTAAATAATACACTACGTCGGAATATTTTCTCTTAGAACAAATGGTCTTACGCTAGATGATCTCTTTTCTCTTTATTTGTGGTTCACGAGTCCTCGTGGTACTCCAAAACAAACCGAAAAT
Organism: Capra ibex; assembly: GCA_006410555.1. Taxonomy (NCBI): domain Eukaryota; kingdom Metazoa; phylum Chordata; class Mammalia; order Artiodactyla; family Bovidae; genus Capra; species Capra ibex. The sequence goes on from SJYO01013871.1 coordinate 35,665,214, forward strand.
TAATCCTCTTCGAGAAAGGGTTGAGAGTCGTAGTCGGGACCACCAGGTAAACTCTCAATCCATGAAAAGTAATTGTTCTGGTTTGTTTACTTGGTCCTTTGAATTTATATCGTCTCGGGATAATACAATAGGTCTACTAAACACACCCCATCCCGTTACAGGATGGTGTCTTTGTTTTTCCGTTTTCAACGAGTCAGTGCAGACTGGGAAACATTGGGGTACCCGACATACACAGGGTGGTCCGAGGAGACAGGTACCGTAAGAGGTCCGTTCTTATGTCTTCACCCATCGGTAAGGTAGGAGCTCCCCTAGAAGGGTTGGTTCCCTAGCTTGGGTCCAGAGGGTGTAACGTCCGTCTAAGAAGTGGTAGACTCGGTGGATCCTTCGGGATGTGTCTTCGGGAAAGGGTAAACTACCGTTCCTGTAGTCGTTTTCTAAGTCGGTCGTAAAATGGTCCTACTGTGAGTCGTCAACCCCCCCTTTTTTTTTCTAATCGATGGTATCGTTATGTCCATATAATCATAAAAAAGTTGATCGTCTCTTATTTTAATGTGTATCAAAATATTTAGATTCATTTAAAAAAATACTTTTACTAACTTCGAACGTCTTTTTACAGTTGATGAATCTCTGATCAATTTTTCGTCTGTCGTTATCTTAAAAGAAAATTAATTCGTAAGTAGACGTCATATATATGGTTCATGTCTGCTGTCGAGATGAAACGTCTATGTTTCTGTTCCGAGAGGGATGTCCGGACCTGTTGTTCTAAGTGTATCGGTCTCGTTTTTACTGCCGTTTTTAGGGTTCCGAATTTAAACATTTACCTGTGTCATGTATTTCATATATGTTTTGACGACTGAATGTTTTCGTATAAAGGATAAAACTGTGATATTTCTAATTTCAAAGACCCAGTTCCTTCTTTAAACTTCGTGTCCTTCGTTAGTATAAAGACTCTGTATTTGTAGAAAGTTGGTTTGTAGTGTAAGAGCACGATTTTTATGGTCGTGTCTCCAGAGAGACTAAGAAGGAACCGAGGGAAACTTGGGGAGGGGTAGGTCGAAGTGTGTCTTCGTCTGAATTGGGGGGCTTTTCTGACGTTCGATGAAGTCCCGTTCCCCCTACAAGACGACGGAAGGCCGGGAAACGGAAGCAGATCAGTCTCGAGGGTCAGGCGGTGGGACGGAGCCAGGACCCCACCTAGCTCCGAGACTGTGAATTGTGTGTAGCATGAGTTTTGGACTCTTGGTCGGTCGACATATCCGTAACAACAGAGGTGTAATATCTACTCTGTTGACTCAGTTGAATTCCGGTTTTCACATAAATTCTTGCACCTTTAAGGACTTCCAGATACTTACATAAACAAATTACCCTTCAAGGGGACATGACTTCTCGACTATTTAGGGTTTAGCAATTAAATAAGTGTTCATTCCTTTTGTGGCAATTTTGAGGTAATCTCTCTTAGAAAGACGGTTACCTTAACCGTTCAACTCAGTTTACTATGTCACTTCTTTCGGGGTTAATTCTTTGGGAGTTTGAGCTGTCGTAATCCCCAGAGTCGGCCGACGGGGGTGCCCTCCTCTCTCCGACGTCGCACCTCCTCTGTCGACCTTCGGGGTAGGTCGAACCGGTGCAACCTGAGCCCCGGCTCGGGGATTCAGGTCAGGGTCCATTGCCCCTCAGTGTCTCCTGTGCGTTCAGCTGTCAGGTCTCATGGACCCTTCGAGGGACTCCTTCCCTCGAAGAACCTAAGACTGTTTGCCACAGAGGTCTTCAAGTTGACTCGGGTCAAGAGGAAGAGCTGTGATTTGTCTTAGTCGCAGGACCCCCTGAGTCGACTCTTGTTATGAGCCGGTCGCAAATCCCCGGCACAAAATTTGCGAGGTAAGGCTGAGTCGGGTCGTTACGAGAGCACGGCCCCACCCCGTCCGTCTCCCTGGTCCGTAGTGTGTCAGGGTGACTAAGGTCGTGCCAGGGTCCGGGTGCCGGAGACCCCAAGAGAGGGACCGTGAAGAACGGGACCGTGGCAACCGAAAGTCTGTATTTACCGAGTCTCTTTGGGTTCCGCGGATGTGTCGTTGACGATCGGAAGGTCGTTAACTATCTGCGACTGTAATTCTTAATCAAGAGGTCACAATGGATTAGTTCAGTTTTGTTTCGGGCTCTTGACCGAGGTCGGACAACTCGTCTGTGTCCACTTAAGAATGTCAGGAACCCGTCTCGCCACCACTACGTCACTCCCGTCGTGGCGGGGGACGTGTCGACGGTCGGAAACCGTTTCGAGAAGGTCGGAGTGGTAGAAATGGATCTTTTACCCTCACGATAGAGGTGGAGGGTCTCAGCAGCACTGAGAACTCTATTGAACACACTTGGTGTTCCGGAACTGGATTCTTTCACAAGTTAGTACATTGACGTTACGACTACTGTTCCAGAATGTTTGTAGTTCGTGGAGGATCCTTGTACCTCACAAGGATTTTCGTCTGTAGTCGTGGTAAGACGTCTGCCTCTCGGAGTCACCTCCCTCGTCGATAGAAAATTTCTGGGGGTTTAAGGTTTAAGAATGAAAAGTTTATTGTAATGAATCCGTTCAAAAAACTTGACCGACTCGGTCCAGTTGTTTTCTAGTCAAGAAAGAGTATTTCGTGACCAAATTATGTGCAAAAATCAATATTTTACCTTTAGAAGAGAGAATTTACTACGAAGGGATTTATTCAGGACGAAGACACATCAAGAATACATTTTTCTGCAATACTAATAAAAAAAACAAGTCAGCGATTCAGTACAGACTGAGAAACGTTGGGGTACCTGAGATCGTGCGGTCCGAAGGACAGGAGGTGATAGAGGGTCTCAGACGAGTTCAAGTACAGGTAACCCAACCAATACCGATAATTACAATGAGTTTTAAGTAGGTTTTTACAACTTTCAAATTTCTTTATACATCCATCTAAGAAACCTTCAAAATGTTTCCTTTTGTATTAATGTGCATCTGAGGACTACTCCGTTTTGATATAAGTGTGTCTTAGAACTTTGTTTTACATACAGGGGATCCCCAGAGGAGATTCGGGTTCGTGAGGAACTGAGTGCGACCAAGCCTTTTCTGTAGTCAAATGCTCCCAGTGTCCAGATACTGGCGGGGGTAGTCTCCTTCATGGTGAAGTATGGTCCCTCGTCGTTAAGTCTCATGCATTAAGTGTACTTGCCAGACTACCAAAGTGCAGAGGGTCAACTATTGGTATGTTTTAGTATGTTATTTTAATTGCCTACTCAAATATAACTTCTCGAAGATGGAAAGTTCCCGGAAAGTCTTACTTACTTTGGTGTGCAGAGATCATGTCGTCCTGTGTGGATCGAATAGTCTTCGTTTTTTGCAGTGTAGTGGTGATTTACTTCTCTACTCTTGGTAGGTCTGGTGGCGTGTGACGGAGACGAATAAGTCTCCGTCTTCTTTCCGAGAGTCCATCTAAAGTTAAGGTCTAATTGACTACTTGAAGAAATATTAATACTAGGAAAAAGATATTTTTCCTTTTGTAGAATCATTTCTAACCTTTTGTAGAATGATTTCTAACTTTTTGTCCTATTATAGTGGGGAAGGTAATTCAAAGTCTTTATCCGTTTACGTCTGTGAGTCGGTGACTTCTACAATGAACCACGGTGTGTGGGCAGAAGGAAGGACGTTCTTTCAGTGATCAGGGTCGAAGTCTCAAAGACTTTCTCCAAAAGGGACGGGAGTCGTAGAGGAGAAGTAGATGTTAATGAATTAGTATGAGTGGTTTTGGTTCAGTGAAGATTTGGATCCATGACCATGGAGAAGAGAAACTTTATAATGACAGAAATTAGTACAAAGAATTTGAAAAGTTTAGGTACAAGGAAACGTGAGGGACATTACAATGTATTTTATATGTTGTTGATTTAATTGTTTACTGGTTTTTTCCATTTTTAGTTCTGTTGACCTCTCTCGCGTTGTCCACGGAAGTCAATGATCCACACGTGGTGGTGGACTCGTGGGACCTAGACTGAGGAAGGTATGTAGTTGGGCAATTCTGGACAGGGAAGGAGGGAGAGGGGAAGTGTCTCTGAACATTTGGATGTCTAGAACAGGGGTACTGGCCAGGGGTTGCCACGGGGACAAATTTCCAAGGAAGGGAGAAGTTTGACAGAAAAGTGATCTTATGTTGTTCGGAAATGTAGACCGAAGAATAAGGTAGGTTGTCAGGTGGAGAGGAGATGAGGGAAACCAAGTGATAAATGTCTCGTTTCCCCCGTCTAACCGGTGTCCCTCACAGACTTTTGATTCCGTTGTCAACAATAAAGGAGACTGGGACCACTCGTCGATCTCCTTTCGGTATCTACTGAACTCTCGTTTGTGTTTCGTCGGATCCTGTTTGCTTTTTCGTTGACATAGTGGTGTACGTTTCCCGCACGGAGGGACGTCGACTACAATTAGTTCCCTTCACGCAGATCTCCTAATTTACAAGTCCGTCCACCTCTACCAACCCTCCTTTAACTCTCTCCTCTTTAAGTCTAAACGATTTTGTCCGCTCTTCTTGGTAAGATCTAAGAAGTCATCCTTTCTACCTTTTTTACGATCTTCGACTTTTGTTAAATCTTAAATGTTTGGTGAGACTTAAAACGAATATGAGAGTTTCACAATCAGAGAGTCAGCACAGGTTGAGAGACACTGGGGTACCTGACGTCCGGGACTCCGTCGAGACAGGTACTCTAAAGGTCCGTTCTTCTGACCTCACCCAACCGTAAGGGAAGAGGTCCCCTGGAAGGACTGTGTCCCTAGCTTGGACCCAGAGGGCATAACGTCCGTCTAAGAATATGAGACGGACCAACTTTGTTTTTAGTCAACTACGTCAAGTCTGCTTGAAATAATGCTTTGTTAGTTCCCTTGACCATGTCTTTTATTTACTCCTATACTTTACTTTATTTCGGTTGTCTGACTCAATGACAAGTATTCTAATTACTGCCTTCTGAAATAGATTTGACAAGTGTATACGGTTGTTTCAGTCTATTTCCGTTAGGTGGTCGATGGTCCCGTTCCGCTCGTCACGAAAGGACCCTCGGTTACGAAGAGGAGGCTTCTTCGTCCCTTCAGAATAAACCTATCAAGTACAACTTTTATACGTCTATGTGACGTCTATGTGTGTTGTGACGTATTATTCAAGATTTACGTTTGTACTGTTTTTGACCGGTGTGTAAGGTTTACCGAAAAATTTTCTAGTGGAAGATCAGGGTCGGGGACTTGAACATACATCAGAGAGTTTAGTATATAAACTATATTTATCAGATTTTTATTAACATTTGGGAGGGGGCGGGGGGACCTTTCAAGTCAACCATTTCTTAGACAGACGCTACGTCCTCTGGGATCAAGCTAAGGACCCAACCCTTCTAGACGACCTCTTCCCTATCCGATGGGTGAGGTCATAAGAACCCGAAGGGAACACCCGAGTCGACCATTTCTTAGACGGACGTTACATCCTGTGGGCCCAAACTGGGGACCCAACCCTTCTAGGAGACCTCTTCCCTTACCGATGGGTGAGGTCATAAGACCGGACCTCTTAAGGTACCTGATAAGTCAGGTACCCCAGCTTTTCTCCACCTGTACTGATTCGCTGAAAGTGAAAGGTGGATTGTCGGTATATTTGGGGAGGGACCCCAAACCGGTGTGGGAAGACCATGCTGAGCTCTACTTCCGTCCCTTTCCCCGACTACGATACCGGTTCCTCGGAGCGAAATGGCCCACTTACGTAAGACCGAGGAAAGAAGTAAAGAAACATCGTCAGATTGACTGTTTGTCGTAGTAGCTTTAAATCGTGAATTTCAGAAATCTCCTTTTTTCTAAAATTTGATATTAGTCACTTCGTTTGTTCTAACATGTTATATTAAATAGTAGTAAATTAAGGTTTCCAGTGTGATACCCCGAAATAGCACGTAGCGTCGTGATAAATAGAGGATTGCCTAAAAGAAAAGGAAGAAGGGAGATCTCCCTTACCTATGAATCCTCGGCTTAGGGGGTCAGGATCCCAAGGTCTCGTCCGGTCTGGTGGACCTGGGTCGAAGGACGACGGTTCCTGAGTGTCTCTAGGGTTCGTTGAGAGAGGTGAAAGTGGGACCTGATATCCTGTCCTGTGTACACTTCACAGATCGACCTCACTGTCACATTGATTTTCTGAGTTCGGGTTCCGTCCCTTCCAACTAAGGGGTTTAGTGGCGATAATCGGTCGTTTCGGTGGTTTTACTGAATTTATGAAATAATGAGTCTATTTCAGTATTTCGTAGGACGAGGTCGGACATCATTGATAGGAGTTTCAACAACATTCTGTCGTAAATATATCCTAAGACGGACGGTTACGTGCTCTGTATTCTTTTCGCCCAAGTTAGGGACGTAGCCTTTCATGGGGACCTCCCCCCGTACCGTTGGATAATGTCGTAAGAACGGACCTCTGAGGTATACCTGTCTCTTCGGACCACCCGATATCGGGTACCTCAGTGTCTCAGCCTGTGTTGACTCCCACGTGTGTGACGGTTGTCTTCCACGACGTATGGTCGGGCACACAGCAAAGTAGTATTTCTTCCGTTGGTTATGCAGTCTCCTGAGACCTCGGTCTTCCTTTTGTTGAATGAAGATTTACTTCTCTTTATCGTGTCTGGTTTTGTCCGAAAGTTTTATTTCCGGGGTTTGGTGACGGGTCACTATCTACCCGTCGAGTTACACCCGTGTGTACATGTGTCTCACCCCAGCCTAGTTTTCCTAAATTTAATTTCCACCCGTCTGAACAAACTTCCCCGTGAAGGACTGTCCAACGATTCGTGGGTGCCCTCCGTCGACTTAGGTGGAGGATTGATCTGTTTCGAAGGTCGACCCACAGTGGCGACGGTGGATACTCCTTTACGCACACCTACTTCGTCGTATCGACGGTTGTGTCTCTTGGTTCGATAGAGATTCGAGTTCAATTATACATTTGTGACTTTTCACGAGTGACATTCCGTGTAGTCAAGTGACTTGTGGAGGTCGCCTCACCCCCGAAGGGACCTCCGAGTCGTCACTTCTTGGGTGGACGTTAAGTCCTCTGTATCCAACCTAGGGACCCAGTCCTTCTAAGGGACCTCCTCTTTTACCGTTGGGTGAGGTCATAAGAACGGACCCTTTGGGGTATCTGTCTCCTAGGACCCTCCGATGTCAGGTACCCGAGCGTGTCTCAGGCTGTGCTGACTCACCGATTCGGTGGTGATGGTGGAGGTCACTCACCGTACCGGGCCTGACACGTAGGTCCCGAGTGTTAAGTCCTCTCGACTTAAGTAAGTCCTTCAGGGTGGTCGAGACCTCAGTGACAATGTCTGTGTGACAGGCGAAGAAGGATGGAAGTAAGATGTCTGGAGGTGCCTCTACGAAGATCTTCGATCGGAATGGGACCCTCGACCGTCGATGGTCTCAGACCGGAAGATCCTGTGTCAGATCGTATCCTCTCTCTCCCACGTCAGTCATTAGGTTTGCACCGTTAGGGGTCACTGCTCGTGGAAAGCGTCGGTGTTCTTGTTGCCTCATTGGTGTGTCTCGGGTCGGCTAGGATTAGTAGACGAAGAGTGGTCACAGAAATGACATCACAGTCTACCGAAAGGTTACGAGGGTGAAGGTCAGGGAAGTTTTGTTTCGAAGAGATCAACCAAGAGTTGTAGCGGTAGTTGATGTTGTCTTGGATGGTCAGAGTAAAGATCGTAAGAAACCGAAAGTGGTAGGTGGGGACCCGGACCACCACGAAGTTAGACGTGTAGTGGGGGTTGACGTGAAACTTTGACCTCCCTTAGGCGGTGGGTGTGCCATGTTACGGGAAGGTGGGGACCGGACCCCCAAAAAGTGTGAGCACGGGTCCTACCGGACTCCGACGGCGGGGAAGTCGTCTCTACTACGACGCGATCCCCCGGGAAGGGGACGACGAGGGTGGAGACGACATGGACGGCGGGAAAGGTCACGATGGCGTCGACTCTTGTTAGTTGTAGTCTGGTAGTTGTATATTCGGTAGTCCCCGGGGATTTGTTAAGGATTTATGAAGTTTTAGATAGAGTCCTGACCGATGCACAACAGTTTCGAAATCCTTGATCGGTCCCGTTCAAAGTTATTGGTCATTGTGAGTGCTCGTAGGCGTGACCCGTTTCTCGAAGTTAATCCGGACCGGACTGTGGTTCCGTTCCCCGTGAAAAAGTTACACCCCCGCCCCCCCCCGTGAAAAAGTTAGCACGTAAAAATTTACTTGGATCGCCAAACGATTCAATTAAGAATTGTAAAGGCTTGACAGGCTCAAGGTCGTGAAAGACTTTCCCTCCGACTAGAAAGACCATTTCCAAAAGGATTCACACAGAAGGTCCGGTGTAGGGGTGTCAGAGGTAGATGGGCCCGCTGCCCTCTCCGCCTCTGGGCGGCCCCAGTCCTCCGTTCTCTCTTTTGGAGTCGTAGGGAACGTGTGACAGCTGCGTTCGCCCCTACACCGCGCCCCTCCCTCAGCCCTCCCCCTCCTCTTGATGAGTGTGAGCCCTAGGCCAGGTGTCGGGCCTCCGCCTCTTCGAACCTCTTGCTTGCCGGCGTCTCTTTATTGTCGTTGAAGGGCCGGCGCGGCGCTAGTGCACGGCCCGGGGGAGGGGGTCCGGGCCCCCGCCCTACCTCTGCGCCGGAGGCCGCCGCGAAGGGAGCGGCCCTGGGCGCGCCGTCTCGCAGAGGCCCTGGCGTCGAGGCGGAGGCACGGCGTCCCGGCCCGCTCCCCCGGGCCTCAGTGGGAGGCGAGCGCGCGGCCCCCGCGGCTTAAAGAGGCGCAGACGGGCGGGCGTCCCCCGCGTCCGTCCCCCGAGCCGGACATCGGCTCGACTTCTGCGGGGAGGGGTGGTGGGTGGAGTGGCGCGCCTCCTGGACCGGGGCGCTGGGGCGAATGGACGCCGCTGAGGCGAGGGCCGGGCGCGGCCGCGGGCCTCCCGTCCGCCGCCGGCCTGCCGAAGCAACTCCTGGGCGGCCCGACCCGCGCGAGCGCCCGCCGGCTCCCCCGCCCCGGCCGGTCCCCGCGCGCGTCTCGGGCCCTCGGGCGGCGGCGGCGGCGACGGAGCTCTCGGCGGACCCGGCGTCGGCTCGGCCCGCCGGGAGTACTTACCCTGCGCCGCCGCCCCGCCGCCTCGTCGCCGCCGCCCGCCCGTCCGCCCGCTGAGCGTCCGGGGCGGGGCGGTGCACTGCGGCGGCGAGGTGGCGGGGGAGGGCCGGTGCGCGGCGGGAGGTCGGGCGCCGGGGCGCTCGGAGGGTGGAGGTCGCGCGAGCCGCCCGGGACCGGAGACCGGCCGCACCCCGGTAGGATTGCAATAGAAAGACATTATCACAGAGGACCAGAGATACCGTTGGGACGTCGCGCAGTGCTCGTAGAATCTCGGGTTGACGGGTTTTTCTTATTTATCTTTTCCCCGAAGGGTACACCGATTCACCATTTCTTGGGCGGACGGTCACGTCCTCCCTGTCATAGGGACCTAGACGTTCCAGGGGATCTCTTCCTTCACCTTGGAGTGAGGTCGTAAGAACGGACCTCTGAGGGTACCTATCAGGTCCCCCAACATTTTCTCAGGATACGCTGACTTGTGTCATTTTCCGTTTTTTCTATGTTCCGTAGTCATAAAGTATTAGGTGAAAGCTAGTGGTCATCGTGTAGACAAACTAATGAAGGGGCGCGGGGCGGGGGTAGGATAATGTGTAGGGGGAAACTTTTATTTGTAAATTTGCTTACCTAACGAGCCCGACCTATAATAACAACGTGTGACCGAAAACAAAGAAGCGACGGATACAGGAGTGACTTTCAATACTTACCTTCATGTACACAAGGAAGGTTTAAGGTAATTGAAGGGTCATACGCAGGACACCTACTGTTGAATATGTCGAAACTCCTATGACTTTTCATCCCGTAAATATATTTCGAGGAGGGCTCGGGTCAGCGTCGAGTCAGAGAAGGGTGGCTACCTCACACCCGACTGTCCCCATCCTGGTCCCTTGGTCGAGGGACAGAGTCCCGGGGACCCACCGGAGACGTCTTCCTTGGTCTGTTGGTGAAGGAGGAGGTTCAAGGAAGACGGAAAGAGTTCGTAAGTCGGTTCGAAACGGGGTAGGAATTGGTCCCGGGATGTCTTTGCGTCCACCAAAGGAACCGGGTTCCTGAGATCTCAAAGGGAAAACCCACGGTCCGAAGTGTTCACCTATTTTTAAAAGTTTCTGTTTCTGACCTGCAAAGGGAAACATAAAGTCGCAAAATGAGACGAGACCTCTTTACTTGAATTTTACTCCTTTTATTAACCTGGGAATGAAAGATACAATTATCTTCCTCTTGTCCTTACGGAAAGAGGACCCCAACAGAACTCTTAGTGTGTGGTAATGTGAATTTCGTCCGAAGGGACCACCGAGTCACCATTTCTTGGGCGGACGGTTACGTCCTCTCCGTCGAAACTGGGGGTTGAACCCTTCTAGAGGACCTCTTCCTTTACCGTTGGGTGATTACATAAAAAGGGACCCTTTAGGGTACTTGATCTCAACGGACCGTCCGATGGTCAGGTACTCCAACGTTTCTCAGTCCTGAATCGTTGACTCGTATGTTCCGTATCATTTCACGGATTAAATCGAATCACACCCTGGACTCATAAGACAATGAACAACCGAAAAGAGGAGGGGTGTCCAGGGGGGGGGGAATCTAAAAAGGTAAGAGTGACGGAACCCTTTCTCGAACCCTTCTTTGATAACAGTCCGGAGGAAGGAAAGTAGTAAGTCCTTCGGAATGTGTAGGAGGGAGAGAGGTTTGATGGACTCTAACCTAGGGAATAGACTCACTGTCCAAGTTCGCAAATGGTAAAGGAGTAAGAGACTATAAATGGATGTAATGCGGTGATGTATTCGTTTTGTCTCTGAGTACTTTATAGACAACGCACTATACGGAAGTGAAGGACGGGTACTGAAGAGACCACCGAGTCAGCCACTTCTTAGACGGGTGTCACGTCCTCTGGCCCAAGTCCTTCTAGGGGACCTCTTCCCTTACCGTTGGGTGAGGTCGTAAGAACGGACCTCTCAAGGTACCTCGGATCACTCGATGTCAGGTATCCTAACGTTTCTAAACCTGTGATGACTCAATGATTGTGAATTAAAGGACGGCGATTGTAGATTCTTCTCACGACCCTCGGAGGTAAGGGAGGCTCAGGTGACCTTACGTCCTCCTTTCTTCGTGAAGGAAGTCCACAGGATCGGGGTGAGGGAGGGAGTGGGCCGGCAACAGGGGACGGGGTTGAGACCTGGTGGGGAGGGACGCTCACCCGAGTCCCTCGACCTTCGCAGCCCCAACCCCTCTTCTTCCTCGTCCTCGGCCGAAAGAACAGGGGTGGAGTCCGGTAGTTCAATAGAGGGTCGAACAGACGGGTCGGTTCGACCTTTCTTCTTTGAGACGAAAAAGTGGAGAAGTGTCGGAACGAGAGTGAGGAGGAGGTGGGGACTACGATGAGTACGGTCCAGTGGTTGTTTGAAAACCAACGGTTTAAGACACATGGGAAAGTCTGGGAGGGAGTGTCGGAGTTTTCATTCTATTATGACTCATACTAAAGGAGGACCTTTGAGGACGTAGGAGCGTAGGAGCGAGATCGGTCTTAGGACTCCCGGGGTACCGGTGCAAGTCTCTCAAATCTGTGGAGGTGGTCGGACCGGGTGACACTGCAGTTACGTCCAGGTAACGTGAACAAAGAAGTTTGGACGAGGAGGCCTTAGAGGATAATACCGATCAACGTGGTAGTAGGTGCATCAGTAGGAACGGTCTTTGGATCCTCCGCCAGAACACAGGAAGGAAAGGGGAGGTGCAGGTGGTGCAAAACAGCAAAGATGAGAGGTTTCGAGAGACGCCTCGCTGACACAACTGCCGGAAGTCAGTGGTGGGGTCGACGTGTTGTCTTCTGGAGTGGAAGGTCGGTAGTCCGGGAGAGGGTGTCGTAGAGACTCCTTATGGACTCCCTGTATAAGGTCGACCAGAGGGACGGGAGACAAGGAGTTGAAGATTCGTGGGAAGTAGAACTTAGTGTCTACTCTCGGCCCGTGGTCAATAACCGTCAGGTGACGGATCTCCTTTTTCGGGTCCAAGACGGCGTATCGTAGATCCCGTACGAAGAGGAAAGGACGAGAAAGATCGACCATACGAAATCGGTAGGGAAGACGTCATCCGATCGAAAATTTTGTACTTACAAGTAAAAAGAAGTACGTAACGGGGGAGAGGGGGGAGACGGGAGGGGGTGGGTATTCTTACGTGGGTCTGTACGACGAACAGAGTCCCTTGAAGACCTTTCGTCTTCAACGGACGTCTGGAACGGAAGGACAGGGACTAAAGGTGTTAGATTTGAGTAACTCCTTCGTTAGATTCAGTCCTCTCTCTCCCGACCACTCTTCTCCCAGAGCAACTCCCTAAGACCTTCTCCCTTTCTACCAGTGATCCTACTCCTAGGTCAGAGGCGTCGGGTCTCAACCTTCCGTCCCCCAGGATACGGGAAGGGACCGTCGAGAGCCCCCTCCCCTAAGTCAGTGTCTCTTTATTGGAATAACGAGGGTCAAATACGTAGAGAAGACACTCTTGTGTCTGATCAATCGTAAAAGACTCGGTAGTGACGGCTCGAAAGATCAATAAGATTGATGTTCGGAGACTTCGTCGACGATAACAATTGCGGTCAAATAACTTCTCCCTGACTTCCGTGTCTCTCCAACTGACTGAACGGAATCCGGGGTGTCGGTCATTCGACTCTGGGACTGGAAGTGGGGTCCGGACGAACTACGAACTACGGGGTTTGGTATCAAAGTTGGTCGAAGGGCGGTTGAAGACAGACCACGGAGATGACAGGATGGGGTCAGACGTCGGAAAAAGAACACAGTGATCAGGTGGAACGTGTCTAGTGTTGATGTCACGAATTAGGTGTGTGTCATCCACAAGTTGTTTATAAACTACTTTCGATTTTCTCCTAAAGGTAAAGATCAATATACGAACCGACTCATAGACTGATTGAGAAGGTGACTTTTGTTGTTGTTGTTCTTATGACCCATTTTATAATTTTCTATATAAGATCTTCCCTAGGTTTTTGACCGTTCTTCAATTTATCAGGATCCTCTCGCGTACTTCCGGTCTTGAGTCTCGTCATTCGTTTCCGGTTTCAGTCGAAAACGGACCTTCCATAAACGACTTAACTCACTTAGACTTATAACCAAAAACGTCGAAACCCTCAGAACTCCCCGTCTTCATTTTGGTCTCCCAGACGAAATTCGTCGCTCAAATTACCGTCTGGATTATTTCCTCCCTAGGGTTCACGTTTTAGTATCTTACTCCTTTTTTTTATATAAATTTGGGTGGGTCTTTGGAGTGATTTTAACCAGTATCTAACTCGGTGTCTCGTCCAGAGTTTTTAGACCTTTTAAAGGATAGTAAGTCTCGTATAAGAGACTGATGTTACGTTAATTCAGTTCTTAGTCAAATTTTTTTTTTTTTGATCTTTTTAGGTAAACAAACTCAGTTTCTTGTTTAGGTATACTTTTACATTCACAAATTTATGAGACATAGTTTATAGCACACCATCCAACGTCAGGTACCCCAGCGATTCTCATCCGTTCTGACTCGTCGAAGTGAAAGTAAAAAGTGAAAGTACGTAACCTCTTCCTTTACCGTTGGGTGCGGTCACAAGAACGGACCTCTTAGGGTCCCTGCCCCCTCGGACCACCCGACGGCAGATACCCCAGTGTGTCTCAGCCTGTGCTGACTTCGCTGAATCGTCGTCGTCACTTTTGAACTCTCTCTTTCGATTTATTCATCAAGTTCACTTTAAATATCTGGATTTTCGAATATCATCTTTTATCGAAATTTACATTTCTCGTTTTTTCAATCTTTGCCCTGTGTTTTATATCGAGTTATTTCGTCATCTTTCCTTCTATTTTATTTTTTCGACTTTTATATGTTATCTTTCCTGGTCAATTCGGTTTGTGACCTAAACACTCTCTGATTGTGCAAAATATCTGAAGGGTCTACCGAGTCACCGTTTCTTAGACTGACGGTTCGTCTTCACCCAAACTAAGGACCCTCCTTCTTCACCTTTTGATAAGGTCATAAGAACGGACCTCTTACGGTACCTGTCTCTTCGGACCGTCCGATGTCAGGTCTCCCAGAGTCTCAGTCTGTGTTGAATCGTTGATTTGGTAGTGTGTTGTGTAAAATGTTTGGAGACCAATTTTGACTAACTCCCTTTTTCTTTTCCATGGTTGTTACGCTCCTTGTTTGATATAAGGATATATCAAATATTAGTGTGTACTGTGTCTTTCACTCCTGTTTAAACACTTGTAAAGATACGGTTAATTAAACTTTTGAATCTACTTCGCCCTTTTTAGGTTCTTAATACAATTATTTTGACTTTAGCTTTTGGTCTTCCCCGAGTATTGGTAAGTTCATCAACTTAGATAACAATTTAAAAGAAGTTTCCTTTTGGGTCCGACTTTGTCAAAATGGTCACTGAAGATGACTTGTAAGTTCCTTATTTATTAAGGTCGGAGAGTGTTCGATAAGATCTCATACCTTTTTCTGCCTAATAAAGAGTTTAGTATTCTACTCCGACCGTATAGAAATATGGTTTTAGACTACTCCTCTCACACTCTTTGTTTTACAGTCCAGTTGGAGTACGTATTTATATCTGTCTTTCCAGTGTCCACTTTAAAGTCGTTAAACTTAGGTCGTTCTGTTATTAATATTGGTTTAACTAAATGTGTTCTTATATTCCAATTAAAGTTTAATCTTATTAGTTAATTACATTAAATGGTGTAATTTTGTAATTTCCTCTTTTCAGTATATTACTAGAGTCACCTACGTCTGTTTAAGAAAGTATTTTAAGTTATAGGTCCTGAAGGGACCTACAGATCACCAATTCTGTGAGGTCCGAAGGTGAAGTCCCCCGTGTCCAAACTAGGGACTAGTTCCTTGATTCTAGGGTGCACGGAGAACCACACCGGTTTAATTTATGTTTTTATTTATTCTTTTCATCTTTCGAAGTTATAGGTAAGTCTACTTTAAGAAACTTTTGATCCTTATAAAAGGAACTATTTTCCGTAAATGCTTTTGGATGTCGTTTGTAATATCCATGGTAAGGGAAATTTTGCTCGTTGTATTCACACAACGGTAGAGGTGAAGATAAGTCATAACATGAATTCCAGGATTTTATCACCTCATCCTTTCTTTTTCTTTTATATATATAATCTAACCTTTCCTTCTTTAGTGTTACTGTCATATATATCCTTTAAGTTTTCGTATACATGTGTCGGACGACTCTACTTACTCTCGAACCACTACAAAGACCGATGTTTTCAATTGTATGTTTCTGGTAATCGTAGACATATATGTCAGTTATTTCTCTTTACTTTGAAAAACTTTCTACGGTATGTTACAAACGATATAAATGGAATCTGAGGAATTCGAAAGTATAAAGATATAATGACTGGTAAGAAATAGTTTTAGTCGTAAATTCATATCTGATAAAGAAGTCCGGAAATTAAGGAATGGTTTCGAGGACCTAGGTCATGTTGAACATGATTTATTTAAACGTACGAAAAGAGGACACTCAGACAGAAACGGCCAAATTAAAAGTCTGGGTCGGTCCTTGGGATCTCCCAGTTCCTCCTGCAAAGGGAAGAGATGTCACAGTTATTTGTTCTATGAATCCTTACTTAGATTGTTTCATACACATTCTGAAGATGTCTCTCTTAATGTTTTAAAGTAACTTTCCGATACTTCTTCTGGGTTAATCTCTTTATATAAGAACCTCTCTTTTCTGGGTTAGAGTATTTTTATAATTAAGAAGTATTTAACTAGATATCGAAGTCACGTAAAGTTAAACTCTAGGGTTGTCTTTAGAGAAGAAGTCCTCCGGGAATTTCTTGTATCCTGAAGGGACCACCAGGTCACCATTTCTTAGACGGACGGTTACGTCCCCTGTTCCCAAACTAGGGACCAGACCTTTCTAGGGTGTACGGTACCCCGTTACTTTGGTCAAATGGTGTTAATGACTTGGGCACGAGATCTTGGGTTCTCGGGGTCGATGACTCGGTTACGTGGGTTCTCGGGTGCGAGACGTTGTTCTTCGGGGGTGTACGTCTTCGACCACGGGACGTTAATCTTTTTGGACCCACGTCGTTACTTCTGGGTCACGTCGGTTTTTATTCTCAAGGGTGTTTAGTTAGTTTGTTGTTGTCGTTGTGTCTCCCTCCTTAATGGGTAGAGATATATGATTTTGATATCATTATTTAACCTCTTTCTTTACCCTTAGGTGAGGTCGTGAGAACGGACCTTTTAGGGTACCTACCTCTTCGGACTATCCGATGTCAGGTACCCTGGGCGATTCTCAGCCTGCTGACTCGCTGAAATGAATGTCATTAGTTATTCCCACCATATCACGGCCCTCGGTCGCACTCCTTGAGGCGGGTACCGTTTCCAGTACTCCTTCCTCCGAACCGTATGCGTTTCCGTACTAGTTCGGAGTCCTTTGGGGGACGAGGGCTCGTAGATGGGGTTTTGGTCTCAGACAAAATACGAGGGGAGGTATTGGTAAAAAGAACCTCTTCCTCATTTGCACGTAGAGGTTCCGTTATTTTTAAGGACCCGCACTGTTCTCACAAAGTCGAATGCCTGAGGAGACTTCCAATAGATCGGGTGGACATATCCAAGCAGGCCGGTGTACACTAACAAATGTCGGAGGGTTGGACTCTCCGTGCTCTACAAAATCTGAATGATTTCCGTTTAAGAAAACCCCTCAATCTTTAATAATCATATCACCCAACCAATCCTTAATATAACCACTTCGCAAAAAGTAAACAACACAGTTATTAACGACGATTAAGGGACGAGACCCACCCTGTTCCTACAGAGTCCAGTTTGGAGAGACGACTGTCTGATCGAACACACTGTCGTAATAGGTATGAGGACGGTACACTAACAAATGATGGATGGAGAATTGGTATTTGTCGTGTCTCTCAAAACTTCATAAAACTCTCAGAATTAATCGTATCCCGAAAAAGAAAAACAACTCAGTCACTAACGACGGTCCGGAGGTATAGGAATCCGTGGACCATTATATAATTAGTTACATAAACCTTATATCTTTTCCTTTATGTCATCAAAAACTACAATCGTTATGATCTGAAAAATTCAATTACTTAAAAGAGAAAACATTATCTAGTAACACGAAACAATATTTAGTGACACAGGAACAATACATTTTTGCATTGAAATAGTGATAGAATTTTGATTTATCTAGAATTGCCCTCGTAACCACTTTCCTAAAAGTAAACAACCCGACTACAAACGACGATTTAGAGGTACAAGGGACGGGAATATTGCTTATATTGATTGTATATCCTCTTTATTCGTAATTGGAAATTCGTATATCCTCTTTATTCATAATTGGAAATTCTAATTAGTACAATTGGAACCCAATTTATTTAAGGAAAGAACTAACATTGAGTGATGTGGGAGTGGGATATCCTTACATTGAAATAAACCTCCCACCACGGACCAAATTCTTTTTTGTGGGAACCTTTTTTATTCAAAAAACCAATAGTCTTTCTTTCCTAGTATTTTAGGGATTCTGGAAAAATACACTTCGTGGACTAAAACTATTTCCAGTCCTGACGACTGGGGAGGCACTGAGACATAAGTAGGGATACACATTGTTTTCCATATATTCGTTTGGGGTTTTATTTCTTTAGCCTAGTCAAAGACCTTTCTGACTAAGGGGGTACAGCGAAGAAAGAACGAGGGCTAAAAGACCGACTTAAGGGTAGACCTCGTACCTACGATAAGGTGCATTAGGTTCAATAAGTCGGAGAAAAAGAGGTGATTAGAAGGATGATGTGATAGGTAAAGATTAGAGAGATATAGACACTAATTTATACATAAAAAGGTTTCTGCGGCTGAGGCAGGGGTGGAAGCTTAGTGGGACCTAGGTGGCCCCGACCTGGGGCCGTCATATCTAAGTCCCTCTCTGTCTGTCTGGTTAGTTTGTTTTTCCTCGCGAGTCTTTGTGGGGGCCGTATGTCTCTGTACGTCACATACTACCTCTACCATCAAGTCTAGTGACCCCCTTTCTATTTGAAAAGTCACTCACTACTCCTCCGTCAACTAATAGGTATATCGTTTTTCATTTAAACTTGGGGTGAGATGTCGTGTAGTGGTTTAGTCGAAATCTACCTAATTTCTGGATATATTCTTTTTTTTAATGTAATTACAGTAGGAAAGTTCATATGTGAAAGAAAAAGTGTAAAATGATAAAGACTATAACACTAAAAAGAATGTTAGTCACCGTTTAATCTAAGTTACTATATACTATAATTTGAAAATATTCTATTATATCCTCTTATGTAATTGTTTAAGACCCACTCCTCCAATAAAGAATTTATTGTCAAGTACTGGACGTATTAGTTTGTTTATAAGCTTAGGTTTTCTATGTTTCTTAACTATATTTAGTTATTCATTTTTAGATCGTTAGTTATCTTTTTATTCGTTTTCTTTACTTCCCCTTAAAGTGTTTTATTATTTAAATTTACCAAGTATTGGTCCCTTCACGTTTAGTTTAGACACTCTATCGTGGTGTGTGAGTAGTTTCACCGATTACAAATCTTTCAACAAGTTGCGGTTGACGACTACGTCTCACTGGTCGGTCTTGAGTCTGCGACGTCCAGTCTAAGTTTACATATTTTCGAAATCTTTTTGTTCAACCATAATGGATCTGTTAACTTACACGTGTATGCGTTTCAGAGTCATTAAGGTCACATCCGGACATGGGAGCTTTTTGGGAACGTGTTCACCCGAGTTTTTGTGTAAGACCTTAGTTGTCGTCGTAACGAGTGTTAACCCTTCTCCCTCGTTGGTAGGTTTACAAGTGGTCTTCACCTGACCTAACAATTTAACATCGTATTAGCATGTCATTTTGTGTTATCCTCATGTTGTACCTACTTAGAGTTTTTACGATACAACTCCTGAAGGGACCACCACGTCTAAGACCAATTCTTAGACGGGACGGTTACGTCCCCTGTACCCAAGTTCAGGACCAGGTCCTTCTAAGATTTGGACACGGGGTGTCGATGACTTCAGACGTACGAGATCTTGGGCACGAGGTGTTAGTCTCTTCGGTATGGGGGTTCTTCGGGAGTGTGCCGTCGATCTCTTATCGGGGGTGAACGACGTTGATCTCTTTAGGGCGAACGTCGTTGCTTCTAGGTCCTGGCGGTTTTTATTTATTTATTAAAAAATTTTCTATCGAGAATTTTTTTATTTTACAACTCGTTTCTTCGTTGTTTTCTAATTTCATACCCCTGAAGGAACCACCAGATCACCGATCCTGAGATACGAAGGTTACGTACCCCGGGCACCGGTTAGGGACCAGTCCCCTGATCTAGGGTGTGCGACGTTGATTCTG
Source organism: Capra ibex (assembly GCA_006410555.1). Classification (NCBI taxonomy): domain Eukaryota; kingdom Metazoa; phylum Chordata; class Mammalia; order Artiodactyla; family Bovidae; genus Capra; species Capra ibex. The sequence goes on from SJYO01013871.1 coordinate 35,684,690, forward strand.
GGCCGTGTCTGTTTATCTATTTATTGAAACTCTTTTCTCACTAAGATAAATGAGGTAAAGTATGTGGCCGTCGAGATCTATTGTATAAAAAATTCCTATTTTCGTGTCCATTATTTTCAATATCTCCTTTTGTGACTTCGCTCATCATCTTGATAGTCCTATTTGAATTCAAACTGTCTCCTCTGTCCACGTCCATCTCTCTCCCGGAACCCAGCCCACAGCACCGAACCCATCACCGAGGTATCCACAAAAAAACATAGAAAAAAAGAGTTCTTTTTTGTAAAAAAATTACTTCCTGTTTACTTTTACTTATCTGCTTATGTAGAGATAAAAAAAGGTACAATAGTAAACGGATGATCGAAACAATTCAAATGGAAGTCGTGAACATGCTGTTAGTCGTACAGAATGGCGAAAGGATTCTTCGACGTTCCTTGTCAAACAAAAACTGTCACACAGTGTCGGATAAAGGGTTATTTAGGAACATCTACTCCTCCTTCTTTTCAATACATTTATCCGGTCTTCACGTTTCCTTCGTACTTTCTTCAAGATTCTTTAGTGAGTTTATTGGAATTGGAGGTTTAGTAAGGTGACTTAAACAAACGTAAGAAAATTAGTCACTAATATTGAGAGTCAGGACTCTCGTTTCGGTAGATTTCTACCTGAAAGTATAAAAGTGACCGACACACGACGGTCCCAGTATTTTGGTCCCTGAATCCTCCGACCACACAGGGTAGAAGACACTCTCGTCTTTAGGGGAACACATTCACCAGGACCGAGACGAACCTAGGTAGGTCACCCCTCGTCAATGAGTACAACCCCCGTGAGTCAGGGACTGATCCGTCAGTCTAGACAACAGGAGGACCCATCCGTCTAGATAGATACCCTCGGGAAGGACTCCAGTGGGTTACAGTAGATCCTCTCCCTTCACACAATCAGTAGATCAGTACAGACTGAGAAACACTGGCCTACGTGATATTGGGCGGTCCGAGCAGTTACCCTAAAGAGTCCGTTCTTATGACCTCACCCAACGGTAAAGGAAGAAGTCCTGAGGGAGGTTTAGTAAGAGAGAAACCTCACGGACGGTGGAAGGTGTTGACCCGTGTCAGATCTCTTCTACACAGGGCATCTAAGACACACTCTTCCTAAACTAAGAACCGTGGAACTCTAAAAAGACGAAGGAATATCTTGGTTCGAAAGTAGTCGTACGTAAAATATAATGTTGCCATGACGTTATAATTGTTATTGTGATAGGTTGACTTTCAGAATTAAATAGATGAATTTTTTATTAATGGTACATATCACCTTGATATACATTGAAACAAGATATAAAAAGTTCAGAGGACATTTACACGATAGTATGAAAGTATTAAATTTTTTCTTTTTATTTTGGACGGTGTCTGTTTTGTAACTTCTTTCTCGTACCGTCACTCGGTCATTCTGATATAATTGATTTTGTCTTCTCTGTCAATGTGATTTAAATCTTCGACACCCCAACCCCCCACAAGTTGAGAGGATCTTTCCTGCGACGGGGTTCGGACGACCTTTTGGTGTCGTTAAGTGTCTCTGTGGAGTATCGTTTCTGAGACTCTGCCCAGACCTTTTGACAGGTAGACACTTGTATTTGAATGAACGTGCAGGTCTAACGAACAAAGTCGTCGATGACAGGAAAAAAAAGAGGGGTCTTATCGGTGATTAAACTTATCTTACAGACCTGTTGGAGTTTGACAAGAATCTCTTATACAAACGTCTCCTACAGACGAGAAACTTGAACAGGTTTTTTGGACCCTGAGACAGGCGACAGGGAGGACCCAGACCCCAGAAACAAGAAGGACTGCTGAGGATAACGTAGGTGAGGAATGGAAGAGAGGAGGAGGGGTAAAAGAGGAAGTACTTTCGAGAAGATTGATGTGATTAAAAAGAGAAGAAGAAAGGAAGTATAAAGAGATTTACCGAACGATTGCAATCTGTTTACAGAAGGTTACAATCCTTTTAGTCTCCTTCCGTACATCGAAATCTCTGACAAAAGAACAATCTCGAACTCAAAATCGTAAGAGTGGTCCTCGTCGAAAATAGTAATTCATTATTCGGGATCCTATATACTTTATTTACGAGTCGTGCAAATCTCACGACACAGGAATAATTAATCGATTGGTTGTGTCGGAAGGGACGTCAGACACTCAATGATCCATGGGAGGTGTCTGAACATACTCCTGACTTTGAGGAAAACTTGAGCCCCTACCGGACCAATAACCATCCCTCCCCTCTTCACGAACAGAGGTTCCTATGTCTTTCTTTCTGTTCCACGTCCGTCGTACCTGACCTTTGAACGCTTACAAAGTAACAACCTTCAGACGAAAAGGGTTCAACGGGAACTGGACCCAGTTGTGTCAGGTGGTGGGGGTGAGGAGGAGGGGAGGATCTGTGTTGTGTGTGACGACCCTGAAAGACAAAATAGACCTTCCCTTTTCTTTCCTTTCCATGTTTGTCCCCTCACCGTTCCTCCTTTTACTATTCTTTCTTTGAGTCTGGAGACGTGTGTTAGTCTGTGGTCAAATTATTAGCGGACAGGGATCTTGTCTTGTCCCGAAGGGACCACCGAGTCGCTGTTTCTTAGACGGACGGTTATGTCCTCTAGGCCCAAACTAGGGACTCAGCCTTTCTAGGGGACCTCTTCCTTTACCGTTGGGTGAGGTCGTAAGAAAGGACCCTTTCGGGTATCTGTTTCCTCGGACCACCCGATGTCAGGTGCCCCAACGTTCTCAGTCTGTGTTGAATCGCCGATTTGTTGTTCTTGTCTTCGTTCTCGTGTAATGCCCACCCCACCGGCACCTCTCTTAGAGGGGTCTCGACTGCAATAGTGGTGGTTTATTGGTGAAAGATCCAAAGTGTCGACGAGTCTGAAAGACCTTAAAAGAATACTAGGACACGGTCTTTGGTGTCGGGAGACACAGATGTCCCACCTATGGTCGCGTCGGACCCTACCCTACCCTCCCACTCCTTACCCTATCCCTCACCACCCCCTACCCTATTCCCCCACCCCACCCCACCCCCTCTGAAACTTTCTTAGGATATTCTATGATTCCCTCTAAGTTTGACCCTTACACCTTAAATGTTACCTTTGGTCTGTGCATTAGACAGAAGGACAAGAGTCTAAACTCAGATTTAAATCTAGTGTACACCTTCTCGTCCTGGTCTGGACCTTTCGAAAAGGACGGTCCGAGTGTAGGGAAGCGGAGAAGATAAAACCGAGTCTCTCCGTCAAAACGCAACAAAGACAAAAACTCTATCTTCCCGGTACCTTTCGATCGGGGGAACCGGAATCTCTCAGAATAGTTGAGTTGAGACTCTTCACGAGGAGCTTTTGAGGATAATTACAAACGACTTTGTAAAAGGTATAGAGAATCTAGTCACTCTGGACTTGCTACAAACAAACCCACATTGGTTGAACCGACAACCCTCGGTTGATAAAGGGTCACATTTTCAAAGTCAAATTTGATTTCCTTTAGTTGGGACTTATAAGTAACAACGACTTGAGGTTAGGAAACCGGTGGACTATGTTTCTCGGTTGAGTAACGTCTTCCGGGACTACGACCGTTTCTAACTCCGTCCTCCTCTTCCCCCACTGTCTCCTACTCTACCAACGTCCCATAGTGGCTGAGTTACCTATACTCAAACTCGTTTGAGGTACTTTACCACTTCCTGTCCATTCGGACCACACGACGTTAGGTACACCAGCATTTCTCATCCTACGTCGACTCGTTGACTTGTCTTTCCAAAGTCATCCATAGTTCCGAGATCCGGAGACTTACGTCCCACTCAAAATTCTCTTTTGAGTCGTTGGACCTCTCTAAGTGTCGTCTAGAAACGGAGTGGGGTTCTAGAAAGGAGGCGATCTGGTCACTTCTGACTTCCCCACCAAAATCACTGTGTGTGGCGAGGGAGAGCGTAGGGGGTGAGGGAATAGGTAGAAGACCGGGTAGATCTGGGTGGGGGTAGGAGGGTGAATTGTAGGGGGGTTGAAACAAGTTCAACGAGGGAGAAAGACGTTACGAGAGGACTAGGAAGTCAAAAAAGGAAGGTCCAAGACACGATGGATTCTCAGAAGAGAGTAGAATAGTCGACCTATATTAAAAAGTAAAGTAAAATAACTTTCTGTTTCGTCACATAGCCATAAAGTGTATTCCAGGACGTAAAACTAATAAATATTCATTCAGGTCAGAGAGACCTAGAAGACTATCAACCGGTGGATTAAGTCCTGATCAAACAATATTAACGAACTTATTGTGGGTTGTCACACAGAGTGAGTAACATCTTTCTTCAAATTATGAATTACATGTTTACTATTTACACCCGAATACCTACGTACGAGTCAGCACACGTTGAGAAACGTTGGGGCACCTGGTATCGGGCGGGAGGCGACAGGTACCCTAAAAAGTCCGTTCTTATGACTTCACCCATCGGTAAGGGAAGAGGTCCCTAAAAGGGCTAGGTTCCTAACTTGGGAGTAAACGTGACGTCCGTCTAAGAAAGGGTGACTCGGTGGTCACTTCGGACTTACACCGGAGCTTATTCTCGTTGCAACCTAGATAAGTCACCACCCAGTACTGTATGTTGACTACAGGATCCCCTCTGTCGTTCACCAAAGGACCGGACAGGGGTCGATCTTGTGTGTCGAGTGGTGTGAACGGAGGTAGTCAGAGGTTGAAACGAGGAAAGGGACGGTCGGTTCAAGTTGAGGAGTAGTGACGACTTTTTACAGTTTGAGTAAAGACCCAGACTTCGAAAATAAAACTGTAAGAAGGATGGACTTTACGGGACGAAGTGACGAAGATTGACACATTCAGAACGGGAGGAAGGGTCTGAGTCAAATTTCAGGAGGTTGATGTCGTAACACGAATAAGAACTTATTTAGGTCAGAGAAAGACCTAGTAAAAACTCTCAACTAACGGACTAGGTACCGATCGAACAACAACAACGAAGTTATTATGGGTTGTCACACAGATTGAGTAACATCTTTCTTCGAAATGTAAACTATGTGTTTCGACCACTTCGAAAGGAGGGGGTCGAATCGGGAGCCATCACATTCGTCTATCCTATTCCCAGGGGTCTCCTTTTCGTGGTCTACATCGAAAACTGTATTCTTGGTGGTAAAATCCGGATTCGGTGAAACACTAGATTCGGACCGGTGCCACAAACGGGAACTTATCCAGAGTCATTACTACTAGTTCCCTTGTTTTCTTGTTTCTGACAATGTTCCGTTCTCTTCATTGCTGACATCTATTGTTTACCAGCTTTTCTGAGTTAAGACAAAGTTATCATTTCTAGTCCGTCTTCGTGAAAGACTTGATAAAACGTCTTAAATCTACGGGAAGTTCCCAAGTTCGGTGGTTTAGTTGACCTTGAGTCTCCTACCACTATAATTGGAAAATAGTGGGACATTAAAGTTAGTTGATTTCGAACATGAGACAGTTGAAAACGGGGTTTAGGTACTACTTAAAGAGAGACGAGTTCGGGGAAATACTTATACGTATATGAGAATCGAATTTTGAAGGGGTCAACACTACATGTCCCTCCGTGACGAAACCACTCCGGGGACACAAGAGGAGTGAACGACTTTCATCATTAAGGAAGGAAGAGGTCAAACAACCGAACCAACACTGAAAACCGAGTTGTGGTTCTCCGTTTGGGTCAAAAGGTTATTGTCATCGTTGCACGAGACTTCCTTCCCGTTGGCTACTTTTAAGGGGTGGGGACCTAAGAGCAAAGACGAGTCGATGGTCGACCCGTTAAACGAAGTTGGGAGAACTGGCGAATGAGTAGTAGACATTTTACTGATAAGACTACTACGTGAGAGATTTTGGGAAACCCCAATTATGTAACACTATGATTAGTAAGGTCGGAACTTTGAAGATCGTGGATGTGACAACGATGGTAACTTGACGTCATTGGACGTAACAGTGAATAGAAGAGTATAACTGCAGACCAAGTAGGTTGAGTAAACGTTGAAGAAGTTCTTGGTTTTACACAGGAAATCAATAAGCGTCGGGACAGAGAACCTATCTTCAAGACCATTACTTATAAAAAAACCATTATTACTGTTATTGTCTAGCAATGATTACGGACATGGGAAAAAGGACTACGACGGAACTCCTACGACGACAAGAATGTCGACCTTAGGTGCAACCCAGTGTCAAATGTGGTCATTGGTCTAAACCCCAGGAATTGTCGTAGTAACCCCGAAGGGTCCACCGAGTCATCATTTCTTAGACAGACGGTTACGTCCTCTGTAGTCAAACTACGACCCAGTCCTTCTAAGGGGATCTCCTCCCGTACCGTTGGGTGAGGTCATAAGAACGGACCTTTTAGGGTAACCGTCTTCTCAGACCTCCCGATGTCAGGTACCCCAGTGTTTCTTAACCGCGTTGTCGAGTAACTGGTCGAGAGGATCGGGACCTGACACATGGAATTATGAAGAACAAGATACACTTTTTCTGGGTGGCGAGATGGATAAATTCGCGATAGAAACTCCAACAGATAATGAATGTCGACTAGTGTGACGACTAAATTTTTAAGTGGTCAAAGAATAATTCCCATTTATTCTATTATTATATTTCGAGAATCTTAGAGAGTATCATTCGGGAGTTGTCTACCTACGATAATAATGATAAAATTTTCATACGGAGGTAACACAGGAGGAAAGGGGGTCGGGGATGGGATACTGTCAAGTATTACCTTCTTTATGTAAAAATTTTAATTGGATACTTAAACAAAAAAGGAAAGACAAAAATACCGACGTGGCGAGTCGAACACCTTAGAATCAAGGGAGTGACTCCCTAACTTGGGCGTTGGTGTCGTCACTTTCGCGTCTCAAGGTTGTTGACTTGGCGGTCCCTGAAGGGTTGGATACTTAAAGACTTTTATGTGATGTCAAAGTCAGACGAGTCCAACAGTATTGTTTGATGGTATTGGACCCGGTGAATATTTGTTGTCTTTAACTAAAGAGTGCCAAGACCTGCAAGGTCTTCAGGCTCTAGTCCTACGACCGGAACGGTACCTGTGAGGGCACCAATGTCTGCGTCTGAAGATCATCGGAGTGGACTACCTTTCTCGCTTGGTTCCAGAGAAAATATTCTCACGACTAAGGTAATGCTCCCGAGGCGGGAGTACTGGATTAGTGGAGGATTTCCGGGGTGGAGGATGTTGGTAGTGAGTCCTTCCCTCCCGAAATTCTGTACTGAAAACACCCTTGTGTAAGTCAGGTGTGTTGACGGAATGAATTTCTATGGTAGTATTCGCGGACTTGACTCTGTCACGAGTGATAAGTATTGAGTCATTTGTTTTAAGATTTTCAAGTTAGGTAAAAATCAAGATCCGATTTAAGGTACGACTATTTTATCCTATCTTATGTCCGAATAGCGAGTCTGTAGTCTTCCTACGAAACAAAATATTTTTTCTAAGTTCTCTCTAAAATTTTTATTAATTCGAAGTGAATTCTTGTTAAGGAAAACTCAAGTTTAAGAGTCCTCGTCCCGTTGTTATAATGTACTTCACTTCATGAAGACACAGAGAGGGTGTGTACTTCTCAAATTAAACGTTTCTAACGATTTCTGAGACTACAGAAGATCCAAATCGTGGGAAGATTAATTTGCAAAAGGACAGAGTAAAGTAACCCTTTTCGATAATTTAACGGTCCGTATAGTTACTTGTCGTCACTATAAAGAAAATTTGAATCGTAGTATTTAGTGGAACTGAAATGTCTCGGTGTGCACCCCTACCTCCCCTTACACCAGACAAATATAAATCGCCGATACTAGATCAGAAACGTTTTGACAGTCTCCAACTACTTTCTCTCTTTCGTATTATTTCGTCTCTTCACAGACAGACACCTACACACACAAGACTAACACCACAGACACACGTCTACACACAATTTTCTATTTCAACTAATAAGTTGGAGTCTAGTGTATAAAATCCTCTCGACCTAACTTTGTAAACCTCTCTTTTCTTCTCATCAGTGACCTCAGGACCCTTTAAAATTAAGTGTAAAGAGTTCCCTTATTCGTTACGTAGATGAATTCCTTTTTTTTTTTTCTCCCAAATTAAATGTCTTCGGGGAAGTTCCTCTTATTTCTTATACCTTATTATTTCATCCTTCATATACTACAACAATTTCGAAATTGTTCACCATTGATAATTTCGTTAAAGGTTAGTTTATTTTCCCTTCTAACTCTTTCTTTCTAAAGGATTTACGAGTCTTTGACCTTATACCTGTGTACTATCTTTTAAATAAAATGAAATTATTAACATACTTCTTATCCCAAACATTATTAGATATCCATATCTTTAAAGATTCTCAAGTTGATTTGTTAAGATTTTTGTGAATACACCCTATTTATAAACATTTAACTTCAAAAAAAAAAAAATGAAAAAAGAAAAAACCCAATTTCTGTAAAAATAGTAAATCATATGTTATCTTGATGTTAAGATATATCTATATGGGTCAATTAAAAGTACGCAACTAATTAGGAAGGTAGTGAGAACAACCTGGTCACCCATTAAACGTAAAGGATAAGTGACTACGTCTTTGATCTTTGATTGACCCGTTCAACACATTGAACGGGTTCCTATCAGCCAATTAGAGTCACCTCGATCGACCTTGGTCCCGTATTCAGGGACTAAGTGACACGTCGGAAAGTCCCGACACTTTGACAAGAAGGACAAATGTAAACGTCAAATTGGTTGTGTGTAACATGTGGACCTTTCCAAGACTTGTACCATGTTCCGTCTCTCTTTGTCCATGTGAGAAAAAGACCGACAGGGGTGGTTCTCAGTCTGTAGTCCTAGAAGGGACTTGGATTCATTGACCAAACACTGTTTGTTAATACCTTCTCGGTTTTGAGATTCGTCTTGAATACTTCACTTCTGTTTTGTCCGACGAACAATTTTTAACGTCAAATAATCTTCAGTCACGATTTATACTATCAAAATCGATGACTGATTCGGTTTCTCTCAAAGAAAGAGTTGGTGTAACAAATCGTAAAGTACAAAGCTTAAACGCGTTCACTGAACGTTTTATTTAACAAAAAATTTTTTGTGTGAGTATTTCTCGTAACCATATATAATTTAGTATCACAATGAATTTACTAAAGAAGATTCATAAGTTTACCCGTATTGGAGATTAAAGACACAGAAGAGACACATTCCGACATCAAATGACCTATTATCACTCTAAATTATTATCACTCATAATTATTCACGAAATATACACCTAATTGAGGTAGGAGTGTTGTTGAGAATCCCCATCCGTAATAATAATGGAGACATAATGTCGACTTTTTGACTATGAGGTTTATAATTCGTTTACCTAAACCCAATGTATGTATCGTCCACCATTAACCGGGGTCCTACCGTCCAAGGGTTCGGACGGTTATCTATGTTACAGTCGTCGATGTTATCTATTCAGGTTACTCGTGTCTATTCTTTACCTGGAAGTATTCCAGCTGAAATATATAATATAATAGAAGTTTTTCAATTCAAAAAGGCAATGTATCAAAAGACGGGACTAGGTGATTTTACAATATTTCGTCCTTTTGTTACAGTCGAGTCAGTAATCCTTAGGTCTTTATCTTTTGAACATTATAGACACAATTAGTAACATTTATCTTCTTTAGTACTTTTTCCACATGTGTACTCTTAGAAAAATTTGGAAGAATTCCGTTTTCTCAGTTGTCTCACAATCAGTGAGTCAACACAAACTGAGAAACACTGGGGTGACATCGGGTGGTCCGGGGAGAGAGGTACCTTAAGAGGTCCGTTCTTATGACCTACCCAACGGTAAGGGAAGAGACCCCTTAGAAGGACTGGGTCCCTAACTTGGATCTAGAGGACGTAACGTCCGTCTAAGAAATGGTAAATTCAGTGGTCCCTTCGGGTTCCACTTTTTCCCCGTAACGATTGTAGAAGGTAGAAAGTCGGTATTTCTAATAAAAATTAAAAATAAAATAAAAAACCAGAAGCAACAATACGAGCCCGAAAGAGATCAACGTCACTAGTCCCCGAGAGGAGACCAACTCCACACATCCGAAGAGTAATTTTACCGAAAAGAGTAACGTACCCGGAGTCATTAACACTGATCGACCGGGTCAACGAGACACCATACACCTTAGAAAGACTTGGTCTCCACCTTGGGTAACTGTCCACCTAAGAATTAGTGACCTGGTGGTCTTTTCAGGGTATTAAAAATTAAAGAATCCTCTGTTATCAGAACAGACAAAAAAGTTCTAAAAAAAAAATTACACCCGGTAAAATTTTCAAAAATAAATTAGACAATGTCATAACAAAGACGAAATAAAATAAATAAATAAAACCCCCCCCCGTCTTTCCGTATATCCCAGAATCGAGGGACTGGTCCCTAGTTTGGGTGTGAGGGACGTAACCTTTCGCTTCAGAATTGGTGAACTGACGGTCCCTTTAGAGTCAGACAGACAAAAATTACAGAGCTTTATGATATTTCTTTATTTGACCGTAGTGTTTTTCCTTTCTTGGGTAGTTCAGACTTAAAGTTTATTCTGTTTTTTCGTATCCCGAAAAGTTTCCATTCGTAATTGATCTGACCCGTAGAGGGGTAACGTAATACATTTAGTCTTGTCTCTCAGACCAGTTCAAGTTAATACGAGTAGTGTGGTGTCTCGTTGGTAAGCCTTCGTAAAACGAAATCAAGGAAGAACAAGGATTAACGCGGACTGTAAGAAACAGGCTCCAAAGGAAGGTGCAACACGGACAGACGGTAAAGGTACCGCGAAGGAAAACAATGGATAGGAGTGTCTAGAGAAAGAGTGAGAAGTAGAACACGGTTCAAAGGGACGTCTGGAAACGGTGAATCAAGAACGAAGTAACTTAAAGTCAGTGGGTTCAACACGTGACTAAAACAAAAACGAAAAAGGACCTCCAAGATCAGACTCAGTGTCCCTTTCTAAAGAAAGAACTGTCGACCACTTCGCTCTACTAGACATACAGTCTAATAAACCCGTCCTAGGAGTGGTGGGAAATGGCCGTTAGTCAACCGAGAAGACCCTTTACGTCCTAGGACCCTCTGGGACGAGGGGATTTCGTACAGGGATCACCCCTGGAGTCTAAATCGTGGCCCCGGAAAACAATTTTATTTCACACAAAAAGTGTGTGTAGTTGTCTTCTTACCTATTTCTACACGAAGTATATATGTCACCTTACAGTGACCCGGTACCTTTCAATGCTTTGACACGGTAAACGTCTCTGTACCTACCTGGATCTGTGATAGTATGTCCTACTTCATTCAGTCTTTCTCTTTTGGTCTATAACGTATAGTTACGTATATACTCCTTAGATATTTTCACCATGTCTACTCGGATAAACGTTTCGTCTTTATCTCTGAGTCTGCGTCTCTTGTTTGTGCACCTGTGGTTCCACCCCTTCCTCCTCACCCTACTTGACCCTCTGACCCTGACTGTATGTGTGTGGTGATACATATTTTGTCTGGTGATTACTCTTGGATGACATGTCGTGTCCCTGCAAATGAGGTACGAGACACCACTGGATTTACCCTTCCTTTAGAATTTTTCACCCCTACATACATATGCATATCGTCTAAGTGAAACGACACGTCGTCCTTGATTGTGTTGAAAATTTCGTTGATATGAGATTACTTTAAATTACTTTTTTAATTCACACAAAAAGTTTTCCTTAATCTCAAAAGATGGTCCTCAGGGTAGCAAGACGAACCTCCTGTCCCTCCTTTACCCCAAGTCCTACCCTTACAGGTATGTGCCCGACCAAGAACCCTACCCTCCGGAATTCCCTTCTGTTCTGACGGGCTCCCCGGTCCCCTTCCGTTGACCACTCCCCCGACACCCACCTTAAGTGTTCTCCACCGGCAGTTGCTTCTCATTCCCACCAGGGGAACAAACTAGCTGAGTGGGACCGACTCACTACTCACTGAACTACGATCTTCGACAACGGTAGTCTCTTTACCCAGTGTTCCAAGAAGGGGGGTGGACGGAGGGGTAGTGTTGGGTCCTCTTGTCTGATTTTGAGCGAAACGTCCTTCAAAAGAACAAATTTCACTTACCTCTTTATACGCTCCGTAGGGTAACGAAAGGAATAAGGTTATGAGTCTCACTTTTTATACTAGGATATATAAATAAACGGGTTTTACATTGAGGTCAACAGTGTTGTTTAGCTTTACTGCCTCCTTCCCCCTGATATCTGTCGACGGTAGACAGAGGTACTTTGATGTTTTTGGAGGAGTTCTTCGTCTGAGCGCGGGACTACGAACAGAAGACGAAGGAGGGGAGGGTGACTGGGAGACAAGAAAGACTCCGTTTCGAAGGTGAGGTAGAGATCCCTACCACGACTTCTTTGTCCCGATCCGAAAGACCCTTCTAGACCCGTCGACTCAAAAGGATTCCCTCTTTTTTCTCTCCTTTAGGTTCCCCAAACCCGTCGACTGTAAAGGTGGGTAGTTGGGTGAGTTCCTACAACAAGAGGATTATGAGTTCTCGTTCAGTGTCTAAGTAGATTGTCTCTGCCCGGGAATTGAAACCTTCTGGTCATGGAGTCACGTCGGTCCCTCTTTTTCTTTCACCCGGTCCACAACTCTCTGGACGCAAGGGGTGAAGGGCCGGTGTGAACAGTGCACTGGAACTCGCTTCGAGAAGTGGAGGAACACAGAATCAACTGAGTAGATACTTTACCCCTGTTATCGGACTGGGACTTGGTGGGGTGTCCGACTGTAATGAAGAGCATGTGGGATTGGCGACGACGACGACGACGACGACGACGATTCAGCGCAGTCAGCACAGGCTGAGACACGCTGGGGTGTCTGCTGTCGGGTTGTCCGAGGGGGCAGGGACCCTAAGAGGTCCGTTCTTACGACCTCACCCGAAGGTAAAGGAAGAGGTTACGTCCTTTCACTTTTCACTTTCACTTCAGCGAGTCAGCACAGGCTGAAAATCACTGGGGTACCTGATGTCGGATGGTCCGAGGAGGTAGATACCCTAAAAGGTCCGTTCTCACGACCTCACCCCACGGTAACGTGGGATTGATCCTCCATGAATTTTTGCATAAAGTATGTTTTTGTTTTATCACAGTCACTTTCCAAATCCGTGAACCCGTTTGATGTACTCCTTTTAAAATGTTTTTACCTAAGGGCTAAGGCATAGGGAGTCTATTAAAGGTAAGACGTCTCCCGTCTCCAGTAAGGGCGAAAATATTATACAAGAATAGACGGAAAACCTTTCGACGAGACCCCTTTTTGTTCCGGCCTTCATTACTTCCTTGGGCCCTTCCGTCCAAGGAGTTCTGAGTGGACGATCCATGCTCGCCAAAGGACCCGTCAAAGATTTACTTAGTTGAGTGCTTCAGAGGTACACCCTCTGTCACACTACGGGACTAGGGGTGTAGGGCCCCCGACTCCACCCCCTAGAGAGCCAGTCGTTCACCACCCAACTTGGGGCAGAAGATCGAAACACGCTACGACGGCGACGTAGACGAGTCGGGTGGACGACGGGATGTTGTTCTCTGTTGTGTCAGTGGTCCCCTCGTTCTGGACACACGTGTGTGTTTCCTGAATAAAAACACGGTTGACCGTAAATAGTCAGTTTGAAGGTCGTGGTTTCTTGAAGACTAATATACACGAACACACGCTCGAGCCAGGGAGTCGACACAGACTGAGGAACACTGAGGTACCTGATCGGGTGGTCCGAGGAGACTTTACCCTAAAGGGTCCGTTCTTGTGATCTCACACAACGGTGCGGGAGGAGGTCCCCTAGAAGGATAGGGTCCCTGGTTTAAGCGTAGACGACGTAACCGTCCGCCCAAGAAATAGTGACTCGGTAGAAGACTCACAGACATCATTTTGAGTAGACTTCTCTAAGTCAAAGTTCTACACTACGCCGGGCCGGATGTGACGTCCTCAATTATTCGATTCCACCTTGGACTACATACTTTGGGGGATCCAGTGGAAGACAAGGTCAGTCCCCACTACCCAACTCTAAAAACCAGGTCAGACTACTGACGGAGATATTTCATACAAGACACGACTGAATATAACATTGTCGTCCCTAAGGACGAATCTTTTCCTTCCTTCAACACTGTGTCAGGAAGTCTCTATTTCTAAATGACTCTCCAAAACTTTACAGACATATTACATCGTCCCAAAGACAAGACCGAAGGGACCGGACCGACCGGGTCCCGACCGTCGAAGTGGGTCTGACAGAGGACGGGATTTGATGGAGAACTTTCCTGGAGGTAACACTCTTTCATCTGGTACCTAAGGTCTTATTGTCTAAATTTTCCACTTCCCCTAATGGGTGTCCAGACCGAATCGAAGACGACCGACTCCACGTACTCGGTACTCCTACCCCTGCGGGTCTGAGCCAAATTTGTCTCTCTTCACAAATGAGTTCTGGATAGACTCGTCTCTGGTTTAGGACCACCTTCCGTCGGTTCTAGATCTTTCCGCTAGACTCGTAGGTCCTTCCCTAGGTCTCTCCCGTGTCCGAGGTAGCACTCCTCCCTCCCGCCTTTACGGTCCGGCCCGACTCCAGTCACGGTTCCCGAGAACCGTCCTTACCTCCCCGTGTCACGAATAAAGTTTCGACCGAATCCCACCTTCCTTACCTCCGATTTCGCCGACACGACTCGACGAGCCCGGCGATATTTTACTCGTTCTCCTAGGGTGCTACACCGGTGTCCTCCCTGCCACAGTCCTCCGTCTCGTCGTTAAGGATATAAGTCTTCGGGAGCACAAGAGTTGTCTATGTGTTGTTGTCGTTACATGGGTAGCACCTCCAACCAGACGTAAGTCAAGACATTTGTGGGTAGTCTACGGAGGAGACACGTTCTGTCGTGACCCACGTTTCTCCTCTCAATTGATTATTTAAGTGTTTTCCTCTCTGTCTTCCCGGTTGTTGTGGCCCCGTCCCCCTCCTTATTTGGTTCTCTTTCAGACACGTCCATTACGGGAGAGAAGGGACTTAGACGGTGACTGTCTATTAGTATTATTTCATAGTTCTGTACGGATAACGGAATATGAGGTAAGTAAGTAAATATTACTTTAAACATTTCTTTTAAGTAAACCTTGAGGAAACCCGGACCTCAACCCTCTGTGGTGCTCCGTCGTCTTCGTCAAGGACGGGAGTTCCTTGAACGGTCGGGCCGACCCGAGGTGTCAAAAACAAACAAACAGACAAACAAAAAACCGACGGTCCGTATACCCTAGCATCAAGGGCCTGGTTAAAATCGGTGACCTGTCGGTCCCTTTAGGACCCGGGTGTCAGAAACGACAGTCGAGTCGAGGCTAGTGCGAGGTGGGAGCCTCGGGAGTCAAAGGTGAGACCCCACGTTCGCCAGGAAGATGAAGTCGTGTAGGTTTTTAGTTTACGGAATAAAGAAGGGGTTTGAGGTCCGGTGGACAGAACGTGCAGAGTCTAGTTGTGTGGTGGGAGAAGCAGGTCCAGTGAGAGACTAAGCGTAGGACCGCTCACAGGAGTGTAGGACCGCTCACAGGAGTGTAGACCCGGGAGAAGGGGTAAGGAAGAGATGAGGACACCAAGACCTAGACCTCCGCGTACCACAGGCCCGTTCGTGTCTCCGGGCCCTCCGACCGTCTGGATCGTTATCTCGGGTCTAGTAGTGGGGGTTATATTGTACGCCGTGTCACTCTGAGTTTGCTACGAGTAAGAGAAGAGAAATGAGCCCAACAAAACTTTAAGTGAAGGTGAATGTTTGGCAAAACGATAAAAAAAGAGGAACGTCAGGTAGGGAAATAGAAGACTTTTGAGACAAATTATGACACAGTAAAAGGTCCCACTCGCGAAGACCAAAGGGATAACGGACTCAGTACAAGGATGGAGTACCATGTTACCAGGTCCAGAAGCCATTAACGTGGACAAATAAAGACAATCTGACGCTCGTAGAGACGTCCTGTCATTTGTTGGCGTCCTGACTCTGCCTCGGAAAATAGGTTTAAAGAGGTCACGGACCTTGTGTTATTTCATAATAAGGGACACATCGGGACAGTATAGACGACTTATCGAGTGTCAAGTGTCTGTACGATTTATGCACAAACCACAACTCTGACTATTACTCACCGAAATCAAAACTTTATAGTCATTGAAACACTGAAAGAAAGACACAGTCTTAGACTTTTCTTTTTTTTGTAGAACGGGAGATTGATGGGGGACGGGTCACGGAACCATCCACCCGACGAGTCCCGGGAACCGACTCTCGACGAGTGATCTATGAATACTTCTCTCCTCTCCTACTCCACAAGGACGGGCCGAACCTTGTCGAGTAGAAAGGGTATCCCAAACGTAAAATTGTCCTTCAGGGAACTATAACCTTATTTCCAAGGAATTAACGTATTAAAATCTGTTCCCCTATGAAAGACCCATTCCACTCCTGTTGTTCGGAAAGAATTAAAACCCTAGAGTAAGGTATCTGACAATTGATAAGACACTCCGATCCCCCTTTTTACCAGAGACTTTAGGACTTAAATTCGTAAGGTAAGAGACTTACTACACAACAGGAGACCGGACAAATGATTTTTACGAAGTTAAGGTCTGCAAAGATAAAGTGACCCTGGTCAACAGGTCACTTGTAGTAAAACGTTTGCAAACAGAGTAGAAGAACGGGTCCGAACCCGAGGTATCAGATTGGGACTTACGAAGGACGCTTGTGGGAGGGGAGGTAGAGGTAAGAGGGAGGGGACTACGTGGCCCGTTTCGACGAGGTAGTATGGATCTGAACACGGTGACTCGTGACGTCTTCAACGGGTCGACACGACTGTTCACAGTGGACTGTATGCACTGGGTATAAAGTTCACCCGGGAACTGTGGAAGACCTTTGGGATTGTGTAAAGGACGACTCTATAAATATAGGACGGTAAAAGAGAGAAGTCAGTGTTTAGGTTAGCAGGCAGAAGGAGGACATAGAAGTGAAAGTTGCCTACTAAAGACAACTTTGACACTCGAAGTGTCAAGTGTTTCTTCTACCTTTGTTAATCTACCTTTGAGAGTTGTCAAGTCGTAATTGATGGATGGAGGTACGAGTCAAAGACGGAAGACAGGATAATTCCAGTTCCCAAACCCAGGGAGAGGGTAGGGGCGGGCACATCTACAATAAGACAGAATAGATGAGCGCCCGAGGTCGGACGTGGTAGTGAAGGAGGGAGGGAGGAGTTAGTCGGAGTAGTCGTAGGAAGTTAACGACTGGATAGAGAGATCTGTTGAGGGGGAAATGAGGTACAGGGGAAGCCGATGGTAGAGTAAACAAGTGAGGGGTACGTCTTGTTGATGAACTGTATTAGTAGACATGAGGCACAAAGGTGAGAAAGTGAAGGGAAGGGAGAGATTGACTGAGGTTCCGAAGACAACGATTTCGATTCGAGTACCGTTGAAAGGCGTGTAGACTATGTCTACTAGTGAGAAAGGAAAACGGAGAGACTCCGAGGGACCAGGGCGAGGATGGAGGGTTCAGCGAGGAAGGACCAACGGAAACGACCGAGGAGAAGGAGAGGACCTTGAATTTACGTTCACACATGGTCCTAAGAGAGAAGGAGAGAAGGAAGAAACGTGTCTACCAAGAGAGAACCTTCGGGTGCCGATAACCATCGTGAATATCAGGTTGCTGAGATGTATAGGAAGAGAGGATCCTGGAGAGAGGACTTGGTGTCTGAAACGGACAGAAGAATGGACCGTATAGTCAGACACTAAGCCAACGACTCAACACAGGCTGAGAAACGCTGGGGTACCTAACGCCGTACCCTCCGAAGGGACAGGAAACGATAGATAGACGACCTCAAACGAGTCTAAGTACCCCCAGATTAACCATAGAGTTTTAATTGTACGGGGGATACCCTACGAACCAAAGGGACAAAAGGCGTAAAAAAGGATAAAGTTTTTCAGTATGGTGGTGGGAAGGTCACGGGTCCGTTGTCAGAACTGGAATAGGAACTAAAAAGACAAAGGAAGTAAGTAAGTCATGTAGGCGACGTAGTTGTTTTGAAACACGAACTTAATACAGAGTCTAGACGGACGGAGAGAGGTAAAGACGACGATTGAGATCAGTAGTTAAGAGAGAACTCAACCACCCTCTTGTTAAATTGAGGAAAGAGAAGAAGGTAAAAAACAGGGAGGAGTTAGGTAAAAGGTGATTCGTGGGTGTCGCTAGCAAAAAAAAAANTCGCTAGAAAAAAAAAAAAAAAAAATTAATTAATCGAGACAAAAACGAAGTTTAGAAGGTCACCCAAGTGTAGCCCAAATCTTATTCGGGTTAGAGGAATAGGGTGAGACGTGTCGAGGAACACTAGACTAGGGACAAAGGGACGACTGGAATAAGGTGGGAAGAGGAGTTAATGATACAAGGTCCGTGTGACTGGATGAAGGACAATAAGTGTGTACAATTCACGGTTGGACGGGGTCCCGATGACCCGAACGACTTGAGACGTACCTAGTACATTTGAGTTGACCAAGTTTGGGTAATAAGTACAGGACAACATACAGAAATACCGAGTTAAAAAAAAGGAAAAGAAAGAAAGTATTAAGAATTGAGATTTTACGGATTGTTTTATAGAATGAGAATCATCTATTAGTTATTGTACAAAAACTTATTTGTTTTCACTACGACGAGACACTTTGAACAAGTCACTAACTAAGTACGAAATTAGTGGAAACTATTTCTGATACGGACCCGTCGATAGTTTTTGACGACGACGACGACGATTCAGCGAAGTCAGCACAGGCTGAGACCGACGGTCTACCGTCGGGTGACCCGAGGCGGTAGGGACCCTAAGAGGTCCGTTCTTGTGACCTCATCCAACGGTAAAGGAAGAGGTTACGTACTTTCACTTTTCACTTTCCCTTCAGCGAGTCAGCACAGACTGAGAATCGCTGGAGTACCTGACGTCGGATGGTCCGAGGAGGTAGGTACTTTTTGACTATCCTAATTTTAAGTTACACTTAACTTAGCGTTTATTATATGATTGTAATAAGTCTCAGTTAGGAAAGTTTACGATAAAAACTCTCGAAGACTCTGACATTATTTTACAATTATCTTGACAGAAGAAGAGTTAGATAGGTGGAGGGTGACAACTGTCCACCTCAAGACTAAGGGGACGGTTTTGTCCCAGGAGAAACGGGTAACCTTACTTTTAAACACCTCTCGTCTGTTCTTACTCCGTACCTGACCGGTGAATGGACGAGAGAGGGGATGACGCCAAAAGAGTTGTCGGACCATAGTAGGTGCCTGCATCGGGATTATAAAGCGAAAACAGAAACTATAAGACGTAAAGTAAGACTCCCCAGATGCACACCTAAATAAAAAATGACTAAAACGAGTACTATGTCCCTTGAAGTAGTGTATAGAAATCAATACCTTTTATGAAAGTAGGAAAAAAAGTCATTACTATAAAAGACAAGAAAAATGACAGAACAGACCTTGAGGTCAAACTGAATAAACCATAAAGAGTAAATTCAGAGACCCAGAGAATTCATTAAAAGTTCCAAAAGAAATACTATAGAGATCAGACTTAATACTTCATAAAGAAGGTTAGATAAAAGGTGAAGTAATTAAGAGAAAAATCCGTTGACTAATTTCACAGATAACTCCGAAAAAAAATTTTAAAGTTAATCATCAATAGTATACACACACGCACACACAACGAGTCAGTACAAGCTGAGAAACACTGGGGTACCTGACATCGGGTGGTCCGAGGAGACAGGTACCTTAAGGAGTCCGTTCTTATGACCTTACTCAACGATAAGAGAAGAGGTCCCCTAGAAAGGCTACGCCCTCAGTTTGGGTCCAGAGGGTATGACCTCGTCTACGAAATGGCAGACTCGGTGATCCCTTTCGGTTAATGGTACGTATCCTAAAGATATATAGGAAATGGTTTATGTAAACAAGAAAAAAGATAGTATAGGACAAGGACGAAGTATCTGACATAATTATAAAGAAGGAAATGGAGAAAGTTATAAAGTTTGTATTGATCAAATTTCTAAGAAAGTGTAAAAAGATAACGGAGATCAAGAATCTACGTCTAATGGAGAAAACACTAAGAAGGGACCCCAGTAATAAAGGACTCACCAAACATTAAAAGTGGGTGTTCGAGGAGACACCACCTATAACAAAAACCAAAAATTTTAATAAATAAATAAACCGACGTGTCACAGAATCACGTCGTGTGTCCCAAAAACTAGAAGCAAAACCGTAAGTCCTGTAAGAAATCAAACACCATCCGTCCTAGAAATCGACACCATACACGTCAGATCGAAGGACTGGTCCCTAGTTTGGGCCCAGGGGACGTGACCCTCACACTAGAATCACTGACCTGATGTCTCCTTCCGTGCGCCACCCATAACCAAAGATATCCTCAGGTGGAAGGAACCCAAAACACCTGTTTAATGTTGTTCTTGTCCAGTCAGAGGACACCGAGGAGGGCTGACCAACGGGTCGACGTCACAAGATCAGAGACAAATCGTCAACCCTACTGATCAACCGGAGTATGTCCCTCAGGAAGAATGTTTCCAATCACCGAAGTAGAAAACTATACACACTTGTAGTATACAAACTAGATACTTGTAGACTACATGTGTGTAGTTTTGGGACGGAGGGTTGAGACTTTCGAACACAGTTCAAGGTCATGGAAGAAATAGGTAAGTCAAAGTGAGAACGTATGATGAAACCGAAACTCAAAAGACAAGTAAAGGTCGGGGATGTTAAAAAAAGTAAGTTGTCTATAAATAGCTCACAAGGTTCATAGTAAGATTGGTAAGATTTAGGATCTCTTAGCCCTTACTTCTCGTATTTCAGAGACAGAAGTTCCTAATATATAAGGTCTCTAACGAGAGTGAGGAAGGTACGAAATTTACATGATTTGTATAAAGACAACGTAAAAGAAGCTGTAAAGACACACAGACCTCACACTCACAGACCTCCCACCATACAGACCCCTCACCATACTCCCTCCAACAGAAGGACGTCGTCCAGTTGGATGACCTTACGTTTCCACGGTCGGGAGCGGGTGGACACGGGGTCGTCACAACTCCCTTTCTATTCCGAAGACCGTATGGAACTTCTGTCACTTTTATAGAGGTAGGTGTAAATTGGACTCTCCGTCGACTTACATCAATTGTTAATTTTTGTCTAAAACTTCGGATTTACGGATGTGAGTTTGGGTCGAGTTAGTGAATGATCAATACACCGGAACCCGTTTTTAGAGAGGACCACGAAGTCAAACCAGTAGACCTCTTCAGCTCATTATCCTAAAAGGAATGTACGAATAACGACACCAAGTCACCGAGTCTACACAGGCTGAGAAACACTGCGGTACCTGACGCCGTACGATCCGAAGGGACAGGAAGTGACAGAGGGCCTCGAACGAGTTGAGTACAGGTGACTCAGTTACTACGGTTGGTTGGCACAGTAGGAGACAGGGAGAGAAGAGGAAGACGGAAGTTAGGAAGGGTCGTAGTCGCAGAAAAGATCTCAGCCGAGAAGCGTAGTCCACCGACTTAATAACCTCGAAGTCGTAGTGGTAGTCAGGAACGTTACTTATAATCCCAACGTAAGGAAATCCTGACTGACCAAACTAGAGGAATGACAGGTTCCCTGAGAGTTCTATAAGTGACACCCTACTCCTTAGAATTGAACGTCGTACACCCAAGATCAAGGAACTGGTCCCTAGTTTGGCTCTGGAGAATGTGACTCTCAGAATCGGTGACCTGGTGGTCCCTTCCGGGGAAGTACACCAAACCTACCAGAAGGGAGACATGGACAGACACAGGATTAGAGAAGAACTTTCTTGTGGTCAATATAACCTACTTCTAAGTGGGATTACTTGAGTAAAATTGAATTAACGGAGAAATTTCTGGGAGAGAGGTTTACGTGAATGTAAGACTCCAGGACCCCGAAGTCTGAAGTTGTTTATTTACAATCCCCTATTTCAGTCGGACATCCTTCCCGTCCTACTTAAGACGACCTGTGGAAGAAAGAGACCCTAGCACATAAGGTCGAGTGAAGACACGTCAGAACAGACGCAGACCCTATAGAAGTGGTACGACTCACTGAAGATTAGTCGGAGTTTTACCGAGTTTGGGTGGGTGAGTAGTTTTGAGTCTGTTCTGCGAAGACGAAGATGTTTCAGAGAGGACTGACGACCAAGAGTGGTAGAGGGAATGTGAGTAGAGTGAGAAGTCGTTCATAATATAGTGAGGAACCTTGAACCTATCATCACAATGCACACGAAAAGAGTACCTGAACACCGAACATACCACCGAGAAGTGTAAGGGTTGTAACGTAGTCAATCTTCGTTCGTGGGACTCCCCCTTGGAGGTGGACCGAGTCGAAACATAGGAGTGTCAGTAACGAGTTACTTAAGAACAACTTCCTTGTCTACTCATTGTTGTTATTGTCGGTCTGACTGAACATAAAGTGTGTCCTTTAGTTCATAACTCTGCAAGAGGGGTTTGGAGATCAGTTATCAGCTGAGTAGAATTCTGGAATGGACGGATCGTCTTGAAAACGACGGATAAGTTCCACTCGTAAAACTTTCGGACGTACGTTTTCCGTAATTTAAGTGCACATGGAAACATATCCGCCTTCCTATGGAAAACATTCTCTCTTCTAGTTCGACAACACTACACCTTAAGAGTTCCCGAGTAGTTCGCCGGGTGTCGTCTTCACTTAACTTAATAATAACCTAAAAAAAAAAACCTCACTAAATGGATTAAACGCGTATTTTATGGAATTTCAGACGTCTGTATTTGTGAAAAAAAGGGAAAGTCAAGTAAAATTTTCCTCAAAGGTCTCAAACTGAAAACAAAACTTACTACAGAAACATTGTTTGAAGGACACAACTGTTCCTTACGTAACGTAAAGGCATCGACACTGACGGTATCTTTACTCCCCACCAAGATTTACAGAATGATAAAATTCCAGAAATACGTTAAAAGACTGTCAAGTTCAGAGGATTAAAAATAGAACACATATTGAACTACAAATTCATATTATGTTATTTTTGTATGTTGAGATAGAGATTTATTATACATTATATGTTTATTATGTTATTCTATGTTGATATAGTGATATTATATGACAACATTTTTCGTAAAGTCCGAAGGGTCCACCGAGTCACCATTTCTTAGGTGGACGGTTCCGTCCTCTGCGTTCTCTGTACCCAAGTTAGGGACCCAGCCCTACTAAGGGGTCTTTTCCTTTACCGTCGAGTGAGGTCATAAGAACGGACCCTTTAGGGTACCTGTCTCCTCGGACCACCCGATGTCAGGTACTCTAGCGTTTCTCAGTCTGTACTGACTCGTTGACTGGTGTGTTATTCGTAAAGTTCATTACACAAGTAAAAAAAAAATTGAAAAGGATTACAGAACTAAATAAACCAAAATTTAATAGACAGTTGTCTCGTGACTTGTGAATGAAGTCGGAATACCACTATTTGAAAAGGGAAAAACCCCCCAAAACAGAATCTCATCGAGACGGAGAGCCGAGACGACCACTAGTTAGACGAGGGTGAAGTATTTGTAACAAGTTTACAGTAACTGAGTCTTAGATCGTCTTGACCCCTGTAGGTTCAAGAGATAAAATATTCTATCTCACTGAAATCGTACTCCGATAGAATTTCGTGTTTATTTTTAAAAGATAATGAGTTTGATTCACCAAATAGTAATATAAAAACGAATGTCGAAAATAGAAAGAAACTACGGAGTATAAAATTCCGTCACTGGAGGAAATTATGTCGTAATCCTCTCGTGACGTTAAAAAACCCTTTAATTGTTGGTATTACACCGGATCTATACTTTTTTTTCATTACAATTTTCGGACTCCTCTACATTTTAATTCTTTTTCGGGTTACTTTTTACAAATGTGTTTTATCAGGTTAAGAAATATCTATGCTTCAATACGTATCTTTGATCGTTCTTAAGGGAAGAAAGACGGGAAAGAGGGGAGGGGAGGGACGGTGGGTGTGTCGAGGGTAGAACGAAATGGGAGATAGGTGACTCTGCCTTTTTTGGGTCAAGAATGGGTGCGGAGGTGAGGGGGTAAGGGTGAGAGTGTTGGGTAGGGCACTGAAGGCCTTCACGGGTACGTCTCCAGTTTCGACGAACACTAAAAGGCAAATGTGACTGTACTTAGACCGTTCTTCCCTCCTCAAAGTCTCAAACTGTCAGTCAGACCGGACAACCTCTCATTCTGGACTGGGTCTAGGGACGACTCAGCTATGTACAGACTACTTACTTACTCGTCTTTTCCACTACAGAACGTAAAAGTAATGATATTCTTCCACTAATGGAAGAGAAGGTCAAAACTCTGTTAAAAAAAAAAGAGAGTAAAAGTAGTAAGAAATAGAAATACGGACGTGCCGACTTTGAAGGAGGACTCTGACAGGGTCGTTACCTAACTAGACAGGAAGGAGACGTATCAAAAGACTAGTTGCTTTAAATTTTTTTTCAGAACCGTTACACCGAGGACCAAATCCCACACACTGCTTCCCGTGAAAAGCAAACTACAAGACCCCTTACCTCTGACGTGCCCGCATACGACTGTCGTCGGACTCTCGTCCCACCCCAGGACTCCAGACCGACGTCGTCCCCTGGTCCTTCGACGTCCTCACCTCTCCTCCCCTCCCCCCGACCTGACCTCCGGACGCACGTCTACGAAGACACCCGTCGAGGACCCCTCGACCCAAACCTGTTGACTCTAGTTGGTCCCTTGTAAGTCTTATATTGGATATCGTTTAAAAGTAACCGATAGTCAAAAGGTATCCCATCACATATACGAAGGTACGATTTTGGTCCCGAGACATTGTTGGATCTCCCCACCCTTCCCCTTCCTCCCTCCGAGGTCTCCCTCCCCTGTATACATATGGATACCGACTAAGCACAACTACATACCGTCTTTGGTTGCGTTATAACATTTCGTTAATAGGAAGATAATTTCTATTGATTTAAATTTTTCCTTTTTTGTCTTAGATACATTCTTTTGTGGTCCCGTTGTTTGATTTTCTTTTTTTGTTATGACTCCAAAACCCTACCCTGAGGACCAGAGACTTTCCTTCGAGAAAGGGGACTGGACAGGGTCACTACACCAGAGTCATCCAGGTGGAGGAGTGGGTCGAGTCTTGGTCCAGGTCCGTCCATCCGCCGAAAGGACACTACAGTACCCGTGATCACTGGGACAAATTCCGACTTCAAGGCTAGGATATCCAATACGGGAGACAAGAAAAATTTTATCCAAGTCTCTCCCTCCCCCTTTGGTACCCTTGAACTCTAGTCCCCTCCCCTTTCAATGGAAGTACTAAATAAGTTTCACCCACATAAAACAACGGTTTCACAAACCAAACAAAAAAAAAAAGGTTCAACTAGGTCACAATGATTTGGAATTCTCAAAATGACTTGACACCTCCTCTTCGAGTCTTTGAGAAATGACTTCAACGGATCGTAATATCCTACTTTTCGAATTTGGTCCTCCCGGGTGGTGTGGTTTTACTCGGTCTCTTACTTCCGTCATGTCTCCTTTCACTTCTGTTTGCTACCTCTCTGAACTCAAGAATACTCTTACAAACACAGGGACCCAGGGTGACACGGACTTATAAGGGACCTGGAACGTCAATACACTTGGTTATTTGTAGGAAGAAACGAATTCAATTTTGTTTTGGTTCACAAAGTCTCCGTTGAACCAACACACAACGAGAGACGGAAAAGGTCTTACTTCTTTACACGGGAATTTACCTTGTCGGCCCCCACACCTGCCAGAGAGCCACGGGGGTCGTACACATACTGGAAACATTGTTCATGACACAATAATAGGGATGAACTGTGATCTGATGTTGTTTTATACACTTCTTTATTACACTTTTTCAGTGAATCTAGAAGTATTGATACTCGATCCAGTAAAACCTTTGAAAGTACATTCAAAAAAATCTAAAATTATATGTATATATAGGCCTCTTCCGTTACCGTGGGGTGAGGTCATGAGAACGGACTTTTTAGGGTACCTGCCTCCTCGGACCACCCGACGTCAGGTACCCCAACGATTCTCAGCCTGTACTGACTCGCTTAAGTGAAAGTGGAAAGTGAAAGTACGTAACCTCTTCCTTTACCGTTGAATGAGGTCACAACAACGGACCTCTTAGGGTCCCTGCCGCCTCGGACCACCCGACGGTAGATGCCCCAGCGTGTCTCAGTCTGTGCTGACTTCGCTGAATCGTCGTCGTCGTCATATGTATATATAGTCACCTATGAAGTCTTCGTATAATTTAGTGGATTCTGAAAGGAATGTATTAAAGTAGAGTTTTCGGGAGTCGGTCTCCGGCTTTCCGTTTGTAGACTTCTGTACTACATTGTCAGTAACACAAAGTTCGTACATTAGAAGGTATTTTAGACACCTAAAATAGATTTACAGAATTTCACCCATTACCTCGTCCCGGCGTCTCATCTTGTATTATTTGTGAAACTCTACCACGGTCACCATGATAATTAGGTATTTGGAAAAGAAAAGTGAGGTATCATCACCTATGAATCTTTATTACTCTTGTATGTCAAACTCGATTATTGTTACGTTACAATCAAACATTGTCTTTACGATGTATCATGGACCTTCACAAGGGGATTACGGTTTTGTCATTTCTTTTAAGGACTAAGATACGGACTCTCTTGACCTCGAATTAAGAAGATGACATCTTCTAAACGAAAGGATTACCTCTAAATGACTACGTAGTGTTTCTACCCTTTCGAAAACAGAAAATTGTATGTCATGTTCTTAAGTCACAAGGGTCCTGAAATTGAGGGTGAAAGAGAAGATATCCAACATTCTTAAGTTGGGGTCATTAACAAATTTGTAGTAGGAGACAACAAAGACCCAGTAGAAAGAGTATGGTAAAGGAGGAGAACCTCAGTTCAGAAAGACGTCGACTATAAAAGATTTTCGTTATGAAAGAATGGGGTGGACTCGAAAGTCATTTGAGTGTCCAGACGGTATTACGTTGGGGGAAGAGGGGGGGTGGTGCGTGTAGTGAGGAAGACAGAAAGTCGTCTGTGTGGTAGATGGTCCACGAGTTCCGACTTCCATCCTTCCACACAGGAGGACTCGTTAAAATGGGTTCGAGATGGGTAAATGGAGGTTTTTCAGAAAGACCCTTCTCGTAGGAACAACCGGTGATAAGAGTACGTCTGGGGATGTTCTCGGAGGACTCACCAGGTCGGGACTCATCCCAACCTGAAGGACACTGATCTCCCTACTTCCCTACCGTGCAATAGGACCACCCGGACGTGAACAGGGGTTCGTCTCGGAGACTGCCCTGACTGCGACTTCGGACCGATGGGATCCCTACGGGTCCAGACGTCCCTCCCTCGTGTGTACGACCCATGGTCCGGTCCACGTAATCCTCGATCTTCTTTAATTTTTACTCCTCTTATACGAAGTATAAACGGGTGAAGACGATGGAAAGTAAGAAACAACTAGATTTAAAGGTAGACTACGGTAAACGGAAGACTGGCTTCTTGCAGGAACTTATAAAGAACATCACTTTTAGAGGACGGTCACCCATAGAGTCGAAATCAAACCTCCTATTTCAGAAATGAAGCGGAATTAAAACTGATTATAAAAGTCATCCCTCTCTTCTGATCCAACTCTCCAAAACGAAAAGTGCACCGTGTCCGTGTAACTTCCAGAACGAGGTGTCAGGAGACCGAAGATACCGAAGAGTTCTCTTAAGAACACAACGAGAGTAAAAACAAGGAGAATACATTAGACAGAAAAAAGGAGACCGTCGAACATTCTAAAAAGAGAAATGGTTACGAAAAGTCGTTTAAGTAATACGATACGGAACCATAAGAAAGTTCAGAGATAAATTGATTAAGTTAGAAAGGAGATTGAAGAACTTTTATGTCAATATTGTCTACAAAATTCCAGGTACAGACGATTGAGATAGGGGAGACAGTAAAGACCGAAACAAAACTAATTATACGAAAAGGAAAAAAGGGAACACATAGTACAATAATCTAACATCTGTAGACGATTGAATTTAATTACTAGTATTTGATATCGTTACGGTAAAGCTGAATGTACGGATATTCAATGGTTGTTTAATGTATATATGTGTATCGAGTAGTATAAAGTTTTCGATGAATTTGTAGAAAGTAATTTTAATACTAATGTAAAGGACAACCCTAATAGAACACGAATTTTTCCTGATTTTTAATAAGACTTAAAAGTAATAGACTAGTTTACCATAATTGAATTATTACTTAATAAGAACTATGAAGGTATTATAAACACATATTTCATAAAGGGGTCAAAATGACTCTATATTACCTGTATATTGCGACATAATGAAAATCTATACGTTGTACCGACCTGTATACATATGTGACATTTTACGAATGGTAGGACAAATCGATTGGAGATAGTGGAGTGTGTCAATGTTTAAAGAAAAGAATACTACTTCAGAAAATGGTAGATGAGAGAATCCTTGAACGTTCGTTCGTTATACCATAATAATTGATGTTCACCGACTCACGATTTCTTGGAGGACCGTTCGTCCTCTACTCCCAAACTAGGGTCCCAGTCCTTCCTTTACCGTTAGGTGAGGTCATCAGAACGGACATTTTAGGGTACCTGTCTCCTCGGACCGTCCGATGTCAGGTGACCCAGTGTTTCTCAACCTGTGTTGAATCACAGATTTGTTGTCAATAATTGATGTCAGTGGTACGACATGGAATGTAGAGGTCCTGAATAAATAGAAATTACATGAAAAGAGAACCAACAATCAGTATAAAAGAAGAAACGTGTGAACAAGTGAAACTGACCTAAGGTTGACAATACTTAAAGTGTCAACCATTAAGTAAGTAAATCTCACACAACGTGAAACAGGACTGTGTGGTAATCCAGTGGCATCTATAAACTAGGAGAACTCCGAATGAAAGTTCGAAACAATCCCACCCAGAGCCCGTCGAAAATCAAATTTCAATTAAATCGGGGTGATGATTCCACTCTTCCCGAAGTGACCACCACGTCGTCATTTCTTAGATGGACGGTTCCGTCCTCTGCGTCCAAGTTAGGGACCCAGTCCTTCTAGGGAACGTCCTCCTTTACCGTTGGGTGAGGTCATAACAACGGACCCTTTAAGATACCTATCTCCTCGCACCGCCCGATGTCGGATATCTCAGCGTTTGTCAGCCACTGCTGAAACACTGACTCACGTGCGCACGTGTGTGTGTGTGTGTGTGTGTGTGTCATTCCACTCTTTGAAGACTCCGGAGATAGGTGCGGGGCACATAATATTTCAGAAAGGGAAGGTCGACCACCCTTCCTCTTAAAAGTATGAATCGCTGACTCACGCGCGCACGTGTGTGTGTGTGTGTGTGTGTGTCATTCCACTCTTTGAAGACTCCGGAGATAGGTGCGGGGCACATAATATTTCAGAAAGGGAAGGTCGTGTGTGTGTCATTCCACTCTTTGAAGACTCCGGAGATAGGTGCGGGGCACATAATATTTCAGAAAGGGAAGGTCGACCACCCTTCCTCTTAAAAACGTGAATCGCTGACTCACGCGCGCACGTGTATGTGTGTGTGTGTGTGTCATTCCACTCTTTGAAGGCTCCGGAGATAGGTGCGGGGCACATAATATTTCAGAAAGGGAAGGTCGACCACCCTTCCTCTTGGAAGGCGTCAGACGTACCCGGGGGTACTGACGACCAGGACGGTGGAGGACTCGAGAGGGGTCTTGGGAGTCTCGCCGTGAGTCAGTCTCTGGGTAGACGACGTCGGGTACGAAGAGAGACAATCTGAGAAAAGGAGGTTACGGGGAAGGGTACTTAGGGTCGGTGGAGTCGGAGGAACTTGAAGTTGAGTCACTCAGACTGTAAGAGAAACCCAGGGGGACCGACCGGACGTCGGACTTGTGGTAGGTGACAGGTGTGTTGTTCAACCTTGGGAGTGGTCAGAGAGTAATGACAAAAGGAAGAGACCCCGTAGTGTGGGGACGTTCAAGCGATCGGTTACGGGGTCAAAAAAGCAGGACGTATATAACACAGTCTAAAAGGTCACCAAATACCACCCTCTTACTAAAGGTACTGTGGTTAGGAGACACCCATCTGTGTCTTCAAGGAATATCACAGTAAATGTAAACGAAGAGACCCCGGGTCTGTAACCGGTAAAAATACCCTTGAGAACCGAACCCAAGGATGTGGTACACCATAACGCCATTCAGACCTGGGGTGTTCGTGCGTCACGACCGAAGTCCTTGGGTAATTGAAACAAAAAGAGGGGTCTTGATGACGGTCCGTCTACCATTCAAAACATCTCGAAGAGGTACAGTCAACCACTATAAAAAATGACAAGGACAAAGAAACAAACAAAATGATAGGGACAAAAAAACTGATTCGATGGAAACACGTAGGGTCTCGACACTACTCCAGAACCGCAGGTCAAGGGGTACCGTTTGTTAGGCTCAAGTGCGGAAAACAAGACCGCATCCACAATCTTGAGGTCAGGGTCCGGGATCCCCGATGTACATCCATTTTAATCATAAAAACGTAATACTTCAGACAAGTATAAACTAAAAATGAATGACCATTACAAAGACTAGTAAATAGAATCATTGTTGAATAGAATGCTAAGATTGATTTGACAAATTAACTAACACTAAAACACAACTTCAGAATGATTCTAATACATGTTAAACTCTTGTATACTCTCTTTAGTCGTAAAAGGTATAAATATACGAATCAAATTACCCATTTCAATAAATTCAAGAACCTTTCAAAAGTAGCCAATTAAGTCTGTTGTCACAATGAATTTTACTTTCGTTTATATAATTAATCTTAGGCGGCCGTTACGTCCTCTGTGTCCAAGTTAGGGATCCAACCCTTCTAGGGACCCCCTCCTTTACCGTTGTGAGATCATAAGAACGGACCCTTTAGAGTACCCGTCTCCTCGGACCACCCGATACCAGGTACCCTAGTATTTCTCAACCTGTACTGACTCGTTGACTTGTGTGTGTGTTAAATTGTTCAATTTCCCTTGAATACAATAATTTTGTGAGAATTTTAATTATAAAGTCACCGATTATAAAATTTAATCTTTTTATTCCAAAATTTCAGTTTGAAGTTCCCAAATTCCGGATCTAAAAATTTAAATAATGAAGTTATAACAACTTATAATTGAAGGATTTCGATTTGAAACTTCAGAGAAGATGCCTAGGAGATCTATGGTTATCGAGTGACAAAATCGGTTTCCTTAAATTTAGTCTTCTGTACAATGTTCTTCGCCGTTCTTTCCACGTCACCTCTGGTGGGTCGATCCGTCGGTTTACCACTTTGCTCTTCGTGACCGCCCCCTCTCCCCACACTTGATAAATAATCCTGGCTCTCCAAGGTCTAGTGGTCGGCGGGTGTTTGTGTGTGACGATGGCAGTGTTGTGTACTGTGCCTGACCGACCGGAGTGTCGACCAGAGCACACCTACTCTGCGACTGTGTAGTGACTCTTGGACCTCTCGACTGACGAGTTTCCGGTCGGTGCAGGTGTGTCGAGGTGTCGTGAAGGAGACTGGTAGCCAGATGTAGGGAGACTGAACTAAGACCAGAGACGGAATTTTGACAAAGGATTGTAAATACGATGGTTACAATAAAAGAATTATGTTAAACACCTATTTCTTTTTACTCATTTTACAGAGATAAACCACGAAAGAATGTACTTGTTTCCAAACTGTTAGGGGGATGGTGGGGGGTTTCGGCCGTGTTTTTATCCCTTAACCTCCGAAGGACCACGAGTCGAGTTTGGTGGACGTATGTGCACTGGGTTCCGTCGACCCGCACTGAGAGGGGAGGAGCCGGGGAGCCGGGGGACCGGGAGACCAGTGAACCGGAAGAACAACGGGAAGACCCCGAGGAGACGGTGCGAGGACCGAAGGAGGAGACCCTACTTGTGCGACTGCCACTTCAGCGACTAGAGGCTCGGTATGAACAAGAAGTGCTGGTCGGGCATGAACGGGCTCAGCCTGCAGGACTGGGGCGACTACCACTTCATCCGGCAGAACGGTCGGAGCTTAGAGTCCAACGTCACGAGCAGGCTCCGGTCCTCGAAGAGTAAGAAGTCGGTCCTCTGGAGGCCTCAGCCCAGCGGGGTGTGCTACGTGCACTCCAATTCGCGGACGTTGTGTCCACAATCCTCTCCCCTCCTCTACACAGTCTACATTGTAGGTGGAACTCCGTAGGAAGACCCCCAGTGGACTGACCTACCTCCTGTTCGGATTTAAACGGTCCGGTCCGACACACGTGGACACGTTCAATGTAAAGCTTTAGTGTGAACTCCTCCAAGGAGACCCCGGAACCAAAAGACCGAAACCCTTGTGAATGCTAGTTTCGGGGTTCTTCCGTAAACGAAGGTCAAGGGTATTTGTGTGACTCCGGAAAACGAGATTCCACCGTAAAACCTAGGACAGAGTCATCTCTGTAGAGGAGTAACAGTAGTAGAGGTGGACGAGCGAAAACGTAAAGCAAACACAGTGGCTCGGGTCGTCGTCTTCGGGGTGTCGACGAAGTTATTACACTGAGTAAAAGTACAGGGCAGAAGGAGTGAAACAGAGAGGGGGGTTTGGGTGAGTTCGACGACGTCAACGTTTCCACGAGACGGTTTTACATAAGGAGAAAGGATTATAAAATAATATAATGGTAGACACGACTTTCGGAGAATGAAGTTTTCTAGTTACAAATCTAGACAGTTTATTATCTAAAGGAAATGGTTTAAAAGGGGTCATCATTGTAAAATGTTTTGATGGCGTATTTTCGTGTTGGTCCTCTGACTACGACTATGCTACCCACAGGGGACAAAAGAACACGAACACACGTAAATCTAGATAAGCCAAGATAGTGGCCAGGTCCAAACACATAGGTGGTGTAGTCAGTCCTATATCTTGTAAAGGTAAGGGTGGTGCTAGGAAGGACACCAGGTAAATATTGGTGTGTGTGGAGGGGTGAAGGTTCGACCAAGGATTGAGGATCGTTGGTGATTGGACAAAAAGAAAGGAGTTAATAATATATTTAAGGTTTCGTAATATATTTATCGCAGTATGTCCTCCATTGTAAAGGTCTCATGGAAAAGGTGACTCGTATTAAGGAACGTCTAAGTAGGTTCGATAACGTCCACAGTTGTCAAACAGGGAAAGACAACGAGTCTTCCGACGGTCCCATACGTATATGGACACTCCCAGTGGACCCGACAAAGGTCAAACCCCGATAATACTTATTTCGACGATACTTGTAAACACACGTACAGAAATACACTCGTATGTAAAATTAATGAGACTCTATTTATGGGTCCTCATGTTAACGACCTACCATACCATTTACATATAAAGTAATGAAATTCTCTAACGGTTTGACAAAAGGACTCATCGACATATTAAAACCAGAGAT
Organism: Capra ibex; assembly: GCA_006410555.1. NCBI lineage: Eukaryota > Metazoa > Chordata > Mammalia > Artiodactyla > Bovidae > Capra > Capra ibex. Next base: position 35,718,154 of record SJYO01013871.1, read on the forward strand.
ATAGGTTGTCAGTACATCCTCACTAAGTCAGAGAGACGTCGAAGTGGTCGTAAAAAACAACAGTGACAAAATATAAAATCATTAAGACTATCCACAGTAAAGAGTGATACCAAAATTAAACATAAAGGGACGACTGGTTTCTACTACTTAAATGAAGTGTAAAATTCAAGGTAAAAAAAAAGAAATCTTAAAAGGTAGACTTCCTTAATTAAAAAAATTAATTAAATAAAAAATGACTTCCTATTACCGAAATGTCTTAAAACGACAAAAGACAGTTTGGGGTTGTCCTTAGTCGGTACCCATATGTATTAAAAAACTTAACAAAACCGACACGACCCAGAGACAACGACGCTCATCCGAAAGAGATCAACGTCGTTCTTCGCCGAAGAGAGACGAACACCACGTCCCCGGAGAGTGACACGACCGAAGAGGACAACGTCCCGCACCCGAGATCTCACACGTCCGAAGTCATCAACACCACACACCTAAGCCGACGGGACGTCGTACACCCTAGAGGGACCTGGTCTCTAACTTGGACACAGGAGACATTACCGTCTACCTAAGAATTGGTGACCTGGTGGTCCCTTCAGGATTTAAGGTAAGAACATAAAAAAAGAATGACTTCAGGTCTTCAATATTCTTTTTCTCGTCCCGAGTGGTATATGTATCTTTTCACATTTGAAGATAGACCTTCCATGAAACTACTAGTGAACAACGGAGAGGATATTCTCATAGTAAATCTTAACCCATCTATTGTTCTTTAAATAAAAGAAAGGTACTAATTAATCGTGAAGAATAACTTAATAAGACGTTTGTGTAAAGTCCTTCTTTTTATACTCAGTTTGATAACGGTAATTCTCTTTGATAACGGTAACCTCTTCTCTTGTCATTGGGTAAGGTCATAAGAAAGGACCTCTTAAGGTACCTGTCTCCTCGGACCGCCCGATGTCAAGTACCCCAGCTTTTCTCAGTCTATACTGACTCACTGATTGTGAAAGTGAAAGTGAAAAAAATCCCTACTTCTTTCACTCAGGTCCAATGTGTACTGTAAGTGACAAGAAGTCTCTCTATACCTCGTTTGTTTATAGTCAATATTAGTTTACCTTTATTTAGTCAAAAGACGATACTACCTCGGATATCTCTAAGTGTCTCGTCGTATAAAGGGAAGTTTCTACTCCTTAGGGTATCCAGTCGGGTGAAAGGTGATCGTAATCTCCAGCAAAGAAAGAAGTTAATACAAACAGTATATCAATACTAACTTGTAAAAGACGAAGAGGACTAAAATTTCCCTGTAGTGAAGACCTTTCTCTGATTCTCCAGACGTGTACGGTGTAATTTGTTTACATGTAGGACTACGAACCGGATGTTTTGTAGAAGTCTACTCACCTTTTGACTGATGTGAAACTTGGAACATACACCGATATGACTTCAGTCCGTACTCGTCGGTACCGTATACTACTTCTACCACCCTTGGTTCAAACCTCGTGACCTTGGGGAAAGGTCACACCTTCTTCACCCCTGTCCTCACGGGGTTTGAATGGAACGGGAGAACCTACCACTGGTGTAGCCCCTCCGGTGGGTGGTGGGCCCGCGCTAGACATTCGTGTCCGTAAAGACCAATTAGTGACTTTGATATTCGTGGTCGGTAGTGTACGTGTCTCGGTGGGTCGCCTTGAGTAACAAGATAAATCAAAGGGAGAGGAATATCAGTAACATATGGACGAAAGTGATACGTTTTATTCGTTTACTAGGACGTCAAAGACTTGTAAGTAGAGGAAGTGTGTGTCCACGGAGATAGACCTGGACTCTAGTGTAGTGCTAGGCGAGATATTGGGCCCACCGACAAGGGTCGGACTCGGAGGACGTCGAGTCACTCGAGCCGGTCTCACCCGTCCCGTCTCGCACCGGGGAAGGCACCCGAAGGGAGACTAAGTCTTTCCGACGTATTCACCTCCGACTCACGGTCCTCTAGACCTCCGACCTCTTCTGTACCCGAAAGGAACCCCGGAAGGGATTTTTCGCAGGGAAAGAGCAAAGGCCCCTCAAGAAGTCTACAAGACGTCCCGGGGCAAGATACTAATTCCCCTGTCCCCATCCTCCCCACGACTTTAGGTCCTGACTGTGGGGGGTGGGGGCGGGGACGGGGGTGGTTCGAAACACGACTTCCATACTGTCGGAGCCAGGGTCCCTTCCTGCGGAAAGACAGTAAGTAAGTCGTGATTACGTCACCGTGGCGGGAGAGGAAAAGTCGGACGAGATCACTTACACACTGAGATGTAGGAATAAAGATAATATGTAAGGGAAGAGGTGATTCAGTCCGATTTCGAAACTTACTCAGAGCTGACGGAAGACGACGACTAAGGTAACGTGCATTGTGGTGGACACCTGGGCTGAGTGACGGACCGGGGGACATGGTGAATGACCTACCACGATCCACTCAGTACAGTCATACTCCTGGAGTCAGAGGAGTAACCCGCCCCCACCCCCCCGAACGTAATTTGGGTACCAATACTTCGAACAGATGAGACGAGGGACCACATGTACCCTAAGTAGGACTAAAGGCACTTCTATCGAACCGGGAGTGGACACAATAACCCAGGTGNGGTGAATGACCTACCACGATCCACTCAGTACAGTCATACTCCTGGAGTCAGAGGAGTAACCCGCCCCCACCCCCCCGAACGTAATTTGGGTACCAATACTTCGAACAGATGAGACGAGGGACCACATGTACCCTAAGTAGGACTAAAGACACTTCTATCGAACCGGGAGTGGACACAATAACCCAGGTGCACCTTCTAAAACAAACTTAATTCACAAAACACGTTAATAAATTCTTGTCCTTAAATCTGTCCGAGAGTCCAGTGAACGTCGAGATTCTATGACACCAGGTCTCTGGAGTCCTTCCTCGAGTACCTCGTCTCCCTCCCAGTCCGAAGAACAGGTGTCCTCTCAAGTTCTCTCCCCTCTCTGCCAGTCGTCTGTCAGAGTGCGGAGGAGGAGGACCAAGGGCAGGGACTCAAGTCCTGACTGAGATGTTGGTGTTGGAAGTCACCAAAAGTTTAAGACGAGGGTGGGACTCTTTCTCGGACTTAGTAGTGCTACCAAGTAGGTAATGAGGACATCTAGGACCCTAAGATATCTTAGGAAACACACAACTTCGTGCCAACTCTCGTCAGTCCTCTCTCGTGTAAAGACACCTGTGTCCGGACTGGCGACCCAATCCCAGAGAGTCGGAATAAACCAGAAAGTCTTTTTACCCTGGTGAACAACCCCCTGGTCGATATCACTAAATGTATGGTTAGATGTTCAAAGTAATTATAAAAAAGAAAAGGAATTGTATAACCGTACCGGTTTTTCGAACAAGTCTAAAAAAAGTAATATAGAATATCTTTTTAGGGTTTCCTTAAAAAACCGGTTGAGTTATATATGTGAAAAGACTGTATCCCGTGGACAACGTTCGCTACTTGTTGGATGACACACTAAACGTCGGGTCTCTAAAAAGTACAACTCCGACCCTCGGTAAGAATGTCACATTGGACCCTGGAGGAAAAGGTCTGTCAGAATGAGTTCTCTGACTTCCTGTTGCGTACGCCTTGTGGATTCCAAAATTTATATATATATCTTTACTTTCTTTTCCTTTTTTTTTACGAAAGTGAAAGGAGGTAGACGTCATTATTGTCTTTTTATTTTCAACATAAAACTTCGGTGTGATCCTTATTTGAGTTTCCCCAAATGAATGAAAAGAGCCGCTACCGTCGAACAGACACCAACTCTCTTTGCTTGTTTGTGTGTTTGTTTCTTCCCAAAACAAAATCACAATGACGGCTCATCGGTTGGGGCTGACGTAAAGACAAAGACGACGAGTCGTTTCGTCGTCCTTCACGACGAGGCGGACGTAAAAGGGGTTATGCCCCTGGGAGTCAGGGCGACTACGTCTGCCTCTCCTCGTGCCCAGTCTCTGTTCCCACGGACACCCCCGCAGAAACCCTTTCCCCCCTTGAATGAAGTTAGAGACCTTAAGGCGTTTCCGAAGTAGCATCCGAACTTCTCTTTTTTTCTCTTCAATCTTAAAAGAGTGGGTCTTGACCGGTGTGTGTCCCCGGATACTCTCGAGTGTTACACTCGTGTCACATTAGTCAGGTCTGGACTGCACCATCCGAAACTTCCTCCGACGTGGGCTCGTTAGGGATACTGAGTTTCCGAATTGTTCTCTTCGTTTATGAAAGATCCGTCTTTCGTACTTTACCACCTAAAATCTTCGAGAGTTAAGTCACTCTTTTGAAGTTGGGAGGTTTGCCTTCTCGTTTTAAAGCGAGTCGGTTTCTACCTTACCCTACTTTGACACGAGTTACAACACACCGTCGGACCTACCCTCCCCCCAAACCGTCCCTTACCTACGTACGTATACATACCGACTTAGTGAAGCGACAAGTGGACTTTGGTAGTGTAACAATTAGTCGATACACGATCAGTGAGTCAACACAGGTCGAGAAACACTGGGACACCTGACATCGGGTGGTCGGAGGAGACAAGTACCTTAAGAGGTCCGTCCTTATGACCTCACCTAACGGTAAGGGAAGAGGACCCCTAGAAGGACTGGGTCACTAGCTTCGACCCAGAGGACGTAACGTCAGTTTGAGAAATGGTAGACTCGGTGGTCCCTTCGGGGGTTATGTTTTATTTTTCACAAAAAATTTTTTTCCACCTTACCCTTCTTTTCAGACAAAGTTTATACCCAACCAAGACAATTTTGAGGACTCGTTGTCTTTTCGAAAGGAGAGTAATTTAGTAAGACGTGCAGTGTCTGTCGATTTGAGAGACAAGACACCAGGCCGGGCAGGCAAACGTCATCTAGTGTCGCACACGGTCACGATCGGGCTTCGTGACGAAGATACGATACGTCCTCTGCTTATTTTCTGTGTCTTTGTTTTTTTTACTCTCAAGATTTTATTAAAAAAAGACTCGGATGTCTCATTCCCTGAAACTTCTGTAGTCCGTTTTTATCGAAGTAAAAACTTAGAAAGAGTGGACCAGAAATTCGAGGGGACACCAGACCCTTAACATTGTAAAATGTAGATCTTTTATACATGTATTTTGGTCAGACGGGGGAAAATATCTACCCTTTTTAGTCGTGTTTCGGTCCGAATGTCCGACACCTCCACCTGTCGACCCGATTTGTCTGATGAATCCCGACGAGAAGAACGAGTGTAGTGTGTTCTTCTTCTGTCGGACCGACTCGATCATACAAACAAAGGACGTCCCCTGGTACGACCAGTCTGTTGGATTCCGGGGAAAAAACTCTCCCTAAACTCTCAACCCATCAATTTGCTCGAAGTCACCCGTCTCTCATTTTCGTTTAAATTTATTCAAAACTCACCCTACTTGACCCTCTCATCGTAACTGTATGTATATGATGGGTCACATTTTATCGATCACCCTTGGACGATATTTCATGTCCTTCGGAGGTAGGAAAATTTTTTTTCGGGTGTAGAAGGTATCGACTACGAAAACTTAGTACTACGACCTCTTCTGAGAACTCTCTGGGAACCTGTCGTTCTAGTTTGGTCAGTTAGAATTTCCTTTCGTTGGGACTTATAAGTGACCTTCATGACTACGACTTCGACTTTGTCGAGGTTACGAAACCGGTGAACTACGTTTCTCGACTGAGTAACCTTTTCTGGGACTACGATCCTTTCTGACTCCCGTCATCCTCTTCTCCCACTGTCTCCTACTGTACTAACCTACCGTAGTGGCTGAGTTACCTGCACTCAAACTCGTTTGAGACCCTCCACCACTTCCTGTCCCTTCGGTCGTATGACGTCAGGTACTCCAGTGTTTCTCAACCTGTGCTGAATCGTTGACTTGTTGTCACTCTCGTTAGAGGTGAAATCCAAGATTGGACGTCTCGTGGGTAAATGGAACAGGTCTTTCCAGGTGGTAGAAGACCACAGGCCAAAATGGTAGTTTCTCGAGGTAGTGCATGAACGGGAACAGCAATCCCCACCCGAGCAACTAAACGTCGGTCTAGACAAGGGGCCACTGGGGTGAGAATTAAGACAGACTTATGAATTATCCTCAGGGTGACAAAACTAGTTTTCTTTTGGAACAATAGCCACCGAAAGTAGGTCTCGAATGGAAATGAAACAGAATATAACTTCCAGAATAGTAGTTCAAAATGTCTGAAAGTTTTATTGTCCTCTAGGAGTGTGCGAGAAGACGAAGTCTCTTTAATACCCGGGACTTAGTGTCTTATTCCTAAGGTTCCGGACCCCACCACCCCAGACCGTCAGACGTGTAACTGGAGGGTTATCACCAGACCCTGAGTCTAACGTCGTGGTCATGAAGAGTCCCCATAATTAATAGAAACAAAGACGAACCCAAATAAACATCCTGATTCCCTTAGAAATTTATCTTTTCCGGTCTGAGATGAATAATAATGACGTACAGAGTGCGTCTATCAGATACCGATATTTGCCCCAAAAATGTCTGATCGATTTTTGTCTAGATTCCTCCAAGTAGACACCGACTACAGATAACTGTGTACACCAGTGTTTCGATAAATTCTGTTTACATTTATACACGAGTCATCAGTCCGGTTCTTATTTACTCTTCGTCTCACCGACAGTTTTACTTACTCCGTGGGTGAGACTGGGACCTACACACAGAGGAGGATAAGACGTCGACCAGTATACGTCTGGACGTGTAGTAGAAGAAATGTTCTGTTACTTTCGTTTATCTCGGGAACCTAGACTGTCAGATCTTTGTGTTGACAATTTCTACTTTATACTCTTCTTTCCACCTTCATCACATGAGCGTCCCCGAAGGGACCACCGAGTCTACCATTTCTTAGACGGACGTTACGTCCTCTAGGTCCAAGTTAGGGACTCAGTCCTTCTGTTGGGACCCCTTCTCTTACCGTCGGGTGAGGTCATAAGAACGGATCTCTTAAGGTACCTGTCTCTTCGGACTACCCGATGTCAGGAACCTCAACATTTTTCAGCCTGTGTGGACTCGTTAAGTGTGTGTGTGTGTGTTACATGAGAGTCACTACAATTTGAGATACTTTTCAAGCATTTGTACACTTCTTTATCTTTGTTTTATTCATCATCGACATCTAGAAGGACTGGGTCCCTAGGTTGGACCCAGAGGGAGGACGTAACGTCCGTCTAAGAAATGGTAGACTCAGTGGTCCCTTCTGGTTCCTTTTTATTCCATCATATGTTTTGATGAAAAAATATCGTTGTTAATACGTACCTCTTTTCTGACCTTCAAAGGAGTCTTACAAGTATGACACCGATCCTTTCGGTACCAACCATAGTATAATATTTGAGAAAGATTAAAATCATACTATCATTTATATAAAAGATTTTGTTTGTACATAATACAAACCCCAACATTATTTATTTTACTTGAATTTTTTTATTTTTGGGTTTTTAGAGGCGGTCTTTAAAGTCTAAAGTTTATTTATAAGTCGTAAAAAGAATATATGGTGTAAGACATTTCCTATAATTTTAATTTTACAGTATTTTGTATCCCATTTCCTTGGGTAGACATGGGTATCTGAAATCGGACTCGTCATATATACATATACAGGATCGACGACACGACACCATTCAGAACTCAAGAAATTAGAGACCGATTGTACGTATTACCCGAAAGGGTTCCGTGTTACCATTTCTTAGACGGACAGTTACGTCCTCTACGTTCTCTATACGCGAACTAGGGACCCAGACATTCTAGGGGACTTCCTGTCTTACCGTTGGACGAGATCATAAGAACGGACCTTTCAAGGTACCTGTCTCCTTGGACCACCTTATGTCAGGTGGTCCCTTCTCTCCTCGTTTCAGTTCTAGGTTTGGGTAAAATTCCAAAAAAAGCGTAGTGTGGTGGATGAATGTATTTGGATTCCTCTCGTTAACCAGGAACCAAGGACTGGGAAAATGTCAGTGTGTAGACACGAGTGTGTTTTTTGAGTACATCGACTGTATGGTTTGCTACATGCTTCGAATACGGAATGATCAGACTGTCGTCAAAGGAATTTTGGGTTACAAGATTAAAACCCCTTTTACATTAAGATAATCTCTACTACATTTCGGAAAACTAACTACTAAGTCAATTAGATAGAAGAGAATAAGAAGTCTGCCTATATAATCTTACGAGATCTAGAGTGTCTCCTTAAAGGATCTTAGACTAGATAAAATGGAATGTTAGTGAAAGGATTCTACATAAGACACTCTTTATCTTGTTTCCTTACTTTGAGGTCCGTAAGTTTCACCTTAAAGTGAACAAAAGTAAAAAAATTTTTCTTAAGTCCTTTAGTTATCATTATTGTTATTTGGATTGTGTTACGACAAGACGTATTGTCATTCCAGTAAAAGTTCTTTTGTGTTTACTTACGAAGTACCCTGGGTCAAGACCACTTTGTAAGTTAGATCTGGAAATTCCGCCTCTTCCGTTACCGTCGGGTGAGGTCATGAGAACGGACCTTTTAGGGTACCTGCCTCCTCGGACCATCCGACGGTACCCCAGCTCTTCTCAGCTTGTGTTGACTCGCTGAAGCGAAAGTGAAAAGTGAAAGTACGTAACCTCTTCCTTTACCGTTGGGTGAGGTCACGAGAACGGACCTCTTGGGGTCCCTACCGTGTCGGACCACCCGACGGTAGATACCCCAGTGTGTCTCAGTCTGTGCTGACTTCGCTGAATCGTCGTCGTCGTCGTCGTCTGGAAATTACTTTGGACTTAGGTCGTATCACGACACTACCTCCTCGAGACCTCCGGTCCAAAGGACCCAAGTCGGGAAGTGGATAGCGTCTCAACTACTGGAGTCCGTTCAGTGGAAGGTCTCGGACTCGAAGGATCAGTGATTTCACTCTTCATGGGTAGAGTGTCTCAAACTTATAATTTACTAAAGTATGGAGAATTCCCGAACCTCGTCACGGGTCGTATAACATTTACAGGTGACTCTTTACCTGATAAGAACGGTATAATCATTTGTTCCTTCAGTGCGGTACTCACTAGTGTCGGGAAGTTTACACTTAAAGACTCGGGTCTCCCGTGGGTCCTTCCTCTTGTTATTGGCCCTAGGTATGGTACTCCAACGTTGGTGAGGGATGTCCACTCGTGACTTCCCGAGTCCTACACTTTTTCCGTTCTATGACGGGGGTCTATCGACTCTATGTATACTTTCCTTACTAAAGTCGTTCGGGTCTGAACGTGGAAGGGTGTATCTCTTTTCGTGACGTAAGGAATTGAACTCTATAGACCAAAAGAATTTAAATGTTTTTATGACAACTACAAGTCTGACGAAAGGGAAACAACGTCTGTAGATACATTGGACTGAAGAGGGGCGTGGAGGAGTCTTATCAAGAGAGTCCCGATGAACTCTTCGACGGAGGACCCGAATTCAGGATTTTTAAACGTGGTTTATTTTATATTGAGAGTCGAAAATCCAACACTGATAAAAAGTTCAGTTGTGGTGACTTCCCTTCGCGATTCATTTGTGACAACAAACTGAGGAGGGGCCCTGGGTGTCACTGGAAGACGAGCCGTCCCGCGTGTTCCTGAAACCCTTACTCACAGGTGACGTGGGGTTCCCACCTACTTCCACCTACACGGAGTGACCAAAGACACCGTTGGACGACCGGAGAGAGTCGGTCCTTTAAAGTCACTTCGTGTCTCCAGTTCCTGGGAGAGTTACCACATTTACCCTCTGGACCAAACTGATTCTTTGGATGAAGTCCGGAACCTTAGGGTCAAGTTCCTCTTGAACTTACTTTAGGGAGGTGTTAATGTGTTTCCTTCGGACCCTAATCTTACCTAGAAGTCCGAGTTAGATCAAGTTTATGTGTAAGGGTTTCAGTAGAACTCTAGAGGTTTCGGAAGACTCCTTTGTACGATTACGGGGTGATACGGTTGACGATGTTACTGTCACTACTATTTTAGCCCGTGGCGAAACCGAGTCCGAAGACCTCAGTTACTCGAAATTCGGTGTGTTGTCCTTCGAACCACGTCCGACGACGTCAAAACAAGTCTCGCGTCGTATCCAATCCACAAGAATCTTTCTGGTCTATTCTTGGACCGTTTCGCACTGACACACCTCCACCTCCATTACAATGTCTCCGTAGATGTTTAACACTAAACTCTTCCCTCCACTGTCTCCTACTCTACCAACCTACCGTAGTGACTGAGTTACTGTACTCAAACTCGTTTGAGACCCTCTGTCACCTCCTGTCTCCTTGGACCGCACGACGTGAGGTGCCCCAGCGTTTCTCAGTCTGTGTTGACTCACTGACTTGTTGTTGTCCAGTTCCTCTGTCTACGAGGTTCGGTACTGACCGGAGTGGTGTAGGTGCGATTCCCTCTCACGATTGGAGTGTGACTTCCCTACCGGACCTACAAAGACAGGATGCGAGGAGTTGTAGTCTGGACTCTTCATTCTTCTGAGGAATGGACTCCTGGAGGAATTGTCTCCCACCAACAAACGGGGTCAGGAAGGAGACTCACCTCTTTCCTGAAGATGTGTCGTCAATCCAAAAATAAGTGAATGAACACCCTGGTCAATTGAAAGTCTAGTAGGTGCATCATTCATTGTTTTCTCATATCGGCCTACGGGAGTCGACACGAGACCTAGAAGTTTAGACAACGTCTGTTTCGACGTTCTTCTTTTGTACATAAATTGTGTGGACATTCGGGTAGGGTCAGAAGGGTCCACCGATTCACCATTTCTTAAGGGGACGGTTACGTCCTCTGTGTCCAAGCTAGGGACTCTTCCCTTCTAGGGGAGCTCTTCCTTTACTGTTGGGTGAGGTCATAAGAACGGACCTCTTCAGGTACCTGTCTCCTCGGATTCCAGGTACCCCAGTGTTTCTTAGTCTGTACCGACTTGTTTTGGTTTGGGTGGGGTCTCTTATTCCTTCATAACGGAACACTCTTGAATGGATAACAAGATGTATGAAGTCAGTAATCGAGAGACTTCCGACACCTTTCTCTAAGTATTTCGAAATCGTATTTTTACGAGTTACAGTTCAAGTCAGAGTGTGATAATCAGTGTATGCGAGAGTTTTCGTAGGACAGTGTTCTACCTGAATAACTGGTTAACAATTTTGTTCGAGAAACTACTTTCTTGAGTTAACAATAGTTCAAAATTTTCTAGAGACGAGGATAAAACTATAAAAACAAGAGAGTTTAAGAAACATTTGGCAGTGGTATAAATGTAAGATCTCTTTCTCGGTGTCACTCTTAGGGTCCTCACAAAAAACGAAATCTTAAGGGAAGAAGGATTCAGGGTCCTTCCGAAGCAAATGTAATCTCCTTCAAAAGAATAGACACCATAGTTAAGTACCACTTAATTGGTAGATTCAAGGGACTATAAAGAGTCGGATTAATTACGAAAAACGGTTATTTGTTCTTCGTGTAAATCAGGACGGAGGTGGTTTTCATCCTTCCATTTTAGTTTCAGTCTGAAGACGACAAGCAGTCGTTACAACAATTTCTAGAACGAGTCCTTGTTTTAACCTTTACACCCGCAGGGTACATCCAAAAGAAATAGTACTATATTAACAGTAGTCTCCAGAACCCTTTTACCTTTAACAAAAGAACGAGACAATGACTCTCCGAAGCGCAAGGTACATATTGGAAAGGACAGTGGAAATTTTATCACCTGATAAAACTCTGTACGAAAAGTACCATCATAAACTAGGACTTTGTCAGAAGTATCCAAACTTTGTTTTTAAACTTTTGTCTGGAGATCACCTAACAGTTGATATGTAAGAGACTCCTAGTTTTGATGTAAAGACTGAACTTTCCTTCTGATTTTCACTTCAAAAACAAAAAATTATTTTAAGCGAGACGACATTACTGTTAATTTTGTTTTGGATATCTGTTTTCTACTCGTACTGAACTTAGTGGGTCGAGTCAGAGTGAATCTTAAGACCAGTGACCACATACCCTGTGTTTCTTACCTGGGGTCACCTGACTGGAAGTAGGTGTTCGAAGTTAGACGAAAATAGAAAAGGAGATAGCAGAAAGTCCTGTTGAAGTATTTAGGGTCGTAGAAAGAACCTTTTGATTCCCCTCTTCTCTATGTGGTGTAACATCGGAGTCCTATACCGTAAACGTAAAAAGTCCTGGGTACTAAATATCTTGACGGTAGTTTTGTGTGACTTGTTCGTAAGTCGGTACACTCGTTGCTGGTCAAGGGTCTCCCTGATAGGTAGTTTCGACCCGATCGGTCGTCGGGTCTCAAAAGTGGGAGATTCCACTGTTAACTGAACTCCGAATTAAACGAGACGGAAGTAAAATTCTTGATTACTCTGTACATAAACTTTCCATCGAAGAAAATCTGTTTTTCATTTATTTTTAGATATGACTTTATTTATGATACAGACTAACAGAGATATGGAAATCCCTTGCTCAACTTCGACTTTTCGTTTGTTTCTTGTCAAGCGAATTGACGGGACGGTGAGTGGGTAGATACTCTTTTTGATCGAGTCTCTCCGTTCTCAACACCACAGGACGGTTGTGACACACCTGCAGACTGTTTGGGAGTGAATAGTGTTTCACTCTCTTCGAAACACAGAAATGGCGAACAAAAAACCCACTGCAGTCCCGTTCCTAGATACGGGTCCCGTTTCCTTGTGTATTAGATCAGAGACATAAAACCTTCTTACACCCCATGTCTTCATTATACGATGTAAAATACAAATATCAGTGGATGGAGACAATATTCCTCCCATGTATACGGTAGGAATTTCAGTACGAAAAGTAGGTGACTTTAGAGGGATAGTAGAAACATGGTATATTATGATCAAAGAAAGAATTATAAGCGGTGGATCCTCTCTTTATCATCAATATGAAGAGTTCTATTTCCTTACAATAAAATACTTTAATTTATTAAGAATTACATCGTAACCTATATTCTTTTTCATCTCTAAAGTTCTCTTTAGTTGACTTTCGACAAAATTGAATCTCAAATCTTATTTTGTCTATGTTTTCTTATTTACATTTAATTATCGTAGAAATAAAGGTCGTCTTTTTTTATCTGAAATTTTAGTAGAACATCTGTTCTTTCGTATCTTCGTATGTTTGATTGTATGTCTGAATTCATTTTATATTTTTAAACTTTAGCTTTCTTTGTGTTTAGGGTAATCTAATTTTATTATCAGACACAGTGTTTTTGTTTACTGAAATAATTCCATAGTCTTACATCTTCGGGGATAGATATCGATTGATTAAAACATTCTATTTACTTCTAAACGTTTATTTACACTTCCCCTTTATGTCATTTCTTTAGAAAATTTAATTTATAAAAAGGTTAAAATAACTCTATATCAACTATATTATAACCTATACAGATCACATATGTTGTATTACTAAACTATATACGTAAAAACGTTTCAGTAATGACGTCACTCAAATCAATCGTAGGTAGTTGATACCAAATTATTTAATCAGTGAATCGTTAAAAATCCTTTCAGTAAATTTAGGATATAGGTATGTAGTAGAGTGTTTAAAGTTTACCCGATTTACTGAAGTATACGAATTTCCCTCGAATTCGAAATAGATACTACAATCTTAAAAAATACTCCCTCTCATAATTATGTATAATTACATAAAGAACATATTAATTCGGACATACTTTTTCATTTCTGAAGTATGTTTAGTTCTTTTGTTAAAGTCCCTGAAGGTCTCACCAGGTCACTAATTCTTGGGTAGAAGGTTACGTCCCCTACGTCCAAACTAGGGACCAACTCCTTGATTCTAGGGTACACGACGTTTCACGCCCCGTCGTCCACATCTCCCTCCCAATCACCCCTACTCGTCCGTCACGTGTTCCAAAACCCCCGTCACTTTTATGAGACATACTATGTTATTACTACCATGTCCAAAAATATGGAAACACGTTTGAGTGTCTCACTTTGTCTTACAGTCGATACCTGAAACCCACTACTACACAGGTACACCCAAGTAGTCAACATTGTGAACATGGCAAAACCACCCGTACAATTATTACTTCCTCCGATACGTGTATATCTCTGTTACCATTCACCCTTTAGGTACATGGAAAGAGAATTTAAAACGTGACTTGGATTTTGACGAAAAAAAATTTTTTTCAGAATTAAAATTTTTTCAGACAAAAATAATTGATCCTGTACACACTACTTAATTTTGTTAGTAGAACTGAAAGGTATAGAAATATAACAAAATAAAATTTATCAAGAATGGTTGGTTGCTAATATCATTGTAAGTTATCATTCCCGTATAGTGAATAGTAAAACCACGTTTACTACTCTCTATTCTCCTCTATTCTTACCTCCTCTATTCTTTAACTAGAAGGAAAAGAAGAGTGTAAGATAAAATAGAAATAAGAGAAACATGGCTTAATAATTTTAAAATAAATGAAGAATGGAACGTAAAATTATCATGTAATGTAAGTGGTCAGTGAAGGGTCGAGTTTATGAGTCGCTTTACACCTGGATATTTTAAAATTACTGTAGTCATTCGTCGTTACAATTAGTACTTTCGTTTTTAGGTTTGAGTAAGAATTTAAGATTCAACTAAATACAAATTTCACTTTAAAAACTTTAATTTCTAAATCAAAATTTTATAAAATTTTACACATTATTTCACATATTATGAAATTAGTAAACATTACTATTTACAAAAGTCAATGAAAATAAATAGTCCTATAATAATTGTTTCGTTATTATAAGTAAAATCAAACAATACCTTTATTGGAATATTATAAAACAAGTTCTTTGACTTCTAAAAGAGAAATAAGTGACGGATGAAAATGGAACAAAGGACTAGGTAAGAACTGCGACCTTAAGCCGAAGAAAGACCTCGAAAAATATTTGACTTTAACTTTTTGTTTCTTTATGCTTTATCTCAACCCGCCATATTCGCATGTACGGTCAGTGACACGATTCAATAAATGTAAGTAATAATATTGTGAGTGCAGTCTGGTGGAATAAACAAAATTAATAAGTATCTACTTCTTTTTCCGAATCCTTCCGATTCTTTGAACAAGTTCCAGTACTTCAGTCCTTTGTCAGTTTATCGAAACCGATGACGGTTACATCTCTGGACCGGTCGCAAAGGTAACGAAATAATTTATGATGTAAAATTTAGAACCACTAAAGGTGTGACCGAATTATTGTCGACGGTATGTTGGTTCAACATTACCTACTAATTGACTAAACTGTACGAGACAAGTACGTATAAAAAGAAGAAGTAAATTCATTAAATTTCGTCCATGTGTAATGTTCTCTCAAAGTATCAAAGACTCTGTATTATGTCGGACCCAACATAACATCATAGGAAGTGACCTCTTAAAATCATTATTGATGAACAAATATATACTCTATTAAATTCACGTCAGAACGGACACCCAGTCACTATTGAAACCACAGGAAAATTTAATTGAAAGTAAAGATCCTTTATTTCATGATACCTTTCATAATCGACATTTAACGTGAAACTTGTAACCTTAGGTTAGTTCTTTATTAAGGACGAAGAGGGTGCACTGATGAAAGGACACCATAAATGTAATTTCCTTCATCGTTTCCGAAAGTCTATTACAAGGTGTCTTGAGAGTGGTAGAGGTTACTCTTGTTCCCATCTTACCGGTCAACGAGAAGGTAGAACTTGGACCTTCCATATACACGGAAGTAGGAGTAGGACATCAAAAAGGTATTTGTAAAGTTAATATGGTCACAAAGCTAGTTATACGTAGAATATAAAGAAGTCACACTTTTCCTTTTCTCTCCTTTATACACTCTATCCTACTATTATTCGGTACATTTTATTTGTGCGTTTGAGGTTTCATAGTATTAGATTATTTTAATGAACAATTGTGAAAAAATTACTCGTCAAAGTTTTAGGACATAGGTCTTTTTAGTTTTATACACCTTAGAGACTGGAACTGGTCTTAACTAATAATTTTCAGACTGTAAATGAAAAATTTTATATTGATTTCATGGGGTTTAGTGTTTTACAATAGTTTTTCAACAAAAATCTAGGGGTAAAATAAACCTATTATACTATGTTCGTTAGATATAAAGGAAAGTGTAAAGGGTGAACACTTTACTAAATCTGGGGGGTGGGGTGCAAGTCACCCAAATAATGTTGAATAGACGTAAGATTACCCCGAAAGGGTCGGGATAATCTGTAGGATATTGTTATACAAATTTTTAGATTTTTATTTTGGGTGGCCGGGAAGTTTTTAGAGGAAAAGTAATTTATACATCAACTGAAACCGTAACCCTCTGTCGAAGAGTCGGACGTAGGTCTTGGCCTGGACCGGAAAGAGGTTTTAAAGGTGACGGTTAAGACTAAATTGACCCTGGCGATACTTTTTATTTTATTCTCATCATTAATTAAACCTCCTCCTTTACCGTTGGGTGAGGTCACAAGAACGGACCTCTTAGGGTCCCTGCTCCCTCGGACCACCCGACGACAGATACCCCAGCGTGTCTCAGTCTGTGCTGACTTCACTGAATCGTCATCGTCGTCATTAACATAACTACTGGTTAACATAACATACCTAAAAAAGTTGTTCACCTTTCGTTATCTTCATCACTGTATCATGGAACAAGAACACTTCGCCTCCGTCACTCTCGTGACATCCTTTTGAACGATACCTCCCTGTCATCTTGACCCAAGAGTAGGACTGATAGTATCTACATGATTTTTACTCCCCCTACTGGAATGGAGGATCCCAGTAAGTCGATTGAAAAGACTGAAAGATGCCAATCGACACCAATCCTAAGTCAAGTCAAATCAAATCAGCGAGTCAACCCAGGTTGAGAAACGCTGGGGTACCTGACGTCGTGCGGTCCGGGGGGTAAGTAGTGGTTGAGGGCCTCAAATGAGTTTGAGTACAGGTAACTTAACCACTATGGTAGGTTGGTAGAGTAGGAGACAGTAGGGGAAGAGGAGGGGAGAAGTTAGAAAGGGTCGTAGTCCCAGAAAAGGTTTCTCAGTCAAGAAGCGTAGTCCACCGACTTCATAACTTCAAAGTCGAAGTCGTAGTCAGGAAAGTTACTTATAAGTCCTGACTAAAGGAAATCTTACCTGACCAAACTAGAGGAACAGTAGGTGCCCTGAGAGTTCTCAGAAGAGGTTGTGGTGTCAAGTTTTCGTAGTTAAGAAGTCACGAGTCGAAAGAAATATCAGGTTGAGCGTGTAAGTATATACTGATGACCTTTTTGGTATCGAAACTGATCTGTCTGGAAACAACCGTTTCATTACAGAGACGAAAAATTATATGATAGATCCAACCAGTATTGAAAAGAAGGTTCCTCGTTCACAGAAAATTAAAGTACCGACGTCAGTGGTAGACGTCACTAAAACCTCGGGGGTTTTATTTCAGACAGTGACAAAGGTAACAAAGGGGTAGATAAAGGGTACTTCACTACCCTGGTCTATGGTACTAGAATCAAAAGACTTACAACTCGAAATTCGGTTAAAAAAGTGAGAGGAGAAAGTGAAAGTAGTTCTCCGAGAAATCAAGAAGAAGTGAAAAACGGTATTTCCACCACAGTAGACGTATAGACTCCAATAACTATAAAGAGGGCCGTTAGAACTAAGGTCGAACACGAAGTAGGTCGGGTCGTAAAGAGTACTACAAGAGGTGTATGTTCAATTTATTCGTCTCACTGTTATGTGTCGGAACTATATGAGGAAAGGACTAAACCTTGGTCAGACAACAAGGTATGGGTCAAGACTGACAATGAAGGACTGGACGTACATCCAAAGAGTTCTCCGTCCAGTTCACCAGACCATAAGGGTAGAGAAAGTCTTAAAAGGGGTCAAACAACACTAGGTGTGTCAGTTTCCCAAACCGCATCAGTTATTTAATCTTCATCTACAAAAAGACCTTGAGAGAACGAAAAAGGTACTAGGTTGCCTACAACCGTTAAACTGGAGACCAAGGAGACGGAAAAGATTTAGGTCGAACTTGTAGTCCTTCAAGTGCCAAGTGTATAACGACTTCGGACCGAACCTCTTAAAACTCGTAATGTAATGATCGTACACTCTACTCACGTTGACACACCATCAGACTCGTAAAAACCGTAACGGAAAGAAACCCTAACCTTACTTTTGACAAGAAAAGGTCAGGACACCGGTGACGACTCAAAAGGTTTAAACGATTGCATAACTCACGTCGTGAAAGTGTCGTAGCAGAAAATTCTAAACTTTATCGAGTTGACCTTAAGGTAGTGGAGGTGATCGAAACAAGCATCACTACGAAGGATTCCGGGTGAACTGATGTTTAAGGTCCTACAGACCGAGATCCACTCACTAGTATGGAGTACTAATAGACCATACCAATCCTAATAAATCCCTGTTATTGTCACACTACTTCTCAAGTCTTGACAAGGGACATCCCGTTCCAGTCGACGATTACTTAACACTACTGGCCGTCAAGTAAAAGGTAGAGACCCGGAATGGACGGAAGAGACATTTACCTACCTTAACTTGGTTTACAGGAGTAACCGGTTCTATGAAAGGACGCGCTTGTACGTTACTAAATTAATGTCATATATTAATATTAATATATATGAAAGGAGTTTTATAAACCTTTTCTCAATTCAAAATAAAAAAATTGTTACATTGAGTTAAACCTCCAAGAAATTCGACAAATTCTTTACTTAGAATTCTTTCTTAAATAAAACGATGTATACATTCTACTTGATCGAACAGTAAATTTCAGATAGATAGGGTTACCATATGGTCAAGTAAATTCGAGGATCTAATTCG
Source organism: Capra ibex (assembly GCA_006410555.1). Lineage (NCBI taxonomy): Eukaryota > Metazoa > Chordata > Mammalia > Artiodactyla > Bovidae > Capra > Capra ibex. The sequence goes on from SJYO01013871.1 coordinate 35,736,919, forward strand.
TTTTAAAAAGTCTACGTTTATTCGTTCAGTACTAGTTCTTCGATATAATTTTATTTCATACCAAATGACGTGTATCTTTCATTCCTTGATATTTTATAGAGTTATTTGACACCTTTTAAGACTTTCTCTACCCTTATGGTCTGGTGGACTGGACGGAGAACTCTTTGGATATACGTCTAAGTCCTTCGTTGTCAATCTTGACCTGTACCTTGTTGTCTGACCAAGGTTTATCCTTTTCCTCATGTAGTGGGACGAATAAATTGAACATAGCCTCTTGTAGTACTCTTTGCGACCCGACCTACTTCGTGTTCGACCTTAGTTCTAACGGCCCTCTTTATAGTTATTGGAGTCTATACGTCTACTGTGGTGAGAATACCGTCTTTCACTTCTCCTCGATTTTTCGGAGAACTACTTTCACTTTCTCCTCTCACTTTTTTAACCGAATTTCGAGTTGTAAGTCTTTTGATTCTAGTACCGTAGACCAGGGTAGTGAAGTACCCTTTATCTACCCCTTTGTCGTCTTTGTCACAGTCTGAAATAAAAACCCCCGAGGTTTTAGTGACGTCTACCACTGATGTCGGTACTTTAATTTTCTGCGAATGAGGAACCTTCCTTTCAATACTGGTTGGATCTATCATATAATTTTTCGTCTCTGTAATGAAACGGTTGTTTCCAGACAGATCAGTTTCGATACCAAAAAGGTCATCAGTAGATACTTACACACTCAACCTGATATTTTTTCTTTCGACTCTCGGCTTCTTAACTACGAAAACTTGACACCACAACTTCTTCTGAGAACTCTCAGGGAACCTGACGTTCCTCTAGCTTGGTCAGGTAAGATTTCCTCTACTCAGGACCCACAAGTAATCTTCCTGACTACGATTTGGACTTTGAGGTTATGAAACCGGTGGATACGCTTCTCAACTGAGTAGCCTTTTCTGAGACTACGACCCTCCCTAACCCCCGTCCTCCTCTTCCCCTGCTGTCTCCTACTCTACCGACCTACTGTAGTGGCTGAACTACCTGTACTCACACTCACTTGAGGCCCTCAACCACTACCTGTCCCTCCGGACCGCACGACACTAAGTACCCCAATGTTTCTCAGCCAGTGCTGACTCACTGACTTGACTTGACTTGACTATTTTATAGAGACTAAATATGGACATATAGAATTCGGTAAACTTGTACTTACTTTAAAAATTTTTCAACCGACTGTAGAGGGTTATAGTCGAAGACTTAAAGAACATTGAACTTTTACAACAGATGTTTCTGAAAAGGTCGGTTTTCTAGATATAGTCTCCACTAAGGACCTGTACGAGAGACCTTTTCCTACTAACAAAGAGTTTCAAAACATCAGGAAGTGAAAATAGTCCCTTTTGGTTGGAAACGAAAGTGAGTTGATAAGAATTTGTGTAGAGTTTTAAATTTTTATACAAATTTAAGAATTTGTATAGAATTTTAAAATCGTATACGATACAAAATTTAATATTCATTAATATTCGAACCATATTCTAACATGGTCTACATGCAATTATAAAGGAATATAAATATCGTTTTGATAGGAAAAGAAAAGATTAAAATACAAAATCAACTAATTGTTACGACACTATTAAAGTCCACATATTATTTCACTAAGTCAATATGTATATGTACTTAGATAAGAAAAAGTTTATGAAGAGAGTAAATCCAACGATGTATTGTAACTCTTCTCAAGGGACACGATATGTCATCCTGGACAACCAATAAGTAAATTTATATCGTCACACATGTGTAGTTAGGGTTCGATTGATAGGGAGGTGGGAGAGGGGGTTGGTGCAAACAAGAGATTCAGACACTCAGACAAAGATAAAGCCTTTGTTCGAATAACGTAGTAAAGAGATTTTGATGGGAAAAATTCGAAGTCCCTACGGAAAGGAAGCGTGATAAGGTATAAGTACACTTACAGTCAATATCTCAGTAAGGTACGTCTCGACTTTCCTCCGAGTCTGTGGTAGATGACACCCAAAGGGGACACCGGTCTCTACCCGAGACTACAGTGTGGAGCTAACTCGTGTCAATGGAGGAGGACTTTGGGGCACAAGAAGTGGACGACTGTACCGATAATAAACGGAGTGTCCGGTGGTACTCACTGATACCATGGTCTTACGTCACTCGGTGATATTTATTGGTGACCACGAGTTCTTTCCGCTCGAGAGAAATAGGGGACTAAAATGACTACTGTTTTGAGTCCTTTCGAATCATTGTATTGGTCCACCGTCTCGACTCTAGTCCCAATAAGGGACATGAATCACTAGAGAACCAGGGCCGGTAGGTAAGACTTCTTGCGAGCACCAAAAGGTCATTCTTGTCTAGTTCTTGTCTGGGGTCCCACCACTCTCGTCCTCGATTCGGAAGAGGGATGGCCTACGAGGACGACGTTCATTCAGAGTTCCCCTCATCTCTCATCTCAGAGAAGGTCTCTTCACACTAAAGCAAGGTCCCTTAGAGTATGTACTCACTACGTCAATGCTTCTTCGGGTCACACACCCCCACCCACCGTCCCTGTGTGAGAGGGCCTTCGGAGGTCTCGGGAATCACGAGTGACGGGGACTCCTTATGTCTGTAGTAGACCCCTCGTGTCCGGCGGTTCCAAGTGGCCCGTCCACGTGCGTGTCTTTGTCAGGTACAGGACCAATCGCAGTCTGGCGGACCCAAAGAAGTGGGGCCCATGGACGACACAGGAAAACCAGATCAATGAATTGGAGAGACTCGGAGTGAAAGAAGTAGAGATTCTAATCTAGTGGTATCATGAATGACTGGGAAAATTCCAGTGACTCCTCAAATTTATTGTGTAAGGTAAATTCGTGGGATATTTATCGTACATTATCCATGAGATATTCTCACCGATAATTATAAAACCACTGAGAAGGAGGTCAACAAATTTGTTGTGGGATATTGGTGGTTAACATTTTATATAAATGTGGATTCTCCTGTATGGTTTATCTATATTAAACACATATACACGAACACGTATAGACATGTGCACCTCATATATATATTTACATGTATATGTTCATCCTGTTATTGGTCACAGATGTTTATTTTATATATAATACGTCTTACAAAAACAAAAAAATGTACTTTCACCTAAATAAATCTTTCTGTGTATAAGGTGTCTGTCTTACGTCAAGTAGTTTTCCGTTCTCCGGACGTCCTGTAACGACTATGACTTTATATAGAAGGGAGGGGGTGTATGGTACTTATATATACACACATATAATATATATATATATATATATTATGTGTCTATATATAAGTTATTTGACTGAAAGATGTGACGTTAAATCATAGTGTTGACCGTTCTGTCCGATCCAATAAAAGATAAAAATCGAAATATATATATATAAAAAGGAAGACGAGTCGGGATTTAAAGGAATCCGAGAAAAGAGACCGTCAATTAAACGAGGTCGTTTTATAGACAATAAACACCCGAATTCCGTATACAAATCACCAAAAGTTTTATAAAAACTTTTGTCGAATTTTATCTTAAATGACACAGGATCTTATTTCCTTGTGGTGTGAGAAATAATGTGAGACATTTCTTACTCTAGTAAATTCTGGAATCTTTTAGAGTTCTTCTACTGAATTAATACGTAGTTGTATATGATTCTTCTTCACCTATATTTAACTCTTTAACCTATACGACGAAACTGGGACAGTAGTGTAGAGACTTCTGTAAGTGCATCATTGGACGGACTCGGTTGTCGTTACTTTCCTTGACTTCGACACTATAAATTTGCGACGAAGTTCCCCGAGTGTCTTCGAGAGAAACCAACCCTCTCAATCCGAAAGTGCAGTCTCAAAAATTACGTAGGAATCCAAAAGAGACTCGACTGGGTTTCGTGGTGAGAACCAGAGATTATCTTCCCAGGGACTCATACGACGAGGGGAGAGAGGATGTCGGTCGTTGGTCACAACTGTGAGTACATCTTATTTTACAGAGTCGTATTTGCTGTCCCTGTCGTCCGTCAATGATGGACGATCAGGTATACTAGGGACCTGGCGTCCCTCGGACCCGCGGAGGTCAAGATACCATTGTGGGATTGAAGGGAGGAGAGGTAGGAAGTACGATTTACATTTGTAACAATCCTCGTCGACAACGGATCTGTGAACCAGTTACAAACGGCAGACTGATTGATCTAATCACCCACGACGAGAAAGACAAAACGTACTATCTGTCACCCTCGCAAGTGTCCGAGGCCGACACGACCCGTGGCACTGAGAGAGAAGGTAAGGGGGCGGAGTGTTGTGTCCCTTGTCTTTCCCTCCTGTAGACATGCCATCCGTCTGTTGAGAAGACGTTCACCCAAACAGATCTAGTGACGAGACAAAGTTATTCATAAATATAAAAGGGACTTCTCAAGTTCCTAGTTACGGGACAACTAACAGAGAGTGTCGCGGAGATATACTACCCCCGATAATTACTAATATTATCGGTAAGGACCTTTTCTTTGATTCTGGAACCCTTTCAACCCCATTCAACGAGTCCAAGTTTCTCGTGTCTTGTTTCTCTCAGGTCCGGTTGGAGATGAGAATCTTAAATTTTTCTTTATCGAAAATTCTGTGGAAAGTACCATAATGAAAAGGTCAAAATACCACTTATTCGAATGTCTTCTGTTCACCAAGAGGGGACCTTAAGTCTTTCGGATGTAGGCCGTGGGAGTGGGGTGACACGGACGACTTATTTCGACCAAAACGTTTGCAAGGTCGACTCCGGTCATCAGTGGTCGTGGGTCGGCGTGGTCCTTCGTACAGTACATAAGAAACCCTTACACTTCTCCAGTCTGTTGACCAAAATCTCGAAACAAAAAATTAGTGTCGAGACGACTCTTAAAGTCCTTTCGACCTCCGGGAGAGGGATCTCACGTATGTATGTTGTATGTTGCAAATCGGATATCAAACCCCAGTCCTATACCAAAGGACCCAGGGACTTTGAGAACATAATCACGTCTTCAGAATAAAATCCCTAATTCCTTCCTTCTGTTTTAAAGACTTAATTTTCTTACTCACTATGATAGTGAGAGAAAAAAGTCTCACATTGAAAAGTCTACGAAGTGAAGAGACCGGTCACCCATGGTTACAATTCGCTAGGTTAGTCCAATCACTTTGAAAGGTTCATAACAGAGTCTGAAGAAAGAGAAGAGAATCCACAGTTGATGTCTTTAATTAGAAAATACATCTCCCACGAAGTAACTTCCCAAACTACTATCAAGTCTCTCTAAGAATGAGACTAGTTCCGTAGAAATGGAATAAAAGGTCATCAAAATTTTACCTTCCATGACAGAAACAACAACAAATCAGCGATTCAGTATAGGCTGAGAGAACGTTGGGGTACCCGACATCGGGTGGTCCGAGGAGATAGGTTTCCTAAAGGGTCCGTTCTTATAACCTCACCCAACGATAAAGGAAGAGGACCCCTAGAAACGTTGGGTCCCTAGTCTGGGCCCAAAGGACGTAACCGTCTGTTCGGTAGTCCCTGTGGGTATCCCACGACAAAAATCTAACAGAAACAAATCTCCATACCAAGAAGATAATTTGTGATTGTAATTTAACAAATCTTTCTCGACAAACGGATTTTCTATATGTTTAATGACACAGATCTTCTATATATACACACACATATATGTATATACATTATAAGACTTCCTCTAGTCGGGACCCTAAAGAAACCTTCCTTACTACGATTTCGACGTTAAGGTCATGAAACCTTCTCAACTGAGTAACCTTTTCTGAGACTACGACCCTCCCTAACCCCCGTCCTCCTCTTCCCCTGCTGTCTCCTACTCTACCGACCTACCGTAGTGCCTGAGCTACCTGTACTCAGACTCACTTGAGGTCCTCAACCACTACCTGTCCCTCCGGATCACACGACTCTAAGTACCCCAGTGTTTCTCAGTCTGTGCTGACTCACTGACTTGACTTGACTTGACTTATAAGGTTTTATACATCGTTTTCTACTTCTTACATTAATGAGTCGACAATGTGGATGCATTGGACTGTCTCGAGATGCGTCGTCTCGTACCCTACACAAAGGACAGTGACAAGAAACATAAAGACCTCTTGTTTCACTTTCGATTTAGTCGAGGAAACGTTTCCCGCAGACGTCGATGGTTACCTACAAGGTAATATGCAACAGTTCTCTCACAGGAGAGAACTAGGACAGTCTCAACAGATCACGGTACCGACTTGAGACTCACATGACACCTGTGAATGAACCCTTGAACACAAGAACCGACTCTCGTTCGTTTGCAAAGTTAAGACATCCCTCTTTTACTCTTGTTAATGTCGAACTTGACGATTTTGTCTTCAGTGAATTAGGACCTCTTGGTGACTCTTCAGTTTCGTCCTCAGCTGAGTACTTACTTGACTAAAACTGGATGGAAGGAGTAGATAGTTCATCGAACTACGATAAGGTAGTCACAGACACTGTAGCGTCCTCATTTACGGGTTCAGAAGGCAGGGCTCCAGAAACTTCCAGTAAAAGCAGGAAGTCTTGTCTTACGAAATATTCTTCGCTCCGACACATCCCGGACCCCCGACACGGGACGGGACAGAGGTCGGTAGACGTGTACGACGAGGGTAGTACCCCTCGTACACGAGGTAGACGGAACGACTGGATTACGAGTGGGCGAGAACGACGAAGACCCTTCCGAAAGGACTGGAAGAGGGTGCCCCACTACCACTACCCTGTCCCTCTACCATGGCTAGAGGGTAGGGGTTCGATGCTTCGTATAGTTACGTATAGGGTTCATTTCTCTAAAAGTCGACTAGTGGGGAACGACCCGTCGGACTTTTAGGAAAAGAAGTGTCCCGTCTTGGTGGGTTACGGGGACAATGCAGTGGGGAACGTGAAGGGTAAAACCTCCAATAATTAACCGTAGCCATAACGGATAAAGTAACTGATATACGGACGTGAAACACAGAAATCCCTACTTTAGACAAAACAAGTGACAACACTGGAGGTCGTAGGTATGGAATAGACCGTGTATTATACACGAATTATTTATGAATACCTTACTTACATACCCAGTTACCAGATCAAGTCAAACAAAAGATTGAAAACACTCAGTGTGTCGATCAGTCACAGATTCCAGTAGGTTTGTAAATATGTAAACAGTTCAATCAGTTCCTTCTTTATCAAAGTCAAACTAACAGAAAGGAAACTGGTTTTAATACAAAATGAAGTTCCTAGAATGTCGTGTCACTGTCGTCTTACAGAATTAATATATCTCATAAAGGAACGAAAAGAGGTTGTTTTAATGATGAAGAAAGAAAATAAAACCCTATATAACCTAAAAAAACATTATCTTTATTATCAATCCTTATAACGCGAAATGGTGTACATTGGATTAGACCAACCGTGACATTTCTATGTTTCAAACTATTCATTCTGTTTTAAATTTTTTGAGTTTTAGAACCCCAACTTCCTTCATCGTCTAGTATTTTAATTAGGGGAAGTGAAGAGACAAAATATCTCTTTCTTTGCCCTCTAGGTACCTTAATTTTCGACGGGGTCCAGTGTGTCACCAAGGACCATTTCGACCGGAGGACCACTGAACTCTAGTGGAGAGGGTACGAAGAGAGAGGATATCTCAAACAAGGTCCCGTCATGACACAGAGAGTGTTCCCCACCACTTTTTGGTTTTGTCTAATATGGATTAGGTAAATTAAATGGTCTTGAACTTAATCGTTCAAGAAGGAATGGGTAGAGGGGTCTTCCTAGGAGTGGTAATGAAATTCTAAAGTTTTAGAGCATCTTATTACTCTTAGTAGAAATTTCAAGTGAAATTACGGTTAGTTTCGACAAAAACGTAGTATTTACTACGGTTAATTTTTGACAACGAACGGTAGACGGAGATGTTCCTACTTCGGTGACCGGTGACGTCAACGACTGGGAGTTGTGTGGGGCTTTCCTCAAGTCCCGTCTCTAGTCTTTACTCCGTGAGACACGAGACCCTTTTTGACCGTCTTGTCCTGAAGTCTATCAACCCACAAAAAGTCTTCTAAAATACTCGAGTTGAAGAACGGTTCACTTTCTTTCCTACTCTACCAACATACCGTAGTGACTGAGATACCTGTGTTCAAACCCTTTTGAGTATCTCTATGACCTCCTGTCTCCTCGGACCACACGACGTCAACTACACCAACGTTTCTCAGTCTGTGCTGAATCACTGACTTGTTGTTAAAGAACGTGGAAGAGTATAGAGCTCTTCGTGATTTCAGTAATTGTAGACGAGGAGCACTGATCGTCGTTCGAAGACGGCTTTGTACACGAACTGAAGGGGGAAGTGGTTTTAGTGTAGATAAGACTGGAGAGGTGGATGAAACAACCTCGTCAATGAGTCTTGGTAGACTTTCCGACAGAGAACCCGATATCAGGAGTCAAAACGGGGTTTATTTTCCAGTAAGAGTGGAAAATAAGTCAGTTGTTATTCTATTGTATACTCTTTCGTAAAATTTACCTCATTACACTTTTCATAAAATATTCCTAACAATAAAGAATTCCAAATATGACCACTAGTGAAAAATGTGATGGTCTATTTTTATACACACTAAAGTAAGAGAATTGACTTTACCTCTTATCGAACGAAGTGAGAGGAAAGTACTTTTCCTTTGGGTATCAATGTTAACTTTGCCATGCGTGAACAACGGAAACGAAAGTTGGAGATTAGAGCCGCTCAGGAGGCACCCGTGCATTAGAAACCTGGTCCACTTGAGTCTTGAACCCCGGTAGACTAGTGTAAGTTTCAAGTTCCTTTACTAAGGCAACAGTAGGTGTGAATGTTGTTGAAGAAACCAAGGATCTTCTACTTTTTGTTCCACGACTATAAAGGACCATGTTCAATTAGTTCATTCTTAAGGAGTGAAGGAATGAAATCGGAATTTCGTCCCGGAACTCAGACACGTTCACTTTTCAGGGTTGACGAGTGACACTGACTGTCAGGACGATGTTAAGTTGAAACACAACGTTGTGCCTTAATTCGCTTACATGGTACAAAGAATCCATCACAATTGTGGTACCTGTCATGACAAACCAGTCTCGACTTGTTGTTGACCAACTATACTGGTTACCTTGTCAATCCCCTCACACAACTGGTATTATTCTTCCCGTTCCGTCGGGACCCTTTACGGATTACGTACTGAAAACGAAGTTATTATAGGTATAGATTGATTAGTAGTTCTTTCCTATCTATTCTCTATTTCTTTGGTTTCCCTTTGACTTCCTCTTTTCCATCTCTATTCTTCTTAACGGAAATGAGTGTACAGGTTTCAAACATTTAGTAAATTCTTACTTTTTTTTTAGGTACTTTTGTTCAAGACGACTAATCTATTGGTATTTAATTAGATTTCTACGATAAGATCCAATCTTGTTATCTATAGATCTTTACTAACCATAACTTGTCATATCTTTGAATTTACCTTTACTTAAAGTTCTTTAAGTCTACAAAGTTCTAATCAAAAACATAAAATTTTCTTTTGTTCAATTATAAAATTATAAAGACTCCCAATATTATTTAATGCTGTACCGGTTTTTTTCAGTCCTGTACCGTCTGATAGACATCCCCCATTCTCTCCGTACTTGTAAAGGAGTTAAATATAAGAACATTGACACCTTTTCCGTTACCGTGGGGTGAGGTCATGAGAACGGACCTTTTAGGGTACCTGTCTCCTCGGACCATCCGACGCCAGGTACCCCAGCGCTTCTCAGTCTGTACTGAGTCGTTGAAGGGAAAGTAAAAGTGAAAGTACGTAACCTCTTCCTTTACCGTTGGGTGAGGTCACAAGAACGGACCTCTTAGGGTCCCTGCCCCCTCGGACCACCCGACGGCAGATACCCCAGTGTGTCTCAACCTGTGCTGACTTCACTGAATCGTCGTCGTCGTCGTTGACACCGATATTACCCACGATAACCAACTAAATAATTTTATTTCCCCTTTTATTTTTTATTTTGAGAGAAGGTATGAAGTAAAATTTTTAGTTTACGAGTAATTCTACTCACAAACCAATTAAAAGTGGAAAGTTTTTCAACGTACAAATAGTTCCCAATTTACGATGTTCCCGTCCCCAAAACGGAAGGTATGAAGAACATGTAGAAATGTACACGGTCCCCGACCTGAGAATTCCCTAAATTTTCTCTTTACAGTCAAATCTTAACGTCACAAGTTAAAATAACCTTGATCAAAATATTTCGAATTCGTATTGTGGTTATAAAACTATTTGTCTGTTCTACTTTATTTTTATGGTTGTTTCTTTTATAAGATCAGTGTTACCCAAAGAATGAATACGAATCTTAAGTTTCGAACTAGAGGAGGGACTGTTTGTTATTACGACAGTTGACCGACTTTCATAACAAGACTTACACTAGTATTAGAGTTTGAAAACTTTTCAGTCTAATTGACTTTTATTAAGTTCATGATCAAAAGATCCGTATAAAGAAACGAGGTGTTGTTAAGAGTAATCTTTTACAAATTGACTTTATTAAATGTTTCTTTCTTGTGTCAAAGTTGTCATAGTGACACATTTATATTTGTTGAAATAGAATTTTACTAATTTCGTTGTTTAATATCGAAAAAGGGATATACAGTGTACTTAATGTTACAATTACGAGAGTGTGAGAAAGTTATATCGAAAAGTTTAAGTTTCCGAAGAAAATGACAAGTCGAAATTAATTAAACAATTGTCTCAAGAAACGTATTCACAAAAATTTATGATTGAATCATCTGGTTCACAAAATGTTATTATGGATATTACCTTTTACTTTCACTTCAACCGTAAACCTTTTTTTTCACCGGAGAAGGACGTAAGACCCAAATTTTTTTCTCCCCCTTTTTTTTCCTAAAACCTTTTCTTTCTTTAATGAACACTGGTGTTTCTTATTTCCACTTCTCGAATTTTGTTTTTCTGTAGGAAACCTTTTAAATTTTCTTCTGTTTTGTTTTTATTCGAGTCTCAAAGAACATAGACTTGTCCGTCCTGTATAGTCTAACATCTAATAGAAACACACCATTTCTTTCATTAGTGTAATTAGACCTTTCCGGTAAAAAAGGTTGTGTAATTATAGAATCTCCTTAATTGTTACCGAAAGAAATTTACTTCCCTAGGACCTATGTAGGACCTGTTTTTTAAGATTACTCTAAAATGTTTCCTATGTACATAACTTTACCTACTCAGAAAAATATTTATGAGATCCTTTTGGTTCTCGTCACATTACTGTCGTAAAGACTCTCCGGGGTCCGACCAGGTGTCGACGTGGATACCTCCACTTGGACCGAGTCTCAGTCTTACTTTCTCTACGTCGACGTTGTAGGAGTTTAAAAGAAAAATCTTACAGGGTGCCGGACTCAAAAACGTTGGGGACTCGACGACAGTTAGGTACCAACTTGAGTATGTACTGATTTCCCGGTGTAAGTGATTTCAACTGATTTTGTACTAGTTTTACCAGGACTATAAATTGTCCGTCCGTCGTTTAGTCTACAAGACGACAGTTTCGTCTCCTTAAAGATACCTACAAGAGTAGACTTACTTTCCGGTAGAGTGAACAGTTGTCTCGACTTGGTCTTTTCATCTGGTCTTAAACAGTCCGGAATCTAAAAAGAGTTTTTGTTGGAAGTTTAGATTATTATTTGTACTTCTTAAGTCAATTGTCGTCTCTTCTAAACCGATATCTTTTACTTTCTCTACTAAGACCAGACTTTTCCTAAATTCTTCGTAACAGAGATCAGTCGACGGGGTTGGGATTTGTATAAGAATTGTACCTGTGTTCCCCTATGACCGAACGTACCCTACCGTAAAATAAAAAACCGATATAGAGCATTATACGTCTTGAAGGGACTAATCCCTAGTTTGGGATCGGCGTACGTCGTCTTCAAGTCTCAGAATTGGTGACCTGGTCTCTTCAGTGACCTCACCGTAAAATTACCAGGGAGGTCCGAACGGTGAGAGGAGTCATTCACTTATCCAATTCCCTCCAGGTCCCGATTTCACTTGAAAAACCTTTACTTGAGACAGGGTGAAAAGAGAGGAGAGGTTTATCATTAGAAAAAAAAAAAAATTCTATTGTAAATTTTCACCCTTAAATAGAAGGGTTTGTAAATTATTAAACGATACTCTTAAAAGAGTACATTAAATCAAAAAATGTAGACGTAATACCCAGTGAAAATATTCGAAAATAAGAAACGGAAGAGGTGACCACACGTACTCACACACACACACACACACACACATGCACGGAGACATACACACACGGAGACACACACACACACGGACACACACACGTACCCACCACCAATTTTTTGACCTCTCACCCTGTCTTACCTTCGTAATTTTCACTTCCTTGAGTTAGTCGACGTACATAATTATTATGACTCGAGGGGATACACCTGGCGAGCGACTGGGTGGTGGAATCACGGTGTAGTCCCGGAGGTGACTTGGAGAGGGTCAAGTGAGAAGTATTGACCCGTAAGTAATACTCTATGATCCCAATCCAAATGTTCGACACCGATGTTTTGTCTCAGTGTGAGTAAACGGTTTCGTACCATCGGTAGGTAATAAAAAAAGTAGATATGTGGTTCATGATCCGAGAGCTGTATGTGTCTCTTTTGTGTCAAGGATAAAACTTCCTCGGGTGTCGGATTACGAATATTCAGATAAATTGAATATACGTCTCATGCAGTACGTTTTACGACCCGACCTCCTTCGTGTTCGACCTTAGTTCTGACGACCCTCTTTATAGTTAATGGAGTTTCTGTGTTTACTGTGGTGGGAATACCGTTTTTCGTTTCTTGCTTTCTCGGAGAACTACTTTCACTTTCTCCTCTCACTTCTTCAACCGAATTTTGAGTTATAAGTTTTTTACTTCTAGTACCGTAGGTCAGGGTAGTGAAGTACCGTTTGTCTACCCCTTTGTTGTCTTTGTTGCTGTCTGAAATAAAAACCCCCGAGGTTTTAGTGACGTCTATCCCTGACGTCGGTACTTTAATTTTCTGTAAACGAGGAACCTTCTTTCCGATACTGGTTGGATCTGTCGTGTAATTTTTCGTCCCTATAATGAGACGATTGTTTCCAGGCAGGTCAGTTTCGATACCAAAGAGGTCATCAGTACATACCTACACTCTCAACCTGATATTTCTTTCGACTCGTGACTTCTTAACTACGAAAACTTGATACCACAACCTCCTCTGAGAACTCTCAGGGAACCTGACGTTCCTCTAGGTTGGTCAGGTAGATTTTCATTTACTCAGGACTTACAAGTAACCTTCCTGACTACGACTACGAGGTTATGAAACCGGTGGACTACGCTTCTTGACTGAGTGACCTTTTCTGGGACTACGACCCTTTCTAACTTCCGTCCTCCTCTTCCCCTACTGTCTCATTCTCTACCATCCTACCGTAGTGACTGAACTACCTGTACTTAAACTCGTTCGAAATCCTCAACCACTACCTGTCCCTTCGGACCGCACGACGTCAGGTACCCAAACGTTTCTCGACCTGTGTTGACTCACTGACTTGACTTGACTTGTCAGATTACGTGTTAAGAGTTCGGACCAAAGTATGAACGTAATGGGTTCCTCGATTTGCTTGTTTATTTTTGTTTGGATACGGTTCCGAGTCAGGACGTCTGAGACTAAATTGACCAGACCTGTTATCAGATTTTATCTCAGTCATAAAAGTTTTTCAAGGATCGGACTAAGATTACATTACATGACAGTTCCAACTTTTAATGGAAGGATTACCTACTTTCTCTTGTCTGTCACTCGCTTATATTCACTTCAAGAGATTTAATGGGTCAACTCGATTAGAACTTATCAGTCGGACTGAAGGACGAAATCTTAGGCAGTTTTGAGGTGGAGTTCCTGTGACTCGTAGGAGTCGGGATGGTCCAAGAACTGGAGTACCTGACATCGGATGGTCCGAGGAGTCAGACACCTTAAAAGGTCCGTTCTCATGACCTCACCCACCGGTAAAGGAAGAGGTCCCCTAGAAAGGTTGGGTCCCTAACTTGGACCCAGAGGGCGCAACGTCCGTCTGCGAAATGGTAGACTCGGTGGTCCCTTCGGGATGGTCCAAGATGCTGGACAGTTAAAAGTCTTTGACCCTAACCAGTCATCCAACAGTTGGGTTAGGGACGAGTAATAAGGAAGACCTCGAGGTCAGAAGATCGGACGGAACGAGGACCACTCTTCAGGACTGAAGGTCATTGAGTCAAAGACGACCCCTGAGACGGACACAGACCCAAGAACACGGAGAGTGGAGTCAAGGGACGTCCTAAAGACTATTCTTGTGTCCGTCGGTCAAGGTGGGAGGCCTAGTGGACGGTGTGGAACCGTCAAGAGAGAGAACAGAAGACAGACTAGATCGAGTGGAACGGAGGTGGACGTCGGGTCTGGACTGTGTTAGGTGTGTCTATGACAAAATTTTTTCTAGTTTATAGTTCTGATCTTCACGCAACATACATGGTTGTGTAGATGAGATTTATCAAAGGTCAAGTAAGAGGAATATCCGAGCAAGTCGATGGTCCAAAGAGGACCTTCGCACCGTGGGAAAACTAGGAGTAATGGTCGTACTGGTCTGTCACCCCGTCACCGACTCAATGTAGACGACCGTGAAAGTAGTCGAAGCTTTCCTCTGGTCACTGGGATGGTTACGGTCACCTAATCCAATTGAAAATGGACCTTAAGTTTAATGTAAGCTCCATAGAACAATCTACGTAAACTCCAAACGACAATGTACTATTCGAAGTAAAAGACAGACTTTATAATTATTGCACAAGGTTTTTCTCAACAAGAAGACTTTATCGTTAGGTTCAGAGTGTAAGGTTTGGGACTTTGACTATTGGCTAGGAGTAGGGGGTAGGGCCCGGAGTCTACAAAGTCGTATTTTATTTATGGACCAATTTTCATTTTACACCATAAAATATTTCAATCATTTGTGTCTGTTGGTATCCGATGTATTTTGAAAAAAAACAGCTAGAACACACGCAACTAAATAAGCCCCAAAACAACCTCAGATCAACGAAATGTCACAACACAATCACCCTTCGGTGACATATTGTGTCCCTCGAGAGCCACGAGACGCTACTGGACCTACCCACCCCACCATACCCTCCCTCCAGGTTCTAGTTCCCCTATATATACATATGTACATCGACTAAATGAAGACACATATCGTCTTTGATTGTGTAGTGACATTTTGTTAATATGAGATTATTTTTTACGTAAATTCAAAAATGCCCCTAAATACTTTGGAATTGTGAAACAAACATCGGACAAATTGATACCTGTTATAAAACACTGGGAGATAGACTCGAAGGTAGTACGACACGATATTTGACAAAAGGGAATCTAACGTTCCAGTCATCCGTCACTGTTCAGTAAAATAAGATGAGTGTACCACGGGTGTGTCGTGGACCGTACTTCGTCCACACGTCTTGCGTATACTTACACGGACTTGTAAGTACATCCTTACTTACACGGACGACGGATACTTTGTTCCTGGTCACAGAGGACCCAAAACCCGAGGAAGTACCGCTACGAAGTCTGAAGGGACCACCGAGTCAACGATTTCTTAGACGGACGTTACGTCCTCTGGGTCCAAACTAGGGACCCAGCCCTTCTAGGGGACCTCTTCCTTTACCGTTAGGTAAGGTCATAAGAACGGACCCTTTAGGGTACCTGTCTCGACGGACCACCCGATGCCAGGTACCTCAACGTTCTCAACCTGTGGTGAATCGTTGATTTGGTGGTGTCACCTCTACGAAGTCCAGTCGTAGAACTGAACCACAGAGGGTCCTTAGAAAGGATCCAACCTCGGTCGCCAAGGACTCGTCCAATTAGACCACGGCAAATCAGACGTTGGCAACAAACATTAATATGAGACCCTTAATTTACCGGTGTTTTGTTGAAACCCCCGGAATAAGGCGTGGTCACTTTGTTGTGAGAGGGGATCCTCGGGTAGTCGTTTGGGGCAAAACTTCTGTTTCAAAGGTAGTACCACCGAAACGATTACAGGACGGACCGATGGACGGTAGGACTCCCAATAACTACTCTTTTGTTCTTTAGTTAAATTCGAGAAAAAGTCAGTTAGGTGACGAATTGTCCACGAAAATTGAGTAGTTACTGATCATTAGATTTACAAGAGTGTGCTCATCGGAACGTCAACCCGGGAAACCGTACAGGTGAGTCGTAGAACATAAAGATGTGTCAACCATGGACGTCCCACACTAAAGATATCTCTAGACACAGGAGTACAGAAACACACAATGGAAAATAGACCGTGTACGCAAGGGTCGTAAAAAGACGAAAGAGTACTGTAAAACGTTTCTCATGGATATACTCCATACCGTGAGAGAGGGGTGTGTGGATGATGTGAAACCATGTGCTTCCAGTGAAGACAGTGTGGGTCGAGATCTCCCATCAATGTTCTCATCGACTTTCATCAAATACTTCATTATCCAACTTTCCCCGTCCATGAAAGAGTTTCCCACGTAAACTGTAAGAGAAATTCGTAGTACTTCACTCTCGTCTTAAAAGATATAAATATAAGAAAAGAATAGTATTTTGTTTATAGTGTAATATATAGACGAGAAATAAAGTTAGATCTTTATCCTTTCTCGACTTCACTCCCACGAACTGATCTTACTTATATTTGAATTTTATCCACCAATTATGAAAAATTTTAGGAGAGAGTAAAGGTCACGAAAGAAAGTACGTTGAAATTACTTGACTGTATATATTGAAACTTTTCACTATCTCTGATTTACTGTTTTATTCATAATATATTACTAGACCTCGATAAACGGGTCACTTGTGACATTTGAAACAAAAGCATTGTTTCCCTTTCTGACAGAAAGGATCAGGTTAGTGTCGTAGACCTTTGACCCGGCACTCCCGACGGAGTCGAGATATCTAGTAAATCAGTCCTGACGACAATCGAATTGGGTCCCCAGTCGTTTGATACTGAGCACCCGATATAGACCTGGTAACGGAGAAAGACATACCGGACTTTCGATTCTTACCAAAAAATGTAAAAATTTATCAAAAATTTTTAGGTTTCTTCTAATTATCAAGTTCTACACTTTTAATCAATGTTAAGTTTAAAGTATTACCTACATTAAATAGTATAATATATTATATATAGATAGTACGTGTTATTTCAAAATGACTATGTCTCGGTGTGAGTGAGTAAATACATAATAGACACCGATGAAAACACGGTGTCGTCTCAACTCCTATCACTGTCCGTTTATAAATGATAGACCGGGAAGTGTCTCTTTTAGACGACTAAGGATCAAATTGAATCATCGATGTTACTATTTTTGGGATGAAAAGAAATTCCTAGTACAAACGAGGGACTCTCCAAGATCGAAGAAGACGCCATCTTTTTATAAGAACACCCTCAATTACCGGTGACATATTGTCTTTATCACAGGGTCCTTACATATGAAAATTTGTCAACCAGGTCCTTCGTATTAAACTAGTTCTTAAAGGTACAAAAATTCATACTTGGTTTCATCGGGATTTTCACTTCACTTTCACAATCAGCGAGTCAGTACAGGTCGAGAAACGTTGAGGTACCTGACATCGGACGGTCCCAAGAGACGGGTACCTTAATAGGTCCGTTCTTATGACCTCACTCATCGGTAAGGGAAGAGGTCCCTTAGAAGGTCTGGGTCCCTAGAGGGTGTAACGTTGGTGAAGTTTGGACCGAGTGGGGACGGGACTCCAGGACACTACCCCATTTACTAACAGTGCAGGTTACCAGTATGAACCCTAAGGGAACACCGAGTCGACCATTTCTTAGGTGACGTTAAACCCTCCCCACCCAAAGCAGGGACCCAACCCTTCTAGGGGACCTCTTCTCTTTCCGATGGGTGAGATCATAGGACCGGGTCTCTTAAGGTACCCGACATATTAGGTACCCCAACGTTTCAGTCTGTGCTGACTCACTGAAAGTGAAAAGTAACAGTATGAATAGTCAGCAAACCTATCGTATGTCACTACTAAAACTTTTACTCCTTTTTGCATCTTCATTCCAACTTACAATGAAACCATAGAATGTGTCTACTCTATTTGAAATTCCTTTTCCATTTTCGGGTGGACCTGCCCAAAGCCGATGTTGTCCGGGTCGCTCCAGTCTGCCGAAGGGCTGTGGACGGACCAAATGCCGAGCTTGAGCCTTGTGCATCGAGAGTGGGAGGAACTCCGGAACGTGGACGTTCTTCGTCTATATCTTCACTACCAGTGACACAGTAAACTTGTCTTCACGAGAAGGGGACACCTCCACTAAGTCGATATGTTGTGTCCTAAACCCAAGATTTGAAGTAGGACAGTCTCTGAGTCACACACAGAAGTCGATTCTGAAAGAAGAAAGGACTGGTGTATATTCATCTGTAAAGGTTCTAGGGAACTTTGAGTCTACAAGAAAGAAAAAATCTATTAAATTATCGGTGTTTGTAGTCTTTATCCTCTGACTATGGGAATACCAAATGTCCTCATTTGGTGGAATAAGAAACCAGTTTACTGTTTCACAAGTGTTCTCGTATACCCGACGGGAGAAAAGGACCAGGAAAACCTTGTAAGGTTTCTTTAGAGTCTATTTTCAAGACCGTCTTCTCCCCTTAATGTTCGTACCTAGAATCTAGTATGTAGCGAAAGGTAAACAAATTTTCGTACAATTTCGTAATCTTGTTTTTGTTTATCTTTGACAGGAACATTTATATTATATCGATAAAGAGTGATTTATCTGTTCGTTGATTGTACCGACGTTTAAAACCACTAAACACTTATCGGTTACATAAGCTTAAAGTCCAGGAGTGTAACAGTACGTAGTTCTACAAACGACTCCTGGATATAATATTCACATGGTGACTCGATCTCAATGTTCTCGCACTCCTTTCATTTTTTATATATAAATATTATACGAAAATATACTGTCAGGGTGAAGTATTAAAAAACACTGAAGGAAACCCAAGTCGAGTCAGAGTATTTATGTCTTTGTCATATTTATAATAGTTATAGAATGTTTTTAATAGAAAAAATTTCGTAAACTGAAAATTTTGGATATAGTATGAAATTCTTCCTTAAATAATATGTGTCTCCTGTATCAAAAAGGGTATCACAACACTACCTCTAATTGTAGGTTTTACCCTAAATTTAGTGTGTTTCGATCTTATATAAATGAGTCGATTCGTTTTCCAAACACTGGTACGTAATCCACTCGATACATAATTTAACAACCCCAAAATTAGATTACTAAATTACCACAAATACTATTGTCTTACGAT
Source organism: Capra ibex (assembly GCA_006410555.1). Lineage (NCBI taxonomy): Eukaryota > Metazoa > Chordata > Mammalia > Artiodactyla > Bovidae > Capra > Capra ibex. Next base: position 35,756,240 of record SJYO01013871.1, read on the forward strand.
GTCAATACTATTGTCTTACAATGGCAATGCTATCGAAAATGACCTCGATTACCTAAAGACTCTACTAAAATTAGACATTTACTTGAACTTAAATCCGTGTTCGATTTACGTATTTCAAACTACATAAATTTCACGTATAAATCTCTATCACGGTCCGTTGACACCTAGATGTTTTTCCTTGTCTTTGTGAAGGAACAACACTATTTTTATCTGGTCAACGGTCCACGGCCGGTGTAGACGTGGCCGGCGAGTCCATCATGCACTGGCACTCAATCTAAAGTCGTAGGGCACAGATCGGTGACCCCACTGTCCGTATGGGGATGCGGGAAGGTGCTGACGTCCCGTTACCGACGACTCGAATTTCGTGATCTCTACACGGTGTGCACGTGTGTAGTGTAGATAAAGAAGGAAAAGAACCTAGACAAAAGGAGGAATTTTAAAGGTTTTCTTGGCGGAAGAGAACAGAAGAAGTAGAAACAGGGGAAGATTAATAAGTAAAGGAAGAGTGGTGTGACATAGTCGTCTAACATTAATGGTTATTTTTTTCCTTCACACTCGAGTCGACCAATTTAAAAAAACTACATTTCGTTACGTGGAAATTGAGGAAGATCCTTGGGGGTCTGTGAGGTACGAGTGTACTTGTCCCTACGAAGACCGTCTATGGTCGATTGGGTGATCCAAGACACGTTACCACGATTTTAGAGGATAAGGACCTCAATAATTGTATAGAGGAAAGGAGTGAATTTGAACTATTACAAAAAATTGCACATGTAAAAGGGGGGTAAAGTCCGGACTTTGAAAAGACTTATACTTGGTGGACCTTCTCCCTGAGGTGTAGTAGTACCCTTCCCCGTAATACCCTTGGAGTTGAAAAGAATACAGAAATGGTAAACTTAAATAGTAGTAATCGTAGGTAGGTAAAATATTGGTATTTTCAGTTATAAGATAAAAGGGAAATTTTTGACACCGGTTTGAGATCCCAGTAAAGGAATGTCTCTCAGGTAGAGGACGAAACACTCCCCGTGAGTTGGAGTCAGAGAGAGAAGGGGGATTTAAACGGAAAGAAGACAAAGAACAGAAAAAAATTTTTACTCATTGTAATTGGTCAAAAACTAGGCGAATTTGAGAGAATAAAGGAGAAGGACAGGTAAAAAAAGATCCGAGGACCGAGGGAAGCGAACTGAAGAGTGGGACCAAATCTAGGACAGACACCTTGAGAACCCTGGGGACACGACACCGACTACCTCCTAAACCTCCAGTGCCCTCGATATTCGTGTGTGGTGGTGGTAGATCCTACACAGACTGGACAAAAAGTGACCGAAAACCCCATGCAAACGTAGGTCTCTGGAGGACCAAGAGACCTCGGTTTGGTGTAGGATCGAGGTCTTGAAGGAAGTGGTAAAGAGACGGGGTCCTTTGCACTGGAAGGAATAACGGAGTACCAAAACATTCCCCGACCACTCAAATGACGTACACGATTCGACTCAGTTACCGTACAACCTACATTGTCAAATTCCCAGTAGAGATAACCTCTTATATAAATATAAAAATACTCCTGATATTTACGGAATTGGGGTCTCGTGAGAGACACTGTCTACCACAACCGAGATGACCGTCCAACTGTTCTCTTCAGAGAATTTCATCCAAATGAGACTCTTAGGGGGTTCCGGATGGGAGACCCGTCCCCGGATAAGGTGGTCGTCTATTCCGAGGTGTGACTTACGGGTCCGTCGCAAGACACTAGCATGTGAGTGTGAAGTAAGGCTCATTGCCCCTAACCTCAGTGTAAGGGATGTCAAAGGTTCCGAGGTGACACCTGAACCCCACAGGTATACGGTACTGACTGTAGTCCCCTTTTGTACGAAAACTCCAAAGGTAAACCATGATGACCGATATCGTCTTGGCAGAGTCCATCTACCCTCAATCTTTGACCAAACCAATCTTGTGAGATCTCCTTTGACCTTCCGTCACTGCACCTATTCCCACTTCAGTTCCAGTTCTCAACTCAGTGAGAAGACCGGGGACTCTCGAGTGCACTCGTGTCCACACTCTCCCGTCCACTCCACTCCGGTACGTACTGAGTTCCCTAACCTCAAATTTCGAGTGTCCACACGACGACGACGACGATTCAGTGAAGTCAGCACAGGCTGAGACACGCTGGGGTATCTACCGTCGGGTGGTCCGAGGGGGCAGGGATCCTAAGAGGTCCGTTCTTGTGACCTCACCCAACGGTAAAGGAAGAGGTTACGTACTTTCACTTTTCACTTTCACTTCAGTGAGTCAGCACAGGTTGGGAGTCGTTGGGGTACCTGACGTCGGAAGGTCCGAGGAGACAGGTACCCTAAAAGGTCCGTTCTCATGATCTCATCCCACGGTAACGGAAGAGACAGTGTCCACACTTGAGATACTTTTATTGTAGGAGTTTAGTTTTTGTGGGAGTTTTTATACACTTCATCCTTACTCTTACAGTGGAAAACCCCTACCATTCATTAGTGTAGAATTCTGACCTTCATCACTTCTATACTCCACCCATTCACCTCCACTTCTCCTTTTGTTCTCTCTCCTCTCCATTAAAGATTTCGGTCCGTTTCTCTAAACCCAGTTTAATATTGGTTTAAGAAAATTCGTAGTCTTTGAAGGGGTTTGGGGTGGGTGACGGTTTACCTTCGGATGGTCCTTGGGTTGTGTACTGAAATTTTAATGGGACAATTTTCTGGGGAAAAAGAAAATTTTTTTGTTTTCTCTCTCTCTCTCTCGCTCCCTTTGAAAGAGTTTGACACTCGTAGGAGACTGGAAGTCCATACACACAAAGTCTCGGCGGAGTAACTCAGGAGAGGTGGCCAGGAGAGACCGTGACCGGAGGAAATACAGGTGTTTCATCGGTCACTGACCTCAGGCAGGACTCACCTACCCTCCGAAGGTGACGTCTTGGTCCCTCCAAAAGGACTGAAGTGACATGAACTCTGACACGCCACCAGGACTTCTCGCTTTCTCTCTGGACACACATTCAAAAGAATTACCGAGACGTAGTCGGATTCTGGGAAATACCCGTCGTTCACCAATTCCGGTCAAGCTCCACGGGAGGTCGCCGACCTACTTCGCAACGGGAGTCCGACAGGAGTCCGGACACAAGGAGTGGAAAATGGTCCTGTCAAATTAAACCAACGTCTAAGTCGAAGACTAATAAAAACCGGCTGTTAGACTTTTACGTGGGGTTAGAGTTAATGTTACTTCGTTCATTGATCACCGAAGTAACTTGTTCATAGATTACCGAACACTTATATCTTTTTCTTTATGTACCCTGTAGGGAGCACCAGGTCACCAATTCTTAGTTGGACGATTACGTCCTCTGTGTCCAAACTAAGAACCAGGGCCTTCTAGGGTGCACGGAGTCCTGTCGATTCGGACACGTGGTGTTGATGACTCAGACACGAGCTCCCGGCCCCTCGACGTTGAAGACTTCGGACGTGTGGCATCGGACATGAGGTGTTCTCTTCGGTGGTGTTACTCTTCGGGTGTGTGGTGTTGATCTCTGTCAGGACTGTGTGTCGTCACTTCTGGGTCGTGTCGGTTTTTATTATTTATGTAACAAAAAAGTTTTTCTTTTTATATAACGTTTTATCGAGGGGTGACCTTCCTATGGGTATTTCGAATATAAAGTATATCCCCATTTTTGTCTGATGTGAACACCAACGTTTCTTGAAAGTGGTTTTGTTTCTGTAAGTTAGGGTACCCAGGACTTAGACACAATTTGGAATGATCCGTGAAGTGTAAGAAAGTAGAGTAGGTAAGGATTCTGTTGATCGTCTTTCGAGCCCCTTCGGTTCCTTGAACTAGTTGGACAAGACCTTCCTTTAGTTTGTAAGGGACACACACAAGAAACGTGAGAACCTTCTCAGGGTCGATGAGTCACTAATGGACGCAGAAACGTACTGATAGTCGACGGTAGTCCACTATCAATAAACAAAAGGAAAAAAAAATTTATTGTTCACTAAAGATTGGTTGGTTAGTTTTAGTGGACTTGACTGAGTACCACCGAACTCTCGGTTGTTGTTCACGCTTGAGTTAGCACGATAGGGAACCCCAAAACAATACCTAACGAGTTACAACGGACCCGGGAACTGGAGCCGAATTGTCAGTGTTACTCAGTAGGAACAGAGAACTACTACGGACCACACCTTTGTCCAAACTTGTTATTGTGGTCATGGAATGGGACCGTACCGTGCAAGACAATACGTCTATCGAAGGTACTGACAACAGGACACAGTAGGAGTCCTCGGTCCCTCGGTAGGATTGGCATCGGGGTCGGGACAAAAGGTCCGCCCCCAGTGACTCGACGACGAAGGATTGGGGGTGCAGATTCTTATTCGTCTGGGTCGAGAGTTTGGTTGGACGGTGAATCACGGAAACACTGGGGGACTAATAGTAAATTGGACTTAGACAAAGAAATACACATTTTGTTTCCCTACTGTTTTGCAGGATTTACGAGAGTAGACAGTAGTCCGAAAGAACTAAGTACTAAATGGGTTGTGAAGAGTCATTCAGTTCCCACCTAGACCCTTATCTGTCCAGAACCCCTACCTCTTGACGGGGTAAGTAAAGAGGAGACTAAACCCTCGTGAGTGGGACGTTGGAGAAAACGATTGATGTGGCGAAAGATACTCTAGTAAAAGGTATCCAGACGAGTCTTAAACAACCAGAGATCAGACCACCCGACGGTAGATACCCCAGCGTGTCTCAGCTTGTGCTGACTTCGCTGAATCGTCGTCGTCGTCAGTGAGTGTAAAATTGAAATAAGACCTTGACGTTCTTAAATTTTTGTCTAGGTGAAAACACATCCTCCGTCTTTCTTGAATTCTTTATCGTGGTCGAAGTTCTTTCACGATCCTTTCCGTAACACAAATGGAGAACATAAATGACTTGGACTCACTTGTGAAGAGAACTCAAAGAGAACATTAGAAACATAAGTGTATACTATCTCTACACTACGTCTACCTATGACCGATTCAATTCCATTTTGCTACCAAGAGGCTCCTACGATTCCAAAGTGGTCTCCTTCTCCCACCGGGACCCTCGTCTGACCCAAGTAAGTCACACGGGTCCCACCGGACCCCAAGGTTGCTCCAACTACAACCACGGTGTCGTCCATAATTTGTTCGACTTGTAACTTGGGTTCACCCTCTCGAATCAGTAAGACACCGTAATTTCATAAACCCAGAAGCTTCAATCACTGTAACCTTCGTCTTATTTTGGTAGGTGGTTTATGTAATCGTTGAAATTACATAATCAGACACGATCAGACTGAGACCCGAAGCGATCACCGAGTCAGCCATTTCTTAGGTGGACGTTACGCCCTCTAGACCAAACCTAGGGACCCGACCCTTCTAGGGGACCTCCTTCCGTACCGGTGGGTGAGGTCATAAGAACGGACCTCTTGGGGGTACCTGTCTCCTAGGACTACCCGACGTCAGGAACCCCAACGTTTCTCAGCCCGTACTGACCCGCTGATTCGTGTCAGACTGAGATTCACTGAACCGCTTAATCAATCATAGGTCAGAAACCTAAACAAGTGACAACATCGACACATTCTCAATTTCCGTATCCACCACTTACAAAGACCGAAAGTGGATAAAAAAAGTCGGTTGGTAGTAGATACTGTTAGAGGTTTCATCTCATAAAGGTCAAGCCAAGGTCCTAGAAACAACACTACGTCTCTACCCCTTTTCAACTGTATCTCTCTGTCCCGACCCCTCCATTCATTTTCTAAATTCTCCTAGTTCCGTCCTGAATTCAGGATCCGTCCGTGTAACCCAGGAGGCACACATGTCACTTCTCAACCCTCGGTCCCTCCTCCTCTGTTGTCCTTCCTCCGGTACCCCCGACCCCGACCCCTTCCCCTAACCCCCTCTAACTATTTACTCTCCGAGGTCTTGTAATTCTCTTACACGTTGTTAAGTCCTCACGTCCTTCTGCGAAATCTCTTCACATCGACCCTACACACTTAACTTACAGAAAGTTACCAGAAATTCTTCGTATTCGTTTCTACCCATAAAGACAACTTATTAGTTCATCGTAAGTTGGGCACACGAAGACAGGTAGAATGAGGTATGTCTCCGACTCGATACCCCTGAGATCCTAAATAGACCTTATATTCTTTAAATATGAGTCAAAATATAACCAAGGATAATTATCTAAACATTTTTATAAAATGTATTTGTACTCCCCGACTCTCTTAAACAGAAGGAATCTTCGATACATCGTGAATTTAAATCAAGGTCTAACATCCTAGGTAACCTTCTTCGAGACTCGGAGTCACGACTCTGTGCCAGAGGGGTTCAATGGACCTTGTCGTTACCAGGTAAGAAGTGTAAACTTCGACCGCGAATGACGACTCCCGCGGGGGTTGGGCCGCTACAAGTACCGACGGTGAACCTTGACTATGTGGTACAAGAGGAAGTCCAACGATTAGACGTTGTACTTGTCGTAGTGTCTCTGACTGCCAAAGTCCAAACAAAGTTGTAACGCAAATAAATCTCATACGCAACCTGTATGAGATCCCACTAGGGGTCACTCAGTGTGGGAAGACCATTAGAGGAACACTTACATCCACTTTGGACTCTGAACGAAGACCCGTTGTCTTGTCCTGTCCCCATAACCTTATAGTCAGGACACCAACACAACGTAGTTTACCGTTTCCTCCTCTATGCAAAGTATACATTAATTCTAATGATTAGTCAACCAAAACTCAATTCGTTTTCCCTCTATCTAATAGGACTGATACTATGACGTTAATTATTATTCTTTATGTACAAAATAGAAAAAACAGAGGTAAGGACCGTGTCTCGACATTTTGTGAACCTTAAAGGGTTCACTACTCTCACTGTTTGTATAAAATGACACAATTACTCCACTGAAAGCCTTTCGTAGATTTCTACCCCGGACTGACGGTCCCGTCGATTAGCACACGAATCTCCCGCCCTTGAAAGTCGGAGTAGGGTCTGGAGACCTGGCGACCTCTCCCTTCTACCCGACCTCTAATTCAAGTATGTGGTTACCGGTTACCAAATTAGTTAGCTCAGATACATCACTTCGGAGGTATTTTCGACGCAGAGAATATACATAGGACGTAACCGTCGAGAAATGGTGAACATGGTGAACCCTTCGGGTGTCTTCCGGTGTGCGAATGGAATATACGGAGTAGTGACTGCCGAAACTACAACCGAAGAGAGGTAGAAGGACCATGGGGCAGCTAGTGAAGTGTTATCAAGTGTATTATTGGGCATTAAAGTCGGGGAGGTCAGAATAGACCGACGAAGGTAGGTTCTTGGTAACTCAGTGCTTTTGAAAGCTCTGTTCACTACAGTGTCCCACCTCTACCACCACGACACCATTGTACTTCTCGAACACTCACCTGTCTTGACGAAGACACTAAGATGTAGGTAGTTTGACAGAGTGACTACGGTACGCCCTCCCGTGATCCAGAACTTACATTTTGATTTTGCATTATGGTCATTCGTTGAACCACAGGTAAACTACAAGTTCCTTCTTTTGACTGTGTGTCATTTTTGACGTAGTGTCAATAATCAGGTCTCTATTTTTCTTGGACGGGGGAAGTAAGGGTTCTTCTTTCTTCGAAACTTTATAATTGTCGTTTTACACAAAGATTGTTGTAGGACTTTTTTGATTGTTATAAGACTTATTACTACGTAAGGGGTATACTTCTTTATAAAAGGGTTCTATACATAAAAACAAAAAAAAAATTTATTATGAAATGTATAAAAATGACGAATCAAAAGTAGAACGAAATACATAGAGTTGAGATTTAAAATCCTGACTCCATGTATCATACAGAAGTAAGGATTTTGTTATCTTACTTTTACATCTATAAAATCAAAAAAATACACCGAAACGAAAATAAACGAGGAACTCTTTTTATCGTATACATATAGCTAAAGACGGAACTAAGTAAATAATTCTTAAAGGTATATAAAGGTTTGTCAATCGTAAAGTGGTGAGTCTGTGTATGTAGGTACACTCTGGAATGTTGATATATTCAAGACAGATATGTGTCCTTTTTAGTATAAGACCTCGAGTCGATTTTCGTCGTAATTAAAAAAAAGAATTTGGTCTTTGTAAGAAGGTACACTAAGAAGAGAATCATATTGTGGAAAATGAGGTAACAAAATTGGGACTATAACCTAATAATAAGTGTGCCGCACTTTATGATGTATGGATAGTGATACAAATAATCGCGAACCAGTCCTTTTATAAACCTATGATAAAATTTTCAAAGGGAAGTAAATACACCGAAACGACTAGCTTGAAAGAGAGTTGCTGACTTTTATGTCAAAAAGACTATTTTTTTCTCTCCCACCGACCACTTTTCTTTAGGTGAGCTATACATCATTGTAATCTTTCTTAAAAGACTCCTAAATACACCCAATGGTCTCTATCCTTGGTAGAGTAAGAATAAGTTTTTCTAAGAGTCTTGTTATTTCTAATTTGTTTTTTTTTAAAGGGAGAGAGGGAGGGTAGTAGTTGGAGGCCGTAAGTGATGTAAATTTTTGAGAAAGAGACAAAGTCTCGTCACAACTTATACTTAAGAGTTTACTCAAGTGGGGTAGAGTAGAACTCAATTTCCCCATTTATTTCCACAGTTTTTTCGTCTCCAATGTCTTCAATCTCCACTCCATATCCCCTACCCACTCTCCGTACAATGTTAAACAGTCATATATGATTAATTAAGGAAAAATAAGTTATTCTCTTTGTAACAGAGAATCTTACATATTTGGTGTTCGTGGTTCATAGAACTAATTTTTTAGACTAATGACTATTAATCAGAAAGATAAAATTAAGACCAATCTATTAATCGGAATGACTATTTGTCAGAATCAAGACCCTTACACTTATTATATATTAGCTTATATCACTATACACTAATATTATGATACAATTTGAAAAGTACTGTTGAGTTTCTGTATAACAATGAATACAAATAAACTTAATTTACACTTCCATTAAACTTTTGGATTCCTATTTATTATATTCAATTATTGATACTGGGATTATTTTACAGTCAAGAAACACTTTATAAAAAGGATAGGTAAATGGTTTTACTATAAAACTTCCTGGAGAATGTTCGATGCTAATAGCTTAAGAAGGACGAGAGTACAGATTGAGAGTCGTTTTACTCCGGTTTCCACACAGATAAACTGTTCGATCTTCCCTGAGTTATTGGTTTAATGAAATTTATAAAGATAACAGTAATTCGTGTTACTTAATACACAGTTTCGGTTCAAGTGTCTTTTGATGAAGATACTGAGTAATTTGTTTCCATAATGTTTACCCATTGACTTTTGTGTATTTTAATTCTTACTTGTGACTACTTTCACTTGTGTCTACCTTCTTCCACTATACCTGTTACTCGGCACTCCTGTGACTACACTTGTCTACTCTGCGAGAATGACAAAGTAGCGAGTGGATCCAGGAAGAAGAAAGAGTCTCCGAGTCTGAATGAAAAGGGGAGTTCCCGACGAAAGAAACTACCGTCCCTTTCGCGAAGGACTTGACAAAGTGAATGAAATGAGTGAAGACAAACCGGGTCCAACACTCGCGATGACCCATCACTTCCAAACAATTCAAACGATGGTTCGTTTCGTAGAAAGAATTTCCAACCGGCCCTCCACAGTACGTACGGAGGGGACCTCAGACAATCAGGTGGTCCACAGAGTAAGTCAAGTCCGGTGTGTCGACCTCTGTGAGGAGGGGGATGTTAACGGTCTATTGTTGTCTTTGTGAAACTCGGTCCTGCGCGTTATGTCTAATGCGAATCTTATTTTTTCTTTTTGTAATCGTGGTGTGTGTCTTGTTTTTGTTAGAACCGAATTTCCTTTAGTGAACTTAAACGTTCTTTATACCTTTCGTATGTAAAGTGTATTGATTGTGGTTCCTTTGTAAAGTTGAAGAGGTATAAGACCCTTTTCTTCTTTACTCTTGTTTTTTGGTCTCTGTCTTGTTCTTGGTAAACCTAAACGTCCTGGGTTCATTTATATTGTTGTTCGTGAAGAGTCTGTAAAGAATTCTATATTCAAGGTAATAAGTTGTCTTACCCCCTATCCCCCTCACGTGTTCTCTGTTTGTTTCTAGAACTAATACATTGTTAATCTCAATACATGGAATAACTATATCATTACCAGACATGGAGGGTTAGAGTTTCTTTGTACAAGTGATACAGGAATATTATGCTTGTATAATATTCCTTACAATTTTTCATTATGTCCCCTTAAGGGACCTCTAGGTTACCAATTTTGAGACACGAAGGTGACGTCTCCTGTGACCAAGGTTGGGACCAACCCCTTAATTCTAGGGTGTACAGAACACTGGTTTTTTTTTTTTTTTTTTTTTTTACATTATACTCTACGATTGACTTCTGTTGACCATAATTTATTAGAAGGATAAATGTATACACGATGATATAGTGTCTAAAGTAAAAATAACGAACTTGATGGACCCAGGGAAGGGGTGGAATTCTAACCCTCCGTGTAGTAATATGTATGTATATTAATGAAATAATGACCAAAATAAGACAACCAATGAAACGGTCGTCTCTACTTTGTATACTAATTCGTTGGTACGTACAAAATGTGCTTAAAATCGTCTCAAATATTTTCCGTCCAATTACACGACGACAATGGCTTTTGTTCGGTCCGAGACGACGTCTACCTTACCGAAAATCCATACTCTACTAGACCAATGCCCACTATGTGGTGGAGTACCCTAACCTACCGGGAGACATAAGGGTCCTACTCGTGGTTCAATTTCACCTCAAAGTGTGTTACCCTTACTTATAGACTCCTTTGAACCCGACTATTTCTACCTTTCCGATGTCTTCGTCTCTTAGACCTATTCACTACCTCTAGACATTTTCTTGTCGACACCTTCTAATCTCCAACGGACCTCAGTCTCTGCTACTGGTAGACTCCTACCCTAGTAACTCGGTAGAATCTTTGAACTGTGTCAGAGACCTCTCCTACCGTAGGAAGCAACATTGAATCCTTTTTAGTAAGGGTGGGGAGCGTGGGCATTTCGACACGTACTTCTTGAATGGTTATCGTCGAAAATGAAGCTAACGAAGACTTAGGACACTTATAAGTGATTCAGGCCGCCGCAATTGACGAGACTGGGCCTTTTACATTGAGACCGACCAGAAGTTAGGCACTGTTCATTTAGACTTTCCCTTCTTTTAAAAATTTCAAAGGGTCCTCCTTTTAATTCCCTGATTTGATTTAAGACAATCAAATTGTCTTACTAGACCGAAATACTTTTGGTAAGTAAAAAAGTTTTCCTTCTTTTCTTACATCGCTCTAGGTCCATTGTATGTATGTAATTTATTCTTCCGTAGAGTCCGTTAAAAGATTTGAGTGAGACAGTTTATCACTCCTCAGGACCAAAAGGGGACTTATTTGTGGGATAGGAAAAACTTGGACACACATGAATAGTCATTTTACCTCTATTAGCTTTACGGATGTATCATTAAGAACACACTTCTAACTGGTATTTAATGTATATCATGTCCCCGTCCTTATTTAATCCTTAATTATCTGTGTGATGATATATAATTTATCTAGTTATAGTTCCAGGATGACTTGTCGTTTTCCTTGATATAACTTATAGAATATTGTTGGATATTACCTTTTCTTAAACTTTTCTTATAGATATAGATATATATTTGACTTACTGAAACGATATATGGACTTTATAATATTTAGTTGATATGGAGTTATTTTTTAATTTTTATTTAAAATTTTTCATATTATCATGGGTAATGTCCGGGACCTATATTCTCCGTGACTGATTTATTATCCACCATAATTATTGTAATAATTACTAATAAAGTCCCAATATAAATATCAAGATTTCGTGACCGACGGGGAACAGTGTCTCCGGATGAACGACGGAGGGACTTACGGTACCTTCCATTTTAATGAACTTTTTAATACGATCTTAGACTTTTAATCCACTTTTTAACTGAACTCTTAACAGTACATGTAAAATTCCAAGTCATTACTCCACACTTAGGTACCCGTCAAAGTGTGTATTTTGTTGGAGTGAAAGAATTATCAATGGTCCCGATATTTTTTTTTGGACAAAGTACTTAGTGTCATTGTAAGATTAGGTAGGGTTCCTGACATTCATCTCCTTTAATGACGGACGACTACTGAGACGGTGATAGTCGTTCAACTTTATAAATTATGTCCGTCGGTATCACATCCGGTCGAGTCAAGTCATTTGTAAATGGTTCGTGAAGTCACAAGGTCTGTGACTCGATCCAAAACTCTTATCCATTGTTTACCACAGTCAGGAACTCGTCGAGGGGAGGTAAACACCTTTCCGTCAGTTACGGATGAACGGTACCTTCAAAGATTTGTCAGGAACCTTTTACGTCCTTTGAGTCTCATTTGTACTTTACGTGTTTGTCCAATTTACTTAGAGAACGTTTCGTATGACGGAAGAGGGTGATTGACCAAACAGAAGTAAGAGATCACAAGACGTTTCCTTACTGAGCTGGATACCCCAGGAACCTTATCTTAACCGGTGCGGTCTTCGACGGATTGTTTGGACGAACTGTTACCCCACCCCCTTAAGAGGGGACTTTAGAGGATTTCGTTTCCTCCGAGTCTTAAACCCACATCCGGTCTTAAGCAGTAGTCAAATGTTTAGACCAACCGTTTTATAAGTTTTCGTTCCTTTTTTTTTTGGGAGGAATGTAATCTTGATCTATGTTCTAGTGATTCATAAGACTTACAGAAATAAAACCACACACATATAGAGGAGTCGTGACCTAAATGGTATGACTACAAGTTTTGAGTATGTTATGGTTATGAAAAAAGATGAGTAAATTTTACGACCGTAGTAATTACTGTGTCCTGTCGATGTACTCGTTTTTCGTTTGACCTGATAAAAGACTGTAGTATGTGTTTTTATTAGAGTTTTACCTAATCTGAATTTACGTCCTGGACTCTGGTACTTTCAGGATATTCTCTCGTATCCGGTATATGGAAATCTGGGACCAGAATGTTGTAAAGAAACCTAGACAGAGGAGTCGTTCCTTTCGTTTTCCTTTTCATTTGTTTACCCTGATGTCGTTTACTTTTTCAAAAACGTGTCGTTTCATTTGATAGTTGTTTCGTTTTTCCGATGAATGACTTACCTTCCTCTATACTCGTTTACTATGTAGATTATACCTCAATTATGGGTTTTATATGTTTCTTAAGTATTTTGAATTATATAGTTTGGGAAGGGTTTGTTGGGTTAATTTTTTACCCGTCTGTAAAAAGTCTTTTACAGACTTATCTGTAAAAGGGTTTCTTCTGTATGTCTCCCAGTTGTCCGTGTACTTTTCTACGAATTGTAGTCATTGGCATTCCCTTTACGTTTAGTCTTGGTGTTACTCGATAGTGGAGTGTGGACAGTCCTACTTATAGGAGTTTTTCTGTTCTTTGTTTATCAAAACCGTTCCTACACCTCCTCTCCCTTACGAGTAACAACCACCCTACATTTGACCATATACCTTTTCTCGTACCTCCAAGGAGTTTTATAATTTTTGTCTTGATGGTATGGTAGATCGTCAAGGTGAAGACCCATAAAAAGACTTCTTTTGTCTTCGTGGTTAAACTTTTCTATGTGCACAGGGATACAAGTTGACGTCGTAATGACTGTCATCGGTTCTATATTTTCGTTGGATTCAAAAGTGACTATTACCTATTTCCTGTACACCGTACATGTGTGTTACCTCATAATGAGTTGGTATCTTTCCTTACCTCCGAACAGTAAATGTCGTGCCTACTTGGGTTTTCCCTAATACGATTCGCTTCATTCAGTTTATCTCCTTCTGTTTATGACATACTGAAGTAAAGTGAATATACACCTTAGATTTTTCGTTTTGTTTACTCGTTGTCTTGTTTTGTCTTTGTCTGAGAATCTATGTCTCCTGTTCGTCCACCAACGGTCTCCCCTTGTCCCAACCCCCAACTACTTTATCCACTTCTCCTAATTCTCCATGTTTGAAGGTCAATTTTTTATTCAGTACCCCTACTATACATATCGGACCCCTTATATCAGTTATTATGATATTATCGAAACGTTACCACCGTCACCCATGAATCTGAATAACACCTCTAGTAAACCATTACATATCTTTATGACTTAGTGATACAACACGTGGACCTTGATTGTATCACAACATCTAATGAATATGAACTTAAATTTTTTTTTTACAGACCTATTAAAAACAAATGATCTCGGATCTAAGGAACGTTAGATCATAGTGTAACCTATAATTTTCACTTGTTTTCCAAAGTTTCCTATATGTCATATTTCACGTTCTTAGTCTTTTCTCGATACTTTACTGGAGAATAGTATCGACGGTAACACCCAAAGGTTCACAAATTACAGTGATCATTAGGAAAGAAGTTTACATACCGGTATCTGTGTAAGTTAAAACTTAAGTAAACCTATGAGTCTCGTATTACAAAAGTTATTAGAGGGACGCGACCTACAAACACGACGACAAACCCAGGTACCGACGTAAAGAAGAGACGTCGGGGACACTGAGGTCGCGGTCTTGGGGTCAGGGTGAAGACTGTATCACGCCAATGGAGCACGGGAAGTGTCCCAACAACAACGTTCCAAGGGTGAACGGTCTCGGTTGTTACGAACTGAGATACATCATGGGCTGGTCGAGAAATCGTAGAAACCCAAGGAGGGTACATTGCTGGTGACTACACAGACACAAAGACGAACCCTACTATAACGAGCCTCCGAACCCCTACAGACTCCTTTCTTCTTTTACCACCAGTGCAAGTTCCACCGAAATTTTGAAGTAAGGATAGTGTATACGTCTTTGTACTTGTACGTATATATTTATAATATGATCATTGGTGCAGTCTGTGTGTCAAGAAATATAAGCAATCTCGTCTTTTACAAAATTTATACGATCAAACCCTCGTATTACTTTTTGATTTGTGGCTACTTGTATGGTTAGGGGAGGTCCTTTTTTCATGTGATCGTTATGACAACTTTGAGGACTTCTTTACATGAAAGTATTAGTAAGTATTAATATTTCAAAAAAAACCTCCTCCCCCACGAAGGGACCATCGAGTCTACCATTTCTTAGACGGAGTTACATCCTCTGGACCCAAGCTAGGGAGCCAGTCCTTCTAGGGGACCTCTTCTTTCACTATTGGGTGAGGTCACAAGAACGGACCTCTTAGGGTACCTGTCTCCTTCAGGTGTCCTAGCGTTTCTCAGCCTGTACTGACTCGTTGATTGTGTGTGTGTACTTCAAGAAAAATTGTATAGTCGGTTCGTGTCAGTAGTCAATTTAAATTTTATACTTTTTTCGACAGTGGTAAAAATGAAAACTTGTATATACATAAAGTCATGCTAAGAACGAAAACTTAAAAGAGAGTTTAACTTCAGTTTATTCAAATGTCGTCGAGTTCGTTTGAGATGTGAATGGTTCGAACAGTGGTTGGTGCCAGTGAAGGCAACGGAGACTACCGAGTGGTTGAGGTCGGCTTAACCTTGTCGCCTGAGCCTTTGCCATCCTAAAGGGGAGTCGGTTCAGCTTGTCTCGCTTCGCCCCTCTAAAGTGTCCCTCGAGACACAAGTGGGCGACGGTCAAAAGTCAAGGGCGAAGTGTGACGTCGGTCTTGTCACTCCAGTAACTTCCGTGTCTTTCTTATTTGACTTCTTGAGATTCCGTGGAACTTCAAGTAAATAGACGGTTGTTTGATGATGGACAGTACGTTCAACCAGACCTTTTCTCTAAACCTCCTTCACCCCCTACTTTGTAGAGTTCAGGTGTCCTAATGGAGTTAGTTTATGTCGACATAACAACCTGTTTATACTACGGAACTATAAGGTGAAGAAAAGAATTGATTTAACCAGATGAATGTTTTCAGGAATGAAGTAAATCTACTATCAAACCCCAGTCTACCCGAAAGGTCAACCATGTCACCATTTCTTAGACGGACGGTTACGGCATCTACGCCCAAACTAGGGATCCAACCCTTCTACGGGACCTTATCCTTTACCGTTGGGTAAGGTCATAACAACGACCTTTTAAGGTACCTGTCTCCTCGAACCGCCCGATATCAGGTACCCCAACGTCTCACTCTGTGTTAATTCGTGTTGTCCTGTGTTTTTAACCACATTCTACGTAAAAATCCCATACATTAATTCAAATTATACGATAGAATCTATGAATGTAAAGGTAATATAACAATACTGGACTCAATAAAAATAACACAAAATATATTACTGAGTATTGTCGTACGTCCAGACACGAGTGTATAGTGGAAGAACTAGTGACGGTAGGGTAGTGACTGGACGTTTCCAATAAACGAGGAAGGGGTAGAGAGAGATAAGGAATGAAGGTAAGGGAACGAAATAAAAAGTGGTTCTTTGAATAGTTGTGAACTTTAATTTGATAAACAAACAGCAGAGGTAACAACCTTACATTTAAGGTTACTTTACTCGAGTCCTTCTATAGAACAAGTGACGATATGGGGTCTCGGACCTTGACAGTAGACCGTGTATCATCTATTAGTTACTAAAAAAAAAGGACTTACTTAATTAAAAAGACTTAAGATCTACATACTTCAATCACTTTCTATTTCTTAAAAAAAAGAAAAAATCTTATACCTGTTTCGTCTTCACTGAAACGGTGTCTTGCAGACTCACCAAAGTTCTCTAAAAAGGTCTTTAGGTTTGGACACTATCTGACTGGTCGACAGTTCCTACTATTGAAATCCCCTGTTATTCAAAGAATCATGTAGTGAATCGTATTGGAAATAAATCAACTTTACTCTCCGTTATACCATACTACTTTTCCTGGGTCTCCGTAACGAAGTCCAGGAACGAAACCATTGTCACTCGTTACACCAGGACCCTGTCAGTGTACTCACAGTTGCAGACATTTTATCCGTTTAAACTACTCCATTGGTGACTGTAGGGAACGTCATGGAAAATACTATTACACAGACGACATACACCCTCCGTCTCTCTCATTTAAGGGGAAATTCAGCGAGACGATGGGTGACTCCTTATCTTAGGAGGGTCTGAAAATAACAAATCAAATACTGAAACTAAGTAAAAACCGTATGTATACACTAATAACTTCAAATTCTAAAAAAAAAAAAAACTACACCTGGTAAAAATTTCGGAAATAACTTAAACAATGTTGTGACGAAGACAAAATACAAAACCAAAAGACCGACACTCCCTGCACTCTAGAATCGGGGGGTTGGACCCTAGTTTGGGTGTGTGGGACGTAACCTTCCACTTTAGAGTTGGCGACCTGGTGGTCCCTTCAGGGATAATAGGTTCGAAAACTCTCCTCTGAATCCGTACCCTTCCAACCTTCCGTCGTCACGCATTTTGAACCTATATACCTGGACTCAGTCTGGTGAATCCAAGTTTAGGATCGAGACAGAGAATGATCAACACACTAGGCCCCGTTTAATATATGGGGTAGATACGGGCAAAGGAGTAGATGTTTCGTCTACATTATTTTTATTTTCATAAAGGAAGTATCCCAAGGACCTTCTTACTTCCCTCAATTGTATACATCTCGAATTTTGTCACGGACGTACACACACGAGTCGACTAGTCAGCATGGACTGAGAAGCACTGGGATACCTGATATCGGGTGGTCCCGAGGAGACAGGTACCCTAAAGGGTCCGTACTTATGACCTCACCCAACGGTAAAGGAGGAGGTCCCCTAGAAGGCCTGGGTTCCTGACTTGGTCACAGAGGACACAGAGGACGTGACCGTCCGTCTAAGAAAATGGTGACTGAGTAAACCTTTTGTCACGGACCAGGAACCATTTATAGTCAACAAAAGCAAGGAAACCATCTTTGTCTCGATGGTTCAGTATGTTAAGAACAGAGACTGAACTGGTCTGAAGACTTTCCCCTTTAACCTTTCGCCACTTTTGTATTCTGTAGACTCCTTTTGAGACCCCTGACTTTTCTTGTGTCATCCTGTCTCCCCAACTCTCGTTACCTTGAACTAAATAGATTAAGGGGAGTTATAGTTGACAGAGTCCCGAGTGTCTGTACCGTATTGACGAACATTCGGGTAGTGGTACTGTCCGTTCAAGTACGAATTACACGCACGTTTAGGGTCCATTTTCCAAGGAACTTCTTCTCGTTCGTGTCCCTATTGGTCTCTCCGTCGTGCCGACACCCGAACTTATAGGACGCCTACCTTTGAACAGTACCCTTCTCTCGTACCCTTGTAAAGGGAACACTTTTCAGTTGCCAAATCTTCACCAAGTAGTCTTTATTAAACTCCTGAAGGGACCACCAGGAATAAGAACGGACTTTTTAGGGTACCTGTCTCTTCGGGCCACCCGATGTCAGATTTCCCAGTGTCTCTCAGTCTGTGTTGACTCTCTGATTCGTGTCCATCCGGTCACCAATTTTTAGGCGGACGGTTACGTCCTCTGTACCCAACTAGCGACCAGGACCTTCTAGGGTGTACGGTACCCCGTCGATTCGACCACACGGTGTAGATGACTGCGGACACACGGGATCTCAGGCACGAGATGTTGTTCTTTTCGGTGACGTTCTTCTTCAGGTGTGTGGTGTCAACCTCTCATCGGGGATGAGAGACACTGATCGTTTTCGGACCCGGGTCGTTTTTTCTGGGTTTATTTATTTAAAAAAAAATTTTACTCTTAAACTCTGAACCGAGACCTGGTGTCAGACCGTGAGTAGACCTACCGAAAAGACATTTGCACGGGGTCCAAAGACGTTCACGCGACGAGGAGACCGTGTAGGATCTGGAACATACAACCGTCCCGGACACGTCTGGAGAAATAGGTACGACATGAGTGTTTGCAGGGAAGACCGAGTGACCATCTTCTTGTGAGTTTAAAAATTAGTCTAAGTCCATAAATCCAGACCTCTTCGATGTCTGAAAGTACGTCTTTAAACTCAAATACACTGGTCTCCTCTACGAGTTGTCTTCGGTTTCAACTGAGTAGAGTTTCTTTCCGGAGTCCTCATCCGACAAGGACACAGTAATAATATTCTTTCTACCATTAATGTCGGTGTCTCGAATAAGTCTTGATAGAAACACACCTCGTAAAGTTTTACTAAGTGACCTCCTTACGTATAATTTATGTGATTCTTCACTTACAAATAGTGAGAACTGAACGGGAGATAATTTTTTTTTCTCTCTTTCTTTCTTTTTTTAAAAATTAGTTCTTACTATGAGTTCAATATAAAGTAAACTCCGATTACACATCTTTTACATTTTTAACTATTTTGTATTTTTAATTCGTAATAAAACCATTTTAGTCTGAAAGAAACTTCTACAGGTATAACCGTACAACTTCTTTACTTGGAGAATAAAAATAAGTGGAGATCCCTATCCTTCCTTCACTCCGTACGGGGGGTACTCAGTTTACAGGAGTACTTATTTTAACAATTATTTCCTTTTGGTGTCTGGGACACAAAAACGGAGGTTATATTACAAGAGTTCTCGACGACCAATCTTTATTAATTTCCCGGTCTTTCTGTCAACTTATATCTAAAATACAACAATGGATTGAATGTCCATAAACGGATCTAGATATCAAGAAACTACTTGAAAGACCGCCGAGTGTATACGTCGTATACACTCAAACTAAGGACCCAGTTCTTCTAGGGGACCCCTTCCTTTACCGTTGGGTGAGGTTATAAAAAGGGACTCTTTAGAGTACCTGTCTCCTCAGACCTTCCGATGTTAGGTACCCCGGATTTTCTCAGTCTGTGCTCACTCGTTGATTTGGTGTTGTCGTCTCGTTCCCTCTACCCTTTTCGCCACTCTTTCGTGACGTTGTGTCACAACGTCTCCGGTAGATGTCAAGGTCCTTACAAAGAGAAGAACCTCCCCGATTCTCAACCCCAGACACCTGGAGAATCCTCAGGTACCCACTGGGAACGACGATTCAGCGAAGTCAGTACAGGCTGAGACACGCTGGGGGTATCTACCGTCGGGTAGTCCGAGGGAGTAGGGACCCTAAGAGGTCCGTTTTTATGACCTCACCCAACGGTAAAGGAAGAGGTTAAGTACTTTCTCTTTTCACTTTCACTCCAGCGAGTCGCCACAAACTGAGAATCGTTGAGGTACCTGACGTCGGATGGTCCCAGGAGGTAGGCACCTAAAAGGTCCGTTCTCATGACCTCACCCCACGGTAACGGAAGAGATCCCTAGGTATTTAGGGGACTTGAAAGTCCGTTTTAAGACCCTTTGTGTAAAAAGACACCTTTGTCCATTGTCAAATATTCTCAAAAATTTCAAGTCCTGTGTTGTCTTTGAATTAGAGATGAAGAAATTTCTTTACAACTTCTTCACGGTCTCTATTACTACGACGAGGGTCTCAGAGTGGAAAAGATATTTTATGTCCTACGGAAGTACCGGTGCGACCGCCCCCCCGAAGGTCGAGTCGTGGTGTATCGAGACGCACCGGAGTTACTGCCTCTCCAGTCACCCCCCGGGCCCTTGTTGTGGGAGACTTTTTGTTGTCCCTTCGAACTCCCTGTGCGTGAGCCCTTTTACCTTAACATAACATCCTGGATATGACGTACACTTCATCACATTATAATGAACTTTTATCCCACACTAGTCTACAATTAATATGACTTTTTTAAGGTTCTATAATTTATGTATTAGTAGTTTTATCGTAGTTTTATTTATTAATATCGATTATCCTATTATATCTTTTTTATTTTATTTTTATAAGTTTAGGTTTTCTTTTCTCCTTTTTCCTTGTTTATCTACCTTACCTATTTTTTGTTTATCGTTCTACAATCTAAATTTAGGTCAGTACAGTTATTAGTGTTACTATACATTTAACAAGTTTATAGGGTTAATTTTCCACTTCTAATGATCAAACGGAATTTCTTGGTCTGGGTTCCTATACTACGGATGTTCTTTACACTAAATTTATGTTTTTGTGTTTCCTTTTCCTGTCTATAGTATACAGTACGATTTGTGTAGTTTTCTTTCGACTTTACCAGTACAAGTATAGTCTATTTCGTATAAAGATTCGTTTTTACGCAATGGTACCTATTTTCCTCACTAAAAGACTATTATTTCACCAGTCACGTATTCTCCTATATTATTATTTTTACGGATACTTGGATCATCGTCTCAGAGTTTTATATACTTTGTTTTGGACTGTTTTGATGTTCGTTTTACAGATGTTTTGATGTTCGTTATTCAGATAGTAAATCAACCTCTCTCACTCATCTATCTTTGTTTACTTTTTATTTTCTAAGTTATCTTTAGGATCGTCTGAAAAGAATCTTTAACTATTAGATTAAAATTTAAGATGTACCTTTACGTTTCTGAATCTCATCAGTTTCGTTGAACCCCTTTTTTACTGATCTCCAGAATATAATGGACTAACGTTTTGATACTTCGATTTTGTTTTCTTTCTTTTTATTCTTCGAATATTTTCGATGTCAAGTTCTGTCACACCATGATCATATTTCTTTTATTTTAATTGTTTGTTTCTAAGTTTTTGTCTAGGTGTTTATACGTTAGTTAACTGAACCTGTTATCACGATTCCGTTAAGTTACCCTTTTCCTATTAGAAAAGTTGTCTACAACGACTTTATTAACCTAGTGGTATACGTTTTATTATTGTGAATCTGGGAATTAGGTGTGTTATATCTTTATTAATTAAACTTTACATAGTATTTAACTTTCTATTGTCACATTCTCGACTACGACACTGTAAAGGTCTTTTTTTCTTTCTTATAGACTCACTTGAACCTATACCGTTTCTACAGTTTATCCTACGTTTTTGCCGTTTATGTGTGTACTTTTCTACGAGTCGTAATGAGCCCTTCACGTTTAATTCTGGTGATACGTGGACGATACTTTACGGTCACACTGTATTTTGTGGTTATATGCGACTGATCTTACCGATATTAATTTTTCTGACTGGTATGGTTCATGACCCTGTCACTCGTCGTCGACCTTGAGAGTTGACGACGACTACCCTTACATTTTGCATGGTAGTAAAACCTTTTCGCGACCGTTAAAGAATTTTTTAATTTGTCTATAAATAGTCTACTGGACACGTAAGTCGGGGATCCATAAATAGGTTCTCTTTACTTTCCCATATAGGTGTTTTTGTGAATGGTCTCTCCAAGTGTCTCCGAAAGTTTGCTCTTCCATATTTATTTAACCTTACTTGACTATATATGCAGTTGTACCTATTTATAGTAATACGAGTCACTTCCGTTAGTCCGTTTTTAATCATCCTAAGGTAAATGAATTTTAACACTTGTTGTATTTATTGTCACTGTCTTTCGTCTATTCACTATCGCCCCTCTACTCCTTCCCCGTACTCCTTTAAATTCCCCACCATCTATACAAGTAATAAAACTAGTGTAACCACTAAAGTGTCCATAAGTGTGTACATTTTAAATAGTGTAACATGCAAAATGTCTGTACGTCAAACCAGGTACAGTAACATGCTATTATTTAGAATTTTTTTTTTTCACTAAGAGATTGTAACACAATGAAGTACTAGAGGTTTATGAAGTCATGCAAAAAAGGTTTTGTAGAATTTATTATATGTGGTATGGAAGGTGTTATCGATTTGGCGTACCGGCTTGTAACCGTTATGATAGTCCCCCTTTACATCGAAAATGGACAACCAAGAAGGAGTCACTGTTACTAGACAGGTCAGGTCCCACGACTCCCCGCCGGATTGTCTCTATTCACATTTTTTAGTCTTTGTAAGTGTTTGTGTCAAGTTGAGGTAACTCTTTGACTATTTGCCAGGTCTAAGTAGTGTTTACCCAAACAATGATCGAATGTATACATGGAAGGATTACTCAGAACTCCCAGGGAACCTGACGTTCCTCTAGGTTGGTCAGGTAAGACTTCCTCTAGTCGGGACCCTAAAGAAACCCTCCTTACTACGATTTCGACTTTGAGGTCGTGAAACCTGTGGAGTACGCTTTTCAACTGAGTAACCTTTTCTGAGACTACGACCCTCCCTAACCCCCGTCCTCCTCTACCCCTGCTGGTTCCTACTCTACCGACCTACCGTAGTACCTGAGCTACCTGTACTCAGACTCACTTGAGGCCCTCTACCACTACCTGTCCCTCCGGACCGCACGACGCTAAGTACCCCAGCTTTTCTCAACCTGTGCTGACTCGCTGACTTGACTTGACTTGACTTTACTCAGAATGGTTCGGACACGTATCATAAACCCCCGCTTCCCGTGTCGGGACCCTTAGTTCGTTGAGTGTTAGACGTTCTCGGGTCTTGAACGGCCCTGCCTCAGGTACAAAGACCTTAACATGAGTGTGTTCGTTCCCCTTGTCGGACACAGGTATATGAGAAGTCACACATAGAGGACTTGGTGCATCCGAGAGAGTGGGATGAATTCTCTATCGTATATGGACCCTCTTTGGATAGCTCTTGTTACATTCGGACCGACAAGACATAGACAGTATACTTCTACTTTCACTACCACCCGAAACAACTAGTACGTCACTTCGAGTTGGTTTCCCTAGAGAAAGGTAATGAAAATTTTGAATGAGTGTTTACCTTCGTAAAAACTAGGGCTCATTTATTTTACTCACTGAGTCCGTCATGTCTCAGTGTCTCCTTTAAGTAAAGACACTAACATCTTTCTGTAGTCTCTCTTACCAAGTTGAGAACGAAATCTACTCCATGAAAGGTGGTCTCACACATGTTTTTGTCCTTCCACTTTACGTTCTATTGAATGAAAGTTAAAGCCGTTTAGAATAAAAGTAACTTTAAATATTTCCTCCTCATTTACTTTTATACTCTACCTTAATTCTTTCTACCTCCCTTCGACCTACTTTTCACTTTTCACTTTTTCGTCCACTTTTCACTGACCTCTCGTTAACTCCTCGGACTAGTCCCTTTCAGAGGTCTCTCTTCCACCGTAGTAAAATAATCTAAAAAATAACTACGGTGACGAACATGAATTCCAGTTCTTTTCGACATTTACACCATTTACGTGTCTGGTCATCAGGAGTCGACCCCACTAAAACACGGGGGTCCCTGTAATCCATTGTAGACCTCTATTAAAACTAGCAGTGCTACCCCCACTTCACCATTCTCACGTCTAAGATGTCTGTAGATCACCCATCTCCGGTTGCTACGACGATTCGTAAAGTGTTACGTGTCTTGTCGGGGGTGTTGTTTCTCTATGGACCGGATTTTACAGTCGTCTCGGTTCCGACTCTTTAGACCGTATCTGACTTCATACTTCCAGGTTTTTAAGAAGTGACAGTAAAATACCAGGGATAACAATTCCTACGATATAACCAAGGGTACTTTGTTTTCGTCTAGTATTAAATATATGGTGATAAAACTGTAGCTCTGAACCTCAGATTGATATACTTTTCTAACAAAAACTGACGGATTATACCTTTGAGCTCATGACTATCTAGTCTATATTACAACATTTACACTAAAAGGAAACTATAGTTTTCGAGTGTCGTCACGCTATAAGTACGATATTCCCTATTTAAGTCGCAATTCTTTTAATGTTAAAATTCTTTGATTTGGTCTTTCTTTTCATATAAACCTTTTTTTTTCTATAAACTTCACAAGATTATTTTACTTATTTTTACGAGAAGTTCGAGGTCCAAAAGTATAAAAGTAAAGTTTGTGTTACGGACCTTGAGTCGATTTATTCCGTTTCTGAGAATTATTTTATTTGGGGAATCACTTATCTATTTAATTTTTTGTCTTTTTCAAAAACAAAAACAAAAGAAGGGGGACCGTAAAAAGACTAGTCATTTCCTAAAGAATAAGAGAAGAGGGAGACCACCTGCTCCCTTCTTATTGGAACGTTACCCTAGATGACGTTAGTAAAAATTTTCCAGTAAGACTTTTTACTCTTTGTGAATGAGAAGTCAGATCGAAAGAGTCGGCCCAGGTCTCGACGGTGCCCGAGCCTCTGAGCTCTCCCGTCCGGATAGGGTTGAAACAAGTGTCGAGCTTGAGCCTTATACATTCTTGCCGGAAGCTAGTTGGGTCACTGTCCCTTTGCTCGTTTAAAGTGTCCTTACAGTAACGTGACTCTGGTTCACAGACACGGGTGGAGTGTAGATTCCCTCTCTCTCTCCTGTCCTTATACTCTCCTTCCTACCGATTCATCTACCGCAGTCCCGACGTTTCGGTGGGGTCACGAAGTCCCGAAGCGAGACATTTTGGAGGTGGACCTCGTCGGACGTCGTCTATGTATCGACGTCCGTGAGTCGAGGTGAGTTAACGTTGCCTAGATGAGGTTGTCCTTTCTTCGGAGTCTCGAAAGTACCTCTGTACATGTAGGAAGGTGGAGAGATTTTCGCCCGTCGACTCCCCAGAGGGCACGATTCGTCTCCTCGAAAAGTCCCCCTTTTTTCTTCGTCCGTCCATACGTGTCAAAAATGTATCGTCTTCCCCCTCCTGGGGGGTTTGTAGGGGGAGTCTATTCCAGAAGTCAAGATGGTGATCACTGAAGAAAGAAATAGCAAGAATACGTAAAAGAAAATTTTTACCTTGACACCAATTCTTTCAATTGTGGAATGTTCTGTGGAGAGACATGATATCAGACCTTTCTCGAGTGGCCCCCAGTGATGTGCGCCACACCCACCTTGTCGCTCTACCCGTGACATAAAAAAAAGAATAGTCTACTCTGACTACTCTACATCCCTTTAGGAACCCGGACCGTTCCCTTCCGATTCAGGGACCTTGAAGACTAAAGAATGACCCCCGGAAATGTCGTCGGCTGCCGACCCCTCTCTCCCCAGTGTAGGGTCCTCTTTTTCTACTGTCAGGTATAGTACGAAGGGCGGACTAGTTATCAGACTCCCCGGGTTACACACTGGAGTCTTACGTCGTCATTCATTGAGTGATAAAAAATACTCGTCTCGTGACGTGAAACTTAAAAATAGTGAAGGGGTTGAGCCGAGAGACAGGTTTCCCATATTAACGGGTTTTCTAAGAGTTCCCCCTCCTCCCACGGTTACCGTCACGTTTCCGTCAACCTCACCCCCGCCCCCATGTAATAAAAGTGAAGGAACGGTAGTGGGAAGGTAAGAAACTCTCTTTACCTGTAAAAGAAGTTAGAATACACTTTACCATAGTTTATTCCGAAGTCACATACGGAAGGTGAGGGAGGGGGACTTAAAAGGAAACATTCTTAAGACCTCGACGACACTTGACCGGTCGTCCCTCTCTATCTTCCGAACCTGTTCGTTGTCTGGAGGGGACGGAGGTCCTTAAGACGGTCCTTCGAGGGAGAAGGGGACTCGTCTATGACAGAACCATTGGTCACCAGGACCTTGAGTGAAGGTTTGACGGTACACCCGTCTTTCCTTCCACCCCTCGTCGACGAGACCTCTGAAAGTGTCGTTCTTGGGTTTGAATGGTAAAGCGGTGATCCTGTGTCACTACCCAGTCGATGAACGAAGGATAGACATTATTACCGTGTATGGAGAGTTTCTCTCCGATACCCAATTACCCCGTCCGTGTACTTCACAAATCTTGTCACGGTACGTGTGTCGTTTACGAATTATTTATAAGTGGTGTAATACCAATAAAAGTAATACCGATTTCGTTCTTCTTTTGTTCTACATGACTAACAGAGACCAGAAAGTTACTAGTTTCAGACTTTTAAGAAACATTTAGATGGTTTCTGTTATTACACCTTAGACATTCCTACTTTTTCTTGGATGGATTTTAAAGTGTTCAGTAGTAATGGATTACTACTTTATTACACCTTCGTAAATCATATCCAATTTATCACATACACTGTCAACGAGTCAACACAGGTCGAGAAACGCTGGGGTACCTGATATGTCAGGTACCGTAAGAGGTCCGGTCTTATGACCTCACCCATCGGATAGGGAAGAGGTCCCGTAGAAGGGGTGGGTCCTTAGCTTGGTCCCAGAGGACGTAACGTCCGCCTAAGAAATGGTTGCCTCGATGATCCTTTCGGGATTTATCACATATTGAATAATATTTATAAAGATACCAACCAAGACTCGGGTCATCCGTATATGAATGAATAAAGATCTTTATAATTCAAATTAGGTCGAACCATGTTTGGACAATATGATGTCACCGTGTCCAATACACAAGGATCACCAAAAATGTCAGTCTGAAATAATGAGTTTTTACCTTCTCTTGACCTCGTTGATAAACTTTTCTTTGATTCAGTGTGTTATTACCAAAATCCAGTTATTAGATTTAAACGACACATGTAACCGGTTCGAGGGACCGATTAAGTGGACACCACCAAATCAGCGATTCAGCACAGGTGGAGATACACTGGCGTACCTGACATTGGACGGTTCGAGGAGACAGATACCCTAAGAGGTCCGTTCTTATGACCTCACCCAACGGTAAAGGAAGAGGTTTAAGTACACATTCCGGGTAAAGGATATTTATAATTCGGAGATTTAAAACCTCTTACATTTGTCGTTATTAAACATCTATTTTGTATCAAATCATGATATTTATAAATAAAGAAACAGTTCGAACTAAGAACACTACATTTATTTTAAAACAATCACAGGGATCTCATAATAGTAAATTATAAGAATTTAATGACTGTATGATCCTTGTACCTGTAATGCACACAATTTGTGGTCGATAAAGTAAAGGCTTCATCGGAGATAGTCCACATATCTAAGTATTATAAGAACAGTTTAATCGTTGAACCCGACCATCGTCTTAACTTCTTAATAGAAACCTTAACTCCATTCGTCTATCAATTCATATATAAGTATGGTTAGACAAACCTCTGTCTCTGTCTCTCTTTTTCTTCCTCTGTTCGGACCATTTCTTTTGTGAAGTGGTTCTTTGCCACCCTCTCCCAAAAGGTCCAACACGTTACCATTTCTTAGGCGGACGGCAACGTCCCCTGCACCTAAACTAGGGACTAGACCCTTCTAAGGTGTACGTTGATTCGGGTACGCGGGGTTGATAATTCGGACACGGGATCTCGGACCCTTGACCTTGGTGACTTCGGACGTACGGGATCTCGGACACGAGGTGTTCTCTTTGGTGTCGTTACTCTTCGGATGTGTGGAGTTGATCTCTCATCGGGGACGAACGGTGTTGATCTCTTTTCGGGTGTCTCGTTACTTCTGGGCCGTGCTAGTTTTTTATTCATTTATTTTATTTTTAATTTTAGTCATATAATTTTTTTTTTTCTCGCTTTCTTTACCACCCTCTTTGATTCGTCCGTACAGATATTGGTTAGTGAGATTGGTTTCAGTACGATCTATGATTGAATAGTTATTTTATAGGGTCTTAACCTGAGGGAGGTAGGTGTCGGCCGACGAAGGTCCACTACTACTACATTAGGAACAATCGTAGGTTCGTGTGGTGCAGGTCCCCTCTCCGGCCCCGAGGAAGTTAGAGACGTAGCCGTAGACCCCCCTGTGTCTTCCTGGGGCACTCGGGAGAGTCTACGTAAGACAATCGGAGTTTTCGGTTCCAGTATCACGTCTGGAAAGAATGTGTAGCGACGTCACCGATGCTGCAACCGGTTCATCAACAAATAATGACAGCAACGACAAGTCCACGATTCAACACAGGTTTAGAAAACGTTGGGGTGTGTTGTGTCTGATATCGGGTGGACCTAAAAGACAGGTACCCTAAGGGGTCCGTTCTTATGACCTTATCCAACGGTAAAGGAGGAAGGACTGGGTCCTTACCTTGGGTACAGAGGACGAACCGTCCGTCTAAGAGATGGTGACTCGGTGGTCCCTAGAGGTAAGCCGGAGTCATCTCGTTAGTAGTTAAAACATTAAACGAATGGTTTTATTGTTACACACGAAAAGTGGTAGTCATGTTCCTTGTAATACAGTCTTTCCCGAGACTTTTGCTGGGTACTGGAGTCGGAGTACCGGGAACGGACGGGTTTTATAAGATTATTTTTTATTGATACCTCTGTAGTCTCTGACGAGAGTCTTTTCAGATTACATTTAATACAATCCTACAGACAAAAATTGTATTAATAACACGTCGCAATGAGTCTTTGATATTTACCGAGGTTCCCCCTCGTTTACCGGCGAAGACAGTGGAAGACCTAGGTGTTCTCTTCTTCTTGGTCCTTCAAAACGGGTAGGGATACGACCCTGATGGTAAAACCTTCTCGTTGTTTTTGTAAGTAAAATTAATTTGCAAACAAGGGTTTGACTTCTATGAACGCTTTCCTTGAGACTACGTTATGGGTGTTGACTCGAATCAAATAGACTCAAATCGTTTTCAGGTCCTGATATGTTCTTTGTCTCAAGTCACTGACGGGTACTTTGTCCTAGACGACTGACACCCAGGGGAGTCGTAACACACGTGTCTATTTAATCACTGAACCCCCACAAAAATCCACCTTTCCTTCCCCTTACTTTTATCGGTAAATTATCAGAAAATTCACTCTTGCCAATTCTATTATCCGTCTTAGGGACCCCCTCCTCTAGGTGTCAACGGTTAAGGACGACTGTAGGCCAGTCGTGAAATTATTGACCTTAATCATCCTCTCCTCCGACTCTGAACGTCCTCGGTGAGTGGGTCCCTTTCGTGAGAATAACTGGATTATTCTTTGTGAAAGAAAAGGTTACTCGATGTGAATACATTGAGAACATTCAGTGGTTTTATAAACGATTGTCCCGACTCTACAAACAAACATACGAAGACTTAACTTATCCACACACAATAGACACTTCCCGAGTGTAGTAAAACCAAAACTTGTAAGACAAAGAACGGGGTACTTGAACACACTTGAGTACTTGGACGTCCCATTATACAGGACACATTCACCATATCCTCTTAGATTGATTTAGTAGCACGGACTTTGTTACGTCTTAGGTACGTACGGTGTACTACCGTTTACCCGTAAACCCCTCCCGTCCCCTCTTTGCAGAAAGGAAGGTCCGAAAGTCTCGTGACCTACGACCCCTCTTCTAGTCGACTACCACTTCCACCTCGACTCGACACACGTACGAGTCAACGAGTCAGTACAGACTGAGAAACGCTGGGGTACCTGATATACCTTGGGAGGTCCGAGGAGACAAGTACCGTAAAAAGTCTGTTCTTATGACCTCACCCAAAAGTAAAGGAGGAGGTTCCCTAGAAGGGCTGGGTCCCTAGTTTTGACACAGAGAACTCAGAGGACGGAACCGTCCACCTAAGAAATGGTGATTCGGTGGACCCTTCGGGGTCTCACCTCGATCGTCCTCCATCTTTCCGACTGGAATTGTCCGGATTCTAAACGAGTCGACGTTACTTCCGTCGACCGTTGGAGATCAGTACGGGAGGAAAAAAAAAGAGATTTCGTTTTCCGGGCATCACATTGTTGACCATTTGAACCACGACTATCCATTTAAGTAACACACATTGTCTCGGACCGTCTGTCATTCGTAAATCCCTCGGCAAAGAGTCATAAAGATATTTTAACGAACCTTATACGGTAAACAACATACCTAAACTTTTAGAAAGTTTTGTGTATAAGACATATCGTCGACGACCTTCAGTTTAGACTTTGATATACAACGAAGTGTGAACACGGGAACGGAAGCAGTCGACGACGTCCCGCGGACCGGGTTCCGTGAGTAGACCAGTTGCAGTCAAGAGAAGAATCGGAGACGGGAAAGAAGAGGGTCACGAGGTTTATCAGTTTGAAAAACATCGAAACTAACTGATCCGGTTTCTAATCGGACAAGGAGAAAATATAAAACTAGAGCCTGTACTGACTTCACTGAATCGTCATCGTGTCCGATAAATTATTGAAAAAAGTTTTACATTCATTAAGATAACAAATAATACTTTCATCACGTACGAATTTTTTATATACTATTATTTTTATATACAATTTTAGGGAGAATTAAGGTATTGAGTCTCTAATGATGATAATTATGTAACCGGATTTGAAAAGACCTAAAAAAAGATATAAATTTTTGAGTTTTCTCGAACAAAAAGTATTAGATTTAGTTGATGTAAAGTTAAAAAAGTTCACTAATAAAAAATTTATTTTCACCCTAACCTGATATATCAAAGTACATTTGACAAAAAATTTTATATAAAAGTATAATTAATCATATTCATATGTGGGAATCCCCGAAGGGTCCACCGTGATCACCATTTCTTGAATAGACGGTTACGTCCTCTGTATTCTTGGTACCCAAGTCAGGGACTCATCCTTTCTAGGGGACCTCTTCCCATGCCGTTGGGTGAGGTCAGAAGAGAGGACCTCTTAGGGTACTTATCTTCTCGGCCCATCCCGAGGTCAGGTATCCCAACGTTTCTCACCCTGTGCTGCCTTCACTGAATCGTGAGTGTGTATGTGGTAATCGAAAGTAACAACACGTCATGTAGGTAGCAAAAATACCTGATAAATAATGTGTAATAAAAGTTGAGACTAACCACCTATGGATCTAAGGAAGGTCTGAAAGGGGTGTTGTTTATAAGGAAAGAATCAAAACAGGTGATTTTAAGAATCTTGATCTTGACAACTTTCACGTGTGACAACTATACATCACTGTTTTGCGGGACTCTTTTCGACTTGGTTAAATGTGAGTGGTTGTTGTACGAATAGGTAGATAAGGAAGTAGGATTACCTAGGATTTTTGGAACATTTAAAAAACTTACACTATCTAGTTAAAATAACGAAATAATCGTTTTTGAAAGAGTAGGTAAATAGACAGTTAACATTAAGAAAAAAGTAATATAAATATAGGGTAGGAAGTGGTGAAATAGTAGAAAGAGACGAGGGGGGTGGTACATACACACCTTCCCACCCCTCTTATATATCTTCAGAACTTCTTATACATAATTTTACTATTAAAAACTATAGAGACCTAGTATCTGAATACTATCGAAAAGAAAACAGGAAAAAACGAATAAATATAATATATAAAAAGGTCTTTCTTATATATCATAGATACATTATTTTGGGACTGGTTTTCACATGTAGAGACTTTACATAAAGACGACTGTATACCACGAAAGACGTGACTAGTAAAACCAAGTCTTCGATAAAGGATTCGTTGTTTTATGGTCTCGAGATTTTTTTTTTTCGTACCTTTACCGAAGTACATCGAGTTTCAAATTTTTTTTTTGGTTGTTGTATTTTACAGTGCATTTTGTGACCGTCAAAGAGTTTTTAATTTGTGTTTAAATTGTATACTGGGTCGCTAAGGTCACCATCGATAGATTGGTTCTCTTTACTTTCGGGTCCAGTTACTTATATTTATCTTTAGAAGTATCGTCGTAATAAGTCTCATCAGTCTCTCGTCTTTGTTAGGTTAACAGATAGTTGACCACTTATCTGTGTGTTTTACGTCGTATAGATCAGTCGTTATTTTTCTTCATTTGATGGTAGGATTTCTTGGACTTTTGTATACGAGCTACTTTTTTTCTGTTTTCACTTTCTAGTGTATAAGTCTTTACAAATCTTTCTTTCAGATGTCACTGTCCCTCATCTAATCACCGACGAACCTCCGATCAGACCCTTACTTACACCCCTTCCCTGTGTTCTTTATAGAACCCACCCCGCCCCACACTACCCTTACAAGATTTCGACCTAGCATCTACTCCCCGACCACCACGTGTCGAGATATGTATAAGGTTTTTCGTGACAGGTGAATCGTACCAACTGAGAATACCACACATTAATGTAGAGTTGTTTCTAAAAAATTTTCTTAGGTTTTATATCGTAAATTTTATTTAAATGCTCCCTTTAGTAGAAGATTTTCAACGTAAGGGTTGAGCTAAAGACTCCGAGCAGAAACGTTAAAGTAGAAAGGTACTTAGAAGAGTTAAGAGAGTTGTAGACTATGTAAAATCTTCGAAGGGAGTAAAACACCTTACTTCTGGTCGAATTACTATTTGAAGTTAGGAAGGTGGACAGAGGTCAATCGTTACACTTTAAACCGGAGTTGGACGTTTCCTGGTACTGGGACCGTACCGGCGACTCTTTACAACAACTCCTCTGGGACCTGACACAGACTCGAGGATCCTTTTCTCGTGTCTCCCTGAGGAGTTCCGTATTGAGTCACGAAAGACTCAGTGGTCTCTCTGAGATCAAGTCCATTCTGTGAACTCTCGCCTCCGTTTCTGAGACAAACGAATAAGTCAAGAGTAGACCGGTCCTGATAGTTCCACCAATTTATTTATATGAACGACTATTGAAGGTTACACAGGTAAAAGTGACGTTTACTGGGTCTTCCGATGGGGGAAAAAGGGGAGCGTTCTAGACTGAAAAGGGTTTTATGCGCCAAAAGTCAACCATTTCTATAAGTACATAGAAATAGTCAACGACTAGACTCCGTCTTAGGTCACTAGTAAATAATGACGACTCATGACGACACCACATCTGACGACTAGCAGGGATCACAGGTGAGGAGGACAACGGAAAACCATGACCTTGGGAACTCGAAGATGCCCATTGTACGACAGGTCGACCTTGAAGTAGTGGGGTCGAGGGTTGTGTGTACCTCTACACAAGTGGTTCTTCTTCACGACACACGGAGAGACGTAGAGGGGAGAGTGTCCGACCGGACCCTCGTACCCCGTCGTGTGTCCCCATCGGCTCGTCGTTGTGTCTACCCTGGTACCCGAGACTTGATCACGAAACTCGTCCTGGTAGACCTGGTAGGAAGATGTGACTACCTGTGTCCTGTCTTTATTTGAAGAACAAAAGTCCAAGGTAAGTCGGTTCAAGGGACTGATTTTAGAACCCAATCGGTAGTCTTCTAGACGTAGAATCATGGTGAAGACAAAGATTTATTGACACTCTAAAGACGTGCGTACGATTCAGCGAAGTCAGCACAGACTGAGAAACGTTGGGGTACCTGACATCGGGTGGTCCGAGGAGGCAAGTACCCTAAGAGGTTCGTTCTCATGACCTCACCCAACGGTAAGGGAAGAACTGGAAGCTGACTTGGACACTAACTTGGGTCCCTAGCTTGGACGTAGTGAATGAAGAGGACGTAACCGTCCGTCCAAGAAATGGTGATCACGGTGGATGCTTCGGACACTCCGAAAACCCTTTAGTTAAATGAAACGACTCGAAATCAGAGACGTACAATTTTATTTCCCCTTAGGATTGTAAAACACTCGGAATCTGAAGAAACCTTTTGACCATTTCACCTTTCTTATTTCCAGGACAGAAGTCTTATTACGAAAATTTGTGTATTTATTTTATGTACTCGAATGGTTTCTTTGGTTAATATGACTTCATGTCAAAATTAGTGTCTGGGGAGACCTCAGACACCTAGGGTCAATTCCTGTGGACCTACCAGAGATTTCAGGTGGTACTAGTTTTACGGATCTATAAGTACTAAGATAAATCACAGTCCCTAATTTTTTTTTTTTAATCGTTCAGATGGGTATAACAAATATATCAATAAGAGACATTTAACACTACAAAACTGTAGAATTTTTGTTTGGAAAGACCAACCCCTCTCTAATGGACGGGGTAGAAGACCTCGATCGGTTGAGATTGAACAGGTCCCGACTGGAGCAAGTAGGTCGGTACATGGGGTCCTCCTTTATAAGGAGACTGAATTGTAGAGTCGTGGTCCGTGGTCTGTTGATCCGTACTAGGGATACCGAATCCCAGGTGACTCTGACAAGTGGGATCGACTAGGACTTAACAAATAGGGTGGGGCGGAACGCAAAAGGTGTCCTTTAGGTCATTTCTGATACCAAGCTCGAGAGGACAGACTGGGAAGACGGAGGACTCGTTCGTTGTACCGACGGAGGGGCACACCGGGCCACACCACGAGGTCCTGGACACTCACATTATGTGAGATAAAAGGACTCAGGGAGGAGACAGATGAGCACACCGGTGTGGACTGACTGTCAGTGTATTTTCTTTTGTCTCGTGAAGGGAACACCGGTCCTGTACAAGTACCAGAAGGTTCACACAAGTCTAGAGTACATCGTTCTTGTAAAGGTGAACATGTATGGGATGGGTAAGTTCTGTGACGACTCTTTTCTTTCTGAGAATTTTAGTTGTTACTATTGAACAGAATTTCTAAGCCAACATCGTAAAACGAAGGATCAAGTAATTTCGATATTCTCTTCCGCACCTTACTTTATCATTTAATCGAGAGGTTTTGTCCAGTCCTCACTTAGGGGTAACGATAAAATAACAAGGAAGAAATTTGACTCTACTGAGAAGCAAGTGTAGTACTCCTGCATCGGAGAGTTCGTGGACGTCTCCTGACGCGACCGCCGAGCGACTTCTTCTCCTTCCATGACTGTGATCCGTACCGTCGCGTCAGACCTTTGGCCAGTGGAAGTCCGACCACGAAAATCCCAATTGGAAAAGTGTAGGTAAGATTACAATGGTCTACGATTGTAGGGACACGATGTAGTAGACCCTCTTAAAAATTTAAAAAAACCGGTGTGGTACACCGAACGCCCTAGTATCGAGAGTCTGGTTCCTGACTTGGGACCGTGGGGTCGTCACCTTCGCGACTCAGGACTTGTGACCTGGTGGTCCCTCAAGGGCCCTCCTTAAAAGGTTGTCGAGAAAGTAGCAATGGGTTTTATACAAACCTATCTAACTATGCCTGAGTCACAAAGTTTATAAGAGTCTACAAGACGAAAAACCGTCCGGAATGGAGCTTGTTTCTGCATTCGTGACATGACAAGTATTATAAGAGGGTAAGCGCGTGCTTGACACATCTCTGGAAGCAGAAGGAACAACTCTACTCTTTTACAATCACAACGGGCTAGAGGTGAGGTCACACAAACGTGGGTAAAACTACCTCTTTGTCCACGGGGACCCCCCTTTTTACTTTTGTTTAAATGACTGAAGAAAGAGGTAATGATCGAAGAAGGAGGGAGGGGCGTTGCGCGGGGAGAGGGGTAGAGAGAGAGAAAGGAGAAGAAGATATAACTTTCGATAGATAGTCTCCTTCAGACATCCCGAAACTCAGTAACACAGTATAAATATAACCAATTTTACGATCTGGTCTTCACTTCCTTGGTACCGGTCTATATAGTAGACCTTCTGGGTCACGTTTTACTTTGACGTTCCGAGGACCGAGTTTTTCGTCGTCTTTTTTTATGTCAATTCCTTGATTTTATATTTTGACAAAGGAGATTTCGATCAAATAATAGATATTTTGTAATATCCCATTATGTTTAACGTTCTTTTATTAATAAAAGTACGGTATTAAGAATGTATGTTTTGTTATGAAATAAAACATTATACAACTAACTATTCTGTCTTAAAAACTGAACAAAAAAACGTTGGAGTCAATAATCCGGTAAGTTAAATATGAAAATCGTTGAAATAAAATTTAATTATTTTAACTTTCATTGTAGTTAGTTAGAAACGTTTACGTTTCAGTGTTTATTCAAAACTAAATAAAATAAAATTCTTTCTAGAAAGACGACTACGTTGATAATTACGACGATTCTCACGATATATCAATGTCATAATATGTCAAAATATGATATATGTTAATATGTCAATACCAATATTTTAATTGTAATCCAATTAGGAGACTATTTGATAAAATAAAATAAAATAAAAAAACTATTTGATAAAATTTTATATTTAAAAACATGAGATCTCGACCGTTAAGAACTCCTTGTTAAAAAAGATTTTCTAGATAGAGGAATGTGTTTATCAAAGTACATTCAGATTTAAATTAAAATTTATATATAAATGTATTACCGTAGAATTTATAGAGGAGAATGTACAGGACATTGAACACTACTAAAATACTAAACATATATTAAATTTACGGATAAATATGTAAAAGAATGACATGGAAGCTAATACTCTTTTTAATGAGTCTTTTTAGAAAGAACAATTATTGACGAAGTAGGTTTCAAAACATACCTTTATCACAAGCAAAAGTGACTTACACCGTTAGAAATTTAAATTAAAAATAAAGGTTCGGACACCTATAAACGAAACGTTACAACATCGTCAAAAGTATTTGTCTCTCAGGTTTGGGTCTTCTTAAGATTGTTGACGGAATACACGGAATGACGTTACAGACATATGTACGAAGATAAAACATTACAAAATATCTGTCTCAAATGACACACTAACAAGGACAGTACCACGAATCCGGTCCTTCAAGTACAAACACGTCTAGGGTGTGTCTGCCCAGGACCTCTACCTGTCCCCTAGACCCGAGGGTGACCCCGAGGGTCCGACGTAGACCACCGAAGAGAGGAGAGGAGATCCCGGTGCAAGTCGTCGTGCCGACGTCGATGGTGACGTCGATGATGACCGAAGTGAGCCCGAGTCCAGGACCAGGATCGGTAGAGAAGTGCTACCGGGTCGGACGGGCCACGGGTGTGCCTGTGACTTCAAATCCGGTCGACGCACCACTCGTGCGACTGATGGTGGGTGTCACGGACCCTTGGTTGTCCTGAAGTGACATAAAGTGAAATAGAATGGTTTATTTTAATTGAATGTTTTACTTATATATAGGTTGAACATTTTACTTTTATGTAAAAAACATTAGGAAAGGGACATAATGTGCCACTCTTCTTTAATATTAGAGGTGTTTGTACAATATTTTCAAGACGATGAGATTTTATACACATTTTTGAAAACATTGTGGGTCATACAATACAGGAGATGATAGATCAAAGACGGTCAAGACCATTTGTCTTGACGTTAGATGTCTGTAAGTACGAAACCCTGGTTCAGGCCAGACACTGGAAGATACTTATACTCGGAGTCACTCTTAAGTAGTAATTCCGAGTGGTAAAGCCATGGTGACCTAGAGGCCGACCTTTACAAATTAAAGTCCCCACTATTGATGTGCCGTCGGGTCTGAGTAACAGAGCGGAAGAGAGGGCTTTCTGTGAAGTTTAAACAGTAGTTTCACCTACAGTTTGGACCTACGTATTGGCATTCCCCAGTGCCGTTGACCCATGTTGTCTTTGTTTGTAGTCATTAAATAAAAAAGAGTAGTTTCTCTGTATTCGTAAAATTACTCGTGTCCGGCTTTCGTTAGTGTTGTTTAGATAGTTTACTAAATATTTAGTGTCAAAGTTTAAAAGGTCGATAACATAGAGTTATATTTAGTTTACTGTTCTCTTCCTGAACTAAAACCTACACTAGGAGGAGTAAGGGTGGGTCGTGGGGAAGAGCACGTACCCTAACTACGGTTACTAATGTTGATTCGTATAATTATAATCCTCGGTAAGGTACTTCATACCTCTCTGTAGTTCCGTTAGTCAATCCACTTTTTGACTGGGTACTCAGTTATAAAGGTTTTGGTAAAAGTTTTACTGGTGAATAAAAAATTACAAACCTTTTATTTTTAAACCCCGAACTGATGGTAAAGGTCAGACTTGTCACAGATTAATGACTTCTTGGTATTCCCAAAATGAAAATAACGAAGGGTACTTTTCAAGACTACGTCTACTGTACTAACTTCAAGTGTTTAAATATTTAATAATACCTAGTCTTATGATTGTTAAACAATAATTTGTTGTGAATCTCGAGTAAAATGTAACGTAAAACATTTAATCACATACGTAAATAAGTAAGTAGTAGTTTATGATGAGACGTAGTTCAAGATCACAGGTTTCTATTTTCCAGGTCGGATCGGAAGTTCACCGAGTACCCAGTCACCCTCGTTTGTCAATTGTTAATCACAGGTCACTCATCTACGGGAATGTCTCCACAGTGTCGGAGTGGGCCTGTGTATCGGATTCATCCACCCCCGACTCCATGTCACCCCCCGGCTGTCTCTGAAGACTTCCTCTACTACGATGTGACCTATATCTTTCTACTTATTCTGACGGGACTTTGTCAGGTCTAAGATAAATACACACACACCAATTCAGTGTGACGTCCAAACATATTACTAAAAAGAGTCGAATTCCTTCTTTCTGAATTTTCGTAAACAGTAAAAATCGGGTAGTGTAGGTCCGAAAATATTTTGGTCTTATTTCGTTAATATTCGTCTTCCTCTTATGTCATCGGTTTCTTAGATTTTTTTATTTTGATCGATGGCCATAATACATGTACACGATTTAGCGAAGTCAGTACAGGCTAAGAAGCGCTGGGATACCAGATATCGAACGGTCCGAGGAGACAGGTAACCTAAGAGACCCGTTTTTATGACCTCACGCAACGGTACGGGAGGAGGTTCCCTAGAAGGGGGTGGGTCCCTAACTTGGGCATAGAGAATACAGAGGACGTGACTGTCCGTCCAAGAAATGGTGATCACGGTGAACCCTTTGGGTAATGTATGTATGATAGTGTATAATATCATATCTGATGCGTAAATAAAACCCGAAGGGTCCACCGCGATCACTATTTCTTAGGTAGACGGTCACGTCCTCTGCCTTCTCTGTACTCAAGGTAGGGGTCCAGTCCTTCTAGGGGACCTCTTTCCGTACCGTTGGCTGAGGTCATAAGAACGGGTCTCTTAGGGTACCTGTCTCCTCGGACCACCCGATATCAGGTACCCAGTGTTTCTTAGCCTGTCTTGACTTTGCTGAATCATATGGACGTAAATAAAGTCACAATACCTTATCGAATAATATGTCATAACATGTCTCTACTGTGTCGTTTTTATAAAAGTCTGAATGTCGACTCCCCCATCCACCTACGAGGGCTTACCTTCGCTCACAGTAGTTTGAGAGGGAACATAGGATCTTTTCTTTCGTCGTTAAGAACTGTTGACGAAGAGCTGGACAAATATACAATCGTCACTCTTATTTAAAAAAATTTTATGTGATACTTACTTTGTTCAGGTCGTTTGGATGAGAAATGGTGTTGCCTTCGTATGCGACTTTGAAGAGGAAACCGTAAGTAGCGGCTCCGGGCCATGACTCGGCACAGAAGTTTTAGTGTGGACTTTCTTCCCTACCCTACTCACGGGCCACGTCACTGTGAGGACCATGTCAATAGAGAGTCACAGACGTCCCCTGACCAAGGTCCTGGGGGCACCTATTGTTTTAGGTTCCTCCGAGTTCAGGGAATTCAGTCACCAGGAGTTGGAAAAACCGTGGTCCCTGGTCAAAGTACCTTCTGTTAAAAAGGTCCCTGCCCCGTGTCCGTCTCCGTCCCCCGATAACCAAGTCCGTCGTTACCTTCGCTATCCCTCGCCGTCTACTTCGAATCAAGTGAACGGGTGACGAGTGGAGGACGACACGATGGGGCTAAGATTGTTGGCACCTTGCCCTGTCCATGACCAGGAGTCGACCCCCTAACCCCTGGGGACAAAATCCATTTTACCTCATCATACGACTCCGGAGCCATGGGTGTCAAAGGTAGAGTTGTCTATTCCGACCGACTACATTGAGGACTGACAAAACAGTTCCTAGAGAAACGATTGTGTTGTGTATCGTGCAGTAGCCAATTGTGTAGCGAGAAACCCTGAGAACTGTTTCGATGTGAAAGATTAGTTCAAGGGACCCCCTAAAATGTATCCGGTTATCTAGATGCATGGTTGTCGATATCAGATGATACTGGGATCGAACTCAATTAAATTTTACAGGTTTTTATTTTCGGTTGCTTCACAACTCATATATCTCGTACTTGTCACACTACTTTTTAACCAAATTTCAATATAGACCCGTCTTTTACAGACCAGTACATGGAGACATCGTCCATTCTGGACCTCCCCGGAGGGAGTCCTACTCAAAGTCAGACCGACATTATCACACTACCTCTCTGTTTCTTTGTCGGAGAGGAATATCTACGGGTTTGCCTAAGTCCAAACAGATTACACATCAAGACAAAATTGGAGTTTCATGTTTGTTCAATAGACAGGGAGTTAAGAATTACAAGTCCGGGTGTTGTGTTATGTTCTTCACGGTAAGTCTTCAAGGAGATTCAATACTACGTCTGTGTCCCTACAGAACCCTCTGGACCCAAGCTAGGGACCCAACCCTTCTAGGGGAACCTCTTCCCTCGCCGATGGGTGAGGTCATAAGACCGGACCTCTTAAGGTACCTGTCTCTCCGGACCTCCCGATGTCAGGTACCCCATCGTTTCTCAGTTGAGTTGACTCACTGAAAGTGAAAGTGAAATCTCTCTTTTCCGAGAGTACGTCTCTACTTGTCCGATTTTAAAGTTACGTTCGACAAAATAGTAACGGTCCCAAGCACAAGAAGTGACAAGAAGAAATCAAAGTAACTACTGTAAAATCAAGAACAACTTTAAAATGTCTGTATTTATCTTAGGGTCCACCCAGTTATACCAACGAAGAAGGTATCTATAAATTAATATTTCGTTGATGTGTCGAGCGACGGCTGAACCTACTTAGTGGTTGACTGTCTTACCTACCCAGAAATACTTCCCCAGGGACGAACCGCTATTAGGGTCCCAGAGTCCCAAGACGAACTTCGGTTCATACTGGACACGGTCGGAGAGACTAGACTCCTTCGATATATAGAGGACTCTAATCTTACTGAATTTGAGATGAAACTGAAACGTCGTACAGTAGCAAAATAAACTTGGCCTTTACGACCCTCGAACACATTGAAGAAGTAGGTGTAATCATCCGAACCTAAAGTTTTGGTACAATCCTCTGTACTACGTGGAAACTTCTGGATCTTTGAAACTACACCTAAGACGAAATTTTAAAAACGACAACTAAACGAAATTTTTTATAGAGTTACAGTCCGGGACGTAGGTAGATGTCCAACTGTCTTACCCGTGTATCAAAGGTGTGTCAAAGACCACTCGACTTCCTTTTTTGTTGAAGAAATCCAGGTCGAATGTAAGTCACAGTGGGTGGAGTTTGAAGTAACCAGATGTGACTAATTTCCGTTTACACATATTACGACCACGTCTAGACCCTGAGACTCTTCTGTCGACTTATATTTACGGATAAAACATTCACTAAAAAGAACTATTATAGACTCTTCTTGAGATTTCATGTATTTTCCTAACAAATCAACGAGTCAACACAGACTAAAAAACGCCGGGGTATCTAGATACATCGGGCAGTCCGGGAAGACAGATACCCTAAAAGAGTCGTTCTTACGACCTCTCCTAACGGTAAAGGAGGGTTGCATCCCTAGCATGAACTCAGTAGACGTGACCGTCCGCCTCAGAAATTGTGACTCGGGGACCCTTCGGGTATGTTTTCAAATTTATCTATGTTTACTTAAAAAGGAGTAGTAGAAACTGATTTAAGTTTTCTAGTGAAACCCGTCATTGTACCCGAACCATTCTTACAGTACTAATAGTGAGTATCCACACGTGGTTCTCTTCGTTATGAACCCTGACAGGGGGTAGGACTATGGTGGCGCATCCCTCCTTCTCCCCTCTTGGGGGGCGGTTCGTTAACAGCCGTTGTGTGTGTCTGGCACTACAAAGAATGCGCAAATAGAGGTCTCACACGTGAGGTATAGCCGAAAGCTACTGTATGAAAGGTCCTACACGGACCTGTAAATAACCGTGGACCAAAAATATGGATACTCTGTTACCTTTGCTCCACTTCATTCAACTCCACATTTGTTCGAAGTACTAATTGTGTGTGTATTAACAAGAAGAACTTTTTTGTAGACATCTGTATCGTGTCTCCAGTTATCGTCTCAGACGAGTTATTTACGTTTATTTTAAGTAATGTTCATAGTATTTGAAAGTAGTATTTGAACTACTTACACGAAGGGAGGAGGTAATGTTTTTGATGTGAGTTCTTCAACCGGTAAGGGTTGGAACACAAACTTAGAACGTATGTATTAAAACTCACCTTTCTCGGTCTATGTTTTCTCGTATTACTAACAAAAATGTATTTCATGTTTTGTTCTTTTCTAGTTAATTACGACGATCTTCAGTCCCGTTCCCCGTCCCTACTTCCGCCAGGGAACCCACAACTATTACAAACCAAAGAACTAAAACCACGAACAATGGACCCACATCCACCAGATGTTTTTAATTAGTTTCCAGATGTAAATATACGGTATGGTGTGATAAAACACATGTATAATATGAAGTTATCT
Organism: Capra ibex; assembly: GCA_006410555.1. Lineage (NCBI taxonomy): Eukaryota > Metazoa > Chordata > Mammalia > Artiodactyla > Bovidae > Capra > Capra ibex. Next base: position 35,799,242 of record SJYO01013871.1, read on the forward strand.
ACTTGAACTTTTACTTTTCTTTCTGTTGGTAACAACTGTGTTGTCTCTCCTTCCGAAACTCACCCAAAAAACAACCGACAGACACATCCTACTTTCGTTTTGTAGGAAGGGTGACTGTAAGGACGTGTAACAAGTTTTGGAACAGTAACGTACCTTTCGAGTAATATAAACAAAATAAGACAGTACTCGTTTGTATCGAGAGTCGAACCTTCTTGAATCTTATAGTCAGTACTTTCTTTTGATGACTATTTATCTTGGAATTTTCTCAGGGAAAATGACTGACGGCTAAGGACCGCTTCGGCGAGTCAGAACTCTCCGTCCCCGAGGGACCTCCCCGGCGAGGACTCTGTGACCGGGGACTCAGACGTGGAACTGAGTAGTAGTGTAGGAGTACAAGAGTCACGCACGAGTCAGTAAGTCAACACAGGTCGAGAAACGTCGGGGTAACTGACATCGGTCGGTCTAAGGAGACAGGTACCCTAAGAGGTTCGTTCTTATGACCTCATCCAACGGTAAAGGATGAGGTCCCCTCGAAGGGGTGGGTCTCTAGCCTGGGTTCAGAGGACGTCGAGGACGTGACCGTCCTCCTAAGAAATGACAGACTCGGTGGTCTCTTCGGAGTACAAGAGTCATCGGTCGTCGCTACCACGACCTGGATCGAAAAGACGCATTCGGTAAAAGACGGGTTTTCCCCTCGATTTAAAGTAAACAAAGGAAAAGTCTGTAAGGTGAAGGACACGTATCAATAGTGTTTATTACGATTTTTGGTATTATCTTTGTCTCATAAATGACTCTCAGCCCTTTCCGAGATTCATGAAATACAGATCTAATCATTTAAGTCAGGAGTGTTGTTGGTGTATTCCAACGTGATGAAAAATTTCTGATATTTATATAAAAAATAAACCGACACGACCGAGAATCAACGTCGCATGTCATAGAAATCGATACCGTGTGCTCCAGATCCAGATCGAGGGGTTGGTCCCTAACTTGGACCCGGGGCACGTAACCCTCGAGTCTCAGGGTCGGTAACCTGGTGGTCTCTTAAGGGTCACGATGATGAAAATTGTAGTAAGAGGTCTACTTTTTTGAGTCCGTGTCTTACCAATTCATCGGACGGGGTCGAAATTGTCGATTTTGTCGTCTCGACTCTAGACTTGGGTCCTCCAGACCGAGGGTTGTTGTACCCTACGAAGGTAAAAGGTTGACAAAAGATAAACAACAATGACAAATCAGTAATTCAGCACAGGTTGAGAAACGGTGGCGTCCCTGCCATCGGGTGGTCCAAGGAGACAGGCACCCTAAAAGGTCCATTCTTATGACCTCACACAACGGTAATTGAAGAGGTCCCCTAGCAGGGCTGGGTCCCTAGTTTGAGTGCAGAGGACGAATCGTCCACCTAAGAAATGGTGACTCGGTTGCCCCTTCGGGGCAAGAGATAAATCGACGTAAAATAAAGAAGTCTAAAAACCTGTACCAAAATTCGTCTAAACCCTCGTTCCTTTCGATATCTTTCCCTTTCTCTTTCCTTTATTAGAAGTCGGTCAAGAAAGGAGAGGGGTCGAACACATGTGTGTGTGTGTGTGTGTGTGTGTGTGTGTGTGAGTGTGAGTGCGGGATACAGGGATTTTACGTGGGAAAAGATGTGAAATTTTTTATGTGGTAAGAGGTGGATCGTTTTAAGGTTGAGTAGGAAGTTCCGAGACTAGTTTACGGTGAAGTTATTAGAGGCGGGACTTTAAGGTGTGTTGTAGTAAGGGAGGAGAAGTGTAGTCACAATGAACCAAGTTTACCCTTCCATATTGCAATTAGTTTAATACCAACCCATTCACAGTGAAGACGATTTGGTACTCACGGAACTTCTACGCCTAAGACAGACTAGGCATAACTAAAGATAAGGGTGAGAGTTCCTTCGTCGGTAGGGTCCTTTTATAATCCGTCACAAATAATTTAACCTGACTTGTCTCAGTAACCCATTGTAGTATTTAAGTTAACACGAAGAACTTAAAACCGTTTCCTTGTCTCAAGACTGTTTAGGTAGGAAGTACTATGCCTATTAAATTTTAATCACGTCTACTTCTTCCATACGACTCCGACAAACAGAACCAAAGGAACCTACACTTTGCCCTCCCACCTGACCCTTAGCGTCGACACGTCGTCCACATCCCCGTGTCGGAAGACGGGGAGGGAACCCTTAGTAAGGATCGACAAAGACTGTCAGGTGTTTGCCGGAGTCCGTCGACCGGGAGGTGTCCCGAGGTCCGCCTGTCCTGACAAACTAGTCTCTACCCGACATTTTTCGTTAGACGACCGACGAGAATTAAACCTTGTAAGGATCAAACCTACTTACTGTCCCAGGTTGTGTAATTAGTACTCGTACAAGAGGACTGACTTAGCCAAATCCAGTAAAGTGTGAGCTGAGTCTTCGAAGCAAAACGAGTCAAAAGAAACACGACCCCATAAAAGTCATAAAGAAGGGTTGTATTCTTCTATATTTTTTGTGTGGTTTCCACACACCGACCACGATGAACTGGTTTGTTGACTCACTGTGAACTAGACCGAAGACTGGTTTTTACTACAAGTATAAAGGTATTTCAAATTTAATTTTATCGTAAACGTCGAGAATCCGAACGAAATGGAAGGAACAGGAAGTCAGGTCGTCAGGGGTTGGAAAAGCCGTGGACCCTGGCCAAAGTACCTTCTTTTAAAAAGGTGTTTGGTCCCCCGCCCCCTACCAAAGTCCTACTAAGTTCGTGTAATGTAAATAACAAGTGAAATAAAGACAATAATAATGTAGTCGTGGTGGAGTCTAGTAGTCCGAGATCTAGGGTCTCAGACCCCTGGTGATAAGGTCAGGACACACTGAATCATAGAGTTACGGAAAGGGAGTCAAAAGATTACACTAGCGAACTTTATCTAAAGAGAGCGAGAGAGAGAGAGAGAGAGAGAGAGTGTGTGTGTGTAAAAGAGAGGTGACCCTGAGATATACAGTCACATTCTTCACGGACAGAATTTCGTCGTGTGTCCTAATTTACTCCTTCGATAAGTTCAGACAAGAGGTTCCTTAAGTGGAACGCTCCGTGAGTCCAAGTCTCGGTGAACCCTAACTGACAGAAGTCATAGTTTAGTCTCGTCTCTTCCTCTTAAACTCCGGACGAGACACATGTGAAGTGTCGAACAATAAAGACCTTTCACTTTAAGGTTTGACCGGTGAGTAGCCGATTAAAATCTCTCATTAGATATGGGACCCTGATAAATAGTCCAAAGACTTTAAGAACACTCATAAATCTACATGTGGGAAAAGGTGTAGTAAAAGTACACTTCACAGACTTGCTGATCAATTACTTGAAGACAATGTGTAATGAAGATCTTATTATAAGAAGTATATACATACATTTTGTATGTGAATTAAAGGGGTTTGTTTACAGACAGACCTATGATCCGACTTAAACTATTGTTCCCCAATGTCACTTTCGAGAAACCGTCACATTTTGCACCAGTTTGTTTTCCTGAAGTGAGATTGAAAAGAAACAGTCGTTTATTACGACGGTTCTACTAGAGATAGTGCAACTTAGGGAAAGGGAGTTTTCGCACCAATCTTACGTTGGGATAACAAAACTTGTTTGTCGGTAATGAGTGAAACTTTTGGTTAATCGACTCTCGATTGAGAAGATAATCGTATCTTAAACCTACATTTATTCTTTTTAGATTTTATTTTAGGGTTTGGGAATATGAAGTTTTCATTAATATTTATTAAAAATTATAAAATTTACGTCCAACAAAAGGATGTTATTATACCGTCATTAACGATTTAAATTTATGTAACACTTATTGAGATTAGAACATTTTTTAAGTACACAATTAAGATGATACCTTAAATACTTAAGAGTATTAAACGTTTTTATTTTATTCTGAAAAGGTTTAGAGGTCTGAGAAGAATTTTATGTAAAGAGTATGATAGAATAGGGATCCAAAACTTGATACTAGTACAAGTTGCTGTTCAAAGAAATTCACAGACAGAAGTGTGATAGGGACTTCACCGTTACTGAAGTCTCTATTACACTTCTTAAAGTTTATACAGAAATTCACAGAACGGACTCCTAGATTGGGTCCACGATTCAACGAGGTCGGTGTAAGCTGAGAAACGTCGGGATACCTGACATCGGGTCCTAGGTGTATATTTAGGCTTTTGTTCCTGTGACTCACACACTTGTGTACTCGCAATGCACTATTATTGTTATATAACAAGGTCCTCAACCGTACTCCGAGGGACGTCTAATATATTAGGGTTAAAGGTGACTGTTTTTAGTTAGATCTGAAACCCTAGTTTTACGTTAATTTAGACCGAGAGATTTTTTTCTCCGCCATGTTGATTAAATTAAGAGAAAGAAAATTTCTCTTGAAAAGAGGGGATAAAGTATATCGAAGAATGTTAGACTGGTCCGTTACGCTCGTATACTAGGTTCTTAGTCTTTTATATCCCCACGGGTCCCTTGTAAGAGAAAAGAGTGCGGACAGACGGAAGACGGGTCGAAGAGGGGTGTCGATTGACAAGAGGAATCCAAAATATACAGGTAAGTCTCGAAGAAATACGTTCATTATTTCTATGTTCGTATTTACGAAAAGGAGGGGGGAAATGTTGTGATATGACGGATATTTGTTCAATAATATATTTACATTGGATAATTTAATTTGTTGACCAAAAAGTGGTGTATATATAAAGAGGAAGAGACAACCGATCGGGAGGAAGACCTACCGGTCGAAGTGACGACACAGAAAACGTTGATTGAAAAGAGAACGTGGGTCCCGGGTGTCCGAAGGAAGACGAGACTTCCACTTGACCCTTATCCCGTCACGACGAGTCGTAGAGACGTGGACCGACACTACTCACTACCACTACTCACTACCCGGGCGGACAGTCATTAGCGAGAGGTCCATACGAGATCTGAGGTAGGTCTAAATCAGTCATACGTCCCCGACCGACTTCCCGTCGACGTCACACAACTATAGTAAACAAGTCGGAGTCCCTAAAGGTACCGGACTCCCACGGTCACCTTTGGACCTTGACTTGCAAGGAACCTTTCCTCAGAATCCCTCAGTTTGGGTCCCGTGTGTACTGAACCTTTCTACACCGAATCCTGGATTACCGAGTTCACCTCTGTCGTGTTGACGGGAGTCGTCGTAACCTTTGAACAAAGACATGAACTGGAAGAAGATAAGTCCTTCCAGTAAGAGTTACCAAAGAGAGTATGAACATGAGTCTCAGTCCGGGTCCTCCACCGTCGAGCCATGGTTTCTCTGTAGTTCCGGTCGTTTAATTAATGGTTGTAGAACCAAGAGCGAACTCAACACCCAAGAGACAAGTAACTCCCCCTCCTACGAGTGACTTCTAACGCATTAGACCTGGTCGTCGAACGTTTCATTTAATCTCGAAGTAAGTTACCAATAAAAAATTTTCCGTTGTGTAGGTCCTTCCATATTATATAATTAGGGCGTACTTTAAATGAGGGTCTCCACCTAAATGGAACTTTGATCACCTCAACTTCAACGTCCTAGAGAGTAGTCGTGTCCAGGGGAGTACCTGATTACGTACACTGATTGAAATATTGGAAAAAAATTATTTCCTACGAGGAGTTTAACATATTGGGAGGACGGGGTGTTTTGGACTGGAATCGATAACGGTCTCGGTCAAGAATCGATAGACGATCGACTAACAGGTTTAAAGTCGAAATAGGTCCCCGTTTGGAACGAGCGATTTCCTTCCACTTGATAAAAGAATCACCAGGTGACTAAGAAAACAAAAGTATAAATGAAGTGTGAACTGAACATTCCGTTGTCCCGAAACACACTTCACGAGACTAAGCAGGTAGGACCTTCAAAGACTTGTCTTAACTAAACCCAAGAGGTTCGTGACTTCCCCCACGTACTTGATCTCTTCAGAACAGGGTCAGTTGCTTGTCGGAAGGTCAGGAAGGACTCTGTTTAGAACAGAGACACGAAAACAGAAACTAATTTTACTCGGGATTACGGTATTTTAAGTGTACAATTCCTTTATTTATAAAGTTTCGGTTTGTACTTTCTAAACTCCCTAATTAGTATGAGGGTCGGGGTAATCACTCCTATTGATTTTTGACTGTCATAAAGATAAAAATTTGAACTGACCTTAAAATTCTCAACGGTTCAAATCAGTAGAGTATAAAAAAGTCACCTCAAATATAGAAAAACAAACAAAAATTTAATGAGGAAAAAGTCGGGTTCTTGTGGTACACTCCTCAAGTTAGAGGTTACCTTAAACTCGAGACGGAAACACCTTGGAGTAGTGAGACCGAATCACTGTAGTCACCATATGCCATACAAACATAGATCACTGACACATAGAGTGTCTTATTCATTTACGAATTCTTTAATTATAAATAGAATATCTCTAGTGAAACATAAGAAAACTTTCAGTAGAAATTGAGACTACAAATTTTGAGTCCTTTTCTCTCTATCCTGTGACACATTATTTATATAGATGAATTTCTGAGGTTCATAAGTAAATGGTCATCATGTAAAATTAAGTACTTTATACTCCTTAAAAAAATGAGTAGTTCATTATAAAGAACCTCGATTTTTAAACAATAAGAAATACATAAAGAAAAAAAAAAAAAAAAACGGTGTGGTGTGTTGAAGACCCTAGAATCGAGGAGTTGGTCCCTAGCTTGGGGGTAGGGGACAAAACCTTCCGTCTCAGAATTAGTGACCTGAAGACCCCTTCAGGGAGAAATACTTAAAGATGTTCTTTCAAACTTAAAAAAGACTTCATTTTTCATTAGTCAAAAATTCTCCTTTACAGGGAAAATATCCGGTTAGATACGTTGGGTTATCCGTCTCTGTTTCCGTCCCCCATTTCTACTTGTCTAAGGATCGAATGATACAAACAGTCAGCACAGGTTGAGAAAGGTTGGGGTACCTGACATATCAGGCCTTGTGACCTCACCCAACGGTAAAGAAAGAGGTTCGCTGGGGTTGCGTCCCTAGCTTGGGTCCAGAGGGCGTAACGTCCGCCTAAGAAATGGTTGACTTGGTGGTCCCTTCGGGTCCAATACTATCATATGAGTATGAAAATTTCGAACCTTTAACAAAAAAAATTTGAAGTAAAAGTAACTTTATACAAGAATGTGGAGAAACAAATGATATTTAATAAATAGAACCATTATTGACCGAAACAAAAAGTAAGAGAGTGAAAGTTTGAGTTCTTGGGACCCTTTTCAAATACATGTTTTTTTTGACATACATTTAGGTCAAACCAGTGTCCGTCCAACTACAATATCCACTTAATTTTTTTTTTTTTTTTGAGTGGTGAACGAGGAATTCTTATTGGAATCCATTCCCAAATAGAACAGTCGGAGACAATACATTTACTCCACAGGTTTGTTGTAATCTTTACTGTCTTTTCCCTCTTCCTCGACCAAGGGACACCCGTTGTCACGGTGAGAGACGTCACAAATATGACACTGTACCGTAAATGGTGGGAGGACTCTCATTCTTTCGTCGTACGTTTTATGGGTGTAACATCTTATTCTGCCTTTTGTGGAAAATTTTAACCGAATGTTAGGAGAAGTCTAAGGACGAGAGGTACTGTCTGTAAGTACGGTATACTCAAGACTAAAATCCCCAATGGTTCAGTAACTGTTAACGTTATCCTATATATTACCTGTCTTTTTTTCCCCTCGAAGAAGAAATACCTTACTTTCAAAGAAGTCTGGAGGATAATCTTTATCTAGGGGTAGGGTAGGGGAAGAAATAAACCGAAATCTTTGATCCTGGAGTCGAGTGTGTTCCTGATCTCTACTTCGGGAGACCCGAAATAAAGAGATTTTCCACCGTAACGAAAAGTAGTGTTTTACAATGGTTTATTTATACGACTGATTTAAAATTGTGAAGTATATTCTATTTCTGGGTAAACATATTCTCCTGATATTTCATAGTATTATTTAATATTACCTACGTTTTAGTAAGAAGGAAGGTACGGACATAAGAAAGAAGTGATAAATTTTTTTAAATGAGCTTGAATGTCTACGAAAGTGACTGAGAACGTACAAGTATTTAGGTGTACAAAAGTGTCCTAAATTTTAATTGAAACTCATTAGTTAAGATACTCTTCGAAAGTTTTTCTATCGCATGGTACACTCTGCTCCACGACCGGTCGGCCGATGTCTCGTCACATTAAAATGTAAAAGAAAGAGGGTTTGTCATACCCTTGCTCCAAATTACTGTTTAAGTCCTCGTACCTCTTCTAATAGAAGTAAGTTGAAAAATACTTTACGGAGTCAAAGAAGATTGACTTTTTTTTAATAGTTCTGTACTTTGGTTTCATTGTACACGATGTTTTTACTTTACATCTTTAGTTTTACTAGTAAAAAAGTAAACCTCAGAATGAAACCATAAACCTCGTTTGCTTGAGGGGAATAGGGAAAATTTTTTGTCTGTATAGTGAATTAAAAATTGTAAGATTCGGACTCGTTGTATAACATGAAAGGTTTCCATCTAAAGAATTCCAAGAGTTCTTGAAATTAAAGACATCTTGGATTTTAAAGTGTCTTAAATTTTGATATTTCAGACAGAAAGAAACTTGATATGTAAAACTACAGAAAAGGGGAAAAAAGAATAAAGAGGTGTTCTGGTGTCTAAAGAAGTAAACTTTGATTAATTAGAAATAATGTGTGTACGTGTTACAATGTACGTAAAGATGAAAAAATTCTAATTAAAAATAACGTTAGATCAGCTAAATGTTACGACATAATCAACGACGACGTGTCGTTTCACTTAGTCAATACGTGTATGTACATTTGTGAGGATCTAAGATAAGGGTACATCTAGTAATGACTCATAATTCATCCCAAGGGACACGAGATGTCATCCAGGAATAATCGAAGAGACAGGTGTCCTAAGAGGTCCGTTCTTATGGCCACACCCAACGGTACGGGAGGAGGTCCCCTAGAAGGGTTGGCTCCCTAACTTGGGTCCAGAGGACGTAACGTCCGTCCAAGAAATGGTAGACTAGGTGGTCCCTTCGGGTAAAATATACATCACCACCGTGAATGTGAAAACATTCAATACAATTTAACAGAAAAGAATGGCAAAAAAAGTCACTGTCGACAAGGCGGAAAAGAGCTTACCGTTGAAAGGAACTGAAGAAGAGTTTCCGGAGAAGGACCACTTCGCACCTGTGCCTGACGAATCTATGACTCCTGACGAACGACCGACAATGCGGAAGGAGTGATCGTTCCTCTAAGGAGACCCGATACATTCGTCGTCGAAGAAATTAAGAAACGAGAAGGCACAGACACTAAGGTGACTGTACGTGAACCGATTTTATTTTATTCTCGTTTTATACCAATAACACCTACAGTCACTATTCTACCGGGTTAAAACGGTTCAAGTTTCGTGGTCTGGCGTCTACAACATGTGTACACAAATGTACATACACGGGTTCCTTTTGGACTGTATGTTTTGTGACCGGGTATCCTCGATTGAGAAGTGTGTACCTGCACTGGAAGTGGAATTGTTTACTACTGCTGATATCATTATGGACAACACCGGTCCCACGAGATGGTTCACGACAAACGTATTGAATAGAGTAAAAGGGGATGTTGTTGGGAAACTTCATTTGACATAGGAAAGATGAAATCTGTATACCATTGTTCCGTGTCTCTTCATTCTATTGAACGGGTTATATTAAAGAAACCAAAGGAATCACACATATTTGTGTCAAATCAGACATTATTTTATAATTAAATACTGAAGGAAGATCTCTTCTGTCGTAACATTTTACTGTCTGTCAACACACTGACCCTAGGACTAAATACTGATCAGACGAAATAGACCTAAGACATTGAGTCTACTGCCTTACGTAATGGGTCTCGACGACGTGTGTATTTATTCGATATTTACATACACACTAGGAATACGGATCGTCAAAGGAAAGGTTTTATTATTTCCAATACGCCCTGAAGGGACCACCATGTCACCTATTCTTAGTCGGACGGTTACGTCCCCTGTACCCAAACTGGGGACTAGGTCCTTCTAGGGTTTGCGGTGTCCTGTACCTCCAACCCCCACCCCTTCTCCCGCCGTTGACGTTAATCCTTTTGAGTTTATGTGAATTTTTATATAAAACCTGGGTCTTGTCGTTCCTGTAAACGGAAATTCATTCACGTATACACGTACAGTCGCTATTGGGACGATATTAGACCCATATTCTCGTTCTTATACTACGATTGTACTTTTCGTGTGATGACTTTTAAAATTTATTTAAATTTTGGAAAGGTTAGGAGGTAGAGTTAAATTTTGGACAACGACTGTATTTCAATCGAGATGAATCTGGCACGTACACACGGTTCAGCGAAGTCGGAAGAAACTGAGAGACGTTGGGATACCTGATATCGGGTGGTCCGAGGAGACAGGTCCGTTCTTGTGGGCTCACCCAACGACACGGGAGGCAGTCCCCTAGAAGGGTTGGTCCCTAGTTTGGGTACAGAAAATACAGAGGACGTAACTGTCGGCCCTAGAAATGGTGATCACAGTGGACCCTTCGGGATGGATCTGACATTCTTCACCTTAAAAGTTCACGGTAGGTCTTCTTTAGCATAAGAGGTTTTTACATAATATAAACGTAAAAGGTCAGGATCCCCCTGAGAGTTGAGTTGGTAATGTTCACGGAACTAAAGGAACACGTTTTTTGACTGTATAATTATGACGAGGTCCCGACTTACCTCCTGAATCTTCCTAACAAATATATATTAGGTGAATGTTACTAAAGGTCGTTTGTTGTCCATGAGTTGTTTACAAGTAATGAAAGGGTAAGAGAATTTACAATTACTTGTAGTAATACTTCACAATAGAAGTATCATTATCTTATATCCTCTACCGAGGTATATTTTTTACTTCTTGACCTTTATTTTGGATCTTATATTTAAAAAATAAGTTTGAAAGTAGATAGTGTCGAATAAGACATTTATTAAGAACTGTGACCAGACCTTCCTTGTTTTACCAAACCACTCTTTTCCCGTCCTTCTTCGACCTCTCTCACTCTTCGAAGTAAAACACGGGTGTGTACACCTCTCAGTACGGTATATCCAATTACGATTCGACTGTACTGAAAATTTACTGAAAAAATTTTCGTGTTTTAATTTATAAAAAGAGGAGGTTGGATCTTCGACTCAGACCCGTTCGTATGGAGTGTTATATTCGGACAAACAGATATTTCAAGGTAAACTTTTTAGTCTATATTTTTTAGTTTCTATCTTTTATTTTCCGATTTTTATCTTATGACAAATAGGGAAAGGATTCTCCAAACGTCGTTAATACTGTAGTCGGAGACTTTGTTAACCCTTTCCTTAGTAGTTTTAGCTACCCTTTTCTTTTACGTCCCTTTGTCTTCATCCAGTGGTTTTTAGTGCTCAATAACGGATGACTAAAAGGACTATCGAAAACGGGCCTCTCCCGTTGGAACAAAACTTGTAGTGTAATCGAAACACTTATTACAGGTAAGTATCCTTTTATTTGTCCCTTCCGAGTCTTTCAGAGACAATTTGAAATTAAACCACAGAATCTGTTCAGAGACAAGTTCTAAAGAAACATATATAATAGTAAATTTTGACAAATATAATATTTGTCTTTAAACCGCAATGTGTCTGAACACTGAATCACTAATAAAACAAACTTAAAATAGAGTTTTATTTATCATTAGATAAAATATAAATTGTTTATATTCGGTCCGTAAGTTCGATACGGACGTTACGAAAATCAATCAGATGCAATAGATTCCTGAAAAAAAGAAGAATTACTTATTATTAATTTTGGTGTGACCGTTGGTTAAATGGATTTACATAGTAAACTAAAAAAAGAAAATCAAGTGGGTTATAAAATATCAAAATTGGAAAGAAACACGGGATTGATATCGTTGACATATGTCACAGGTTAGTGATCGTAGGTTATGAGACGAAGATCAAAGTTGATCAATGTATTAATCTTTATTCAGAGATTAGTATTAGAGACCACAGTATGTCGGTAGGATACATTACCGTTTGTAAAAATGTTACTAGTGTAGAGGGTGATACGTGTCAAGACTCCAAGAGTCTGGAAAGAGTTGGTCATGTTTCATTTACGAGTCATTTACTATCGACTATAATCATAATGATGGACTTTTGTAAATAAGGGGTGAAGAAAAATTTTAATTAATTAATTAATTAATTGAACAGACGTGACCCAGAATCAACGCCATACGTCCTAGGGGCTAGAAGTGACACCGTACGTTTGAGAATTAAAGTCGTACACTCTAAATCAGGGAACTGGTCCCTAGTTTGGGTACAGGAGACGTAACCCTCGTACCCCAGAATTAAAATTTATCAAGGTGGTCCCTGTAGAGAGAGGTGAAAGATTTTTAGTCTAGGTCCCTCTCTTAGGTATGCATGGCAGGACTCTTTTATCCGTGGTACATCAGTGAACCGTCTAAAAGAAAGAGGAGAGGTCTCTCTTCCGAGAAGAACCGAGAGAAACAAACCCCCGAGTTGAACCTACTTATTAGGTTGTAGTCTGACCTTAGACATTCAGACTGTTTTTTGTGGGATTACAATCAGTTATTAAATTTTTTACAAATCTTCAAAATTTAAATCCTCACAACGTATCTGAGGATCTACCGATTACAATATTAATAGAAGATAGAAATCTTGATTTTATCTCACTTTTACTGGAGTGTATTACGTGAGATAGGTCTGTATTCTTTTTATCCAGACACCATTAAAGTACCGAAAAAGAGTAATTTCAAAGTCCCCTTTCGTCGACACGAAACCATTACAAAGACTTATTAGAAACGACGATTCAAATACAACCTTTACATCCGTCGGATGTACTTATCAAACCTATGTGACACGTAGGTTTACGAAAGTCTCCCAACTATTTGTTTTTATTTCGTTTAAAAGACATAGGTCTCGGGTCCGTTAAGGCTTCGTCCCGGAACTCCAACTTGAAGTCCAAAAGCATATTACATCGTCTGAGATAAACTTTCTTGTAACTCGAGTAATTTGTTGTCTTAATTATATAAAATCTACTTATGTGTCGTAGTTCAGTGAGCCTTTTAATGTTTAAACTATTTCTTGGAAAACTACTACGACATCATGTGTGTTTTTAGGTGGGTACGTGTGACCACGGACACTACGAACCTCAGTCGATAACAAGATTATTTCGTTTTTTACACAATCTCACCCTTTGTTCTGTTGACTCTAACGTGGATCTCTTTTCCTAACTACTGTAATTTTCATGTTAGAATTAGATATATCAAGAACCTACTTTACTTCACGTAAAAGTAAGTTTACGTCTTAAACCGTATTTAAGGTCCTCAAACACCTGACAGACTTCAGTTAGGTACCTGAGTCCAATTTCCAGAGAGTAGAGGTAACATTACTGTCTTTCAGTGTTATTCTTTAGCATGTCTTTGAGAGACATACTGGAAACGTTAAAAAGATATCTGAACTTAACTAAGACTTTAACTTTTAATTATAATTTTTCTAGAGATTATATACCTTAGATCTTTCTACCATCCCTACTAGGATACGTGTGTTGTCGTTTCCTGTGCGTGTATTTCCTGTCTTAAAACCTGTGTCTCCCCTTTCCTCTCCCACGCTACTAAACTCTCTTATCGTAACTTTGTATGTGCAATGGTATACATTTTGTCTATCGGTCCCCTCAAACGACATACTACGTCCCTTGGGTTCCGATCACGAGACACTGTTGGATCTCCCAACCCCACCCCTTCCTCCATCCTCCCTCCAAGTTCTCCCTCCCCTATATATGGATACCGACTGAGTACAACTATATACCGTCTTTGGTAGTGTTATAACTTTTCGTTAATGGGAGGTTAATTTTTATTCTTTATGTATAAAATCTTTTCCAGGGATCACAGCTCTTTTAAACTTTTCTTTTACTTCGTACACTTACCACACCGTACCTTTTTGGTTCGACGGACCAATTTTGTCTTTTTTAGGAAGGTTTCAGGTTTGGAACTAACAAAGAGTTAGAAATTTTTTGTAATCCTTCTCGTCCTTAATGAATCTAGTTTTCTTCTGTCACGTACATGTATCATGTTTTACCTATGTGTTATTACGTTTATTTGAATAGGAGACGATTCGTTCGTTGTGTCTTGAGAACCCGAAGATCTTACGGGACCCTCATGTCACTAAGACCTGGACCCTCATATGCCACCCGATGACCGAAATTAAGGGCCTCACCTCCCCATCGTACCTTTACTGTCTGGAGAAGGAGGGGGTGATTGGCGGGGAGGGGGTCCCACTTATACATCGAGAACAAGATACTAGTCGTAATTGTGATTTCCAATCTTGGAACTTAAGTTCGAACACCTAACCAATGGTCAACCTTCCCAATCACTTTAAACAAGGACCCACCGACAAGGTTCGTTGTCGTTTTACTAACGTAAGATTTGGGAATCACTCAACGTTTCATGTCCGACACGATTATGTCCAGATTCAAATTTCACCATAAAAGGTAGTGAGAAAATTAAGGTAATGATATGTTTTATTTTAATTAATACCTCAAACTCGAAGAAAAAAAGATAAATGTGTTGTACACGTAAAAGATTAAAAAGAGTAAAGAGATAAAAACGAGAAAAATGATAAATAAAAGTAAGATGACAGATGTGAGTATAGGAGTACCCTTATAAAAGTTACAAACGAATATAATTTTCTCCGGTATACATAATGATACCAACTAAGTACGACTACAAACTGTCTTTTGTTGTTTTAAGACATTTAGTTAATAGGAAATTATTTTGAGTACTAAACAGTAAGAAAAACAACATAACAACAAGGAAAAAAAGTCAGTAAAAAAGGAAATTCTATTTAGAAAGTTTGTTTCGTAAACAATGTATGTTACACGGTCTTACACTAATAAGATAAGAGTGTCCATTTAGTGTCGTCTGTTAAAAATCATCAACTTGAAATATCATTTCTAAATACCCTGATAGTAATCAAAAATACGGTATAAAGTAAACCTTGTTTTCTGAAGTATTTTCCTGACACTAAAATATATAATATATCATAATAAATCTTTTAGGTTTCATGAACCTTCTATAGTTTGTAAATGATACGAGAGATTTCAAAGAAGTTCGATTGTTCTTCTCACACAAATCCTAATTTACAATTTTATGACACGATTGTCTCATAAACCATTACAATTCAGTAAATAGTTTCTACAGACTCTTCTGTAGAAGTAGACTAACTCAAATTTTGAGTTACTTCAAAATTCTTTGACTGATACGTTATTGACACATTGATTAATACACTTCTTTCCGGTAGTTAACAAGAAAGGGTTCTTGTGCCTTTGGATTGTAGAATGAGACAGTTTAAAATTTCAGTTTATTACAGAAATTTCCTCAAGTTATCTTTTACATTTTAAATTTAAAGAAAAAATTTAAACTTAAAGAAACTTCAATGTAGTTTCTCGATTTATTTCCGAACGATTGGAGAACCCGAAAATCAACGTAGATTTAAAACTTTTATTAGGACAGAGTTTTCGGTCAAAGACTCATCTGTGAATTTCAAACCATACGTACTTAGTTACACCAGAAAATTGATAATTTTGATATAAATTACAAGAAACACAGAATTTAGAACTAAGAAAGACTTAAAGTTAAATACTTCCGTCACTTTTATTCGATAACACAAATCAACGATTCAGCACAGACTGAAACGCTGGGATACTTGACATCGGGAGGTCCGAGGAGACAGGTACCCTGAAGGGTCCGTTCTTATGAGGTCACCCAACAGTAACGGAAGAGGTCCCTTAGAAGGACTGGGTCCCGAGTTTGGGTACAGAGGACGTAACCGTCCACCTAAGAAATGGTGACTCGGTGGACCCTTCGGGGACTTTGAGTCCATTCAAAACTTTGATATCCATTCTCAACTAAACACACACGTCCACGTGGGTGTGTATTGACACAGATCCATGTAGATGGACATGAGATGATGATTAACACAATACGGGAGACAATTATACGGATTTCAACCATCTTAAATTCCTATATAGTACCAAACAAACTGTAGTGTAGATACTGGTCGTCGCGGTATCTCTACCCTACATCGGGTCCTCTTTCGAGAGAGATCTTTACAAGGTCCCTGAGTCTTTATTTGACCGTGAAGTAGGTCAAGTTTATGACTTGTTGTTGTTGTATTGGAAGACGAGTATGTTGAAGTATTAATAAGAACTGTCCTTTTCGTTCTTGTTTTGATGACATCTTAGTGACCTGACCTTCTTGAGAGTCACTGTAAATATGTTGGGAGGAACGAAATATCTACATCTTCTGGATCTCACAGAAACATTGAACGGGTCAAAGTGGGTCGTTCAACCATCCACTTGATCCTGGTCGTGGGTACACCGAATTACAAGAAAGGAGATATGGTCCCCAGAAGTTGAAGCACAGACTCAGAAGAGCTAGGTTTGTACAAACTAGAACAGTGGATATATAGACAGATAAATATTTAAAATATGTATATGACGACTTATTTATAAGAGTGAAATACTTTAAAGTTGGTTGTCTTTTTACAAGTCCCGGTTTAAATTAGAAAAATTTATGTCTTCACGATCTTCTATATAATCGTGAAGGAACCGAACGGAAGTACCTGAGGGGTGAAGTCTTTGGTGTTGTTGTACAGTGTGACGGGTATTACTGAGACTACAACTATTCGATAAAGACTTAAATAAGTGTAGAGTGTTTTTCAGCTTACGTTGACTCACTCATTCGTGTCGTGCTTTGTATGTCCAATACTTTAGTAGTGTCAGGTTAATCTTTATTTCGTAATTCTTTGAGTAATTTGAAATGTACTTCAGTTTACGATCAAGAAGTTTCAGTATAAATATTAGTGACATTAAAGTACATTAACACTTTTTAACAGGATCAAGGAGTCCTACTCATTGATACGGACGAATACAATTCATACCTAGATGAATTACCGATATAATGAAAGACTTTTTTCATACTGTTGAATAGTCGTACAAGATCTTTTTTTACTACTCGATATCCGAAACAGAAAACGACTGTGATGAGGGTTTGGGTCGTGGTGGGTGGGTATATACGAGTACTAATGTCATGTAATAACTAAAGGAAGAGACAAGGTAAGGACACTGATAAGTTCCTCTCTCTACCGGATTTTCAATCTAAATATAGGAGTCGTGACACAGGTCACGGACTATCACAAGTCATTCACAAATAACTTACTCCACTTTAGTTCTAAGTTGGAGGACATTGGTATGGGATAGAGACACTAAGAGTTGGGACTGAAGTGTAGTGTCAGTCGACTCCCTGATCATTCTTACTGGTCACGTCTCCACCCTGAAGGTCATGCCACCTCACTTATCAAGTCGTCAAGGAGAGAGGTTTTTTCGTCACTATTTTGACCTATGTTAACAGTTTTGGTTGGGTGAGTCCGGAGACTTTTAGTTCGTGTCCTGTGTGATGTGACTGTGCACTGATAAGTACTTTTCTATGACTCGAAGTTCAGACTTATCACCCTCAGACACACTGTACGAACAGATCAAGAAAGGGTGGGTCGGGGTCGAGTTAGATATTTCATCAAGATGATTCCACCCCTTTCCACTCTTTGAGAATTATAAGTGACAGTCTCCCCGACTAAACCTCGTCTCGTACTATTTTGAGGTGTTGGTCGTTGTGACACTCATTGTGATCGGTAGATTCATAGTTTGTTTGTTCCCTTCTGGTCGTCGAGTCAGTCAGAATCCTATGTCAGTACCAACCTTGTTCGTCGTCTACCCGTCTAGTGAGTCTCAATATTGCCCTTCTAGACTTTTTATTCTGGTGGTACCCCCGGAAGTATTCGAGAGAGGTACACGAACTGATCTTTTTTGACCTTTCCTGAATCCAATAGGTGCATTCTAACCGACTGACATTCGGACACACACGTCTCTTCTCTGTTCCCTCAGATCTCCGTTTGTTTAGGTCCCGTATGTGTAAAAATTTACTGGACCTGAAGTTTATACGAGGGGTTGTGTGTGGGTCTGTGTGTCTAGATAACGGTCTCCTACCTTCGAAATGACAGAACTCTACAAACTCTTGTCTACAGACTGGTAAGTAACTGACCAGTAATTAGATACGTTTATGGTTCACTAGGGATACCTAAGTCCGAATTTTTATTCTTGTTATTAAAAAATTTTGTGATTTGTTTCTGTAGTCGTCATTGTCACGACCCATTTGTCAGATATTTACACAAATCCATTCATTAATTTGTTTTGTGTCGTCGTTGTGTAAACCCCTTTTAAGTCTTAGGTCTTAATAATGTTATACAATAGATAATACACGATAAAAGTTGTTGTTTTATTAACTCTGTACTCTTCTTTGTCCTCTTCCACTACGTGTGATCTTCTTTTTTTCGTCATTTATTTTTAACAGAGATTCACGTGGGACTATAACCTAAATCGTTTCTGAAGTTTTATCATTAATCTTTATACAAGTTTTTGTTCCTTAATATAAGTTTCCGATTAATTCCTTTGGTACAAATTTATTAATTTCCCTTCATATTATTACTGAGTTTTTCTTTCTTACAGTTGTTTTTCTATCCTTAACATTTTATTCCAGTTTACCTATAAGACCTCAAATTTTCATGTTATTGAATTTACTTTTTCAATAATTTCCCTGGGTTTACTAAAATATATTTTCTTATTTTATTAGTCCATTCGACTTCTATCTTCGATATATTAGATTTCTTTTTTTGTTTGTCTTTTTCTTACTTCTTTTTTATCCAACAGTCTGTTGTAGTTTATATGGTGATACACTCAATACAATCATGGTCTTTCTCCTCCTTCTCTCTTTCCCGTCCTTTTCTATAAACTTCTTTATTACCGAAGTCAAGTCAAGTCAGCGAGTCAACACAGGCTGAGAAACGCTGAGGTACTTAACGTCGTGCGGTCCGGAGGGACAGTAGTGGTTGAGGGCCTCAAGTGGGTTTGAGGACAGGTAACTCAGCCACTACGGTAGGTCGGTAGAGTAGGAGACAGTAGGGGAAGAGGAAGACGGGGGTTAGGGAGGGTCGTAGTCTCAGAAAAGACTACTCAGTTGAGAAGTGTACTCCACCGGTTTCATAACCTTAAAGTCGAAATCGTAGTAAGGAAGGTTTCTTGTGGGTCCTGGCTAGAGGAAATCTTACCTGACCAACCTAGAGGAACGTCAGGTTCCCTGAGAGTTCTCAGAAGAGGTTGTGGTGTCAAGTTTTCGTAGTTAAGAAGCCGTGAGTCGAAAGAAGTGTCAGGTTGAGAGTGTAGGTATGTACTGGTGACCTTTTTGGTATCGGAACTGATCTGCCTGGAAACAACTGTTTCATTACGGAGACGAAAACTTATACGATAGATCCAACCAGTATTGAAAGGAAGGTTCCTCATTCGTAGAAAATTAAAGTACCGTCGTTAGTGGTAGACGTCACTAAAACCTTGGGGGTTTTTATTTCAGACTGTGACAAAGGTGACAAAGGGGTAGATAAACGGTACTTCACTACCCTGGTCTACGGTACTAGAAGCTAAAGACTTACAACTCGAAATTCGATTGAAAAAGTGAGAGGAGAAAGCGAAAGTAGTTCTCCGAAAAATCAAGGAGAAGTGAAAGACGGCATTCCCACTACAGTAGACGTATAGACTCCAATAACTATAAAGAGGGCCGTTAGAACTAAGGTCGAACACAAAGAAGGTCGGGTCACAAAGAGTACTACATGAGACGTATATTCAATTTATTCGTCCCACTTTTATATGTCGGAACTGCATGAGGAAAAGGATAAACCTTGGTCAGACAACAAGGTACAGGTCAAGATTGACAACGAAGGAATTTTAAGGGGTTTAAACACATTTTTATCATGAGACACTTAGGTTCTACGAGTTGTTTGGGTTCATACTATGAGGGTTTCTCTATGTGTACATCTGTATAGTATCACTTTGACAACTTTCGGTTTAGGTCTCTCTTTTGATCTTTTATCGTTCTCATTTTACTAAGTAGTGTGTGTTCCCTTGTTCCATAATTACTGACTAAAGTGTAGTCTTTGATATGTAGGGTCTTCTGTAAGTATACTGTATAAATTCACGACCCCCTTTTTGATTTAGTTCTCAAAATATAGGTCGTTTTGACGACGAGTTTTGACTTTTGTTTCATTTCTGTAACTGTTTCTTTGTTAAGTAACGATCGTCTGGACGGAATGTTCTTTACAATGTCGTTTAGAAAGTATATAGTGTTCCTTTGTACTATTTACGTAAATACGGTTTTTTAATCTACTGAATTTACTTTACCTTTTTAAGGGTATTTCTAAATTTATTGGTTTTGATTGAGTTCTTCTTTAATTTTTAGTATCGTCTAGTTATTGTTTATTCCTTTAACTTAATCATTAAATAGATACGTGTTCCTGAAGGGACTACCAGGTGCCCAATTCTTAGACGGAACGTTACGTTCCCCGGGTCTAAGGTAGGGACCAGTCCCTTGATTCTAGGGTGTATGACACCTCTTTGATTAGGGTATATGATCTCTCGGGTACATGGTGTTGATTCTGGGTTGTGTCGGTTTATTTATTTATTTATTTATAAAAATTTTTAGGTACGTGTTACCTATCGGGTCCGGATTTACGAAAGTAACTGTTTGATGTACTGGATAAATTCCTTCTTTGTTTGGTTAGTAAAGGTATAAAAATTTTTTGTCTTCTCTTCCTTTATGAAGGGTTGAAAAAGATATTCCGATCATAATGGACTATAGTTTCGGTTTCTGTAATATTAAAAAAATTTTTGATGTTTGGTTATAGGGAGTATGTGTATCCGTGTTTTTAGGAAGTGTTTTATAGTCATTTGACTTAGGTCGTTATATATTTTGGTTCGTCTTAAATCGGATCCCTACGTTCCAACTAAATTATAAACTTGTGGTTAATCATATTATATGGTATAATTCTCTCATTTCTTGTTTTTGGTGTAATAATAGAGTTCCCCACGTTTTTTTAAAACTGTTTTAAGTCGAAAGAACGTACAATTTTTTAAGAGTTGATTTATTCTTATCTTCCCTTGAAGGAGTTAGACTATTTCCGGTAGATACTTTTTAGATATTGATCATAATATAGATTATCATACTTTTGATTTAGGAAAGAAGGATTCTACCCCTTGTTCCGATACTATGAACGACAACGGTGAAGATAAGTTATAACATGACTGCAAATGTTGTGTCACTTCTTATCAGCTCCGTTAATCAATTTGACTTTTTAACCTTTCCTTCAGATTGAAATCAATGTCTACTATATTGACACATATATCTTTTACGATTCCTTATGTGTGTGTGTGTGATTACGATTATTTATCAAGTCGTTCCAGTGTACTATGTCTTAGTTTCGTGTCTTTAGTCAATGTGGAGACAAATGATCGACACTTGTTACTTTGTTTATTTTAATTCTGTTGAGGTGAGTGTTAAGATAGTTTTTCTTATTTTATAAATCCTTTTTAAAATTGTATCTTCATGTTCTGACATGTGACGTCTAATATTTTGTAATATACTATTCATTTTGTTTCTAGCTTTATTTATTTATAGGTACAAGTACCTAACTTTCTCAGTCGTGACAATTTTACCGTATAAAAAGTTTTAACTAAATACGAAAGATGTATTAAAAATAATTTAAAGGTCTCCTGAAAAGAAAAACATCTTTGACTGTTCCACTAGAATTTTAAAAATACCCTTATACTTCCTTGATGTGTCCGTTTTGAAAAAAACACTTTCTACTTGAGTCAAACTCTTGAATGTAGGTGGTTAAAGTTTTGAAAAATATTTCGCTGTCATCAATTCTTTCGCACCATGACCGGATTCCTGTCCGTGCGTCTAGTTACGTTGTCTTAACTCCTAGACATTTATTTGGAAAAATAAATGTCAGTTAACTCAAAAACAGAAAGGTTTCGAGAAAAAGAAATAATAATAAAATTTTGAAAAATAAAACATAACCCTATATCAACTAATTGTTACACTATCAAAGTCCACTTGTCACTCCCCTGAGTCGGTATGTACCAGTTATATAAAAACTATTTCCTCGATTTACTAAATTCCCCCTTTCCTATCAAAAAAGGTGTTTACCACGACACTGTTGTCAGATACATATACACTTCCCTACTTAAATCTTGAAGTGTAGTGTATGTTTTTTTATTAAATTTTACCTATAAAGATTTACATTTCGATTTTAATATTTTGAGAACCTTTTTTTCTATACTCTTTGAGATACTTCGAGGTTATGAGACCGATGGACTACGTTTCTCGACTGACTAACCTTTTCTGAAACTACGACCCTTTCTAACTCCCGCCCTCCACTTCCCCCGCTGTCTCCTACTCCGTCAACCTACCGTAGTAGTTGAGTTTCCTGAACTCAAACTCGTTTGAGGTCCTCTAGTACTTCCTGTCCCTTCAGACTACACGACATCAGGTCCCCAGTGCTTGTCAGTTTATACTGAATCGCTGAGTTGTTGTTGTTTTTACTACAACTTATTCGGAATACGAATCTATATGGTGGTTATCGTACTGATTTTTTCCTTTTTTCACTGTTTAGTTTGAAGTAGTTTTGCAAGACCATAGACTTCCTGTGACAATTTTCTTACTTTTCTGTTCCGTGTCTTACTCTCTTTTATAAAGGTTTGTATGTAGATTCTTTCCTTAATATATGTTTTATAAATTTATTGAGACTGTTGAGTTATTATTCGTCTTTTTTTAGGTTAAATTTTTGTCCGTTTTCTAAACTTGTTCGTAAAGTGGTTTCTTCATGTGTTTACCGATGGTTTGTGTAATTTTTCTACCAGTTGTAGTAATCGATAATTCATTCACGTTCGATTTTGGTGTCACTATGAGGTGGTGTATGGATTTTCTGTCAGACATTTTTTACTAGTCAAGTCAGTGAGTCAGTACAGGTTGAGAAACACTGGGGTACTTGACGTCGTGCGGTCCGGAGGAACAGGTAGTGGTAGAGGACCTCAAGTGAGTTTGAGTGTAGGTAGCTCAGCCACTACGGTAGGTCGGTAGAGTAGGAAACAGCAGGGGAAGAGGAGGACGGGGGTTAGGGAGGGTCGTAGTCTCAGAAAAGGTTACTCAGTTGAGAAGTGTACTCCACCGGTTTCATAACCTCAAAGTCGAAATCGTAGTCAGGAAGGTTTCTTATGGGTCCTGGTTAGAGGAAATCTTACCTGACTAACCTAGAGGAACGTCAGGTTCCCTGAGAGTTCTCAGAAGAGGTCGTGGTGTCAAGTTTTCGTAGTCAAGAAACCACGGGTCGAAAGAAGTGTCAGGTTGAGAGTGTAGGTATGTACTGATGACCTTTTTGGTATCGGAACTGATCTATCTGGAAACAACCGTTTCATTACAGNTTCTTATGGGTCCTGGTTAGAGGAAATCTTACCTGACTAACCTAGAGGAACGTCAGGTTCCCTGAGAGTTCTCAGAAGAGGTCGTGGTGTCAAGTGTTCGTAGTCAAGAAACCACGGGTCGAAAGAAGTCTCAGGTTGAGAGTGTAGGTATGTACTGATGACCTTTTTGGTATCGGAACTGATCTGTCTGGAAACAACCNGGAACTGATCTATCTGGAAACAACCGTTTCATTACAGAGACGAAAACTTATACGATAGATCCAACCAGTATTGAAAGGAAGGTTCTTTATCTTTTATTGATTACACCTATTCGACCTTAGGGACATGGAACCATACCCTTACATTTTACTATATTAACGAAACCTTTTCTCAATTCAAAAAAGAACATTGCAATTTGTATTTGAATCATGTGTCTGTTCGACTGTAAAATTTTCCACGTTTTCTTCCATCTAAAGTTTGTCTTTCGGAATTGAAAGGTATTATTAAAGTAAGTAAGTTGTCTTTTGAATGAAAAATAGGAGACACACGTGTTAAGATACCAACTACGACCACACCCTCCCCCTATACTTCTAATGTATAATTTAATTTCTGAACAAAAGACTCTGGAAATGACAGATCATCCCGACGTTTACGATGGTCGGACTACGTAACATAATGCAGTTAGTTTCCTTTTTCCTACCTTCCTGTCTTCCGTCCGTCCGTCTATTCGTCTTTCTCGTCTCGTTTGTTTTGAACTTAAATGTCCGAACCTCTGTTAAAGGCAGACCCAGATAGTCCCTTCGGAAACACCTTCTCGACCTGTAACTTTATACCCATCCAGTAGGGTCGTACTGTGTCTCCACAAACGTTTTCGAACTTTTGTCTTCGAGGTAAAAGTAAAGACTGAATAGATATGTAACGGTGATCTGAAATGACTCACCGGTGTTATCTCGACTTGAGTAAAAATAATAAGATGGTAAAAAGGACATTTTGACGGAGAGAGATATATAAATGTTGAACCGTGACGCCATATACCCGAAGGGACTACCGAGTCTGCCATTTCTTGAGTGGACGTTACTCTCTCTAGACCCAACCTAGGAACCCAACCCTTCTAAGGGACCTCCCGTTCCGTTGGGTCATGAGGACGGACCTTTTAGGGTACTTGGCTCCTCGGACCTGTCAGGTACCTCAGCGTTTCTGAGCCTGTACTGACTCCCTGACTCGTGACTCGTGAATAGTTGATAATTGACCCAGGAGTAGACTCCACGAGAACGAACGAGGACAAAGTGGGTCTTTCCGACCATACCTTTTCCAGTTCAGACGTGGTGACCAAGGGAACCCGAGAGTCTCGAACCCCTAGAGGCGCCCCTCCGAGTCAATGTGGGTGACGAGTCGGTCGTCACTTGTCTCCATGACAAAGTGGAGACCCGCGACCCTCCACTGACGTTCCGGGAAGGAGGTGGAAACCGATGAGTGAGATAAGGACGAGGAATTCCCCTGTACAGAAGGAAGTGTGTCGGACTAAGTGGACGGATGTTTTCTAATTACGGTAAAACCCCATAGATATAGGAGATTTGAACAAAAATCGGACGTTTTCTCTGACTACCCATCATAAAAGTTACATCTTGTTTTGTTTTCTCCGTCTCTCAGCTTCGGACATAAGACCCGGAGCAATAGACACCTTCTTTCCCGAACTTAATCTACTCGAAAATCAGAGAAGGACGAAATCGTAAGGTGTCAAGATACCTCGATACTGTTGGACGGTTAACATACTTTTTGACCATAACGGTCCTCACGATGAAGATCAAGAGAGAAGCGTTTGTTCGGCGTCTAAATGTCGTCACTCTCATCTTTTAACCACGTGTGACTTACGATGGGAGAAACCTGAGTCCCAAACAAACTCCCTAAGTCTTCTGTCTGGTCAACGGAAAATTTCTTCATTCTGACTGTTGTTTGACCGGGTAAAGATCCCCCTATTTACTTATTGACCGAAAGACAAAAGGAACCTAAAAGGGGTCTGGAAGAGGATGGTATATCCTTCGTTATACCAAGTAGTAAAAGAACCATGAATTTAAGACCTTCTGTTTAGGGTCTTACGATGTAAAAGATGGGTCCTTGATACCACGGAAAAAGAACATATACTATCAATCTAGAAAGAAATCTCTTCTCCGATATAAAATTATAGAGAACTAAATCAACGATTCAACACAGACTGAGAAACGCTAGGGTACCTGACATCGGATGGTCCAAAGAGACAGGTACTTTAAAGAGTCAGTTCTTATGACTTCGCCCAATGGTAAAGGAAGAGGTCCCCTAGAAGGGTTGGGTCCCTAACTTGGGACCAGAGGACGTAACGTCCGTTTAAGAAAAGACTGACTCGGTGGTCCCTTCGTGACATTCCCGACCTAAAATTAGACGAATCTTAGTCTGTTATCACAGATGGTATTGGAGTCTCCCAACTCTCTGAGTAGTAGGTTCTTTATACGACACAACAGGAGACTTTCAATAAGTAAGAATGAATAGTTCGTATTGTTTTATCAAGAAAAAAGAAGGGTAGAATAAGTTTTCTCTCCTAAAACTTTTGCGACCAAAGGTATATGGTGTAAGGGACATATGTGGACGGAATAAAGTAGGATTAAGGGATATTATAACCGGGATCCTTCCCTAGTAGTCGAGTGTGTGACCCGACTATAAATATACATCTAAAAGATCACGTCACCACCACTGGAAACAACTCAGTGTCTCAAGAGACTGTTATACTACTTTCGATCCCAGAGAGAGTCGCTTTTTTTTATATATATATAGAGTAGACCTGGATTAAAATGTATATTAAAGTCTAGTAGGTTTTGAGACAACTTTGGATAAGTGTCTGTCTCCGATTCTTGGGAACGTATTACCAACGTTTCACCAGTACTCATGGTAAAGAGGAAATTAGAGATTATCATAAACACTTAATAATTGTATTTTGTTATCAGAACATAGTAAAAACAAAAGGACTTAGTGAAAGAAATTAAATCAAAAAAGGAGTGACACTGATTCTTGTTTCCGTAAATCTTATTCGGAAGGTCTTAAATAAAATGTTGAGAACCGAGTCTTACGTCAACCATTGGCTAGACTCGATTTTGGTGTCACTGTGACTTGTTCGGTAACAAGAATTCTAAATTGACTCCAGTCGGTTCGACACCCATGTATATTTAGAGGTATCAAAGGTGAAATGATGGTCCTGTAGATTGATGTTTCGTCTCCGATTTTTACCTAGTCTGGGTCACAAGTTTATGTAAGGTGTCTCGACGTAAAGGTTGAGGTGTGGTCGAAATTAGTTGTTGTAAGAAGTGTCGGGGTTCTCTTTCTAAAGTAAATCGTCCCTCTTCAACGAGGTAAAACTTTTTATTTTTTATGTTGGACTTTCTTAATATTTCTAAAACTTTACGAGTTTCTTATAATAGACATGGACAATCGAGATCCAGATTTTTTTCCTTTTGATTTTATGGGGGTCCAAATCCAAGAGAAAGAAAAGAAAATGTAACGTAATGTGTTTCCTTTTTTATAACCGTAGAAGGGAAAGAAGAAAAATCCAGGTGTAAAGATGATTATTCGCCTCAACAAGTTTGTATGGTTCGGTAATTATTTATGGATAGATGGATGTATTTATGAATTTATCGTTCTTCCTTGTTCTACACTCCAACTGGTATCTTTATTAATGTCAAGGTGAAGGATGTCTTTCAAATAATAGACTCCAACAAATATTGATTTTACCGATTCACAAGGTTTCTGTTTTGTCTCGTTTACAAAAGACCTATTTGATGTTTCTACGAGTTTCCAAGTTAGTGATTACAAACTATACTAAATAGTCTAACATTTATTTATACTTACCACGTATATACCAATTTTCTTCTTAAATCCTTATCTTAAATTCTTTATTTTGAGAGGAATTGTTTAAGTATTTTGAGATATCTGAAATGTCGTAACCCCCTTACTTTATTCATATGTACTCAATCAAATTGTTAACATGTCATTACTTTTGTGGGCAAAAGATTTAAAAGATATCTAAGTCGTGTCTACCTGGTCCTTTTACCTATAAATTTTGTATTAGGAGAGATAATGTTCTGTCGACGAAAGGATTCACTCTAGGAATTTGTATACATACATTGTAAGAAGTCTTCTCGTACACCATGATAGTGTATCGTGCCACGGGTAAGGACAAAGTAAACCTTTCGTCCAGTAAACTTTGTTACCGGTTTTCTTTACTTAAGTGGAGGAGGGACTGTTATAAAGGTATAAACGTCGGTTAAGCTCCAGGAATACTTATAGGGTACCGCGTGTATTGGGTACTTTCACCCTAACCTTTTGCTAGGATGAGGTAAAATTCACCTTAAAGTCTTATAACGACAGTGTGTAAGGTCCATTTGAGATCTCTGGAACCATGGCCTGAACTTCTTCGAGGGTCCTCCAGCCGTGGCGTGGGTGTTTTCGTATCGACATGTAGTCCACGACTAATTGGGTGTCCCTATGTCCTCAAAGGCGGAAGTCTTGGTCAGGAATGACGACAAGTATGTTTGGTGACATAATAAAGAAGTTAGTGAAAAGATTGAGGATCTTCATTTGTGGAGAGGGTCGATGGGACTGTCTATAAAACACCTGTATTTAATATATTCTGAATTTTATTATAGACAAATATTGTTTATTACGTTATATACGGTCTGTCTGCTCTAGACTCCGTCGTCGACCATTGACTGGTGTGTCGGATCCTTAAGCATGCAAACCTTCAAGTTGTTAGGAAAGACACCTGATATCTATCTGTAAATTATTTTAGTGTACTTAGAACGTTCACAAAAAATTAGAGGTACTGTGTAAAACGAGCCCTATGATTCCTTTATTTTTGACCGAACCTGGCTCTTTCATGCCTAGGTCGGTCGTAAGTAGTCCGACCTTGTTCTGTGTCTCTTCGGTTGGAGCCCCAAGTATCCTTTGTGAAGAGGACCACTGTGACGACGTCATCTCCCAAGACTGTTGGAGGAGACGCACTGGTGTCTGAGTGGTTCTTTGAAAGAAGAGGTTATAGTTTCTAATATTCGTCCAAACAACAAACTTTAAAAAAATCCTTCTTACTCGATAACGAAGAAACGTACCTTCTGGAGT
This sequence comes from Capra ibex, assembly GCA_006410555.1. NCBI lineage: Eukaryota > Metazoa > Chordata > Mammalia > Artiodactyla > Bovidae > Capra > Capra ibex. The sequence continues at coordinate 35,827,775 of SJYO01013871.1, forward strand.
CTTCGTCTAAGTCAAGAGTCGGGTGCACGACCCGAGGATTTTCTAAAGATCTATGTTGTCAGGAGTAAATAGAGTTGAACTGACAAAGGTTTCGTTGTCCTGTGACTAAGTGAAAAATCTGGTCTGGACGTAGATTTGGGGTGATCAGGATCTTATGATGACTTTGGGAGAAAAAGAAAAGAAAAAAATTTGAAAATTTAAACAAAACCCCATATCGACTAATTGTAACAACACTATCAAAACACATTTGTCGCTTCCCTGAGTCGGTATGTATATGTACATAAATAAGAGGGGGATTGGAGGAAGGGTGGGTTCGACGGCGTATTGTAACTCAGCTCAAGGTACACAATATGTCATCTTGGAACAACCAAAAGACAAAATTCATGTCGTTACACATGTACAGGTAGGGTTTAAGGGACAGAGAAGGGGGATAAGAGGGGGACCCGTTGGTATTCGAATAAAAGCTTCGGACACTCAGATACTTTCAGAGAGTAAAGGAGACCACACCCCAGAGGGAGTACCGTCGCCCAACTATTTAGATTAAGACAGTCTTATATCCAAACAAGGACCATAACAATTCGACTGACTCTATCCCGTTACAAAAATATTTTACGAGACCGATTTCTTTTATAAACGACGAACTTATTGTTGAACCTTAAAACTACGACCGAAAGTCTATGTGTTTCTTATCTTGTGTAGAGACGACGTCAAACCCAAGGACACCAGACACTTAAAATTTAGGACAAGAGTAGATTCAACTTTCGACACTCCCGGTCCTTTGGACGACACTCCCAACCTTTACACTAAAGAGTTTAAACGACGACGACTTACAACTTGTGTTGGACACCGTTTTGAAAAGACGAAGATCGTTATAGCGTCAACCGTTAAGTTCGTTCTGTGGGGTCCCGTTGACGCTTCGAGAAACACTTTGAGTCCGTTCGTTCCCTTTCCCCTTAGGTTCTGTATTTAGGGTCCGGAACGTTTGTGTACCAAACTGGAACGAGGTGTGGACCAAATTTCCATCCCGTCGGTCTGAGTGCTTCTTTACTTTTACATTGGACCCCGCATTCCACCCCCGCCCCATAAGTCTCTCGTACCGAAACGGGGTACAAACATTTCGACGAAAGTGTATGGGCACCCTCATCGGTATCAGTATCCGACTGCGGCGGAACACTGACTCCCGTTTGAGCCTCCGGGCCCTCCGGACTACGACCATCCTACGCCGTCTGCGGACCGACTACCGGCGACTGAGGACTGCCACCCGGCGCCTACTCGCCGACGACATCCGCCACCTCGGTACCCACATCTACCGACTCGAAAAGAAGAGGACGACCATGACCGAGTACCACCACGACTCCAGGGACAACGCCATCGACGCCAGTATCACGACCACTTCAAAGACTATTTTGCCGTCTCTGTAGTACACGGGGGTCCCTAGGTCCGTTCGACACTCTTTCGTTGTCCAAACTCCACTTGAGAATTCCTTGATTGAGAGGTCTTGTTCCGTAGATTTAGTCATCCACTTTTAACGATGGGAAAATAAGGTTTTTCATTCACCTTTTACTACACTTCCAATCAAATCGACAAATGAGTTAATTGAGGGACGAAGTGTCGGGACTACATGGGGGAAGATAGTAACACGACGGAAGAAAAATTTATGGACCTCTAGAAATGTTTGAAAGGGAGAACACGATAAAGTTACCTATATATACCTATGTGTATCTACACGACAGTACAGGTTAAGAGACGTTGGGGAACTTGACATCGGGTGGTTCGAGGAGACAGGTATTCTAAAGGGTCCGTTCTTGTGACCTCACCCAACAGTAAAAGAAGAGGTCCCCTAGAAGGGTTGGGTCCCTAGTTTGGGTTCAAAGGACGAAGAGGATGTGACCGTCCGTCTAAGAAATAGTGACATGGTGGACCTTCGGGTGAAATTATTATATATAAAGTTTAAAAGACCGTAAAGGAAGACTACCCCTGAAATGGACTCTCTAACATATTATCACCTCTCAGACACAGGTCGGTTACACCAAAAATAGGTCGTTTATTAATGACTTGTGGATGTAACTCGGACCATGATAAGGACGGGTCCTGTATCTACTTGTTTTGTTGTTTTAAGGACGAGACTATTGGAATACATCTTAGAATATAAGATAACGTTCACTATCTGTTTATCTCTTTTATTTCACATTTCATATAATCTTGGACGAATTACGATATCTCTTTTTACTTTGTCCTTGTACCTTACCCTACAGTAAATGTTTCGTAGTAGTCCCTATTACCACTACTGACTCGTACTTCCACTGTGGACTCGGACTCTGATAGACCCTGCCCTCTTCGTAAGACCTACCTCTGGTGACGTGTCCGTGACCCCCCGACACTCGGACGGACAACGTGACATGAGGCCCTTTCCGTTCATCCGGTCCCTCCGACACTCGTCACTTGCCCACGTCCTTCTCCATGTCTTCTACCACAGTCCCTCACCCCGCCGTCCTCCCATCACAGGACGTCCATCACACTCCTGAAGTCGAAAATAAGACTTTCCTCATTCCTGAGTGACCTTCCAAGACTCGACTCTTTGTGAGAATGACTCAGACTCTTATTTGACAACTCCCTGTTCTCACTTTCGGTCCTCCGGTCACTCTTCCGACGGTACCTGACTCAACATAGAGGGGTTTAGGCATAAACTTCAGGATTGGAGCACTGACCTAAATCTCTATCCTAGAAATGTCTTTTTTACTTCAATTTAACTCCAAGAATCCTATCCAAGATTAGGTTATTCTGTACTAACGGTAACAATATTCTTCTCCTTTAGTCCTGTGTCTATATATGTATACGTCTCCCTTCTGCACTCTTCTACCTGATAGACGTTCGGTCCCTCTCTCCGGAGTCTTTTCTGGTTGGATCGACTGAGAAACTAGAGTCTAAAGATTAGAGACCTTAACACTCTTCTATTTAAAGACAACAAATTTGGTGGACCAGAGACCACGAAACAATGCCGTCGGGATCGTTTAATTATGTTTCCGGTGACTCTATCAGGTCCGATTTCTAATATCACCATCGTCACTTCACACTCTTCCCTAGGTTGAGACGTATAAAACATTCATCTTAGTTTTCATAAACGACTTTCAAGACCTTATCCCATACTTTCTCTCTCTCTCTTCATTCACTGTCGAGGTTCCTGAAACGGACTCATTGACCTTCTAATTTCGACGACACTTGACTCTACTCGTCCTAACATTCTTTTGTCGTCAAACCCTACCTTCGTCCTTGGACCAAACTCTGTAAGATGTAAACTCTATGGACGATCTGTGGGTTCACCTCTCTATTCCACCCTACAACCTGTACACTGAGTCCTTATGTTCCATTTCCAGGTCCTCCCTCTGGATGTAAACCCTGAGTGGTCGTATATCTACCATATGTTACGGTTTTTTTTTTTTTCTCTCTCTCTCTCTACTCTTGCTTTCAGGATCCTGACTAGACCTCCTACGAATATAACGGTATATTGTTCGGGAGAGTTTAGAGTGTTTACCAAGTTTTTCTATACCACAGTTTGGTCTTTTTAAGGTAATTCTTATATTTCGGAGGATCAGAAGGACATAATTTCTTCTTTCAGTCAGTCGTCACATCGTCAAACGTAACAAAAAACTCGATTGTCAGGATGACTTTGAGTTTCTACCCAAACGAATCGTATCTCTCCCCTCTGAAGTCTAACGTAATAGAAAGAAATCTTTAGACAGGTGACTAACCTCGGATAGTCGGTATGATTATTGAGACCTACTTCATTATCAAAATACTTTCGGTGGGGAATCTAGTAATTACGAAAACACGTGTAGGATTTAAAAAATGTACATTTTAGTAAACATTAGTTAAAAAGTTTAGAAAATTTTTTAAGATTTATTCCTGACTTAGGAAGATTTGAACGATGTAAAAAAAAACCAGTTCGAATTATAAAAATAAACTTCACTTTTCATCCGTACGTAAGGGATCCCTTCTTTTAGGTCGTTTGAAGTGAGGTCTTTATAAATACAATTCCGAGTACCTTCTATAGTCAGATGTACCGTAAAGGGTCCTCCTTTTTTTATCGATGATCGTTTGTTGAAAACGAAGTTGGGAATTTATCTGACGATAAAAGATAAAATTTTATATGTGTTATTACTAGTCCATATTCCTTATTAATAATCTATTTAAAAATATCTTTTTTCCCATCTGATATAATTATATCTTCATATACTATAATCCGTAAATATTTCGATAAACCATTTAAACGTATTACTATGTATCATATGACGTTGTGTCTTTTACAATAAACTTACTACAGGTTTATTTGTTACTTACTGGAAGAACACATAATATTCGAATTAAGTCTTGGGTTTATTGAACTTTACGACAATTAAAAGTGTTTTATTTTAGAAATTTACAGAACGGAGTTAAGATAAAAGGTAAGAGAAATAAAGATAAAAGGGGGGTTATATAAAAATTATCATGACTTATAAGGTTCGTGTTTCTATTATATACGTTCATTTGTCCAAAACTGTAATACAGTTGTCTCGACCAACAGTGTCGAGACTGGAGACCTTGCTTCCATGTCGATGGAAGAGAAATAATTCTTTCATTCCTAATAGGGGGTTGTGTACTGTCGATCTCGCGAAACCCTCCTTTCTACCAAACCAACAGAAGGTAAGGAAATTCTGGACACAAACAAACAAAGGGGACTTTTATTAACCCCTTAAATCCTTCTTTGTGATTGAGGTATCAACATAACACTGTGTTATGAAAACATGTCCTCAATCTCCGACTTTCGATATTTTTAAGAAGTGTCTTTCACACTTGAAATCCCAGTACTACGTCCCTAGACGCAACGGAGACTTTATGACGAATCGGTAAAAGGCTAATCTTTATGGGGGTTACGTGGGATTGTAAATAGGTGTACCGTAACAACCCCGTTTTTAGTGACTTAATCTTTGAACTCTGAAGTCTCAATTGGATGAGAAAAACTAGTTTAAACATTAGTCCGTCATGACATCCGAATACCTCCTACCTTTTGTGTACTAAAGGATAAAGGTGTGGGTGAGGTCTAAAGTTGGTTTGGCGGCTTGACATTGAACCTTTCTCATGAACTGAGTGCGAATGTCAAGATAGACTCTGTCGATGACAAAAAATATCGAGGTCCTTGTCATCGAATTAAAATTTTCTTAGGTGACTAGACTCTCTTCCCGATACGGTCGTGTTTGACCGTGGGACGACGAGCGTAAGGAAGGGACCTCGAGGTGAAAGGATAAAGAGATGATAAGACTGTAGAGAACCTCTTTTGACGACTCGAGTCTTCTGTCTTTGGTGTGTGTGGCGTCACGACAACTCGTGTATTTTATAGTTCACGTGAGAAGACGGAGTTCCAGTGTGAATGGTCAAACGTTTCCTAACTACCACCATCTTTACAAGGCTACACTGACACCCACGACCTACTCTGTCACTTTTTGGGTGCATCCAGATTAGGTTCTTTTACAATTCTCAGTCCCGATTTTTCTGTCCTGGGACCCCCGGTCAAGTTTTTATTACGTACACCAGTCCGTCATCTTACAGTCTCGGTGGGTCGGTCGGAAAATACCGATTCTCTCATCTATATATATCGTCGTTTACCCCTAACGTCAGGACTTGCCTTTCCTTCTCCTTCCGGGACCGTCCATCGACGGTGTCATTATATAACTGTACGTACGGTCAGCCATCCAGACCAGACTAATTCGATTTACATCCCGAAAATAAACCGATATACTCGATAAAAGTTGTAGTAAAATGGTGTCGTATAAATTTTCACATTATCTTTTTATTATTATTATTTTCACATTATCTTTCTCACCAAACACAACTCTCGATTTTTATCCAATCATTAGACTAAGGGTTTTACTTGAAGTACCTTAAAATTATGGTTCTATACCAAGACTTACACGACAAGTATTAGGTACTCGTTATGTAAATCCTCTGTGTTACACTTCTTTCTTGTCCCCCGACTGATCTCCGTTCGTCCCTTCTGTACCCAATGTACACCACCTTTGAAACGGAACTACTATGGGTCAGTGGTAAAGAGACTAAAGTCCTTTTAAATGGTTCATCCAGTATAATGTCGAAGTTCAAACTTAGAAACTAAGGGATAAGTAATTGACTTCGGAAATTCTTCGACGTACAAAATAGAATGGATTTCAGTCTCATACCAGTGAGATAGATTGTTCACTAAGAGAAAGAAACTAAAATCTGGTAAAGTGTTTAAGTCTCCACTACAATGGACCACAGCTCTTGGACGTGAAACCATAGTCTGGTCTAGAACCAAGATCCGGCAGCTACCGTGAATTATCGGTACGTTGAAATTCGTCAAATAAAGAGGAATTCGAAGTAAAAGAAAGAGATATTTTACCCTTACACACACTTCAGCGAGCCAGCACAGGTTGAGAAACGCTGGGGTACCTGACATCGGGTGGTCCGAGGAAACAGGTACCCTAAGAGGTCCGTTCTTATGACCTCAGCCAACGGCAAAGGAAGAGGTCCCCTAGAAGGACTGGGTCCCTAACTTGGACTCAGAGGGCGTAACATCCGTCTATGAAATGGTAAACTCGGTGGTCCCTTTAGTATTTTACCCTTATTATCGTAGGTTTAATACCCTGAGGATACCTCTAGTTATTACGTCTCTTTTACGAATTGGATCAATAACGCAGTTTACTTCTGAATCATTTACAGTTGATGGCAATGACCATCATTATTAAACTTTCGAGTAACAAGCCTTATATACATGACTCGTATATAAGACACACTATAATCTACACTAAGTACACTATAATATAGTTGAATTGTGTTTATCGAACATAGATAGTTTTATAACTTGTCTGGGTGATAACATCGGACGAAATATTAAGGAAAGAACTACTATTGATGTCAATTGTGACAACTCTTGGATGGTTCACGGTCTGTGAGACTATCCGTGACATGTATGTACTAGAGTAAATTAAGAGTATAATAGGACACTCCATCCATAGTATAGAGGGTATCGATTCCTTTAACTCCGAAACTCTCCATTTCAGTAAATGGTTACTCGTGTGTCAATCATCTACTGTACTTACGGGATGTAAGTCTCTATAAACCTAAGATTTCCAGTACGTGTAAAACAGTTCCTAACGGAATCGGAGAAAGGTTACTGTAAAACAGATATTCTTTGATCCATAAAAGCTTACCAGAAAGTTCTCGTTATGTCCAGAGGTGAGTATTGACTCCCAGTCGAACATCCGATGGGTTAGTTACATATACTTTCTTTTACAAAGTGAATCAGGACTAGTTTAATTTAGGTCGTAAACAAATTGATTTATGTGGAGATCGATAATACGTATTCTTGTAAAAACGACAGACCTTAGGTATCCTTTTAAAAGGTTCGAAATACAAAAGGTTCATAGGTGAACAAGAGATTTGTAGGTTATGTGTTAGTGTAACTAAGAAGGTTCAAAATGGGTGGTCGGTAACAGTACAAAGGATCACTCAGTAAAGAGATCCCTTGTACCATTCAACGAAGTTTAGAGGAACTTTATCTTTTTCGTTCGTTTTTATTCTCTACTTATAGGTTTTATGGTCGATTATAAATAAATTATTCGTAAACGAGATACGGTTCATAATTATAATTGACGAAATATTACAAAGTACATTAGTATTGTGTATTTTTGTGAAGTACCTAATACTAAATCTCTCTAATTGTAAGAACTTCATTGTGTTGATCTTACACTGTCTTTAAGTTTGGGTCCAGACAAGATGTGTCTCAGGTCAAAGGATATATACAGTATGGTATGACAGAAAGTTGGTAAATTGAGACACACACACACACACACACACACATATCTATGTATCTATCTCATACGGTTATGACAGGTAATCTTCATTCTTGAAAATGGTTTCTCAGAATATCAAGGGTATACTGTGTGTTGATACTCCAGTTCTAAACGACCGATGTATATAGTTGTGTAATTTTATAAATGACTTGAAATTAGGGACAATTCTTCCGTTTTACTGTCTGCAAGTGTGTGTGAACACCTTTTTGATTTTATAGTAAATAAGTAACTATGATTCCTAGGTTCACTTTTAGTTTATCAGTTAAAATTTGTTTACATGTTGTTCTAAACCGTTTTCTTCATATTCGATCTCGGTTCGTTCAGAGACCTCATCACCTCAAAGACGACATCGTGGTATACCTAAGTCGGAAAAGATTGTTGTATAAAACCCAAAGGGAACACCGAGTCTGTCATTTCTTAGACGGACGTTACGTCCTTTGGACCCAAGTTAGGGACCCAACCCTTCTAGGGGACCTCTTCCCTTACGGTTAGATGAGATCATAAAAACGGACCTCTTAAGGTCTCCTCGGACCGTCTGATGTCAGGCACCTCAGTGTCTAGTCTGTACTGACTTGTACGTGCGTACGTATACGTAACCTTCGTATTGCTGTATAAATAGGTTTTATATTTATAGGTCTATTATTTTATGGATGACACCACATGACGTATTATTTTGATTTCTGTTTTTTAATCACCACGAAACTATTTAGTTATTAACACTAAATTAGTTTAAAGGAATTTCTACCATCACCGTCAACTCAACGATTTAACACAGGCTGAGAACACTGGGGTACCTAAAACATCGGGTGGTCCGAAGAGACTGTACCCTAAAAAGGTCTGTTCTTATGACCTCACCCAACGGTATAAGAAGAGGTCCCCTAGTAGGGTTAAATCCCTATCTTGGTCTGAGAGGACATGACGTCCACCATAGGACGTAATTAGACTGAATTAGTACTACGGGAAAGTCTACACACTAATAAAACTTTTGAATTACCTTACAATTAGATAACAATTAAAGTTTAAAGGGTCTTTTTGTAGATTACGTTCTCTGAAAATTTTTTCGTATAATGATATGTTCAGACTTCTAAATTTTTTATAAACGAAGGTCTTAATGTTAATCAAAAAATTCTTTCGTCAAAATTTCATCTATGTAGGAGAGAAGTTCGATTGACATTCCCAACAAAACACCAAATCAGTGAGTCAGCACAGGTTGAGAAAACGTCGTGATACCTGACATCGGGTGGTCCGAAGAGACAGATACCCTAAAAGGTCCGTTCTTATGACCTCACCCAACGGTAAAGGAGGATATCCCCTAGAAGGGTTCAGTGTCTAGTTTGGATGTAGAGGACGTAATCATCCGTCTAAGAAATGGTGACTCGGTGGTCCCACAATTATAAAAATACACACTTCGCTACTCAAATTGGTTGACGTCACATGGGATTTTCGGTTTTATTTACATGTTTAATATAAATCCGTAGATCTTTAAAACAAAATGTCATCTTCTCCTTTGTCGTCGTTTAATAATAAGATATGTACTCCCTTATTCTTTTTATAAGAAATCTTTATTACATTTGGTTTTGTTTGTTTTTGATTTAAGGTCGACTTTAGTTCTTTCAAATAAATTCAACTACCCCTAGAATCAATTGTTTATTTTGGGTCCTAAGTTATCATACCCTTTTCTTTCTGTATAAATAAGTCACACTAAGTATTTCGTAAATAACTTTTGGGTTATTACATAGTGCGTGACACGATACCAAGTCTCCACTGATTGAGAGCAAGGGTTTCATCGGTGACACATCAACCCATCTATTTCTAATGAATGTTTATTGATATCATGGTACACTATCTACTTTACTACTTGTGTTGTATATTCCTTTTACACTTACCAACAATATAGACATGTTTTGTTTTGGTTTTCTTAAGAAGAGGAAATTTTCTATCCTTAGTCCCTGAAGGGACCATCAGGGCACCGATTCCGAGGTACGACGGTTACGTCCCTCGGGTCCAAACTAGGGACCAGTCCTTTGATAATTATCTAGGGAGCAAGGAGTTGATTTCTATGGAGTACGACGTTGATTTTGGACCGTGTCGGTTTATTTATTTATAGAAATTTTTTTATTTTCTATCCTTAATTTCCTCTTTTATATTACATAGTGAGTAACGAGTGGATAATACGTTTCGTGTACGCTCCGTGTCCCTTCGTTTTACTGACTGTGCCCGGGACACCAGCTCTTAAAGATTTATGATTCGTTAAAGAAGTTATGTTTACGAAAATTGTCTTCCGTTTCGAATCGATCTAATAAGTCACTCGAGAAAATTCGATATTTGATTAACATAGGAAGGATAAAGTCTCAACGGATTAATTTTTAATATGTCTTTATAGTTATTGGAGTCTATACGTCTACTATGGTGGGAATACCGTCTTTCACTTATCCTTGATTTTTCGGAGAACTACTGTCACTTTCTCCTCTCACTTTTTCAACCGAATTTCGAGTTGTAAGTCTTTTGCTTCTAGTACCGTAGACCAAGGTAGTAAAGTACCCTTTATCTACCCCTTTGTCACCTTTGTCACAGTCTGGAATAAAACCCCCCGAGGTTTTAGTGACGTCTACCACTGACGTCGGTACTTTAATTTTCTGCGAATGAGGAACCTTCCTTTCAATACTGGTTGGATCTATCATATAAGTTTTCGTCTCTGTAATGAAACGGCTGATTCTAGGCAGATCAGTTCCGATACCAAAAAGGACACCAGTACATACCTACACTCAACCTGACACTTCTTCCGTCTCGCGGCTTCTTAACTACGAAAACTTGACACCACAACCTCTTCTGAGAAATCTCAGGGAACCTGACGTTCCTCTCGGTTGGTCAGGTAAGACTTCCTCTAGTCGGGACCCGCAAGAAACCTTCCTTACTACGATTTCGACTTTGAGGTCATGAAACCGTGGAGTACGTTTCTCAACTGAGTAACCTTTTCTGGGACTACGACCCTCCCTAACCCCCGTCCTCCTCTTTCCCTGCTGTCTCCTACTCTACCGGCCTACCGTAGTGACTGAGCTACCTGTACTCAGACTCACTTGAGACCCTCAACCACTACCTGTCCCTCCGGACCGCACGACGTTAAGTACCCCAACGTTTCTCAGTGTGCTGACTCGCTGACTTGACTGACTTAACTATATATCTGTAAACCGTAGATCAGGAAACAAGTGACTCACTGAAACTTTTCTGTAAAGGGGAGAGACTTCGAGATAGAAGAACGGATATTTTACTTCTCAACTTGGTCTTATAGAGATTCCATAAAGGATCTGGTTTGGTTTATTTGAGATTCCACAAAGATAGGTAGGTTTCTCATCAACAAGAAAAAAAAACGGGCAAAACATCGACTGATCATTGTAGGATACACTTCGTCAAACCTTCCCTTATTTTTATTTGGGAGGACGGAGGTTCTTAAGACGAAGATGAACAAGTAAGTGTAGACTTTACGAGAGAGGACTCTCACAGTAAAATACTTAAATTTGGGGTTAATATAACTTTTACTGGGTCTTTCTGTAAAGTCGTGTACTAGTTCAGAAACACACTGACCTGTCTCAGAGTCAAAAGAACACTTATCTCACCACTCTTATCTCCCCTTTCCTCTACCAATTTTTCCTGATCTCCTCCCCTGGCTCCCAAGAATAGTCTTCGATCTACAGTAGATCAATACTTTACTCGAGCTAGATTTCCTCTACTTGATCTAGATCTAGATTTTTAATCTAGATTAAGATTAAAACGAACATAGACCCGTTATCGGTTCAATTCGGTTACAACAGTTACAGAATAGAGTCCTGGGTGCCCGACATTCCCCGGGTACACTTGAGGGTGGGTCCGATTCCTACCCCTTCTTAACGACCGCGACTGTCGACTAGGACTTTCCCTAATTAGGACACTACACTTCGTGACCGTCTCCTCGACGACCCTATTTAAGGGTGGAGGACGAGTCTGGGGAGAGATGAGAGGACAGGGGGTCTGATCTGAGGTCCGGTTGTCCTTCGTCTGTGTATTGAGGTGTCACCAGAACCAAAAGACACCTTACGACGTGAACACCGACATCTTTACTTTAATTAAAGATAAGAAATGGTCAACGGGATCAATGGAGAGGAATTAAGGAAGGGGGTAGTGTTTTGGAAGTAGAACGAATAGGTTTAGGAGAAGGAGACATAAAAAAATTATTAATCACAGTTCTTAACACTTCCGTATGTTATTTATAATAAGTCGAATTTTTCCTTACTCTAGGACTAAGTTCGAGTGTTGTACCTCCTTTGAACTTCTGTAGTGCGATTCACTTTATTCAGTCTGTGATTTCCTGTTTATAACATACTGAGGTGAATACACTCCAAGTAACCCATCAATTTTTCTCTGTCTTTTATCTTACCACCAATGGTGACCGAACCCCATTCCCCTTACTCTTCAATTACAAATTACCCGTCTCAAAGTTATACCCTACTACTTTTTCAACACTTCTACCTACCACGACTACCAACGTGTTGTTACATTTACACGAATTACAGTGACTTGACGTGTGAATTTTTTACCAATTTTACCATTTGAAATACGATACATATAAAAGGGTCTGTGTGTGTTTTGGTTTTCCAGTCGTTAAAATGGGGTGAACATTCGATTATTTGATTGGACGATGTCAAAGTGACTACGTTGTTCTGTCCCCTGAGGACCACTCTCAATCTCTTGAAATAATCTTGACTACGAAAACTTGACACCACGACCTCTTCTGAGAACTCTCAGGGAACCTGTCGTTCCTCTAGGTTGGTCAGGTAGGATTTCTAGTCAGGACTCACAAGTAACCTTCCTGACTACGACTTCGACTCCGAGGTTATGAAACCGGTGGACTACACTTTTTGACTGAGTAAACTTTTCTGGGACTACGACCCTTTCTAACTTCCGTCCTCCTCTTCCCCTGCTGTCTCCCCCTCTACCAACCTACGATAGTGGCTGAGCTACCTGTACTCAGACTCACTTGAGGGCCTCAACCACTACCTGTCCCTTCGGACCGCACGACGTCAGGTACCGCAACGTTTCTCAGTCTGTGTTGACTCGTTGACTTGACTTGACTTGACTAGTAAGTGTCGTTAATTTTCGGTCTCAGTCGTGTAAGAAATAACCAAACTGGTGGGGCGACAAGAGTATCCCGTTGTACTCTCCCGGTCCACTGTGGACGTGTGTGTGACCCAACGTAATACTCTCACCTTGAAACTCGACTCCCTTGGGTTTATAAAATATTCGTCATTCGTACGGACAAGAAACGAAGTCTCCGTCTGTAAAAGAAATGACATGTACCTCTCCCCGATACGGACGGAAACGGTGTCTCCTTCTGTGAAAGAGATGGAAGTTCGTAGGGACTTTTCTGTCGGATATTGGTTCCCTTCGGTCCCCGAACGAACGTTTTGTACGACTTTGTACTGATTACGTACTCTTAGCAGAGCGTCGTTAGTTGTATACAATGAGAATGGTTTTTTTTTTCCAAAAAAAAAAAATTCACTCTTTGTCTGATCTCTCGTTGTCTATACTTAGAGACCAAAGCTAAATAGAACTTAAAGAGACGTTGTAAAAATACCTTCATATTAAACGTATGGTATTTTAAATAACTAAAACTCTCATTTTAAGTTATTCAAAATCATTTGGATATGTCAACATGTTGGTAATGGTTTTATGAAGTAGTCTTTTCAAGGAAGTACAGTCAAACGACAGTCGGACACCAGGGAAGGTGTTGTGTCCCTTGGTCACTGGAAAAGACAGGAATGTCAAATCGGAAAAGGTCTTTAAAGTATGTTTACCTTAATATATTAGACATCAGAAAACCCAGACAAAAAAAAAATTGGATCGGTCTACAAAAACTCTAAGTCGATACAACAACGTACTAAGTCGTCGAATGATAAAAAAATACGACTCTTCATGGAACAATTTTCTATGTGGTGCAACTCGATGGGACCACCAGGTTACCAATTCTTAGGTGGACGGATACGTCCCCTGTGTACAAACTAGACACCAGACCCCTCTAAGGTGTATGGTACCTCGTTGATTCGGGTACGGGGTCTCAGTGACTCGGACACGAGATCTCGGACCCGACGTGATGGTTCGGCCGTACGACGTTGACTTCGGACACGGAGGATCTCGGGCACGATTCGTTGTTCTCTTTAGTGGTGTTACTTTCGGACTCGTGGTGTTGATCTGTCATCGGGGACGAACGATGATCTCTTTCGAACGTGCGTCGTTTCTGGGTCTGGTCGGTTTTTTTTAAAAAAAATTATTTATTTAAAAAAATTTCTATGTGGTACAAAAAGAATAGACAAGTAATTGTTTAGTTGAAACGTAACACAGGTCAAACCTCGATCATACTTATTACAATAGAACTTAAAATTTTAGATAAAAGGAATATATCAATTGGTATAAAAAACACTGTCTATTGTCTCGTAGTTTTGTGACGGGCTTTTCATAACGATAGATTGTGAATGAATGACGAAGAAACGGTCCACCATGATTTTTAACGAAATATGCATAATTGAAAAAAGGACTGTTGTCAGATGTCCCGTCCATTATAATAATATTATGGAAAAGTGACTACTCCTTTTTGACTCATGTCTCTTCAAGTCATTCAAGAGACCCGTGTGTTGACTTTACACAATTTCGATCCTAAGTTTAAGTCTATTAGGTCTAGGTCTCAAGTATACAATTGGTCGTGTGTTATCAGAGAATACTAGTTTTGTTTGGTTAAAACTGTTTAAGATATTGAAGGAGTTAAAAAATTATACGATCCATGGTGAAAATATAAACTCCGTCCGTATACAGAGGTTCATAATTAATATAAGACACAAGGGAATAAAAGAAAGTATAGGATTCTCTAGGGAATGGAAGGGTTCAGATGTTACTTCGACTTTGTTTCTACGTTTTTGTTTTGTCATGGAGTCTGAATCAAAGTTTATGTTCGAATGTCTCGATCGAAAAAGACAGAACGGGAGATCCATTCTGACTTGGATCCTTTTTCTTCTCCGTTTTCTGTCCCACCGGTGATCTTGTCCTCTCGTTCCTGGTTATCTTCCCTACCCCACTAGGAGTTGGGCCTTCCTTTACCTGGAAACGACCTTTCTCGTTCCTTCACCTGTATTTCTGCCTTACTAAAAGAAATTTCTATTTGAGAATTGAAACCCTGTAATTCACTTCCTCACTCACTTTCACTTTCAGCGAGTTAGCACAGACTGGGAAACAGTGGGGTACCTTATATGTCAGGTACTTTAAGAGGTCCGGTCCTATGACCTCACCCATCGGAAAAGGAAGAGTTTCCCTAGAAGGGTTGGGTCCCTAATTTGGGTCCAGAGAGCGTAACGTCCTCCTAAGAAATGGTCGACTCGGTGTTTCCTTCGGGTTCTTGTGACCTCACGCATCGGATAGGGAAGAGGTCACCTAGAAGACCTGGGTCATTAACTAGATCCCAGAGGACGTGACGTCCGCCTAAGAAATGGTTGACTCGATAGTCCCTTCGGGAATTCACTCCCTTCGGTCAGTGTTGTCTGGGTACAATATACTAAGATAGGTATACTCAACGACTCTAGTTTAAGTTCCATTTTATCATCAACTGTCTGAACCCACTACCTCACCCCCTTTAGTCCTCAATAATAAATTACCCATCTTTCAAAGTCAACTTGTACTACTTTTTCAAGACCTCAACCTACCACCACTTCCGACGTGTTGTTACACTTACACGAATTACGGTGACTTGGCAAGTGAACTTTTGCCAATTCCACGATTCAAAATACAATCCACATAAAGTGATGTTCAAAATTTTTACCTAAGAAGACTAAACAATGAGAAATCGTACCTGTCGGGTGGAAGTCGTCAGGACCTATAACTATTGGGGAGAGGGGAATTGTCTCTACCCTCTGAACTGGTGGATCAACCCCCTCTTGTACTTCCTTCTGGGCACTGAGAGGTTTCTTCCTTTAGTCGTCAGGGCCAACCCTGAGAGAGTTACTCCGTCGTTGCCTATGTGGTGATAGTGTGGATCATGAGTAGTTCATATTTGTGATGTAAGATGAAACAGATGTCTACAGATGTTTAAGTGAGTGTTACGCCTCTGTGTCCTCTAAGTCCAAGTTAGGAACCCAGTCCTTCTAGGGGATCTTCTCCCGTTCCGTTCGGTGAGATTATAAGAACGGACCTCTTAGGGTACCTGTCTTTTCGGACCACCCGATGTCAGATCCCATCGTTTCTCAGTTTGTGAGTGAAGTCAAGTCAACGAGGTAACACAGGCTGATAAACGCCGGGGTACTTAGCGTCGTGCGGTCCGGAGGGACAGGTAGTGGTTGAGGGTCTTAAGTGAGTCTGAGTGTAGGTAGCTCAGTCACTACGGTAGGTCGGTAGAGTAGGAGACAGCAGGGGAAGAGGAGGACGGGGGTTAGGGAGGGTCGTAGTTTCAGAAAAGGTTACTCAGTTGAGAAGCGTACTCCACCGGTTTCATGATCTCAAAGTCGAAATCGTAGTAAGGAAGGTTTCTTGTGGGTCCTGGCTAGAGGAAATCTTACCTGACCAACCTAGAGGAACGTCAGGTTCCGTGGGAGTTCTCAGAAGAGGTTGTGGTGTCAAGTTTTCGTACTTAAGAAGCCGTGAGTCGAAAGAAGTGTCAGGTCGAGAATGTAGGTATGTACTGATGACCTTTTTGGTATCGGAACTGATCTGCCTGAAATCAGCCGTTTCAATACAGAGACGAAAACTTATACGATAGATCCAACCAGTATTGAAAAGAAGGTTCCTCATTCGTAGAAAATTAAAGTACCGACGTCAGTGGTAGACGTCACTAAAACCTCGGGGGGTTTTATTTCAGACTGTGACAAAGGTGACAAAGGGGTAGATAAAGGGTACTTTACTACCCTGGTCTACGGTACTAGAATCAAAAGACTTACAACTTACTCGTATTTCACTTCAGTGAGTCAGCACAGGCTGAGAAACGCTGGGGTACCTGACATCGGATGGTCCGAAGAGACAGGTAGTCTAAAAGGTCCGTTCCTATGACCTCACCCAACGGTAAAGGAAGAGGTCCTCTAGAAGGGTTGGGTCCCTAACTTGGGCCCAGAGGACGTAACATCCGTCTGCGAAATACATGTATGGTTTATGTTGGTGGATGGTTTATGCTTACATGAGAAAGAAGTAACGAGGTTGTTATAACCTTACATATTAAAATAAAATCGTTCAAATTGTCTTCACTTTATATAGAGTATCGATAAAAAATGTAAATAACAAACCAACACGGTCCAGAATCAACGCTGTACGTCCGACTCAACACCGTACACCCTAGATCAAGTGACTGGTTTCTAGTTTGAGTCCGGGAGACGTAACCCTCGAACCTCAAAATTCATAACCTGGTGGTTCCTTAAGGGAGAATATCGATAAAATTTTACATAAAAATTTTAAGTACCACTCGCCTCGTAAAGGAAGTTACAATCGATTGATAAACCAAAAGGGGAACACACTCGAGAGAAAACTATAAACGGTATAGTTTCTCTATACAAGAAAAAGAATTCCAGTAATAACCAATAAAAAGAACTATACAATTTAGTAATTAGACAATTTATTATTATTTTATTTACTATTAAAATTTATTCTATTTTATCGATGGTAATTGTTTTCTAGATACCACACAATCTATGATATTACACGAAATGTGTATAATAAAGAATGTTTTTAGGATGTTTCGACAATTTTAAGGGTTCAATATTTTCTCTTTTGATTCCAGGTCTCCTATTGTAATGTTTTCAATGGGTTCCAGTGTATCTATCGTTCATCGTCTTGACCCTAAACTTGGGTCGAGGTAGACCGAAATTACGAGGTAAGAGAAATAACTTGTTTTTCAGTTTCATAATGAGCGAGTCAGTACAGACTAAGAAACACTGGGACACCTGACATCGGGTAGTCCAAGAAGACAGGTACCCTAAAGGGTCCTTTCTTATGACCTCACCCAACGATACGGGAAGAGGTTCCCTAGAAGGACTGGGTCCCTAGTTTGGGTCCAGAGGACTTAACGTCCACCTAAGAAATGGTGAACTCGGTGGTTCCTTCGGGAGAAATAACCTGTCCTTTGGTGGATTACGGACGGGACGAGAGACGTGGACAACTATAAAACGTGGTACACTAAAGACGATATACTGTTCACTACCCAGTCAAGTCTGGGTTTCCATTGACCACATATAGGACCGGTCGTTGAATGATGTGATGTACTAGACCCGGGTTTCCACTCAGTCCGGTTAGTGTAAGGATCGAATGTTTAAATTAAAACCTTTATGACTCATAGTTGTGTGAATAATCTTCCTTGTTTTCAGTTTTGACCGACTTGGTTTTCTACGGTACCCATACGGACCTCAGTCTCTTCGGTCCTGTTCGACTTTAAAACTCTCTGGTCTTTGATTTTAGTCGTCTCTTTCCGTTGACCATTTCTCTTTTGTGGCCTCTACGAGAATTTCGTTGTCCAGTGAGTCTCTTGTTAGTAAACCGGGTACTCTCTTTTTGTTCTCCGTTAGGAAGTCCAATGGACAAAAGTGATTGACAGGTCGAATCTAGGTCAAGTAATATAGGGATTTTTTTACAGGGCAAAAAGATCTCGATTGACCTTGTATAGAGACAAGGAATAATAGTATATTCGGTTTTATTTTAGGAAAAATAATTAAAATTTTCATAAGATCTTTCATTCAAAAAGAGTATAAACAGTGTCTTACGAAGGTAAAGCTAAGAAAGAAACGAAATGAAGTAATATAAAACTGAAAGTATTTTCATCTTAGTGGTTAGAATGTTAGTCATTGTGAAAGTGGCCAGTTTTCGAATATAAACACGTTTGATTTCAGTGTTTTTCGTCTAAACACCAACAGACTGACACCCTCTTCCCTCTTCACCCTCCCCAATACTTCTTACCTAGTGGTTGCCCGGACACCTTTGGAACCCCCACTACCTAGACGAGTCTGACCTTCATTCCTCTGGTCAATTTTCAGATAATGTCTTTAGGTCCGAACTCTCTGCAACTCACTTTCAGTGAGTCAACACAGGCTGAGAAACTCTGGGGGTACCTGATATCTCAGGTACCTTAAGAGGTCCGGTCTTATGACCTCACCCATCGCAAAGGGAAGAGTCCCCTAGAAGGGTTCCCTTCCCTTGGGTCCCTAACTTGGGTTGGAAGGGTCCCTAATTTGGGTCCAGAGGGCGTAGCGTCCACCTAAGAAAGGGTCGACTCGGTGTTCTCTTCGGGAACACTCTCTCCAATGGAACGTGGTTTTACGAGGAACCTCGTTCCTTACACGAACACACGAGACAGCGAGTCAGCACAGCTTGAGAAATGGTGGGGTACCTGACATCGGACGGTCCGGGAAGACAGGTACACTAAAAGGTCCGTTCTTATGGTTTCACCTGATGTCAAAGGATGTGGTCTCCTAGAAGGACTGGGTTCCTAATTTGGGAGTAGAGGACACCAAGGACGTAACCGTCCGTCTAAGAAATGGTGACTCGTTGGATCTTTCGGGATCCTCGTTACTCCCATAGAGAGATAAATTATCTTCTCCTCCTTCTTCAATTGTATTCCTGTCTACGACCGACCACCCGTTTACACCAACGACACCCTCGGACATTATCAGAAAAAAAAAGGAGTCACTGAGTCTTCATTACAGTGTCTGACTCGTTCCTACGTCCCGCCCCCGCCCCCCCTTCCACACTCTTCTGTCTTCAATATTTTGACTGTAGCTTCTCTAATCCTCATACTTTCTTTATCTGTTTACAGTCTGTCTACAGTAAACATAGATCTATCGTAGTTCCCGGGTGAACTCCAGACACCAGTAGTTTCACATCGTTAAGTCGAACAAAGGAGGTCGGTCCATTTATTTTGTAACCATGTAATTAATCAGTCCAATCTAATTGACGACCTGTTTGAGGTTTAAAGTCACGGGATTGGTTGGTATCAACTAAAGAGTGATTCTTTAAATGTACCTAATGAAGTGGAGTAGGTATGTTACCAACTTATTTTACCTATGGTAATGATACGAGAAAAGGTCTACTTCTTTGATTTCTTAATTGACTTGATTCGGATTTGGTATTAAAAACAGAATCCACAATCAAAATAAACCCCCATAAAAATTTTTAAACGGAGTATTATAACTCTTTTATATTAGACCAGTAATATAAGTAAATGTTTGATAATAATCTTAATTGAAGCAATCCG
Organism: Capra ibex; assembly: GCA_006410555.1. NCBI lineage: Eukaryota > Metazoa > Chordata > Mammalia > Artiodactyla > Bovidae > Capra > Capra ibex. Next base: position 35,847,878 of record SJYO01013871.1, read on the forward strand.
ATACATAAAGTTTTATCAAATGCCATACTCCTTAGAAACAGAAAATTGTCAACCTCGTTGTAAAGAAGTTAATTAATGGTCTCGGTCCATTGAATAAAAGATCCATTAGGAATAAAAAGTGAAACTAAACCGAACAAGTATAAGAAATTGTAGAACAAATCATAAAATTAAAAAGATTCGTAAATAGATAGAATAAAAAAGTATAAATCATCATACCTTCATTCTGGAAAGGAGTTTATAAGAATGAAGTCGAAGTGCAATAAAGTACAGTAAGGACTTAAATCTTTATTAAATAAAGGAAATTTTAAATTTTTCGTTAATAAATGCATCTTAAAAGGTACGTGAACTTCGACCTTAGTTCTAACGGCCCTTTTTAGAGTCTTTGGAGTCTATACGTCTATTGTGGTTGGAATACCGTCTTTCACTTCTCCTTGATTTTTCGGAGAACTACTTTCACTTTCTCCTCTCACTTTTTCAACCGAATATCGAGTTGTAAGTCTTTTGATTCTAGTACCGTATACCAGGGTAGTGAAGTACCGTTTATCTCCCCCCTTGTCACCTTTGTCACAGTCTGAAATAAAACCTCCCGAGGTTTTAGTGACGTCTACCACTGACGTCGGTACTTTAATTTTTTCTGCGAATGAGGAACCTTCCTTTCAATACTGGATCTATCGTATAACTTTTCGTCTCTGTAATGAAACGGTTGTTTCCAGGCAGATCAGTTCCGATACCAAAAAGGTCACCAGCACATACCTACACTCTCAACCTGACACTTCTTCCGACTCGTGACTTCTTAACTACGAAAACTTGACACCACAACCTCTTCTGAGAACTCTCAGGGAACCTGACGTTCCTCTAGGTTGGTCAGGTAGGATTTCCTCTGGTCAGGACCCACAAGTAACCTTCCTGACTACGACTCCGACTTTGGGGTCATGAAACCGGTGGAGTACGCTTCTCGACTGAGTAACCTTTTCTGGGACTACGACCCTCCCTAACCCCCGTCCTCCTTTTCCCCTGCTGTCTCCTACTCTACCGACCTACCGTAGTGGTTGTTACGTGTACTCAAACCCACTTAAGGTCCTCAACCACTACCTGTCCCTCCGGACCGCACGATCCTAAGTATCCCAGCGTTTCTCAACCTGTGCTGACTCGTTGACTTGACTTGACTTGAAATTTCGATTATGTCTAATTTGTGGAAATGAAGTAAATTTTCTTTCCTCGAGGAGGATGACAAAAGGATTTAATTATCGTTAACAATGTAAGATAAAGTACCTGTTTCTTAGACTTAAAGTGAATTCATCCACTTTGGTCTTGTATTCGGTACGGAGAATTGTAAGTTTACAAAGAATATACGTTGTTTTTAACGGTTCACTAGTAATCCTTTAACGAAATCCATCATTTGTGGTTCCCAGTTAAGTCGATACGAAGAAACAACGAACCCATACCTCAAAGGGAGTAACTTGGTTTCTTCTCTCTAGTCATAACATTTTATTTTACACCCGAAACCCAGTCCTGTGAATGATCACCAACACCAAATGAGTGATTCAACACAGGCTGAGAACACTGGTGTACCTGACGTCGGAATGGTCCGAGGAGACAGGTACCCTAAAGGGTCTGTTCTGATGACCTCACCGAACAGTAAAGGAAGACGTCCCTGTGAATGACGACGACGCTTCAGTGAAGTCAGCACAGGTTGAGACACGCTGAGGTATCTGCCGTCGGGTGGTCCGAGGGGGTAAGGACCCTAAGAGGTCCGTTCTTGTGACCATATCCAAGAACGTACTTTCACTTTACACTTTCACTTCAGCGATCAGTACAGGTTGGGAGTCGCTGGGGTTCCTGACGTCGGATGGTCCGAGGAGGTAGGTACCCTAAAAGGTCCGTTCTCATGACCTCACCCCACGGTAACGGAAGAGACTCCCTGTGAATGATCGATACACGTTAACTTGTTCATTAGTCAATGGTTTATAAATAACCGTGGGTACCTATTAATCCCGAAGGGGACACCAAGTCTATCGTTTCTTAGACGGACGTTACTCCCTCCGGGTCCAAACTAGGGACCTAACCCTTCTAGGGGACCTCTTCCTTTACCGTTGGGTGAGGTCATAAGAACGACCTCTTAGGGTACCTGTCTCCTCAGACCGCCCGATCAAACACCCCAACGTTTCTCAGCCTGTGTTGACTCGTTGATTGTGTCCTTTACTGTACTACCTATTAATCCGTGAAATAATCTTCAATCCCTAAGTACTTGTTCTTTATGACCGGAGGACAGGAAGGAAGATAGTATGGGGACCATTTCTGTACTCAATATTAGACCCAATAAAATAACGGAAAACTATTGTACATGTTTAGTGAATTCATAAATTCGGAACCAAAGGATTAAACACTTTACCTCTACTATTATGGAGTGTCCCGAAGAGACCACCGAGTCTACCATTTCTTAGACGGACGTTACGTTCTCTGACCCAAAGCTACGGACCCAGTCCTTATAGGGGACTTCTTCCCGTACCGTTGGGTGAGGTCATAAGAACGGACCTATTAAGGTACCGTTCGTACTCCGCGGTATCAGGTACCCTAGCACTTGTCAGCCTGTGTTGACTCGTTGAAAAAATAAAAGGGTGTGTCCCAACAATAATTTACTATTTTTACGAATACATCTTATGGATTATATATCATCCATATATCATTGTCACTAGGAAAAGAAAGAGGGAAACCTAGAATAGAACCCCCCTTTTACCTCGGAGCAGAAGTTCGTCCTCGTCATCACAGGAAAACCACATTAATGTCATAGGGATTTATTAACGTATGATACATGAGACTCAAGGAATTTATAATCACGTACCCAAAGGAGTCGGAACCGTGATGACTATAAAAACCGTCTTATTACAAGACAACACCCACGACAGGACACGTAACACCCCACAAATCGTCGTAGGGACCGGAGAGTGGTGATCTACGGTCAATGTCGAAGGACCAATACTTTACAGAGGTATGGAACGGTTCAAAAGAGGACCCCTTATCAGTGGGGATCAACTCTTGGAAGTGTAATCACCTATCATTTAAGTGTACATGACCCGGAATTCCTTGTAAAATTTTTCAATTTACTGTATTTTAACTTTTTTTATCTTCAGAATCTCTTATAGTGTCATCAGTTCGTCATAACGAATGACTAAGTTTAAAGAATGACGTTCGACACGAGTTTTTAAACTTTCGGTGACAACATATGAATTATTTTTGAAAGTATATTTGATTGATTAAATTAGTCTTTTGAGATGTTTTATTCGTCCTGTCTACAATTGGAGATAAAATGTTTAGTCTTTTGTTAGACTTTATTCGACTTACTGAACGAGAACCCCAATGGGTCAAGTCAAGTCAGCGAGTCAGCACAGGTTGAGAAACGTTGAGGTACTTGTCGTCGTACGGTCCGAAGGGACAAGTAGTGGGACTCAAATGAGTTTGAGTACAGGTAACTCAGTCACTATTGTAGGTTGGTAGAGAAGGAGGCAGCGGGGAAGAGGAGGACAGGAGTTAGAAAGGGTCGTAATCCCATAAAAGTTTACTCAATCGAGAAGCCTAGTCCACCGGGTTCATAACCTCAAAGTCGAAGTTGTAGGTAGGAAGGTCACTTGTGGGTCCTGACTAGAGGAATCCTACCTGACCGACCTAGGTTCCCTGAGAGTTCTCAGAAGAGGTTGTGATGTCAAGTTTTGGTAGTTAAGAAACCGTGAGTCGAAAGAAATATCAGGTTGAGAGTGTCGGTATGTACTGGTGTCCTTTTTGGTATCGGAACTGATCTGCCTGGAAACAACCGTTTCATTATAGAGACGAAAACTTATACGATAGATCCAACCAGTATTGAAAGGAAGGTTCCTCATTCGCAGAAAATTAAAGTACCGACGTCAGTGGTAGACGTCACTAAAACCTCGGGTTTTTTATCAGTCGGTGACAAAGGGGTAGATAAAGGGTACTTCACTACCCTAGCCTACGGTACTAGAAGTAAAAGACTCACAACTCGAAATTCGGTTGAAAAAGTGAGAGGAGAAAGTGAAAGTAGCTCCGAAAAATCAAGGAGAAGTGAAAGACGGTATTCCAACCACAGTAGACGTATAGACCCCAAAAACTCTAAAGAGGGCCGTTAGAACTAAGGTCGAACACGAAGTAGGTCGGGTCGTGAAGAGTACTACATGAGACGTATATTCAATTTATCCGTCCCACTGTTATATGTCGGAACTGCATGAGGAAAAGGATAAACCTTGGTCAGACAACAAGGTACAGGTTAAGATTGACATCGAAGGACTGGAGTATATCCAAAGAGTTCTCCGTCCAGTCCACCAGACCATAAGGGTAGGGAAAGTCTTAAAAGGTCAAATAACACTAGGTGTACCAGTTTCCAAAACCGTATCAGTTATTTCGTCTTTATCTAGAAAAAGACCTTGAGAGAACGAAAATGTTATTAGGTCGCCTACAACCGTTAAACTAGAGGCCAAGGAGACGGAAAAGCTTTTGGTCGAACTTGTAGACCTTCAAGTACCAAGTGCATAACGACTTCGGACCGAACCTCTTAAAACTCGTAATCTCACACTCTACTCACGTCAACACACCATCAAACTCCTAAGAAACCGTAACGGAAAGAAACCCTGATCTTACTTTTGACTGGAAAAGGTCAGGACACCGGTGACGACTCAAAAGGTTTATACGACCGTATAACTCACGTTGTGAAAGTGTCATAGTAGAAGATCCTAAACTTTATCGAGTTGACCTTAAGGTAGTGGAGGTGATCGAAACAAGCATCACTACAAAGGATTCCGGGTGAACTGAAGTGTAAGGTCCTACAGACCGAGATCCACTCACAAGTGTGGTAGTACTAATAGACTCAGTACTTCTAGAAAAAACACATCAAGAAGACACATAAGAACGGTGGAGAAGAATTATATAAGACGAACAATCCAGGTATGGTAAAGATAGGAAATAACTCGGGTAGAAACGTACTTTACAAGGGAACCACAGAGATTAAAAGAACTTCTCTCAAGATGAGAAAGGGTAAGATAACAAAAGGAGATGAAGAAACGTAACTAGTGACTGCTTCCGAAAGAATAGAGAGGAACGATAAGCAACCTTGAGACGTAAGTTTACCCATATAGAAAGGAAAAGAGGAAACGAAAAACGAAGAGAAGAAAACTGTCCATAAACATTCCGGAGGAGTCTGTCGGCAAAACGAAAAAACATAAAGAAAAAGAACCCTTACCATAACTAGGTAGAGGACATGTTACAGTGGAGGTAGGTATCAAGTAGTCCGTGAGACTGATAGTCTAGATCAGGGAATTTAGATAAAGAGTGAAGGTGACACAGTAGTGTTCCCTAAACTAAATCCAGTATGGACTTACCAGATCACCAAAAGGGGTGAAAGAAGTTAAATTCAGACTTAACCCGTTATTCCTCAAGTACAAGACTCGGTGTCAGTCGAGGACCAGAACAAAAAACGACTGACACATCTCAAAGAGGTAGAAACCGACGTTTCTTATATTAGTTAGACTAAAACCACAACCGGTAGACCATTACAGGTACACCTCAGAAGAGAACACAACAACCTTCTGTCACAAGCAATACTGGTCACGCAAGAGAACCGTTTTGAGATAATCAGAAACGGGACGAAGTAAGACATGAGGTTTCGGTTTAACCGGACAATGAGGTCCACAAAGAACTGAAGGATGAAAACGTAAGGTCAGGGGATATTACTTTTCCTGTAGAAAAAACCCACAATGAAGATTTTCCAGAACATCCAGAAGTATCATGGTAAGTTGAAGTCGAAGAAGTCGTAATGACGATCCTCGTATCTGAACATAATGGTACTATAACTTACCAAACGGAACCTTTGCTTGTCTCTAGTAAGACAGCAAAAACTCTAACGTAGGTTCATGGTGTAAAGCCTGAGAAAACAACTGGTACTACCGATGAGGTAAAGAAGATTCCCTAAGGACGGGTGTCATCTATATTACCAGTAGACTCAATTTAAGTGGGTAAGGTCTCCAATGAGTCATCCGACTTCCTTTCTATACTTTGTGTTGGATTCAGAAATTTCAAAATTACTGTCTTTTCCTCTAATAGTGGACTCTCGTTTCTAAAAGGTGCACCAGGTGTTCCCATCTATAATCGTACTCTCCAGAAAACACCACCCAGGTTAGTAATTTTAAAGTTTAGTTTTAAAATTACCTTTAAACTTATTTTAAAATAGTTCTAAAATAAAAAGTTGTGACGATTAAAAACATACGTGCACAAGAGTCGGTGAGTCAGTACAGACTGAGAAAAGTTAGGGTACGTGATGTCGGGTCGTCTGAGGAGACAGGTACCCTAAAGGGTCCGTTCTTATGACCTCACCCAACCGTAAAGGAAGAGGTCCCGTAGAAGGAGTGGATCCCTAGTTAGGGCATAGAGGACGTAACCGTCCGTCTCAGAGATGGTCACTCGAAACCTATGGGTTAATTAACTCCTTACTTATGTACTTACTTGTACCTGGTGTGTTAGGGACAATTGGAAGTTAGTCGGTCCGGGAGGTTAGTGGAGATTATTCCATCCGACGAGGGAAACTGGTCTTAGAGGGAGACGACAGAAAAAGGGTGACTGAAGATCTTAGTGGACAAGTCATCAGGAGGTCCATTACGAGACGTGTTCAGGGGTCTGTCCGACTAAAGGTGGAGACACGAGGAAGATACGGTACGATCCAATAAGAATCAATGAGTCAACACAGACTGAGAAACGTTGGGGTGTCTGACGTCGGGTGGTCCGAGGAGACAGGTACCTTAAGAGGTCCGTTCTTATGACCGTACCCGACGGTAAGGGAAGAGATCCCATGAACTTGGGTCCAGAGGGTATGACGTCCACCCTAAGAAATGGTCGTCTCAGTGGTGTCTTTGGGTTCTTATGACCTGACCCATAGGATACAGAAGAGGTCCCCTTGTAGGGTTGGGTCCTTAGCTTGGTTCCGGAGGACGTAATGTCCTTCTAAGAAATGGTCAACTCGATGGTCCCTTCGGGCGAGGAAGATATTTGGAATGGATTAATATTACATTGGTAGAGAAGGTGTAAAAGGGGACTTTGAGGGGCACGGAAACCGTGGAACAGATGAGGGAAGAGATAGTAAGGTTTCCATCGTCGATACCAGACAAAGTTTTGGTGTATTTGGTGTCGTGAGTGGAGTCACGAACCGTCACGTCAACGAGAAATTATGGACAACATAAAAGGGATATCATGTCCTTTCGTCTGTCCGTTTCATTAAAAGACTATGATATTTTCGTTTCTTTTCCTCTTCACCCCCGGCCACACGTCTCCTACTCTACCAATTTCTCGTAGCGATTGAGTTACCTGTCTTTGAACTCGTTTGAGGACTTCTGTCACCTCCTGTCTCTTTGGACCGACGGATATCAGATGTCCTAGTCTGTACTGTCGCTGAGTCATTGTTGTATCTTTGTCTTCCGACAACGAGGCCCATTTGACTTAACCTAGAATCTAGTCTTTTTTTTTTTCTTTTTCTTTTTTCGGCAATTACCCTTATCACCACTTTGGACTAATTTAACACCCGAGATTCGTTATCATATTATGGTAACAATTAAAGAATCAAAACCGTTTCTACGGTAGCAATAAAGTGTAATCACCTTCTGCCCGTGTGAGACGTGACAGAAATGTTGAAAAGACTTTTAGATTCTAATAAAGTTTTAATTTTCAGATAATTTTTTTTTTTTTTTTCTGACAACGACGAGGGACAGCGAGTCCTTTGGAGTTGTCGGGTGAAGTAGAAAACCCTACAAAAGAGGGACTTCCTGTCGTGACCTTTGAGGGCGCGGGGGATCACTGTCTACATCCACACACGTGCCGACAGCCGAGCGGGGGGGGGTCCGGTGGTCTGAGGTGCTTGGGAAACGTAGAGGGACGGGGGCGCCAGGAGTGGGGCCAAGTCGGTAGATCTCAAACACGGCAGTGACAGAGTAGAATCTAGGATTGGGCAGGATCGAGACGCAGGGGGGGGAAACCCGAGTCTCAGTGAACGACGACGACGACGATTCAGCGAAGTCAGCACAGGCTGAGACACGCTGGGGTATCTGCCGTCGGGTGGTCCGAGGGGGTAGGGACCCTAAGAGGTCCGTTCTTATGACGTCACCCAACGGTAAAGGAAGAGGGTACGTACTTTTACTTTTCACTTTCACTTCAGCACAGGCTGAGGCGCTGGGGTGCCTGACGTCGGATGGTCCGAGGAGGCAAGTACCCTAAAAGGTCCGTTCTCATGACCTCACACAACGGTAACAGAAGAGGTGTCTGGGAGAATTTAACTACCGAAGGGTCCTGGACGGGATCTTCCGACTAAGTCGCCCGACCTGTACTCTGGGGGGTTATGACTCATAAAAAGGGAGCATGGGGCTCACTAAGACAACCTCCGACAAACCATTTGCTTGGTAGAAGCAAAGTCAGGACGACATCCTAAACCCGTAATTTCATAGAGAATCACTGAAATGGAGATTCACTTGGGCCCTTGTCTGATGACCAATTCTTTGCCTTACAAGGACTCCAGGGGCTGCCACGTCGACTAAGGATGACGCTCGTGTAATAGGACGTCGAAATGGAAGGAGCAGTCGTCCTACTGACCTCACTCGCGCCGAGGTTTGGGGTCTTTGCAAGGCCGGTGCCCTCGGTCTGCTCCGTGCATCGGGCCTCGGACCTGCTGAGACCTTTCCGCAGCCGGGCCGGGTCGGGAGAGGACGCCCCTGGTGGGAGGAGGCGCCTCTGCCTGTCGTATCAGAGGGAGTCCCACCCCTCCTAAAAGGAAGATGCTCTACGGAGCGGGTCCGCCGGGACTCCGGTCTCTCGACTCGTGTTGTCCGGGCTGAAGGACAGGAGAAGTGCCCCGCGTGAAGCCGTGGTCACTCTCATCCCCCGCTCTAACCCCTGGGGCAGCGACACCCAACGCCCGACGGAAGGCTCGGCCTGCGCCGGTCCGAGAGGAACAAGGACCCCGGGCTCCCTGAGGCGCCCCTTTGTATTGGCACTTGCAAAGAATTCTCCCTCTTGCAGAAGCCGGCTGGGGGCGGATTTCTTGAGCAAGACTCAGCTTCTATCCGACTCCCGGGAGCCCTGATTTGTGACAAAGGCATCCCTCCCCTCACTGAGCAGTATTGTGTTGTGGCCCGGTTCTCCAGTTCAGAGAACGGGTCTCAGCAGGAGAGCCCCATGTGTCTGTCGACACGCTGCTGGCCCACTTCTGGGGTCGGAGGAGTGAGTGGGACTCCCTCGGGGTCCGCGTACGCGTCTTGGCGAGCCGCCGAGCCCGCCCCTCGAACTCCCACCCCGCGAGCCCCACCCCGCTTCCGGTCAGTGCACCCGGCGCTTCGGGAGAGGCGCTAAAGGGATGTTCCTGAACCCAGCGGCTCGGGGCGGGGGCCGGCCCGGGACCTTACACGCCTCCCCGTTTGGGCGTTCTATCTGAGTTGGTAAACGTTTGTCCTTCCCCTCCCACTTTGTCAAATGTGACATTCTTCTCCACACTTTTTCTGCCTGTGAGTCAGTAGTCTGGACCTCTTAGTGATGAAAAGATGACACAAGATTCGACGGGCAAGCTGTGCAGGAAGGGGACGTGAGCCAGTTTTAACGCGGAAGACTCGTGTGGCCGTTGGGGGGACGGGGCAGCGGGACGGCCCGAGTGTGACAATCGTCTCTTACCACTGAGGGAAGGAAGGCCAGGCGATTCGCTTCCGGCCTTCACAGCCAAACATCGCAGAAACCCTCACCTTCCCTCAACCATCCCCCTCGACCTCGTCGCTCCTCTAAGGACTTCGAGAGCCTAAGAGAGCCGACTCAATCCCACTCATTACAAGCGCCCTCCGGGCAGGGCTCCACGTAGGGGTGCCCCGCCGACCCCAACCGCCCCACCAGTCGTCGTGACGGCCCCCGCGTGGACCCATCCACACGCACGCTCAAGGACCCAAAGCTCGGGTGCCCGGCGAGGCCGCAGCTTCCGGCGACGGCCTTCGCCGAGCCTGCGGTCGAAGCGAGGAAACGGGTTTGAACCTCGAGCCCTTCACACCAAATCAGACGACCGCGGCGCTCGAACCCGCCGTCGGCCGGACCCTTTGGGCTCGGGACGCCTCGACTGCGACCCTGATTCAAATTAAAGATTGCATTTGAACGGGCTAAGGTCTCTCAAACGCGTTTTTGAGATCGAACCACGCCAGGGGCCTGCGGGCGGGCGACGTCGACAATAACGTCGACACACCGATGTAAATCACCCTTATTGGTGGAGTCTAATCGTTGAAGTCGAATCATAGGTGAAAACATTAGCCTCACAAAACTAAAAAAAAATTTTCACTATCAACCTGTTTATCCTCACACCCCAAATCAAACTCCGAAGTCCTTTTGAGGGTTTTTTGAGGGACAATGAGACCCCACCTCCGAGGTTCCATTTCAGGCAAAAAGTTTCACAAATGAAAGTCTCATCGACTTAACTAAATAGTTTCTCACATAGTAAAGAAATGTCTTGACACTTTGTCTTCATTCGCAAGTCAACTCTAAAATTGAATTCACGTCTTTCAACATGTAGATTTCCACCTCTTTTATTCACTAAGAATTTTAATGATGACAAACGAAGTAACAAGACCTTCCGAAAACTACTTTTGGATCGGTCTTTTAGAAATTTTTCACTCCGAAATGACCGATCACTTGGACCTGTTGCTTAACGGAAACAGTTCACGACTCTTGTAAAACCCACACCGTCAGAATCTCCTGATTAGGATGGAAGTTGGCCTTCAACGAATCCTTAACTTTTGAACCAATTCAACCTTGCCTTTGTGGTCGGACTTTTACATGAAAAGTTTTTGACACCAATCGTGGTTTTTTCATGTATTTGAATCGAATTCTTTTTTTTTTTCATGTAACTAATTTACTCTGTCATCTAAACCAGACCTAAACCTTTCATCTACAATACATGGTAGTGTAATCCTTCACAAAGGATTCTACCCTCAAAAAGTAATTTCTTGTACATAAAGGTCTTATGATAGTTAAACCTCTTCCGTCACCGTGGGGTGAGGTCATGAGAACGGACTTTTTAGGTTACCTGCCTCCTCGGATCACCCGACGTCAGGTACCCCAGCGATTCTCAGCCTATGCTGACTCGCTGAAGTGAAAGTGCGTAACCTCTTCTTTTACCGTTGGGTGAGGTCATAAGAACGGACCTCTTAGGGTCCCTAACCCCTCGGGCCACCCGACGGCAGAGACCCCAGCGTGTCTCAACCTATGCTGACTTCGCTGAATCGTCATCGTCTCACAAGACATCTTTCAGAAGTCTAATCAAATGTAAATAATGGTGATATTTATGACCTGAGATCTTAAGATTGATCTCATAAGACCCGAAGGGTCCACCAAGAACACCATTTCTTAGGCGGGCGGTTACGTCCTCTGATTATCTGCGCCCAAGCTAGGGACCCAGCCCTTCTAGGGGACCTCCTCCCCTCCCGTCGGGTAAGGTCATAAGAACGGACCTCTTAGGACACCTGTCTTCTCGGACCGTCCGATGTCAGGTATCCCAGCGTTTCTCACCCTACTCTGAATCGTTCGTGTTTCATTATATACATACACACATACACACACACGCGCGCGGGAGAGGTCCGAGAAGTCTTACCTTAAGAGGTCCGTTCTTATGACTTCACTAAACGGGAAAGGAGGACGTCCCCTAGAAGGGCTGGGTCCCTAACTAGGGCGTAGAGGAGACAGAGGACGTAACGTCCGTCTAAAAAACGGCGACTTGGTGACCCCTTCGGTTATAACTATACCCAATTAGGGTAAAATATTTACTTCGGCCTCATAGATCTTTAACACTTTTTAGAACAGCGGGAACCACACACCCCTTTCGGAGAAACACCTAGAAATAAAAAGTAAAACGGGTAGTGAATTAGATCAGATTGAAGAATGACTGTACCAAACATAGGTAGCAAAACAGTATTGGGACTTACTAAGAGAAGGGTAAACTAGGTCGATCTTCCTATTTAGGTCTTTAAGTAATGGTGGTCGTGAGGGGAAGGGACTAATTCTGTTCCAATATAAGGAAGCTCAGACATTTGACTAAGAGGAATTGTCGCGAACTTGACAAAAGTAAGTGAAAAAGAGTACGTATACTTTAGGAACACTTAAAGTATCTACAACTGAGACATTCAGGGTCCCAAAAGTTCAAGGTATGTTGTGTCTCGGGAAGTGTGGTTTCTAGAAAGTAATTTACGGAGTTTTCACTTAAGATCTGACTCGAATACTAATCACTTCTATATTGAACCTTTGGTACCCACGGACGTATCGTTAGAAGGGGAACATGTATTCATTATGAATGTAACTACGTATTTTATAAAAGTCCAAAAAAAAAAGGGATCGGATATTCTCAACACGTAAACGACTTCCGAACAATATACTTCTCTCAATGTCCGACTGAACAAACCCCTTTCATTTTCACCTGTCGTATGGACTTAGTATCGTTCCTCCTGTCACTGTCTTATATTTCACTAGTCGAGGAACCCTAGTATCGTGACAAAGAGTAAACCGAGGGAGAGGTGGGGTCAATTCACCGAGTCCACTATTAGACGGTCGTTATGGTCTATAGGTCTAACGTAGGGACCCAACCCTTGTAAGGGACCTCTTCCCTTACCGATGGGTGAGATTATGCGAACGGATCTCTTAAGGTACCTGTCTCCTCGGACCTCCCACCCAGAGTTTCTCACCCTGTGTTGACTCGCTGATGGTGGTCTCAACTAAGATGGGTATGGAAGTCAAACCATTCCCCTTTTTTTTTATCGGAAAGGAATAAAACTTTACTGAACTGTCGTTTCGACTTGAGGGATAGTGACTTTCCTAGATCTAAAGGCCACCCTCTTATTGAGTGTCTAGTCTTAGGTTGGAGGAACTTTTTCATTTCCAGGTACATCATTGAACGGGTCACAACATGATGGTTTAAAACTATCGTAATTGATGGGATCAAACAATCTTAATTCTGACTGTAAATTTAAAGAATTAAGATTCCTACAGAACATCGAAAATCCCAAAAAGTTCAAGAAAGGGGATGGGAAGGGGGGTGGGTGGGTGTTTTAAAGTCTTTGTTGAAAGGACTTCAGTATCATAAACTATTAGTACATGGTGGAAACTCAATAAAAAGTAAAAACAATGTGTAACAAAATTGAACTCTCAGTATAAAAACCTTACTTTTGATACATTGAGTAAAATATTCAACTTGGTTAGTAGAGTAAAGAAGTGTCAACGGAGGGGTTGAAATTCAAGGAGTTTCTCTCGTGTGGACGGAATTGTAAAGAATTAAGAATTGATTATTAGCCGTAAGTACTACGTAGTATAATTACCAACTACTAATTCCTAGTTTACTCGATTTCTTTTTGAGACTCCCGTAACAGACACGACTGGGGTTTTTATGGAAATATTGAAATTTTTTAGAATATTACATAAACGTATAAATTTCTTATGTACCAATTTTACTGACTAAAATTAATTTACGTACTAATTTTCTTTCTGATTTATCCTTTACATAGTCTTAAGATCTTACTCTCGTACATACACAATGAAATGTAGATTGGATTCATAAAAAATTTTCCATGGACCTCTTTGCTATGATTTAACTCATAATACTCCAGAACATCCAAATTTTTTAGTTAACAATAGTTGGTAAACTGGACAAAAAAAGGTAGACAAAGAAACAACAATTTTGTTGACTAAAAACACCTATCAATCCCATTATGTTACAACAGTTTGTTTTGTTTGACAAAAATTTGTGTACGAAACAAAACGTTTCTGTCCCCGTATGGATTTTATGATTTCTCTACACCTGACCATTTATACACGGTGAGTTGGTGATTGGGTTTAGGACCTCAGGTAAATCCTCTCCTTCTTTATTATATACGATATTGATGAACAAAAATTTGATGTAAATCTAATCTCCCCCCTTAATGTCGAGAGACATCAACTCTATTATTTCCCTAAATGACGTAGATCTCCACAATATTTTTACTTTTATAGTACTTTCTCATTAATTTCCTTTAAACCTTTGGTCCCTCCTCGTATATAGGATTGAAGATACAGTTCATCCCATATCGAATGGTCGTCGTACAAGGTCACGTACCGTCCTCACGATATAAACTACTTAACCTTAAACACTGAGAGGAAACACCTTAAAGGAAGATTTTTAGACTCTTATCTAATTCGAAATTTTTTTTTTTTAGTCCGTATCAGTTCGAAAAGATTAATAAAGGCATTAACTTACATCAGACCGACCACACCACATTAGTTGTTTTCTTACATTCTTTATTCAAAATTTTGAGTATACTTCGTAACACAGGATTCAAGTGAAGTGTCATGACTGTAGATCCATCAAGTAAGAAACGCTAGGTGTCTGAATAAAAATCTCGTTCCCGTATCACAAAACGATGTAGTATCGATTTACAACAAAAGTCTTGCATTCGAAATTTTGACAACAGGACCAGTCTCACACTTTAGTCATCACGGATAAAATCTGGACGAACTCTCTTATATTGACTAATGTCACAGAATCAGAACACCCAATCTCCAAAACGACTGACGGGAGCGATGGAGTCGAGACTTCCTACCATACCATTTTAAAATAACAAACTACTGACACCCTAAAAATTGAAGTTTGTTTAACGAATATCAGAATTTCTAAATCACAACTTTCCCTTAATCTGCAATAAAAATAAAAGTTGAATTCAAAATGCCCCTCTTTAAATCTAATAATCTCTCGTTTCCATCAAAGGTATAGCGAATTTTACGAAAGGTTTTGAACAATTTTTGATTTAACGAAATTTTTAAAACATAACACGAGACTAAAAACAAATCTCCTGAATTAGTGAAGTCTACTAAATCGAATCTTCTACTCAATTACAAGCAATCATGACTTATTGTGACTCCATATCTTGACCGTCAAAAAGAGGTCACAGAACTGTAGAAAACAAAAAACAAAAGATATAACAATAATTCGATTACCTAACTCAATAATAGTCAGGAATTAGTCGACAGGTCATCATGACCCCTGTCCTTAAGAACAACTATTACGAGACTCGAAACTTAATTACAACCACCATTCAACCTTGAACTTTAATCACTGTCTGACAAATGATGATTCCTACTCACTTAAGTTTTCTGCTCAGATCAAAAAAAGAAATATCTAACTAGGAGACTCATTACCATAG
Organism: Capra ibex; assembly: GCA_006410555.1. Taxonomy (NCBI): domain Eukaryota; kingdom Metazoa; phylum Chordata; class Mammalia; order Artiodactyla; family Bovidae; genus Capra; species Capra ibex. The sequence goes on from SJYO01013871.1 coordinate 35,863,108, forward strand.
TTAATCAACTGTCTAAAAACGGTTCACTATGACAGGACACTTTATCAAAAATTTGGGTAGAGAGTCACCGAGTTTATAAAGACCTTCCAACCAAGTTAAATCAAAAACGATAAAGAACATAAAGGGGAGAAACAATCCTAAATTGACGGTGGTACAGCTCGTTTTCTCGTTTCTGGTTCTGGTGGTTCTTCGCGGGGGTCGCACGCTGGAGGTTACACAAGCGGTACAAACTGGTCAGGGTCTAAGTTCTCAAGTTCCTCCGAAAGTTGTACTAGCTGGTCTTGTCCCTACCCAAGTAACTGTTCCTTCTGAACGTACTGTACGAACGAAGGGACCCATTACTAGTCAAAATTATAATTATTTAGTTTGTTAAAGATCTTGTTGGAAAAGATAAATAAAGACTTCAGAATTTTCAAAACACTTCGGTTAGATTACTATAATGTCAAGTGATTCTAAGTTTTAGACCTCGTAACAAAGGGTTTCATTCCAGGAACCTGGTGGACGTCTAAAGACCGGTTCAGAGTCTTAGTCCGACCTCTGGTCGACGCAAACACAAACACGTACTTACGCACACGACGTTTGAGACTAGCACTAATACTTTTGTCACAATAAGGAGGACTGAAGGGTCACCTTATCGTGTGTCAGAGGTCTGAGCATTATATCTAGGAAAAGTAACTCTTCTGAAAAAAGGTTTATCAAAATGACAGAACTTGTGTTTATGGTTTTGACATATTTACTAGTAGACAGTACAGTTTTACAAATGGTACTACATAAAACACTACACTAATTTTAATACTAGGAGACAAAAACATATCCTTTTTTAGGTTGACTACTCATAGACCTACGGTACTACTTACTCCGAGGTCCAGGGTATTTAAAATGGTACAAAGAGTGTTACAAACCACTTTTCAATTTACCGTGTCTAGGTCTTCTACAGTAGTCTTTACGAAAACGAACGAAACTACTTCTTCGTTGACCATTCAGACTCCATTGGAAATTAATGGTTGACTAATAATAAACCAATATCGTCGATTTTATATATTATTGAACTTTGTACTGCTGTACATTGTGGGAGTCCAAATATGGTCTGGACAAAACCCCCTGTCCAAAGTGGACACCGTACAATCCGTGAGTGAAGTGACGGAGACGGGAATTTTCAAATTAAATGTTAAATTATCCACTTAAACCTTGAAGAAATCCTTTGAAGATAATGAGGAAATGATCTTAGTAAGATATCCCCAATCCGTGAGTCAATTCACACAGTTTACTTATAGAGAATGTCCTCGTTAGAACCTTTTTTCACAACTAACGAGATCCGCCACCACAGTCATACCAGGATACAACCAAATAGTCCATGGAGAGACGAGACTCTAACAAATCTAGACCATAGACCTTAGTCCACGGGACCAAAGTATTAGGAGAAGACGTATTATCGACAAGCTAAAGTCCGTTGAAGAGATTCCGAGAATAATCATTCTACCTGGTATTATAAAGGACGGAGTACACCAATAACACTTCTAATTTACTCCCTTACTCTATCATCGAATGACGGACGTATCTCACCTGAGAGTTTCTTTGGGCTTTCTGATCGATGTACTTACGGACGAGAAAACCGTCTTTACATACATTCTCTTTTTTTTTCCTCCCCCCCCATTGAGTGTACCACTCTAAAAATTCTTCCTTCCGTGTGGGAAACCAATGTGTCATAAACCTGATCAAATTTGTCAGGTGCACATCACGCACCCCGACCTTCGTGTCAGAGAGGTGAGACTGAAACTTCCGTAGGGTGCTATCCCGGAGTAGACCGGATAAGCTCATCCGGTGGGAGAACCGTCAACGTAGTAGAAGTGTCGGAGCAAGGTCAGAGGTACGTAACAACGGACCCGAACGAGACGGTAAAGACGGAGACGGAAGGAGGAGTCTAGTGGAGGAAGGGGAACTTTAGTTTTTGAGACTTGTCAATAAAGACCTTGGTCATCCCCTTCCCGTCCCTCTTCTCTGAAAAAAAGAACGGTTTTTGAAAACACATAATTAAAAAAAAAAAAAATTTGTCACCTGTACAATGAAAAAGATCACCTTCTCTCATTTTGGTAATTTCACAGAATAGACAAGAAGTCTCAGTAGAGTCACCAGTGTATGGATTATCTCGGAATCGACACAAAAGTATGACAAAAGAGGACCGGAGACCCTTTGGAACTTTTCGAGAGTGAAGAAAGGTGGAGGTGGCATCAAATGCATACAGAGACGACCGTGTATAAGACGGACTCGAATACGAAATCGACACACGAACAAAGGTTATAGTCAGAGAAGGCCGAGAGGCCTATTCCCGACACGTAGACGTCGTCGGAGTAAAGGGGAGAAACATTGGGGAGGGTCGAGGAAAGTATCAGGGACGTGTACCAACTAATCAAAAGTACTACCAACTTACTGAACCGATTTCTCCTCCTAAATAAAGATGTTAGATTTTCAGATTCTAAACCTCTTGTAAAAAAAAAAATTTTAGATCCCAACTCAATCGGTTTCTTGGGTATTTAAATCTCAAAGAAAACACTTGACTGGAATGTGAAATTCGAATAAAATATCCTTTAGATAGTTACAAAATCGAATTAAAGTGTGTGTGTTTCTTCAACATTTTATCTTTGAAATACTTAAAGTTTTTAGAGACACGAACTTAACAGTAAATTATGGAAGCCCAATGACATCCTCACCCAGAGCTAGTACTAACGAATACCTTTAATGACAAATTTGATCAGGTCACCTTTAATAAATCCCTCGGCAAAATTTATAGTCACAGTCCCGACCGGAGACCCCAACAAAACTCGAGGGACCTACTAAGACTACACATCAGTCCAAAGTACTCTGGGGACGAATGTGTCCACGTTTCATCTCTTGCAAAGACAGACGAGTGACAATTGTGAGGTCACGGATAGGGTCACAGACACTATATCAATTACGAGTTGATAGATGAGTCACCAAAACGTGACTCGGATTGGTATAAACAATGACTTAGATTTTAATCTCAACAAAAATTTTTACAAATTAGAGTAAAACACATAAAATTTTTCCATTTCACTTCATGGACTTCATTATATGGAACAATTTTGACCTGGAGTGTTGAAGTCATAAGAAAGGTGACTTCGTAAAATGGCTGCAAATACTACTAAAATCCCGAAGGGTCCACCAACTTACCATTTCTTACGTGGACGGTTCGTCCTCAGTACCCAAACTAGAGAACCAGACCTTTTAAGGGACCTCTTCCTTTACCGTTAGGTGAGGTCATAAGGACGGACCCTTTAGGGTACCTGTCTCCCTTCCGATATCAGGTACCCCAGCGTTTTCCCAACCTGTGCTGAATCACGGATTTATTCTAGTTCTACTAAAATCACATACACGAACATCTTCACACTAGTATCTACCATACGACTCTTTCGTAGTATGAAGTACGAAAGACCAATCCGTGTCCCAATCAAAAACAATGGTTCTCTAACCCTCCAACAACAGCCCACTCCAGTCATCTCGTCTCTTCCAATTAACAGTGATTCGTTGCCTCGTAAAAGATCCGTCGACACGACTCCGACCGAATCAGCACAGTTCCAATATAAAGTATGCAAACGTACGAATAGCAGGAATTACATTTGGGACACGAATCAGTTCACATCTACGAGGAACATTAATAAGGAGCTCTCACAGAGAAGACTAGAGGCAAACAAACAAGAAGTCCGTGGTAAGTCCTCCTAATGGACTCTCTTGACGACTGGTGTTACCCTCTGGCCAAATGTCTACTCCTTCACCTACTCGACATGTCTCTTCGTGGATAACTGTTTTTCCCCTTAAAGTTAATGTAGCTCAAGTGTGCGTAGGAATTCGTACCTCGTTTTCTGTTTCTACTGATTTTTCTTGAAGTTTGAGGTCGGTTTGCAAGGAACAACGGTGAGACCCATAAAGACTCTGAAAGAGAATCTCGGACAACGTACGGGAATCGAAATGTCGAAAACGGAAAGAACAACATAAATAAGAGTCGGTAAACCCCGTGTACGTAGAGATATTAGTCTGACCTACACCCTGAATAACAGTAAAATTCTTATCTTTTATCCCATTAAATTGAATGGTCGACGGCAGATGGGAGGGGCGGGGGTCATTGACGTCAGATGTCTCAGTTATATAAAAAAGTCTCTTCCAATAAGTGAGTTAAAAAAGACTTGGTATTAATTTGAAATACTATTTTTGAATGAACAAATTTTGAAAAAATAAATGGTTTTAACTGAAAATAACCAGAACCACGTAGTAGATTTCTTCCCATCATTCCGTTTAGGATCTTTTACTATACCAACAATATGAAGGGGAATGAGGAAGGTCCAGAGGACTGTCAAGATAAAGGAGATAAGTCAGAAGGGGGGAAAAGTTTTTTTGTTTAGGTCAAAAATTGACGGAAATACCTCAAAAGACATGAAACGTAAAATTTTATTGAAGGATATCTTAAACGTATATATATATACATACTATCGAAACAATCGAAATTTAGGATTTCAAGTTATAACCTGGACGGTCGTAGGGAGGTTTAGACAAGATTCGAAAAACATGTAAGGAAGGACAGTAAATTTTGATCTGGTCCGGTGACTCACGTTAAAATTAAACAGGATTAAAAATTTTGACAAAATCGGGGGTTTCCAAGATACCTTACGAAAATAGTTTTTCCGGTTAAAAAGACATAAAGTTTCAAAACCTTTATCAAAAAACCCCAAAAAAAGACATACATCAAAGAAAAATTGTGTACCAGGGATAACTTTGTGACACAAATAAATACGTCTCTAAGTGTACTCAAGTACCTGCTTAGAAACTGTAAGGACTGGACGGGTGTCAGTCTTGTCGACTTCGATGTACGGACCCTTTCACTCTAGTAATCAAGTTAGGATTTTTATTGAAGACGACAAACGTCCTTACGTCCTGACAAAAGTCTCAATTATATCAAAGTAAATGAACACCGAAGTTTTTAGATTGAGAACTCCTAAGTACTCAAATTCTTTTTAGAACTTTGTGACCTATCCCCCAATCCACCCTTCTTACCTACCTGTTAATCGGAGATTTCTACTTATAACCTGACAATTGAGTATTAAAATGTAAAATATGATGATTATTGTTCTGATAGGAACCTGTTTTGATAATGGAGTCCCTTCTACGTTAATGACTTACGGAAGTCCCGTAATCTGGAAGTGTGACTTGTCTTATCCACTCGACCTAAGAAATTGCAGTACTCCGGTCGAAATATCTTGTCCTCACGTTCTTGGTCACTACTCTGACGAGAACGCGGAAAATTCTAATCCGAGAATCGTGGACGGAATTGAGAACCGAAATCACACAAGGACTTAAAGTAAGTCACCAAATTTATTCGTTTCATGAAAAAAGTCCGATATCGGCACTATGACTTTAAAAAAAAACAACCTGATTTAAATGTAAAGTCGACCTTTTTTTTGGCGAAGACGAAACAATTGTTTAAAGGTCACTTCTTGTTTATTGTAACAAGGGTATGACCCCCCTTCTTTTTCATCGGAGTAGATACCAGAGGTAAAGGTAAAGTCTATTGACGAGTTTCTTAGTCGGTGACAATCTTTGTCACCTACTAGAGGGGACTTACTTTACAGAGGAGTAAATCATTGTCGTAAGAGATGCGCCTTTCATCCGAAACGTATTAATTCTACTAACGGTCATTTTGCGATTTCGCACATGAGGTTGTCACTCACGCAAACTATCTTTTTGCTCGGAGGCACTACTTTTCGGTATGAACTTCGTTCAGTGACGTCTTGAAGACTACTTTGGTCGGATTACCCCCGTCGGAGGAATGGGTGAACGAACACTAGTCACAGTAAGGTCAGGGTCCCGGGACTAAAATGAACTAGTTTCTCGGAAATATGGACCTACTCTCGTCGTCAAACTCACGACGACCTTCTTTGTCCTTATCCGGACCGATGTGCTCTGTTCACTTTCGTTTAATACTTTTCCTTTCTGTTGGTAAAAAATATTCCATACTTCTCTCTTTCTTGGTGTTCTCTCTCTTGATCTGATGTCCCACACGACCGTTCAACATTCCTCCTAGTCTACAACTTTTCCCGAACCTGTCATCTATTTCGGTGGTGTGTCACACTACCTTTGGTCCACTTATCAACCTTCTCACTCCTCCACTCAGTCATCACAATTTGGTGTCTTTTTAGCTTATGCCCTCTCAAAGTTCCTCCGGTGATCTAGACCCTTCAGTCAGTGAAGACGATCTCGACAATCCACCTCAAAACTCACGTCTTCAGTTACATCGTCCTCTGTCCCTGTCTGTCACAGATCCAAACCCCAAGTCAGGTCGACGCAAAATTGGAACAAGCACGAGGTAGTACCGAAATATTGGAATTCTCTCAATAAACTGGGGGGAGTTGGAGACAAGTAAACATTTTACCTTCATTACGAGAACCAAGTATTATCCTTGTATTAGATACTTATATATTTCACCGTAAAAATACTAATCCTCGTCGTACCCAAAATCTCAGTCTCAGCCGACTCAGTCAAGACGGTCAGACAATAAACTACTCGAACCACAGGAACCCGTCCAGTGGTATTCACAGTCAAAGGAGTGGACAAATTGTCCCTGTTATGGAAGATACAAACATCATTTTTATCTTTGTGTGATTTCGATTTACCAGATCGTAGGTCATCCATAAGACAAATGGTCGTCCCGGACAAACCGTCACCCTCTCCGAATATCCCTTCCGTCCTGATGTCCCGTAAAGAAATCTCTTTTTCGCTTACTTTGGTTTCCTCACTACAGATTGTCTTTTGGATCTAGTGTACAACATCCTAATAAGAATCTTTTTATTTTTACCTATCAAGAGGGAGACTTTTGTCATTTCCCATCCATTGTCCTCAATTAGTATCAACCTCTAATCTTCTGTCCAATCATCTTTCCAGACATCCTCAAACTATCATTTAATAGAGTTTGATCTTAAAATAATTTCTCAACAATAATCATAAATTACTCTTATATGTATTTTTACACACCATATCTCATCCAGGAATTTGTCAAATGAAATCTAAAGGTTCATCCAGGTCATACAGTCTTAACAAACATAGAAAGATCCAGGAGAAATTCACATGTTCAAGAACTAAAGGGACGTTGGGACCAAAAATAGAAACGACAGGACTTTTCGTAACGACCTCGAGTAGGAAGTTGTCGATCAAAAGGGTTCAGGGATATAGAAGAAAAAGATCCAAAGACACACTGACGAATTTATCGTCCGTAGTATTGAAGAGAAGGTATAAATAGATGTATGTAAAATATAAACATCATTTATGTGTTGAACAAAAAATCAAACTACATAGAATTTAACAGCATAAAACCGTATGGGTGGTAAAAAATTCATACAATGGAAAAAAATTTGGTAAGAAAAATTACTGGTGTCGTTTGTTAATAGAAACTATTCTCATACGTATTAATTGGCAAAGGGTTCCTGACCTATGAATAAGATGAAAATTGTCACGATCGGTCTTTAAAGACACTACTACCTTTACGAGAGACACGACAGGTTATCCAGTGTACACTAATAACTCGTGAACTTTACACAGAGTTTATTGACTTGAAAATTAAATGCAAATTTATCGGTGTACACCAATCACTGGTAACACAACCTTTCGTGTCAAGATCATTGTTTATACCTCTAGTTTCTGTCACGTCAGTCCCATAGAGTCGACACTAGAATAAATTCCACCGGTCCCACTCCTGAATAATCTACCAATTATCGTGTGTGATCTTCTCGAGACACTGTTTCTGGAGTCTTCGGTTTTACAATGCTACTCACCCTTTTTTAAATTAATAATCCGGTTTCCCCTCTGACGTCGACTCCCTTTCCCATTTATAAAATCTTGGTCTATACTAAAGAGTCGTCAACCAAAGTCTGAGATCTCTTTTACGTAAGTTAATTCCTGGACCCCCGTCACGATGAGCCCCTCCTACGACCCCTAATGATCCTTACGTCTAAGTAAAAAAAAAATTTAAATAACCGAGACGACCCAGAATCAACTCTATTCGCCCTAGAAACTAGAAGTAACGTCATACGTCTTAGATCAACGTCGTACACCTTAGATCAAGGGACTGGTCGCTAGTTCGGACCCGGGAGACGTAACCCTCGTACCTCAGAATCGGTGACTTGGTGGTCCCTTCAGGGCCTTACGTCTAAGAACGGGATGGGAACTGGACTTAGACGTCCGCCCCACCCCCACCCCAAAAAATCTTTCGGGTGCCCACAAAGAATAACCACGATGACAAAATTCTTGTTGACCATATCTCACGACTTGTGTTCCAAGGATACTGGATCTATAAAGATTAGTTTCTAAGGATCTAAAGAGTAGTGAAAGGATCTTATATTTTCTGACCTAACAAGAGGGATCGTAAGTCGTGTGCAACTCCGTTGTGACGAGGTGTTTCCCAACAATAGAGGGTAATAGGTCTTTATCAAAATAGGTAGACATTATAAGGTTCTCGAAGGGACCATCGAGTTGACATTTTTTAGGCGGACGTTACGTCTTCTGAGGCCAGGTAAGGACCTAGCCCTTCTAGGGGACCTCTTCCCTTGCCGATGGGTGAGGTCATAAGAACGGACCCTTTAGGGTACCTGTCTCCTCGGACCGTCCGACGCCAGATATCTCAGTCTCAGCCTACGCCGACTCACTGAAATTGAAAGTATTATAAGGTTCCAACTCCCTTATACCATCTTGTTTTGACCTCATTGCGTAAAACCACCACAGGAAACAAAACTGGTTCTCGTACCATGTTACGCACACGCGCGAACACACACATACATTCAAACATGACATCATTTAGTTTCCTTTCGTTTACTTATCAAAAGGGCACCAACTTTCCTCTTTGACAGGACCAGTCCCGCATGTGGACTATCTATTGAACTCCTACTTCTGTCCTCTCCCGTCTACTATCTTGAGGCCCGCACGTCAAACATTTCTTTCCCGAAAGGACGTCCGCCTGTGGCGGCCGGCGGCGGGAGAATTGTTAGGGATCACACTGCGCCCTGCCTTGGACTTTTTGATGAGCAAAATAGACTTTGAGCCACATTGGTCCGCCCCACATGAAAATAGACGGTTCACTGTTGGGACCCACCCGCCGCAGGCCGCTGGGGGTTTGGCTCCCGAGCGCGGCCGAGCCCTTACGCCTTCTCGGCGTCCTGGGCGGCGACTACCGCCCCCTCCTCCCGCCCGGCGCCCCGGGACCGGTGCGGCACGGGCGAGGCCTGGAGTTCCGGGCGCTCTGTGTCGCTTTTGGGTCCGGCGCCACCAGCCGAGGTCGGGGCGCGGCCCCGCCTGTTCCGCTTCAGCCGGCGCCGCCCTCGTTCTTGGCGCCGCGCAGGGGGCAGGACTTCAACCCAGGCGGCGCGGAAGGCCACGCTGAAGGCCAGGCGGAGGGCTCCGTCCTTCACGGCCGCGGCGTCGACAGCGCGGGCAAGGAAGCGACCAGGACACGTCCGTCGGGTCGAGGACCACGACCACAGGCCGGCGCCACTCACCGCGAGCGGGGGCGCGCGCTGTTGGGACCCCAGCGGGGTCACGGGACGCGGAGGCCGATGGGCTGGGGTCGGGAGCGGGTACCACGGCCGCCCGCCCGACCCGCCCCCGACACCCTGGACAGACACCCGACGTCCCCCAGCCCCTCCGCCGGAACCGGCGCCGGCCGGACTCCGACCTGCAGCTCCCCAGCCCTCCGAGTCCGCAAACCTTTGCCCGATCCCTCGGCGGGACGACCGCCTCCGCCGGCCAGGGGCCGCGACGCAGTGGGCTGCCAAAGTGTGTGGACCACGGAGCCGCGGGGGGTCGAGGGGCGCCGGACCAGCCACCCACTCCCCAGACACGGTGTGTGTCCCGACCTACGGAACCCCTGTGTCCCCCGGGCGATCATAGACCAAGAACGGCCCTCACGTCCCAACCGTGGCCGACTTACCTTCCTAAAGGTGTCCTCAAAACCGAGAAAGCGTCGTAGAGCGTAGAATATTTCTAAATGAGGCAAGGATGGTTACTTCTTTTCTTGTTTATCGCTTTTAGTCCTTTCCAAAGGACTTTTTTGCTTAGCACTGGAGTAACCTCCGGAACCTGAATCGGGACCCTCCCTCTTGAATGATAAAGACCGACCTAGACACCATCCGCCATTGTTATGGTTTTCGAGTCTTCCACCCTTAACACAGCACACTTTTCCTTTTCTACCCCTCTGGTCGGACTTACCTTGTCTTGACATTACCTATTATCGATCCTCACCCATCTAGGCACCCTTAGAAAAGTGTCTACAGAACGTTTGAACTACTCTTTATTTTCTAATACATTCTCCGTAATCTCTCAGTAAAACCTAAGAAGTGATTCCCTCTCTCTATACTTCTTTTCCCACAAATCTCCTAATCAAACCGTCGGAACCAATTTCTACCTAAACGTTGAGAGGAAGGCACTCTTTTCTTAGTATCGTGAAATCTTAAGTCTTCTTGGAATATCCAATAGAAATCAGAATATTACCTCTTCTCACTTTAGGTCGCTTCACTCTATTAAACGGGTTCCAGTGAACTCCCCAAGTGGACCTGGTGGGTAAAAGAGACTCGTAATCTACCTGAGAGAACCTTGAATACCAATTCATGTGTCGAATAACAAACAGGTCCGAGACAACTTGCTTTGTCGAAGATACCACTGACTGAGCCAAATACCAAATTACTCTGACTCAAACCCGTTCTATTTGACGTCGAAGATTTCCTGTCCAGGGGTCCACTCCCGACGACCTGAATCCTCTCTATTTTCCTGGTCCTCGGGGATTTTTTCGACCAACAGTCAGAGGGTTCCAAGTTTCTGTTGGACATAGAACCCAACTAAAACCGTAGAAGGAAACAAGATGTGGACTCGACACCACTGAAACGAATAATGGAGGTCGGTCGACGTTCCGTAATTCTCGATCACTATGTTCACGACCTCTATCTGAAGGACTCGTACTAAAACGTAGATTCAAGATGAAAAAAGATAGACACCGAGGTCTGTTTCATACATAAGAGAAACGGGATTAAAAGAGTAGACTCTTTACCCCTTTTATTGTCGTGGATACAGTTTCACCAAGACTCCTAATATATTCAATTATGTATACTTTACGAATCTGGTCACGGATCGTGTATAAATCGTGAGAATAATCGAAACAAACACAGTCCATACATTGTTCCTCACTGACCATGTAAAACAATTCCTAGAGAACGACTCTCAGGTCACCTCAAATACCCATCTGGAACCTCTTTCGGTATTAACCCCTCAGTCTGGATCCTGGATGGAGTGTCTCCTACATACACATACATTAAGATAGACACTAAAACTCCTCCGTATACATAAACAAGCGAACTGATCACAAATGACTCGTGGTCGTTACACATTCTGTGACATGAATGGGGACGTTGGGAACCATCTATCCGATTTACGGTATTTTTACCCGTACATTCACTGTGCCGTCACCCTATACTGACCCGTCATTTTCATTTCCTTTCTTGGTGACTACGTCGCTCTATGTATTGAGAGTTTTTGTGACTCACTTTCTTTAACCTGTGTCTTTCATACGTGACATATTAAGGTAGATATTCTTCAAGTTTCTGTCTTGATGAATACCACTATCTTTAGACTCGTTACCATCGGATCCCTTTCTCACTAACTAAACCTCTCTTGAAAGACCTCAGTACAAACAATGAACTACCAACCAATGAACCTCACCACCAATGTACCACATGTAGTAAAAATTCTAGACATGTAAAGTGGTATACATTTAAAATGAAATAACAAAGCGTTATTTTTCTACTATTCCCTCATCTCTGCTATCTTTCAAATGATGGTCAACCCTACTAGTATTTTGGGTATTATTTCGTTACTATCGTAATATTACATACACTATTTACAATTTTACGCATATCGTACCCCTTTTGAAGTGGCGACGATTCTCTTTTCGACATTTTAACTCAAACCGAGATCTTCTTCATTGTCTATGTTATTAAATACCTCGACTAATATATAGACGGATTTATCCGTCCTATTTTTGTTATTATTCAGTAACTCATACAGTCCAATTAAAACACCTCATAAAATTAAACTAATATATGAGTTAAGAGAACTATAACGACAAGTGTGAACGAGTGTATGGGTCAGTAAACTAGAAGGGTTAATCGTGCTCGTGATCAGAACTGATGTCATTACCGGTACCCTTAAGTGCTCTACAAGGACGTTTACGACTATCTGGAACCGCTTCTACTCTTAACTTAGTCTTTACTGGAATCCAAAATTAGGTTTTTGGTAAGAGATGAACAAAACGCAAGTAGGTGAGAGTCTGGAGTGAGACACGGAGACAAGTGTTTAGTCGGAACTCTTCTCTGGAAGATTTGTAGAACAGGGGTCCGTAGAGACGACATCGTACCGATTTTGAACTTGAGAGACAGTAGGGAAACGAGTACTTTGGTCGAAGAGGAAGGAGGGGGTCAATGGAGTAAAAACTCACCACGGTAATACGATAGTCAAAAAGTTGGTCAGGAACTCTTTTCGTCAGTAAGTTCTGTTTGACTTCTTTTGAGGTCAATCTTTCGTTTTTGATCCTTTAGTCGTATCATTAGTCGGACTTCTTCTCCTATCTCCAACCACTACCCTTACAACTTCTTCCTCACTGAGACAACGTGAATTCTCTTCTTGGAAGACTTGAACTCTCTTTGGCTTACCTTCCTTAATTTCGAACGACAACGACCCTCCCTAACCCTCGTCCTCTTCCCCTGCTGTCTCCTACTCTACCGACCTACCGTAGTGACTGAGCTACCTGCACTCAGACTCACTTGAGACCCTCAACCACTACCTGTCCCTCCGGACCGCACGACGTTAAGTACCCCAGCGTTTCTCAGCCTGTGTTGACTCGCGGACTTGACTTGACTTGATTTGGTCCTTATTTTTTAAAGGGATAGGTCACGTTTACACCGAAACCGGGGAAGTCCCAAAATTTTTAAGAAACCGATATTAAGACTTTATTTCCGTAACGGGATAATTTATAACATCTACGGTTCCTTTGTGTTACCGAACTACTCAAAAGATACCCATATATTCTAATACGGGTTTGAATCGTGGGTTCTGTGATGTCTCGAAGACTCCCGGTCGTTAAGGTCCCGTCGAATCGTCTCACTAAGACCGACAGAACTTGAACCCTCAGGTCTACAGTCGACCCGAACGTCAACAAACTACCTCCTAGGTGGAGGTTCTACCGACTGAGCGGACCGACCGTCCAACGACGACCGTCAACCGACCGCACCCCAGCACATCACGGGAGTACTGGACCACGACCGAAGGAGGTGTGACTCGTTAGACTCGCTCTCGTACCGTCTTGGATGTCGTACATAATACTGTTTCCGTGTGGGGAAGTAAAAGTGTCACAGGGCAACGCATACTTCCCACCGTCTTATATGATGGGGTTCTATACGGTGAAACCGGATTTTTAAGAAAACTCGACTTCCGTTGATTTTTCTCCGTCTGTGTTCTTTTAGAGAAACGCGGGGGGCGAGTTAAACGGACTTCCCGAAGGGTCCACCGAGTCACCATTTCTTAGGTGGACGGTCACGTTCTCTCCGTCCTCTAAGTCCAAACTAGGGATCCAGACCTTCTAGGGGACCTCTTCTTTTACCGTCGGGTGAGGTCATAAGAACGCACCTCTTAGGGACCACCCGATGTCAGGAACCCCAACGTTTCCTGGACTGGCTTCCTGACTCGTGTCCGAAGTCCTTCAAACGGCTTTCCGTCCTGTGTTTAAATGTTTCCAGAAGAAAGCGAGAGATGGTCCTTCCTGTTTTCAACAATCCCTGTTGAAATCTGAGAATCTCCCCTTCCGACCTGACTTTGGACGTTCCCTTTTGAACGGGAACAAATGTGACATGAAAAGTGGAAGCAGGGATCGGAGAGGGGAAGTGTGTGTGGAAAGAAGACCGAAATCGACTTCTACTATAACTTCGGTCTCAACGTAAAAGGTACCCATAGAGGGTCCATTTGTACTCTATATGTGGAATTATTTGAACAAACCAAAAGAAAACAATCAGACAATAATGTTTCACAGTCCGTCTTTGAGTCTTGGTGTCAGTCACGGAAGATTCACCAATTGAGTCACTAAGAATTGGAAGTGAGATGTAACCTTAGTGAACCACGTAAAATTTTTATGGTTAAGTATCCGGAGTGGATGTCTGTAAGTCAAAGGCAACATGGTCTGGTCCTAGATCTGTAGTGAAAAATTTTGAAAGGTTCCACTAAGACTACACGTCGGTTCCAGCTTTGGTCTCCGATTGACGACACTCTCGACATAGATGGACGGCATACCATCGTAGTGCAACGACGGACTCTCCGAAGAATCCTTCGACTGTCTTACACGGTATTTGTGGAGAGTGTCCGAGGGTTATTTCGGTATCTCCGACCTACTTCAAGAGTTCGTTAACGACGGACAATTACTAGTCCCACGGGTACAAAACTAAACGTGTCGTGATAACGTCCACTAAAATGTTTATAAATCTGATACTAGATTTATACAACTGTGATATTGGTGGACATGGTGGTCATAGGGACATAGGGACGGGAAGAAATTGGAGACACTTATGATGTATGTTGGAAATCAAGTGAGACAAAGTCTTTAAGTGTTTTTATTATGTTATTTTTAAAACTTTTCCTTCACTCTGAACAAAATAACGACAATTCCGACTAAGTGATGGAATATACGACACAAGATTTACCTATAAAAAACATTGATCCCTACCTCACACCACCCCAAATAAACAAACTATAAATATCCAGTTCATCATTAAACTGTCAACGTCCATTTCTACAGTTCGGAAATGGACAGTACAGTTTGGTTCTGTCCATGATCATCCTTTATGACGGTAAACTACTTGGGTTTGGTTCCGACGGTGTGACGTGTCGACGTCCCCCACGGTAAGCATAAAATAAGGGAAGGGTAAGTCGACACGTGAAGATTAGAGACGTTTATTTAAGGGGTCTTCTCGACCTTAAACTTTTGAGTCAAAGTGACCCTTAATGTAAATCTCCTTTCATCGACAAGTCCTTACAACCTAATTTAACCACTCATAACTTTCAAATTCTTTATAAAACACCAATTTTTTTTTATTGATCTCCCTGAAACGACCGTGAGGTCACCAATACCGACGGACGTCATGTCCAAGTCAGGGACCACCCCGCTGATTCTAGGGTGTTGGACCCGAGACACCGGTTTTTATTTTCGATCTTCTTAATGTACTCCTTATATGTCCATTTTAGTGGAACTTGTTTACGCCAACTTAAGATCCAGACGGTGGTCCACTGGCACCCGTTCAACAAACTGTAGAAATGATAAGTCAAGGAAGTACACATTTCGCCTGTACACTTTACATTAAGTCGGCACACGGATCGTGTACTCAGTGAGTCGTTTACCCTCATCGGCATTCAACTCCTCTGGAAATTAAGAGACCACGATTCCGTAAACCCCGATCTTTTTATTTTTGTTTATGTACTCAACTCTTTGACGTACCACGAACCCGTGTAAGATCTGTAAACCACAACGACTTCCTTCTCTTCTTTCGTCTCTTACCGATCTCTTTCCAGTAAGATCTCACCTCCTTCCACACGTACGGATTCTTGAACATGAGACAGGACATCCGCATCCACCTCCCGGTTTCTCAAGAGTTTTCCCTTACTACACCAGTAAAGTACAAAATGTACGGAGACCGACCTTCTATTTCTCATCAACTGTCCGGTGGTTCTCCGTTCCTCCAACCACACAACCGGTATTTTTATAAGATTTGTCTCCACTACTCCCGGGTCTCATCCCACCACCGTTCTTCTTCTACTCGCTTAGACTATATATAAAATTCTCCGACCCGGACAAAGTAGTCCCTCTCCCTGTTCAGTCCCTACTGAGTACCAACAGACCGAACCACTCCCTCATTCACTAACACGGTAGTTGACTGTCCTTGGTTTCGACTCTTTCCAATCCTTCCCTTCCATTAAGTAAAAGATTGTGCAATTAAGGCTCCCAGACACCCGGTAGTTTACTCACGGAGTGTGGTCGTGTTTACCGACAAACTCCGGTGTCGGGTTCCCTTCCCAGACGGGACCCTTACGTCTGCACCCTCAGTGTCCACAACAGTCTTGTCTCGGCTACTCTAGTAGGTACGTCTCAATTAAATTACTCGGCAACTGACACTCTTACGACTCCTTACACTTATAAATTCACTCACCTCCTCTCTTCGCGGATTATTCTTTGACCTCCTTCTGGTCTGTATCTTTATCTTGACTCTCCTCCGGACTCTCTGGTTCAGTCTGGTCGTAGAATGAAGTTGGTCCACAGGGTTCGACTACAAGTCCTCAGAGGAAGGATTCTCTTACTCCAGAAGTTCCTACCCTTGGACCCCGAAGACAAGGAAAACCCTGTCAAGTAAAGACGATAATGTCAAGTAGTTCCGGTTCCCAACGACTGAGGCCTTCTCTTCTCCCTATTTTACCACAGTTTATGTCGTCTTCTGAATTTACCCTAAACCGTTTACCTTTCACGAATGTCATCTCTTCTCTCTCGGTCTAACACCACTCAGCCTTCTCTCTTTCACCTCTTTCGGTTCTACAAATAGAGTCCTTAACTCTTCTTTCTCCTCCCTTCAAAGAAACCTCCGGTCTCAAACAAAGTCTAACTAACAAAACGATGTTGAAACGGAATGAAAAGTCGACTACAAAATAATAGTGAACTATAAAATATACACATGAAAATACCCATGGTATATGTTTATATTTACATGTGATCAAAATTTACTTCACTTCCAGCGAGCCAGCACAGGCTGAGAAACGTTGGGGTGCCTGACATGTCAGGCACTTTAAGAGGTCCGGTCTTATGACCTCACTCATCGGAAAGGGAGAGGTCCCCTAGAAGGGTTGGGTCCCTAGCTTAGTTCCAGAGGACGTAACGACCGTCTAAGAAATGGTCGACTTGGTGTTTCTTTCGGGTTCTGATGACCTCACCCGCCGGATAGGGAAGAGGTCGTCTAGAAGGGTTGGGTCCTTAGATTGGTCCCAAAGGACATAGCGTCCACTAAGAAATGGTTGACTCGATAATCCCTTCGGGTCAAAAATTTCTTCATGTCTCTTTTTTAGTTGAAAAAAGAAAAATTTCTTTAGTACCATAATGATGTAACTCGGTATAGACGAGACATTACCCAAAACTGACCCTCGAGTCTGAACGAGTGACATATTACCGAAAAGATCGGAATGACCCAATGGAGAGAAGAGTCGTAGTCGAAGAAGCTGTTGAGGTCGATTCCAAGTTCTGCAACTTTATATGAAAACCCAATCGACATCCCAATCGTACTTTGTTAACTGACTAGAAAAAAAAAAAAATTATTTCTAAAAAGAGACCCTCTAAAAAGATTTATTGAGATAATGTTTATGTTAAACAACTATGACTCCCTCTCGTGATTAAGAACGGAAGTCTAGATGACAGAAAATATAGAAAACTTAGAACTTCTTCATCTTAGTATCTTGAAAATCGTACTCTTTCTTAAAATTAGGGTGTCAAAACCTTACACTCCTTATTAATTTCTCAGTTCACGGAACGATCACCTAGTGTAAGACACAGGCTGAACTGGAAGTTATATTGACTCCAGTGTATGTTCGGTTTAATGTCCTTCCCCTTCTTTAATTGTAAATAAGTCCGGTTCACACGTCCCTCCCCTTCCTCAACCTTGCAGTTCTCATTCCTGAGAATTCCGACTACCCGAAGTTTTGACGTTTACCCGATTTTGTTATGTCTAAATTTCAGGTTCAGACCTTCCGGATCTCCGGGTCCAGGTCTCAAGGAGACGAGTCGGTGACGGGGGTGGTCAGTAGACGGAAACGTGAGACACCGAAGTCTCAATCTTGTCAGGGTTCCGGAGACAGTAAAGACTGTGGTCTAACGTCAAAACCAAGGGACTTTACTGGTTACGAGTCCAAGTCATAAGTGATCCTGAGTGACTCTTGACACTGTGGACATCAAGACCAAATAATATCGTTTTCCTGAGTCTGATTTTAGTTAGTTCCCTTCTCTATACGTCTCGGGTCCTCTTAAGGTTTACGAGTCGAGGGTCACCAGAAGAGGTGTTCGTCACAACTAAGGACCATTCTACACTGTCACACGTGCCTGATAACGGACGGTGTCATAACAGATGGGAACGAACGATCGACATCGAAAACGACCCTTAGACAGGGGATCGATGACAGGTGACGAAGATCCGGTCAGAGTCAAAGACTTCAAACAGATCTCCGGTCCGACTATTGTGGACTGGGGTTCTGGGGTCTATTTGCACCGTCCTGTAGG
This sequence comes from Capra ibex, assembly GCA_006410555.1. NCBI lineage: Eukaryota > Metazoa > Chordata > Mammalia > Artiodactyla > Bovidae > Capra > Capra ibex. The sequence goes on from SJYO01013871.1 coordinate 35,881,502, forward strand.
ATTCCTGAATTCTCTAATGGAGGGTCCTCGACTCCTGGTTCCGGTCTGGAGAAAACCCCGTTTTAATTTAAGAAATGATATATTCTCGGTAATAAAAAAAAATAAAATTGGATTACTCCCTCATGGAGAGAGAATCCCGGTAACACTTGTAACTTGTTTTGCAACCTAGTTTTTAAAAAAGACACCGGAAGGAACCACCAGGTCACCAATTGTGAGGCACGTTTGTTTATAAATTTTTTGTTAAAAAAGAAGACCACAGGCACCATCGATCATTGCCATTTCGACTCTAAGCTTGAGTCGTGAAAAGATTAAGGTTTTGGTTATCAGATAAACACAACACAAATAAATGTAGTCAACTTTGACGTTTATTTTTACCTTATTCCTTTAAGGGACCGTCAGGTCACCAATCCTGAGAGTGACGGTCCCTGAGTTCAAACTAGGGATAAACCCCTTGATTCTAGGGGGTTTGATGTACCATACCGGTTTTTTTTTTTCCCTTACTCTTCATAGATAAGATAAACCATTTAATAACCATCATCTCATAATCTCCGATGGTGATTTTGATATAATGTCTCTTGACTCCTCACAAACCCTTCTACTCTTTTACCTCTCTAAACTGTTAATCTGATGATAAGATTTTCAAAACAGATCCCTTTACCCTTTACTTCTACATCGATCTTCCCTATGTTCTAAAAGTACATGAATATCACTGACATGATCAGAGAAACGTATATAGAGTAAATTAAGAGTGAAGACAACCTCATCAATAACACAAAACGAGATTTTGTCTTAAATCACTCGAAGAGATTTAAAACTTCGGCATAAAACTTTTTTTGGTTCCGAGTCTCTCCAATACATTACAACCACCATTTTACCTCAATTTTCCATATGGACGACGTAGCCTAACAACACTCACAATTTACCCTGCCAGAAACACTTGACTCTACAGGTGAAACCTTAGAATTCCCCTCCGGGGACAGAAGTGTCGTCACGAACCGTGTGTCATCGTGAGTCATTCACACTCGATAACGACGTACGAAGTTTAGAGTAAGTACAAATTATTTTTACTCAAAGTACTTTGAACCCCCTCTCGATGTAGTCATGAACGGATAAAGAAGTTTTGAAGGAAAAAGTATCTACAAAAAACACTGTAACCTTTATTTCAAATGTACATATTGTATTGGGTTTATTAGTAAGATACAACTCTATAAAAATGAGTGATTGAAGTCCACAGTACTCAGGAAAAGAAATGAAACACGAAATACGGATAACAAAACGAAATACAAGAAAAGTCAAGATCTTAATTTGGCGGTGGTACAGTTCGTTTTTCCGCTTCTGGTTCTGGTTCTTCGCGGGGGTCGCGCGCTGGAGGTTGCACAAGCGGTACAAACTGGTCAGGGTCTAAGTCCTCAAGTTCCTCCGGAAGTTGTACTAGCTGGTCTTGTCCCTACCCAAGTAGCTGTTCCTTCTGAACGTACTGTACGAACGAAGAGATCCATCTGAAAATACAAGAATTATACGGACGGAGGAGGTTATATTTACAATTAGTCGTAAAATACTCAATTAAAAACACACTATACGTTAATAGGTAGAGTCTCCGGACAACTCTCTACAACCCATCCTCTACGGGATGACTCCGCCCCGGTCAGTGTTCTCCTATGCGGACGCCCCCACGCCCGGACCGTCGGAGACACCGACCCGTCCAAGGTAAGGACACCGATTTATATTCAGGTGATCCATTTTTACCCTTACCGATGCACCGTCTTATGGTCTTAGAATTTGTCTTCACCGATTATTACATCACATGATTCATCATTTCCAACTCTTGTCCAATCTTCTTGTCTCCACTGTCATTATTCACTAGTACTAGTAGAGTTCCTCCTTCCGGTCCAGAGGATTTTTTTCGCCCCCCACCCCCCGTCTTGCGTTCCTTCCCCTGAAAGTGTGGAATATTGAAAAAATATTAATGTCTTTACTTTTACATTTCCATGCCCTAAATACCTAAAAATATGTAATAAACCCAAAAGGGTCACCGGGTTAGACAAGCGGTTACGTCCTCTGAGTTCTCTGTGCACAAGTTAGGGACCCAACCCTTCTAGGGGACCTTATCCTTTGCCGTTGGCTGAGGTCATAAGAACGGACCTTTTAAGGTACCCGTCTTTTCAGACCGTCCGATGTCAGGTACCCCAGCGTTTCTCAACCTGTGTTGACTCGTATGTGTGTGAGTTTGTGTAATAAATTGATATCAACTAAATATTATAACACAATCAAAGTCCTTATGTCGAAGTCTAAGAAAAGGTAGTATCTAATAATATTCTACGACTTATTGTAAGGGCACGACTTGTCATTTAGAACAACGTATAGATAAAATATATAAAACATATATCACTACACATAGATAATTAGGGTTTAGGGACTAAATAGGGAAGGGGGTGAAGGGGAAACCAATGGTATTCAATAAACGGTACAAACACTCAGACAAAGACAAAACAACTTCCAGTGGACATAGTAAAAAAAAATTCTAAAGTTTACATTCACTAAAAAATATAAACAGAAAGAGACACGGAATGAACGAAGGGAATCATACTATTAGAGATCCAGGTAGGTACCACGACGTTTACCGTTATAAAGTAAATTTCTATGTTCTAAATTTCGTTTGTCTTTGATGGGAGACAGTAAAACCAATGCACCCACAATTAAATAATAAGAAATACACTAAAACAACAAAACTAGAATTCCTTCCTTCCCTTTCAGGAGGAACAGGACAGACTCAGTCGTGACTAAAGTACTAATCATCTTTCCTCACAGTTCGGACCCCCGTCCCCTGTGTTCAGTTCGTACCAGGTGTCAATCCCAGACATGAACTCACAAAAGATACAATCTGACTCTCGGTATTTGTCGAGAAGGTCCCGGTCCCTGTTTCCCTCTTTTCCACAATGAAAAAAAGGAAAATCATTGGTGTATTAAAGTAAGGGGATAAAGTGAAAATTAAAATAAGAGGATTGTAACAAGACTTTTATAAAATTTTAAACAAAAATTAACCTTATATTAACGAACGTCACAACACAACCAAAGACGGAATGTTGTTACACTTACTCGGTATTCATATGTATACCGGGGAGGGAACTTTTAAAAATTCGATTATATTTCTACTTCCTTGTCATATTACTTGTACGAAGGTAAGAAATGGGTCAAAGTCACCAACAATTGTAAAACGTTGTAAGGAGAATCAGTCTCACTCTCACAATCCCTTTTCCCATACACACCTCAGGCCGAGGAGATGCGGGTCTTCGCTTATTTGTCCGGTCCAACCACCCTTCCCTTCAAACGAAATAAAGTCTGTGACCGTCGACCCTTCCCTCCGGTTTGTAGACCGGTTTCCGTCTGAGGGGTGGGGAGGTGACCGTTGGTCACCCCGTTTTCGAAAACATCTGTCCTCTCCCGATGTACATCTTTGTCGAGTCAGTCGGGACTGTCAGTAGAAGTTAACCAGTAACTACCAGACTGGTCTCAGTAGAACCAACAAAATTCGTGTCAATGAGAAGTCAAGGTCCTAAGGAAACAGGGATAAAGAAACTCCGGTCAAGAGGCTTGACACCGTTGGATACAAGACTGTCTTACACCAGGTGACCTCTTCCCTTACCGTTTGGTGACATCATAAGAACGGAACTCTTGGGGTACTTGTCATACTTTTCCGTTTTACTGTCCTATGACTTTCTCCTTGAGGGGTCCAGTCATCCACGGGTTATACGATGACCTCTAGTCACCTCTTTATTGAGGTCTTTCTTACTTCCCTACCTCGGTTTCGTTTTTGTTATGGGGCAACACCTACACTGACCACTATCTTCGTTCCAGGCTACGACATTTCTCGTTATAACGTATCCTTCGACCTTACAGTCCAGGTACTTAGGTCCGTTTAACCTTCACCAGTTTGTTCTCTACCGTTCTCACTTACAACTGTAAGATCCTTAGTCGCTTGATTTTACCTGACCTTACCCACTTAAATTGAGTCTACCGGTAATATAGAGGATGACGTCCGTTCTTAGGGAATCTTCTTTATTTCATCGGTAGTACCAGTTGTTCTCAGGCTTTACATCATGAACCTACGTTAGAGTTTTTGCTGTCTTACTAGAGACAAGCAAAGGTTCCGTTTGGTAAGTTATAGTGTCATTAGGTTCAGACACGGGGTTGGTCATTGTGACTTCTTCGACTTGCCAAGATGCTTCTGGATGTTCTGGAAAATCTTGATTGTGGGGTTTTTCTACAGGAAGAGTAATATCCCCTGACCTTACGTTTTCATCCTTCAGTTCTTTGACCGTTTTAAACGGACCTCATCGTCCGTTTAAACCGAAACCTTATACCTTACTTCGTCCCGTTTCTGATTATCTCAAAACGGTTTTTTTACGTGACCAGTATCGTTTGTGGGAGAAGGTTGTTGTGTTCTCTTCTGAGATGTGTACCTGTAGTGGTCTACCGGTTGTGGTTTTAGTCTAACTAATATAAGAAACGTCGGTTTCTACCTCTTCGAGATATGTCAGTCGTTTTTGTTCTGGTCCTCGACTGACACCGAGTCTTGTACTTGAGGAATAACGGTGTAAGTCTGAATTTAACTTCTTTCATCCCTTTTGGTGATCTGGTAAGTCCATACTGGATTTAGTTTAGAGANTAACTAATATAAGAAACGTCGGTTTCTACCTCTTCGAGATATGTCAGTCGTTTTTGTTCTGGTCCTCGACTGACACCGAGTCTTGTACTTGAGGAATAACGGTGTAAGTCTGAATTTAACTTCTTTCACCCCTTTTGGTGATCTGGTAAGTCCATACTGGATTTAGTTTAGAGAATACTAATATGTCACTTTCACTCTTTATCTAAATTCCCTGATCTAGACTATCAGTATCACGGACTACTTGATACCTGACTCCAAGCACCGTGACATGTCCCCTGTCCCTAGTTCTGGTAGAGGCACCTTTTCTTTACGTTTTTTCGTTTTACCGACAGATCCCTCCGGAATGTTTATCGACACTTTTCTTCTCTTCGCTTTTCGTTTCCTCTTTACCTTTCCATATTCGTAGACTTACGTCTCAAGGTTTCTTATTGTTCTTCTCTATTCTTTCGGAAGGAGTCAACTAGTAACGTTTCTTTATCTCCTTTTGTTGTCTTACCCTTTCTCATGTCTAGAGAAGTTCTTTTAATCTCTGTGGTTCCCCTATAAAGTACGTTTCTACCCGAACTATTTCCTGTCTTTACCAGACCTGGATTGTCTTCGTCTTCTATAATTCTTCTCCACCGTTCTTATGTGTCTTGACATGTTTTTTCTAGAAGTGTTGGTTCTATTAGTGCTACCACACTAGTGAGTGGATCTCGGTCTGTAGAACCTTACACTTCAGTTCACCCGGAATCTTTCGTAGTGATACTTGTTTCGATCCCCTCTACTACCTTAAGGTCAACTCGATAAAACATAAAGTTTAGGACTTTCTACTACGACACTTTCACGACGTGAGTTATACGGTCGTTTAAACCTTTTGAGTCGTCACCGGTGTCCTGACCTTTTCCCGTCAAAAGTAAGGGTAGGGTTTCTTTCCGTTACGGTTTCTTAGGAGTTTGATGGCGTGTCAACGTGAGTAGAGTGTGCGATCATTTCCTTACGAGTTTTAAGAGGTTCGGTCCGAAGTCGTTATGCACTTGGTACTTGAAGGTCTACAAGTTTGACCAAAAGCTTTTCCGTCTCCTTGGTCTCTAGTTTAACGGTTGTAGGCGACCTAGTAGCTTTTTCGTTCTCTCAAGGTCTTTTTGTAGATAAAGACGAAATAACTGAACTGATACGGTTTCGGAAACTGACACACCTAGTGTTATTTGACACCTTTTAAGACTTTCTCTACCCTTATGGTCTGATGGACTGGACGGAGANGGATATATGTCCAGTCCTTCGTTGTCAATCTTGACCTGTACCTTGTTGTCTGACCAAGGTTTATCCTTTTCCTCATGCAGTTCCGACATATCACAGTGGGACGAATAAATTGCATATACGTCTCATGTAGTACTCTTTGCGACCCGACCTTCTTTGTGTTCGACCTTAGTTCTAACGGCCCTTTTCATAGTTATTGGAGTCTATACGTTTACTGTGGTGGGAATACCGTCTTTCGCTTCTGCTTGATTTCGAAGAACTACTTTCACTTTCTCCTCTCACTTTTTCAACCGAATTTCGAGTTGTAAGTCTTTTGCTTCTAGTACCGTAGACCAGGGTAGTGAAGTACCCTTTATCTACCCCTTTATCACCTTTGTCACAGTCTGAAATAAAACCCCCCGAGGATTTAGTGACGTCTACCACTAACGTCGGTACTTTAATTTTCTACGAATGAGGAACCTTCTTTTTAATACTGGCTGGATCTATCGTATAAGTTTTCGTCTCTGTAATGAAACGGTTGTTTCCAGGTAGATCAGTTCCGATACCAAAAAGGCCACCAGTACATACCTACACTCTCAACCTGATATTTCTTTCGACTCACAGCTTCTTAACTACGAAAACTTTACGCGACAACCTCTTCTGAGAACTCTCAGGGAACCTGACGTTCCTCTAGATTGGTCAGGTAAGATTTCCTCTAGTCGGGACCCACAAGAATCCTTCCTGACTACGATTTCGATTTTAAGGTCATGACACCGGTGGAGTACGGTTCTCAACTGCGTAACCTTTTCTGAGACTACGACCCTCCCTAACTCCCGTCCTCCTCTTCCCCTGCTGTCTCCGACTCTACCGACCTACCGTAGTCACTGAGTTACCTGCACTCAGACTCACTTGAGGTCCTCAACCACTACCTGTCCCTCCGGACCGCACGACGCTAAGTGCCCCAGTGTTTCTCAGCCTGCACTGACTCGCTGGTGAAAATTTAGTTTAATATAATCTGAGGAACTTACCCAGGTATCCACGGATCGGATTCGGTCAAGTAAAATTTGGGGACACAGAAGAAACATGGGTTCATGAGAAGTGTGGAAACCCAATATGAAAAATAGGGGTTTTTTAACCACGTTCTCTTAACGTAATCCGGACTTCCATCTTTTCATTACCAAGAAAAAAAAATTTTGGTGAAAGTGAATAAATTTCTTAGAACTCTAATTAAACCCCGACTAAAACACAACCACATAACTTATCCACATGACTTACTTCTAACATTACGTTATTCTACCTACGGTTGGACCGTGAATTTAAGGTGAGTCTAAGGGTCCTCATTTCGAATGTATACTTAGTACCAAGATCGTACCTGATAGTAATCTCGAATCAACCCATATTATCTCTGTATGACTGTATATACAAGAAAAGTACCTCTTAACATGTCTGAATTACGACCTTCCCTTTGGACCTTAAATTGATCAGTTCAGCAAAATGTCTATCATTTAGGACCTGTCCACGGTGGGAGGAGGGTCCGTACGTTCGGTCCCCGTCTTGACCCCAAGTTTGGGTGACGAGGTCTGCGAAGGAAGTCCCGACGAAAAAGGTGCGGTACACCTGAAGTGTTCGCGACCCTGGCTCCTCCGAAAAACAATGAGGATGGTTTACTCCGGTAAGGTCCCCTTAAAGAGGGTTGAAGGTCGCCTTCCAGTCCCCTCAAAGGAGGGTGACTGTACAAGTGACACCAAATCAACGATTCAGTACAGGTTGTCCCTCTTGTCCCTCTGTACAAGTGCCAACCTTGACTCCAATTCTAAAGGGTAGTACTTGTTACGATTTATTCTGACGTAAAGTTGTGGTCATTACCGTAGACCCGTACACAGAATGTTGGTTTTTCTTACATTACATTGTTACAAATTTTACTCGAGGGTCAAGATTTGATTAGATTATCAAAATCGAATTTACTGATTGAATATTTATCAAACTTCGTATGGTTAATACCGATACACATGGCGTCAATCTTTGTACTTATCTAAAAAATTTTATTGGTTATAACTTTACAGGACTACCCAGAAATTACAATAGTTGTAAGTCTTACACGATTACACCGTAACGGACAAAGTATCAAAGTGCACAAACAAAACAAAACTTACTTTTTATCACTTCTTCTTCCTTTACCGTTGGGTGAGGTCATAAGAACGGACCTCTTAGGGTACTTGTCTCCTCGGACCGCCCGACGTCAGGTACCCCAGTGTTCTCAACCTGTACTGAATCGTTGATTTGGTGTCACTTCCTTTTGAACATCTTTCATAGTCACTTACCTGTTCGATTCGGGTCTTACGTAAAAATATTACCATATAGATTCTAAAAAAATACAATACCCGATGGGAATACCGAGTCACTATTTCTTAATGGGAGGGTCACGTCCTCTGTGTCCAAGCTAGAGACCCAGTCCTTCTAGGGGACCTCTTCCTTTACCGTTGGGTGAGGTCATAAGAACGGACCTCTTAGGGTGTCTGTCTCCTTGGACCGTCCGACGTCAGGTGTCTCAACTTTTTCTCAACCTGTGCTGAATCACTGATTTGTCGTTTGTCGTTGTCGTTACATTCAATTGACTTTTTAATTGACTTTCCAATCAAAATACAGTACCACCACATTGAAAAATTTTTATGTAACACCTTGTATTGTTATTGTCTTATCAATAAATAACTTTACTCAAGAAACAGGAATTTACCCTTTTACACTTTAAAATGTCCCTTCTTGGGTTGGCTGCGCATGGACCTTCGGTACTACTTGCTCCGAGGTCCCGGGTAGTTGAAGTGGTACAAGGAGTGGTACAAACCCCTCTTCGACTTACCGTGTCTGGGCCTTCTGCAGTAGTCTTTACGAAAACGGACGAAACTACTTCTTCGTTGACCATTCGTGAGAAACAATACGGGACCGGAGTAAGGTCTGCCACATTTTGCCAAAAATCCTTCACTCTTTCTAATCATTTTATTTAAAAAAAAATTACTTATTTCCCTTTGGTAGCAAATGTTATCCTGTCAACTGGCTCTTCCCGGTTTTGTGTCCATACATCCAGTATATCGATGTGTCACACACCACAATTGGAAACTTAAACCAAGACTCCTAGGTACTTTCGGTCTTCTTAACCGACAATATATCATAAAGAATCTGTGACTTTTGACGCAGAAGTCCTCTGAAATTTAGAGTGGTTTTTCATACCAGTGATTGAACTTGCTATTTTGGAATCCAAAAAAGGGGGAAGAATAAATTTTGACTTTTTTTGGACTAACAAGGTAAAAGAATGAGGAAAGTAAAAGACGAAACGAAGACGTAATTGGGAGACCAGTCGGTGAGTGTAGAGGAGGAGTCTATTTGGAACGTAGGAGGAAGGACGGAGAGGTAGAGTTGGAAAATTTTGACGTGGTAGGAAGTAAACCAGAATCTTTGTGTGACGGGAAGATAGGATATAGACTATATATATATACCTTATGTTTCCAAAAAAAGGAGGAGACCTTTTATGAACGAAGTTTAATTAAAACATTCGTATACTAGATGATTGAGTCGAAAATTTTAATAAATTATAATTATTTCTTGAGATTTCTGTTATCCTTTTGTATTACTATACCAATTTATAACGAAATGAAAACAAGTACATTTACACATACAATACTTTATAGAACATTCTAACTGGTCGAACTCTTGGTCTAGTAATCTTACGACCCGTGACAAGTGTTGAGGGAAAAGAGACGACGGAAGGTCCGTGGTAAGTCCTTCTAATGGACTCTCTTGACGACTGGTGTTACCCTCTGGCCAAATGTCTACTCCTTCACCTGCTCGACATGTCTCTTCGTGGATAACTGTTTTTCCCCTTAAAGTTAATGTAGCTCAAGTGAGCTTAGGAATTCGTACCTCGTTTTCTGTTTCTACTGACTTCCTTGAACTCGACTTTGAAAGGTCAAACAGAATGAGATATAACAAAGGATCTGTAAAGGGGGGTTGGGGGTATCTGGACAACGTACGTTGAAACTAAGTGTCGAAACGAAAAAAAAAAAAAAAAACCACATAAATAAGATCTGGAAGGACGGTGAATCGTGAACATATTAGTCTGACTTTTACCCCTACTTCAACATTTAACATAACTTTTTTTTTCTCTAACGTTTATTTTTAGTTGTTTACACTTTCGGGTCCTTTTATATAGGCCATAAAGACCAAAACGACCTAAAAATGTAAAAATATATTATTTTTACGATAAAACTTTATTTCTAGTACGGCTGAGTTTACCTTATATTACCTTTCAATTTATGGATCATCAACCCCCATCAGGAGAAAAATCTAAAAGTTGAAGTATACTAAGTCTAAAGTGTCCTTTGGACTAAAAAGTGTTTGTAGCCTGTCATAAAAATTATATTAAATTGTAGTAATATATCATTTTTGATCAATATGGAATCAAAGAAAGTACGAAGATCAGTCTACAAATTTAATGACTTACTATTATGTCTTACCTTGGTTCTTATGTAACTGGTAATAGAATAAGGTCCAGATCCTTATGCTCCATTTTATCAATGTAACATATTTCGTAACATACGTCCGCTAAAAGTAACTTAGGAGGGTCGTTGGAACACTCTATCTAAAGACAATAAAGTTCTCCTTTTTTACTCAAGACCCCTCAGCTCACTAGACTCAGAGATGGTCTGGACCCTAAGGTCCGGTCCCACGGGGGAGGTCTCGTACCTACTTCTCTGGTGGCACGATAGAGACTCTTCGGAGTTTACGAATTTTCCAGTGCCGCAAAAGTAATGTAAGATTGTACTAAAACATCAGTAACTCTAAATTTTATTGAACTCCCTGTAACAACCTTGTCTTAAGTCTTTTGATATATGGTCCATTTTTTTTTATTTTTTGGTTTCTGATATGCGGTTGTTTTCAGACAGATCAGTTTCGAAAAAAACTGTTCTGCCAAAAAGATCATCAGCACATACCTACACTCTCAACTGGTATTTCTTCCGACTCACGACTTCTTAACTACGAAAGTTTGACACTACGATCTCTTTTGACCTGTCGTTCTTCTAGTTTGGTCAGTTAGGATTTCCTTTAGTTGGGCATTATAAGTGACCTTCATGACTACGGCTTCGACTTCGAGGTTATGAAACCGGTGGACTACGTGTCTTGACTGAGTAAACTTTTCGGGGACTACGACCCTTTCTAACTTCCGTCTTCTCTTACTGTCTCCTACTCTAACAACCAACCGTAGTAGTTGAGTTACCTGTACTCAGACTCGTTTGAGGCCCTCTACCACTTCCTGTGCCTTCGGACCGCACAACGTCAGGTACCCCAGTGTTTCTCAGCCTGTGTTGAATTCTCTGACACGAGTCCGTGGCGGGTACTCCATTCGTCCCGTTCATTCTAAGGACGAAAAAATATTCTCGATTTCAAGTCCTTTCGACTTCGTTGTCAGGTTCCAGGGTGTGTTCCTGTTCTTAGGTGTAGACCGAGGAAAAGGATGAAGGTTCAAGTTGTAGTGTACGTCACACTTTTGGTCTCAGTGGTACACCCCTCTTATGACCCTAGTAGAACTGACAGTAATTTGGTTATGAATGTCAGTGACCATACACGGTCCGTGAAGATTTGACCCCTTTTGATCCTCCCGTCCTGTCTGTTCCTGTGACGGGAGCCTGAAGGGACCACCATGTCACCTATTCTTAGGTGGACGGTCACGTCCCCTGGGTCCAAGTTAAGGACCAGATCCTTCTAGGGTGTACGCCGTGTCGTGGGATTCGGGACCTCAGTTTTGATGACTCGGACGTACGACGTTACTGTTCGGTCTCTCGGATCCCGGATACGGGAGTCGTTCTCTTCGGTGGCGTTTCTCTTCGGGGGGGTGACGTTCCTTTCATGGGGGGAGAGTGGTGTCGATCTCTTTCGGGTACGTTTCGTTACTTCTGGGTCGCGTCGGTTTTTATTTTTACAATTTGGATATTATACATATATTTTTTTTCTTACGACGGGAGGACGTGGAATCAAGACACTCTCGGTCCTAGTCCTTCCGTACAGATGTAAGACACCCTTCGTCTTGACTCCTGGAGACTCTACCATGGGCGCTCGATAGTCTTTCTGTTCTTCCCCCACGGATGCACCTCTAGTCCCGTCTCGACTGGTTAGTGTCTCCTGCACGGGAGGTTCCGCCCTCGTGACCCTCTCGAGTTCCCTTCCTGTATGTCTACCATTGACGACGTCGTAGATTCACGTCTTAGTGTCCCGAAACCCGTCCCTTCTTTACACTTAATACAAACTTTTTGAGTCGGACCGAACACACACATCTTACCTCCCGTTCTCCTCGTCTTCCTTCCTAAGGTCAATTCTCCGACAGTGCTACCAGGTCCGCTCTGTTCTCCCACCGAGCTTGAGACGTCTACCAGCTCCTCAACCGGGAGGAGCAGACTGGAGAAATGAGGTGAGGCCGGGACGGAACAGTGGTCGAGAGACTGTAGCAAAATTGATGTAAATAAGAAAACGAGACGAATTTCCGTCTAAACTCTTCTGGCCCTCTCACTTTTATCAAAAGTTCTAATTTTTGTTTTTGATAAAGGACTCACGGAATACAACTGGACTGTATAGGGTTAGACAAAGTAGGTATCACAGATATTTCTCTCCTCACCTTAGATCGTGTAAGATGTACCGTGGCGTCGATCCTGAAACAAGGAGAGACCAAGTTCTTTATAATCACTACTATCACTTTTGAGAGAATATTATAGAAAGGACAAAAACTCTTGTTGAGTCACTACTAGAGACGTCAACTGTCAACTACGGAACCGGTAGTGTCAACCCTACTAAAACACAAACATTAGTCTATCAAGTTTGCTATGACTTACGAGACATTGTCCGTACAACGTGATGGCCGGAAACTCCGTCCAAAAATTTTTAATAATAATAGGAATAAGACCCGAAGGGACCACCGAGTCTGACATTTCTTAGACGAACGTTACGTTTTCTGAGTCTAAGTCAAGGACCCAACCTTTTTAGGGCACCTCTTCCCTTACTAGTGCGTGGGGTTATAAGACCATAAGATGTCTATTTTGTGGTTTCACATTGAAAGGTTCCAATGTGTTTACCCTTCGTGACTCTGGTATTAAACTCAGGTCAGTTAGATCGGGGTCTTAGACGGGAAGTCCTTTTATTAATAACTTCATTTGTGGTGATCTAAGAATTGGTAGTATCTCCTTAAAATTCTCGAAAGTAATAACGTAGCTAGGAGTTTTGAGGTCCTCCACCTATTCCATCCGTAACAATAGGGTAAAATGTCTACTCTTGTGACTCAACATCTTCAATGGGGTGAACGAGTTGAATTACATTCATCGCAGACTCATTACTGATTGAAAATTTGAAAAACTCACTCCGTCCCACGAAGAGTAATTTGGATATTAAAGGATTAAGTTATTAATTATGGACATCGGATTAGTTTTAGAAAAAGAGTAAAATTTTATATATATATGATATATAGTATATATACCTTCAGTAATTATAAATATTGTAACTTTAATACACATTAATATGGAAATTACCCCGAAGGGGCCACCGAGTCACTATTTCGTAGGTGGACGTTTCGTCCTCTACGTCCTATGTACCCAAACTAAGGACCTGGTCCTTCTAGGGGACCTCCTCCTTTACCGTTGGGTGAGGTCATAAGAACGGACTTCTTAGGGTACCTTTCTTAGGGTACCTGTCTCCCCGGACCGCCAGATGTCAGGTATCCCAGTGTTTCTCTGCACTGACTTCGTTGAATCGTTCGTGCGTATTTTCTATTTTTTCGTGTAAGAAACCTTATATTTATATACTGATGACTTTTTAGACTACACTTATCATACAGTAGACCCTTGATACTTATTCCTATTTTTTCAAATAGTATATGACTTTAAAACTCTTTTATAAAGAACCTGTCTTTTTACAGCTTCTGATGTTTAACGTACACAACTAGCAACATGCAACATTAGAGTCCAATTAGAAAAAATCTCGTCCGCTGTAACAGTGTACGTGAAAATCCCTGTTATTGGTCTTTTCAGCGATCTACCGTGATCATAAGAATCACGAGATTATTGGACAAGAAAGTACTTGAACTCTCACTGTTTTGTGCTTATTTTATGCATCTCTCGTAATCAGGGTTATTACGACATTGAAACAGTTTTAACAAAGAGTTTCCCTTTCTTGACTACTATTTTAGATAACGTCAAGCATGGTAAAGTACTTGGGGTTTTAAGTCCCTCGTTAGAGCCCCTCAGGAAAAAATGTTTCGTCGTAAGGACGCAAGTAAGTAAGTGAATGTTTATAAATAACTCACAAATCTTTCACTGTCCTAGAGTCACTTCAAGACCAATAAAAGTGTGACTTCATTACTGAATAACTTTCATTGTCGCACCTGAAACGTGATCATTGTCGACTGAGGAGATGAATGACCCAGTAGAACTCACTTTCACTTTCACTTCAGAGAGTCAGTACAGGCAGAGAAACGTTGGGGTACCTGATATAACGGGTGGTCCGCGGAGACAGGTACCCTAAAAGGTCCGTTCTCATGACCTCGCCCAACAGTAAAGGAAGAGGTCCCCTAGAAGGGTTGGGTCCCTAACTTGGGTCCAGAGGGTGTAACGTCTGTCCGCGAAATGGTAGACTCGGTGGTCCCTTCGGGGTCAGTAGAACTCATTTTCATTTAATAATAATAATAGTAAGGACAAAAAACTCTACTCTTCTGATTTCGTGTCTTTGTCACTGACATACTTTTATGAAACATGTTGGTACGAGACATACACTTATGATAATGATGGAGTTCTTATAGTCTTTGATAAAGACCATCTCATTGTAAATGTATTATCTTGTAATTCAAGTCAAGTCAGCGAGTCAGTACAGACTGAGAAACACTGGGGTGCCTGACGTCGTGTGGTCCGAAGGGACAGGTAGTGGTTGAGGGCCTCGAATGACTTTGAGTACAGGTAACTCAACCACTACGGTAGGTTGGTAGAGTAGGAGAGAACAGGGAAAGAGGAGGGCGGAAGTCAGAAAGGGTTGTAGTTACTCAGTCAAGAAGCGTAGTCCACCGGTTTTATGACCTCGAGGTCGAAGTCGTATGTTATGTCATTTGGTATGTTATTTGTACATAACTCCAGACGGAGTAGTGTTCACTGGTACTCTGGTAAAGAATCACATCAACAAGGGGCGGAGTTGTATACAGAACCTTTGTAGTAGTCTTAGTTTTACTTCGTCTGTCTAGGCTTCACAAAACCGTCTTCCTATGACTTTCATACAGACCCCATACATCCTTGGCCACACAAATATATATTTTGCAATAAAGTTACGTAGAACGTCCTTCGGGTGGAGCAGAGAATGGTCGGGGTGAAGACGTCAACCAAAACGAGGGTCGCGTGTCGTGAAGGAAAGTCTACGAGTAAGACTTACTTGTACTATTCTTACGAATAAAGGAGGACCTGCAACGATTGATTATGTCGTTTTTATTTAGTCTTATGAGAGAAGTGTAAAACATTATTATCTTCATATTTACTACTACCGAACAAATCCTTCAACGCGAGAGACATGAAGGGAGTTCAATCGAAAAATGTACACTAGACAAATAAGTCAAGAATAAATACCTTCACCCACAATGTATGCTCACAGTACCCACTATGTCTCTAAGACTAAGATAAACGTGTTTTACAATATGACAGGTCGGGAAACCTACGTTCATAATTTCCAACCCACAGAGGGAAATGACCTCAAGGTGTGTGTCGACACGAGAGACAGACACGACCACGATACCGTCGACTAATAGATTATCGAGTGACTTCTGCAATTTCTGCCAAAGATCTTTGACGGACGAGACTGCTACTGTGAGCCCAGAGTAACGAACGGAAGGACGGTCGGTTAGTGTATCGATTCTTGAGTTCGTTTATGTACGGTGTTGTTTGTTTGTTTTTTTTTGGGAACTAAAATTTTTCAACAAAACTTTTATGTTCTAAAGGTCCCGAAGGGACCACCATGTTACCTACTCTTAGACGGACAGTTACGTCCCCTGTACTCAAGCTAGCGACCAGGACCTTCTAAGGTGTACGGAACCTCGTTAATTCGGACGCGGTTCATTTCTAAGGTACACGACGTTTACTCTGTGTTGTGTCGGTTTCTTTGTTTATTTATAATTTTTTTCTTTTTTTTCGTCAGAGTCCTTTGTTAGTACCACCGTTTAAAGTTAGACTGAGACTCTTTGAAGGGTTCGTTCTATCTAAACACAGAGGGAGAACGAGATGGAAGTGAAGTCCAGGAAAAAAAAAAAAAAATTACAAGTCAAGTGAAGTCAACAACTCAACACAGACTGAGAAACGCTGGGGTACTTAGGGTCGTGTGGTCCGGAGGGACAGGTAGTGGTTTAGGACCTCGAGTGAGTTTGAGTACAGGTAGTTCAGCCACTACGGTAGGTCGGTAGAATAGGACAGTAGGGGAAGAGGAGGACGGGGGTTAGGGAGGGTCGTAGTCCCAGAAAAGGTTACTCAGTTGAGAAGTGTACTCCACCGGTTTCATGACCTCAGAGTCGAAATCGTAGTCAGGAAGGTTACTTGTGGGTCCTGGTTAGAGGAAATCTTACCTGACCAACCTAGAAGAACGTCAGGTTCCCTGAGAGTTCTCAGAAGAGGTTGTGGTGTCAAGTTTTCGTAGTTAAGAAGTCACGAGTCGAAGGAAGCGTCAGGTTGAGAGTGTCGGTATGTACTGGCGACCTTTTTGGCATCGGAACTGATCTGCCTGGAAACAACCGTTTCATTACAGAGACGAAAACTTATATGATAGATCCAACCAGTATTGAAAGGAAGGTTCCTCATTCGCAGAAAATTAAAGTACCGACGTTAGTGGTAGTCGTCACTAAAACCTCGGGGGTTTTTATTTCAGACTGGGACAAAGGTGACAAAAGGGTAAAGGGTACTTCACTACCCTGGTCTACGGTACTGGAAGCAAAAGACTTACAACTCGAAATTCGGTTGAAAAAGTGAGAGGAGAAAGTGAAAGTAGTTCTCCGAAAAATCAAGGAGAAGTGAAAGACGGTATTCCCACCACAGTAGACGTATAGACTCCAATAAATACAAGAATTACAATGTAAAAATAAATAAAAATAAATAAAAAACCGTCACGGTTCTCAGTACTTCCTGGAATCAAGGGACTGATCCCTACCTTGAGGTGGGGGACGTCACCTTCGTACCTAAGAATTGGTGACTTGGTGGTTCCTTTAGGGGGGAGTAAAGTCCAGAATCAAGGTTAAGATTCACAAACGTCGTCAGAGAAAGAACTTGATATAGTATAAATACGTTGAAAAAAGGGATGAAACGTACACTTGGGTCGATAAAAGGGACCCGTTTATCTGTTTTCTGTTTTTCTCAGACGTCGGGGTTGGAGAAATATCTCGTAGTTGGGTTGATCTCGTTCCTGGAAGGAAATAGATTGTCAATACGTCTCGTCCGTCAGGAACTTGTCGACAACTACCCAACTAGGTTTCGTTTAGGTAACACATGAGGAGTCCCTCCCCTCCTTCCGTTCAGGCAACGGTCGGGTGGTACCCGTACTACCCTTCTATCTGTGTAGGTTCGACCGAGAAGTTCGGTTGTTCTGACCGACTCTTGACTCACTTATGTCACTTTACCTTCCATGTACCTACGTTAGTTTAATAATGTTTCTTCTTTGTCAGTTCCAGCGAAATTTCTGTACTTTTTATTCGTAAAGATGTGGGAGGTGTTAGTACCCCTAACTTGTCAATCATAAGAACGAGTAGAAAAGAGAAGTCACATCTAAACAGAAAAATACGCATACCAAAAACAACACTAAAAGAAGTAAAAATGGTGGAAACAAGGTCTACGGACAGTGGAAGTTGTAAAACGACGGAACGAACTTATAAAGTTTTGTTAAAACTTTGAGGAGACACCGTGTAAAAATAAACTTTTCTTACAAACTAAATCTTTTATGTTTCGGTCACGGGATGAAAGACACGTAGCCCCGATTTGTCCTTCATCCGTTGTTTTGTCCAATGGAGGGCTGATCACTTACTCTGTGACTGGTGTTGGTAAACGAATCGACGGAACGATTCTGACCCTTTCAGGAACCCGTTTGTCTTGTCCGACCAGTGTGACGGGAGTTCGGGTGATAGTCTTTCTGAGGGGATCTTAAGTACTTTATTCGACTCTATTTTAATTTTACGAACTTAGTGTTCCAAATAACTTATTTAAATAAACAAATTTCATCAATAAATAAACAGACACGACCCAGAATCAACATCGTGTACCCTAGATGAAGGACCTGGTTCCTAGCTTGGGTCCCTGGTGACGTAACCCACCAGGTAATCCGTGACCTGGTGGTCCCTTCAGGTACTTATTTAAATTTTGTCTACCCTTATTTGTCTCCCATTCTGTCTGAAGGGATCACCAGGTCACCAATTCTAAAGTGAGTGGGTCAAGTTCGTGGGTCCAAGTTAGGGACCAGTCCCTTGGTTCTAGGGTGTATGGTGTTGATTCTGGATTACACGGGTTTTATTTATTTATTTATAACTACTTCCTACGACAGTGACACTCCTATCCGACTTTTAACCCACTTTCTCGGTGTCGAGTAAAAGAGAGACAGAGAGAGAGTAGAAGTAAAGGACGACGACCATACCAGTGTTCCAGGTCTCGACTCCCACTTGTTCCCGTGAATCGGAGACCTCTTCCTTTACCGTTGGGTGAGGTCGTAAGAACGGACCCTTTAGAGTATCTGTCTCCTCGGACCACCCGATGACAGGTGTCCCAACGTTTTCTCAACCTGTGCTGAATTGGTGATTTGTTGTTGTTCCCCTGAGTCATCCGACTTCAATAGACCTCGGTCGTGTACGAAAGAGAAAGGTTCTCTACCTTCCTACCCATAAGACCGTGTTGACTTTGAGTGGTTATTGAACGACTCCTTGATACTAATTAGACACTCAAGCCGTCTCCAGTACGTCGTATTTCTACTATGTACTAGACACGACATAAGTATAACATCCAAACTGACCAAGAAAGTAAGAAACGACAGGTGTTCATCGTGAGACCAAACAAGGTAAGAAAAAACAGACAAATAGTCTGTATACACCGAAGGGACCACCGAGTCTTCCATTTCTTAGACCGAAGTTATTTCCTCTGGACCGAAGTTAGGGACCCAGACCTTCTAGGGGACCTCTTCCCTTACCGTTGGGTGAGGTCATAAGAACGGACCTCTTAGGGTACCTGTCTCCTCGGACCACCCGATACCCCAGTGTTTCTCAGTCTGGGTTGACTTCGCTGATTGTGAAAGTGAAAGTGAAGTAGTTTGTATACGAGACAAATTGAATTGTCTAAAGACTGAATCGTGTAAACGATAGAAAGGAGTTGTACAAAATACTCAAAGTAGACAATAAGACGAACAAATATAGTGATCAATAAAAGTCTTCTTAACTTCTAAGAGTTTATTATACCGTGTTGGTGTAATATCTTCACTGTCATCGAGGGTAAATTTCAAATCCTGGTTATATATGGTTAAACAACAACGATGACAACGACAAATCAATTATTCAGTACAGGATGAGAAACGATGAGACACCTGATTTGGGGTGGTCGGAGGAGACACGTAACGTAAAGGGTCCGTCCTTATGACCTTACCCATCGGTAAAGGAGGAGGTCCCTAGAAGGGTTGGGTCCCTAGTTTTGGTACAGAGGACGTAACCGTCCACCCAAGAAATGGTGACTTAGTGGTTACCGTGAGTTCCTTTTTATACAAAATCCCTTTCTTCCCTTATCTAGGTCATCAACATTTCAAGATCCTGTATGGTTGTACTGTACCTTCTACCGGATCTAATCCGTCTTCTCTTTTCGTCGTCGATGTTCTGAATGAACCCATCTTCATTCCCGGGAACGTGTCCCTTGCTCCATTCCCCTCCGACCCACTATTTTCATCCCGGTCTCCAACACTTCTAGTCAACGTGTGTCGGTAAGAGTTTTCGGTCAGGTTTTAGGGTCTTCGTGTGTCCTGGAACGATTTTTATAAAAGGGTAAGACTGAGTAGGTTAGTCTTAGGGACCTCTTTCTCGGAACCTTATACGAACGGTCCGTGGAGACCTCTGAGACTACATCTTCCCAGGTCTTTGGTGACTTGATATAGTCTATTATGTGACCTATAAAAAAAAAATTGGTAGAAAGAAAGAATTGATAAATCTGTAAAAAATTTAAAGAAAAATGACGCGACCTAGAAGTAACCACGTGCACCCGAAAGAGATCGACGTTACTCGCCCCCGATGAGAGGACGCACCAAGAGCCCGAAGTCAACAACGTTTCGTGTCTGAGGTCCGTACCTTCAAAGTCCTCAACGTCATGAACCCGAGTTGTCAACACCGTATACTCGAATCAACGAGACGCCGTACACCCTAGAAGGGTCTGGTCCCTAGCTTGGGTACAGGGGACATAACTGTCCGTCAAAGAATAGGTGACATGATGGTCCCTTCAGGGAATTGGTAGAAAGAACGGTGGTTCACGAGTAGTTGACTGACGATCCATCGGGTCCTATCTTATAGTGGATCATGAAAGGAAAAACCACCCGTACACCAGTAGACCTGCACACGATAAAGTAAATCACCGACTCGATAATTTCGGGTCATCACTTCGTGAGCCTACTTAAATTGGAGACCCCTTCTCACACCACTGTGATAAGTGTATGGTTATTACAACCTAAAAGTCTAATTAATCTACTGGTATCTCAACGGTCCGAGGGTTCCTCAACCTGGAACCTGTTCTCTTTACCTTTATTTTAAACTACCAATAAATGTTCAAAGTGATGAGACAAAAGTCGGTCTGGAGTGGTTTTTCTCCTTTTTCATTTCTGTCTCCTTTGAAATCCGTGTTACTACTCTCGAACGACCCGGTAGTACTGGGAACTCAAACTGGAAGGACAGAGGTATCAGGTTGATTGACAGAGTACTTCGAGATCAACCGTCATTGAACCGAACCAACACTTACAACAGGAATATATCCGTTTCAGTAAGTCTCCCGTTTACACCTGAAAGTTCCTAGACTCCCTTGACGGAACAATCTTACAAGGGTAATAAAGGAGAAAAGTAGACATGTATGGGTTGGTGTGTGGGACGAAGTAGAAGACGGTGGTTCTAAGGATAAGGAGAAAGGAACCGGACCTGTAAACGGTGAAGGAGGTCTAGAATAAACAAAGAAACGAAAATAGTGTAGACAGGGAGTAGGATCAAGTCGGACGAAGACTAGTACACAAAGAACCGTAAGGGTTCGTAAAGGTCTTTACTACATCACAAAGATGACGTAATCTTGGAACTCCAATGTCCTCCTTAACTTAACTCCTACAACTATAAAAAGGTTATGTTAATGAGAAGTCAAGTACCCAGGTCATTGTGGTCACTTAAAATTTTCCACTTGTTCAAAATGTCTACGAGACTTTTCATGACAAAGGGGGAACCCGGGTTTACTGCAAATCAGTCTTTACCTTTGTGGTCGAAACCAGTTATACGATTCCATTATTGTACATTCCTCCACTCAAACCACGGTGAACATTCAATAAGTAGAAGGGTGGAGGAACGACGACGACGACGACGACGACGACGACGACGATTCAGCGAAGTCAGCACAAGCTGAGACACACTGGGGTGTCTGTCGTCGGGTACTCCGAGGGGGCAGGGACCCGAAGAGGTCCGTTCTTGTGACCTCACCCAACGGTAAAGGAAGAGGTTACGTACTTTCACTTTCCACTTTCACTTCAGCGAGTCAGCACAGACTGAGAATCGCTGGGGTACCTGACACCGGGTGGTCCGAGGAGGCAGGTACCCTAAAAGGTCCGTTCTCACAACCTCACCCCACGGTAACGGAAGAGGTAGGGTGAAGGAATGGATGACCCTTTAGTATCTCATGTAAGACAACGGTTAAACTTTACAAAAAATTAATAAGTGAGGTAGGAAAAGGTAACCCAGTGTATAGTCCTCACTCCCCTTCCTGAGTTTAGTCTGAGGAATCCGAACTGAGAATTTTTGGTACTGACATCGTAAAAGCTGTTTTAACATTTGGAGAAATTCGGAGTAAAAATAGGAGACATTTTACCCCTATTATAATCGTAACTGAAGTATCCCTACAACACTAACGACTAATAATATTAGGTACCATTCGTGGATTGTGTCACAGACCGAGTAGTATTCATGAGTTCTGTGAAGTCAGTGATTATAAAGAGGTTCAAAACAACTGTTTATAAGACGGAGTATCGTGTTTTAATAGTACTTAATATTTCCTTAAAAACCATTTTTACACAACAATACTTATACTAGTGACACTATTCTGATTTTTTTTTCTCTTCTGATTTTTGTCTTAGTCACTTGACTTAATTTGATAAGTACTGAAAACTATATTAAATCAGGTTATACAAGGAATAAATACTGAGAATATCGGAAAACTTGTATCCAACGGTAGTATCCAACTAGAACGTCACTGACGGACCACGGTTTTTTGTCTGATTCAGTATTTAGGACTGTTTTAAACGGTGGATACTAGTACTCTTTTTTTAAAGCATTCCAGACGATTAAAATTAGAAGATGAGATTTTTTCCACAGTGTTGTCGTTCATAAACAAACTATGTTTTGCAGTTTGAGACTAGGATACATATGGTTTAGTAAGTCACTCCTTTTACAGAATTGAAATTATTTTACGTGTACTATTTTCTAAGTCTCATTTATTCCTACATTTTCGTCTTCCTTTTAAAGGGATGGGGGTGGGCGGAGGAAAGGTGAGGGTCTCCCTCAATTCCGACTGTTAATAAACAAATAGAAAGGCTTGTACAAAACATTGAACATAAGACCATATATAAGGCCTTCGAGACATCAAGTCGAGCCGGAGTCACAAGACGGTTTAAGACGACAAACCGAAATAGAAACCGGACACCTTCTAACTTCCCATTTTACGGTTGAATGACAGCTGGGACCGTACGAACCAGAAGACGAACGTGTTAATAGTCGATGTAGCCCCCCAGACGTTAAAGGATGAAACTTCGGTTCAGATCGAAGAAAAGACAAAAACATTTCAAAAAACATTTATTTCAAAACATTTATTTCATAATAACGTTGGGTACTGTGAGTAAACAAGTCCATTAATAGATATCGATGAAAGTTTGATCCTCCGTATCAACTCATCAACGTTGTCTTTAACCGGACTCTTCGGATTTTATGAAGGACAGACCGGAAAATACCTTTTACAAACGGTAGAGACTAAGTTGATAGTGGTATCGATTAGTCGTACTCTGGTAGATAGGTGTGTTCCACTCAGAAAAAAATTTGATTAATTAATTAATTAAAACGACACGGCTCAGAATCAACACCGTGTACTTGACAATCACCCTCGTACACCCTAGATCGAGGGACTGCTCCCTAGTTTGGACCCCGGGAACGTAGTCGACGAGTCAGAATCGGTGACCTGGTGGTCCCTTCGGGGAGTTGTGTTCAGTAACTAACCGTAGTATACTTGTTAGTGAAAATTTGTATCCTCAGTAGAATCTACATTAAATAATAAAAACAAACGAATAAAGAAAAGAAAAAAAAAAAAACCTACATTAAAACTCTCTTGGTAGTGGGGTTCACAAAATACACCTTTAAGAAAGTCAATTTCAAATATAAACAGTAACGTTTTCTTTTTACAACTTTATTGAGCACATGTTCGACAATCCTAACACTTATTTTCGGTAGTAAATCTTAAAGTTTATCAATTCATTTACTTCGTTATCTAGTAGTCACGTTTATAATTCTGACTCAAACTATTGAAATCCTTTCTAATTTTTCAGGAAAAACTTAGGTGTTAACAAATAAATTTTTGATTCATAATTGTGTTCCCGTCGTTACCTCTAATCTCTCTTAATTTTAAGATCCTTGACATTTCAACAAAGGATGTCGAGTTTGCCATTTCTCTGAAGGCACATAGAGCTTGCCATTTCTTAGACGGATGTCACGCCCTCTGGTCCTAAATTAGGGACCCAGTTCTTCTAGGAGACCTCTTCTCTTACCGTTAAGTGAGGTCATCAGAACGGACCTCTTAGGGTATCTGTCTCCTCGGACCGCCCGATGTCAGGCACCCCAACGTTTCTCAACCTGTGCTGACTCGGTGATTGTGTGATTGTGTTCATCTCAGACTTCACTTACTCGTTTTATAGGAAATTCTTAAAATTAATAGGCAGTAAATTAAGGTTGACCCGGTACTAGTAAAGTTCCTTTTTTTTAACAAATCCTTAAGGAAGTGTAGAAGAGTTTTACTTAGTTTACGTGTTGCAGTCGAAACAATAGTCAAGTCTGAAAGGTCTCTTTCTTTTGAGGTCCTGAAGGGACGACCAGGTCACCAACTCTTAGACGACCGGTCACGTCCCCTGTATCAAGGTGGGGACCAGACCCTTGTAGGGCGAACGGTACCCCGTTGATTCGGTCGCTCGGTGGTCATGACTTCAAACTCTCGAGATCCCGGACACGGCTTTGTTTTCTTTGGTGGTGCCATTCTTCGGGTACGTGGCGTCACTTCTCATCGGGGGCGAGCGGTGTTGACCTCTTTCGGGTGCACGCTGTCACTTCTGGGTCACGTCGATATTTATTTATTTTTTGAAAAAATTTCTTCTTTTTGAGGGTTTAGTGTATATTGTTGTATATATGTGTGTATTCTTTCTCACGTATCTTCATGTGAAAATCACATGTCTTTATGTGACATATCTTCATGTCTCTTTTTCCTCGTCGGCGTGTGAAACAAGAGTACGAAGATTGAAGTTTTCCCGCCCGAGGTGTCTACTTGGGGCTCTGGTAATACGAGTCTCTTCATTCGGTCGGTATTTTCCTGGTTATGACATCACAAAGTAAATATACTTCAGGGATCTCATCTGTCTAAGTATGTTTACCCTTCCTCTTACCGCCAACGGTCCTCGACACCTCTTTCTCCTAACCCTACAATCACAAATTATCCATGTCTTAAAGTCAAAATGTTCTACTATTTTCAAGACCTCTACCTACCCCCACTACCGACGTGTTGCTATACTTACATGAATTCCGGTGACTTGACATATGAATGGGTTTACCGATTCGATCATTTCAAATCCAATACACATAAAATATTTCTCGGATACTCTGATGGAACTCTTCTGTTAGGACATATCGAGACTCAGATGACGTAGTTTTTTTAATTTGGCTCGAAGAACTTTATTAAGGATAAGTAACGGTCGGTAAAAGTCATTGACTTTATTTTTAAACCTCTCAACTGGTTAGATATTTAGGATCCATGTTTCAAGGAAGATCTTTTGTACAAAAATTCTTTACTGAAGGACTTAACATAAGACGAGGTTACTTTCTTTCCTTCCTTCCCTTCCTCCCTCCTTTCCTCAAACGTCTTATTCTTGTTTTAAACCCCGGGAAGGAAAAGGAGACATAAAGATATGAGAGAGAGTATAGATATAGATAGATAGATATATATACATCTCTCTCTCTCTTTTTATGTACATAGTCAAGTCAAGTCGAATCAACGAGTCAGAACAGGTTGAGAAAGGCTGGGGTACGTGATGTCGTGTGGTCCGAAGAGACAGGTAGTGGTTGAGGGTCTCGAACAAGTTTGAGTACAGGTATCTCAGCCACTACGGTAGGTTGGTAGAGTAAGACAGTAGGGGAAGAGAACGGAAGTTATAAAGGGTCGTAGTCCCAGCAAAGTTTACTCAGTCGAAAAGTGTAGTCCACTGGTTTCATAATCACGAAGTCGAAGTTGTAGTCAGGAAGGTTACTTATAAGTCCTGACTAGAGGAAATCCTAACTGACAAAACTAGAGGAACGTCAGGTTCTCTGAGAGTTCTCAGAAGAGGTTGAGGTGTTGAGTTTTCGTAGTTAAGAAGCCGCGAGTCAAAAGAAACATCAGCTTGAGAGTGTAGGTATGTACTGATGACCTTTTTGGTATCGAAACTGATCTATCTGGAAACAACCGTTTAATTATGGATACGAAAAATTATACGACAGACCCAACCAGTATCGAAAAGAAAGTTCCTCGTTCGTAGAAAATTAAAGTACCGACGTCAGTGGTAGACGTCACTAAAACCTCGGGGGGTTTTATTTTAGAGAGTGACAAAGGTGACAAAGGGGTAGATAAATGGTACTTCACTACCCCGGTCTACGGTACTAGAGGCAAAAGACTTACAACTCAAAATTCGGTTAAAAAAGTGAGAAGAGAAAGTGAAAGTAGTTCCCCGAGAAATCAAGAAGAAGTTAAAGACGGTATTCCCACCACTGTAGATGGTAGACAAACCTTCGACAGTTTGTCCTCTACCTTTCTCACTTATGACTGTAAAATCCTTAGTCACTTGATTTTAACTGAGCTTAGCTGTTTAAATTGAGTCTACTGGTAACTTAAATGATCATACCCGTTCTTAGGGAATCTTCTTTACCTCATTGGGAGTTATCAGTTGTTTTCTCAGGTTTTACGTCAATAACCCACGTCAGAGTGTTTGCTGTCTTACTAGAGACAAACAAAGGTTCCGTTTGGTAAGATAGTGTCATTAGGTTCAGATACAGGGTTAGTCATTACGACTTCTTCGACTTCAACTTTTCAAGATACTTCTGGAAGTCCTGGAAGATCTTGATTGTGGGTTTTGTCTACAGGAAAAGTAATGTCCCCTGACCTTACATTTCCATCCTTCAGTTCTCTATGGACCTCATTGGCCGTTTAAACCGGAACCTCATGTCTTACTTCGTCCCGTTTCCGATTGTCTCAAAACGGTTCTCTTGCGTGACCAGTATCGTTTGTGGGAGAACGTTGTTGTGTTCTCTTCTGAGTTGTGTACCTGTAGTGGTCTATCAGTTATGACTTTAGTCTGACTAATATAAGAAACGTCGGTTTCTACCTCTTCGAGATATGTCAGTCGTTTTTGTTCTGGTCCTCGACTGACACCGAGTCTTGTACTTGAGGAATGACGGTTTTAACTTCTGTCATACCTTTTGGTAATCTGGTAAGTATACTGGATTTAGTTTAGGGAATGGTAATATGTCACCTTCACTGTTTATCTAAGTTCCCTAATTTAGACTATCTGTCTCTATGTATATATATATATATGTGTATGTATATTCCTCCCTACCTCCTTCCTTCTTTCCTTCCTCTCCTTCTACTTTCCTTCCTTTTTTTCTACAATAATTTCTACGGTCACCCTTAAGGGACCACCAGGTCTCCAATCCTAATCCTAAGGTTCAAGAGTGACGACTCCCGGACCCAAGTTAGGGATCAGTCCCTTGATTTTATGGTGTCGGTGTGTCATTTTTTTTTTTTTTTTTTTTTTTCGGTGTGACCAACTTTTAGTCGGTGTGACTAAAAGGACAACTTTTACACGCTATGACACTGTGTCTAGACGAGCGGACGACTGGGACGACACCTGGGTCAAGGACGTGGTACTCCCATCAGAGATTTCTATACTGATCATGTAAACATTGTTATAACCTTCAATTCTTATTCAGACCTTGCTTCAAGTAAGAGCCAAAGTTGACTTATAACTAAAAATTGACGGTCGTAAAATCTTAAGTCGGTTTAATACTTAAACTACAACTTCGTATATATCTTAGTACACATAAAAATTTTACATGTACTTACTCTGGTTTCATAAGGATAATATAAATAAAAAATCACTCAGTATATAGAACCGATAGGGAGGTATAGTCCTATATGATAAGTCTCCATAAATAGGTTCTCTCTATTTAGGACACAGGTGTAGTCTGAAGTTGTGGCTACAAGTGTCGAAGTGAGCGTCATCGAAGTTCGATCTTTGTGGTAGGTCACTGATCGTTGTCCATTTACCGATTTACTGCACATATCGTAATCATGTTACCTTATGTTTAGTTGTTAATTTTTTTTTTTCTTGAGAACTATGTTTGTATCTATTTAGAGTCTTATAAGTACAACTTAATTTCTTCGGTCTGTTGGTTCCTATAGATGTTATGACATATTGAGGTAAATATATTTTAATATTTTTACGTTTGGTTGGATATCCTTATTTTTTGTTTTACGACCACCGGACCCTTGACCCTTACTGCTCCTTCTTATTCTTCCCCTCTTTAGTGTCTCTGTGTTTTATTTACTTTAAAAATAGTTAATTTTTATTTTTATTTTAAATTTTATCTATCTTTAGACAACTACTATAAGTGAGGAAGTGACGAGTGTGGACACGTACACACGTGCTGAGAAAACACTGGGGTACCCGACATCGGATGGTTCGAGGAGACAGGCACCCTAAAGGGTCCGTTCTTATGACCTCACCCAACGGCAAAGGAAGAGGTCCTCAAGAAGGGATAGATCTCTAACTTGGGTACAGAGGATCTAACCGTCCACCTAAGAAATGGTTGACGCGGTGGAAAAACCATTACACACACCGTTTATAAAGGAATTAAAACAACGAACAAAAAATTTTTTGATAAAATACACTATAAATCGGTGTGTCTTTGGAATGTAAAAATAGTTTAATTTACACATAGAAAAAACCAAAACCGAACACGAGGACACGAGACGAGTCTTTATTCGGGTTGAAGTTTTAATATATAAATATTAAGAGTGTACAAAATAAGATCGTAAAAATAACAAAATATAAGATATACTTTAAGACAGTACTTAAATAAAACCTTATTCCGTTTTTAATTTTGTTAAAAGGGGGGATTTATCAACTTAGTCGTGGTAAATAACTTATTAGTGAGCGGGGGTGAGAACTAAAAATAGTAGAGTTTTATAAAATATAAAAATCCCCCTCCTCATCACCACCTCCCAGTCTCCTCGAAGTGGACCCCGGAGTCTAAGTCCAACCACAGTGACCCCCACCGAAAAATAAAAACGACAGGAACCCAATTTTGAGGACGTGGTTTGAAGTAGTCTGAAATGACCGTCTCATGTAAATGAAAACCTAAGATCGACGAGAGGTTCATTCTCATCTCGGTACTTCGGAAACGAAGGCTGGGTCCTTTTTACATCTGCACACAAACGGAGAGAAGGAGAGATGACGTAGACGGGTAGTGGAGAAGGACCGTCGGTGTAGAGTGGGGATGAGTAAGTCCTTGTTTTTCTATTCACTTTGAGCACCCATCCCTTTTGGACGTTTCCCCTTCTACCTCGAAGTTTATGTCGAAGATACAGAAATAAGAAAAAAACAAGTTATACAAATTAAACTCCCCTCTAAGACCCTAGATCGAAGTGTTCAACAGGTAACATAGGACAATCAGTGAGTCAGCACAGACTGACAAACGTTGGGGTACCTGACATCGGGAGGTCTGAGGTGACAGGTACCCTAAAGGGTCCGTCTCGGTGGTCCCTTCAGGGAGTTTATAGGGATCTACCTTTGTTTTCTACAGTAACGTTTAACCTACCTATTTAAATAGTCTTATTCTTTTTGGCTGAAGAAAGACCGAGGGTACAGGGGGAGGATCTTCGGGACCGGTAGGTCCACCTGGACAGTACTGGGAATGAACAGACTTCTATATGTTAATATAAAAAGAATCCTTTCGTTAATGACCTAGTAAATATTTTAATTTTAAAATGGTGTACATTATTGTGGGAGTTGGGAGTACGACAACCCACAAAAAGTCGAGGTTTGAGACAGTCAATACCACTAGGTAGTCATAAAATTGAGTTACTTCTGTAAATACTGCGAAATTTTATCTGGAAGTCCCTCCGAAATCTTTGATAGAACGACTACCTAAAATGACGTACTATGAGTAGAGAATATAAAAGGAGGAATCTGTCGGTAGAGGATTTTTTAGTCTGACCGAACATTACTGTCAGACCGAGTAAAGTTTCGGGACTAATGTCACTACTTATAGCCGTTTATATTATTAACATTGATTGCAAATAACTCGGGATTGATTATTATTGGGGAACGAATTTGTATCGAATCACGATCTTGATCTCAATAAATAAAGTTTTAATCTGAAGAGGTGAAATCGTATTTTAAAGGAAGGAAACGGGAGGACAAAAATTACCCTGTGTATAAGGTGAGGGATATAGTCACCCGGGGTTGGAAGACCCCTTCTGAGAACTCTCAGGGAACCTGACGTTCCTCTAGATTGGTCAGGTAAGACTTCCTCTAGTTGGGACCCTAAAGAAACCTTCCTTACTCCGATTTCGACTTTGAGGTCATGAAACCGGTGGAGTACGTTTCTCAACTGAGTAACCTTTTCTGACTACGACCCTCCCTAACCCCCGTCCTCCTCTTCCCCTGCTGTCTCCTACTCTGCCGACCTACCGTAGTAACTGAGCTACCTGCACTCAGACTCACTTGAGGTCCTCGACCACTACCTGTCCCTCCGGACCGCACGACGCTAAGTACCCCAGCGTTTCTCAGCCTGTGGTGACTCGATGACTTGACTTGACTTGACTTGTTGGAAGACCCATAGTCCCTGACCAAAGCACCTTCTGTCAAAAAGGCGTCCATCCCCCTCCCATACCAAAACCCGACTTAGTTCGGATAATACAAATAACACATGAGATAAAGATAAACAGAAACAAACAGAACAGAAATAAAGATAAGAATAACATAGTCAAGGTGTAGTCTAGTTGTCCGTAATCCAGGGTCTCAAACCCCTGGGGACGGTATTTAATATTATGACCGGAGTCACACGTTTCTCATCGTATATAACACAGGAGTGAAAGAACGGGCGTTAGGACTCTCTATGTGTTTTGTATGTCGAAGACAACACAGAAAGAAAGAGAATGGAGGTGATACGAAACCCAGTCAGTGAGTCCACACCAACCACTGACACCGCTAAACTAAAAAGTACTTATATTAAGTCATCGAAACGAAAGACCCCCATACTCACCCCGACAGTGAAAGATAGGTAGAAAACCTATCCATCTCTTTCCTTCTCGAAAAAGAAAGGAAAGTAGGGGAGGAAATAGATCTCTTACATTTAGGTCCCTTTCGCAATCAACGAGTCAGTACAGGCTGAGAAACGTTGGGGTTACCTAACATCGAGTGGTCCGAGGAGACAGGTATCCCAAAGGGTCCGTTCTTATGACCCAGCCAACGGTAAGGGAGGAGATCCCCTAGAAGGACTGGGTTCCTAGCTTGGACTCAGAGGACACAGAGGCCGTGACGTCCGTCTAAGAAATCGGTGACCACTAAGACTAAAAGTGAACTTATGAGTAGGGTTAGTATTCTCTACTCAACTTCCGAAGGAAAACAAAGTTCGAGTCTTTAGGGTTAAAACTCGACGCCTTTAACTTATGTCAGTCTTTAACTCGTTTGACTTAAACTTAGTCTTTAGCTCCTTCTTCTCGGTCTTAATCGAACTCGGAACTTTACCCGTTGGAAATAGACCCCTCTGTAGTGTGGCGACACTCTTGTCTTCGTCGTCCCACTGAGACGAAGGGCAACGTTCGGTCGGGACCGTAGAACCTCTGAGTGATACTTTTGCACTGAAAAGTCGCAAACGGATAATAAGGATTATGAGTAAAACTCTCGTTTTGTAGTAAAACACAGTCGGACTCTAAAAGAGAGATTAGACTCATAAGACTAAAAGAAAGTGGTGAGGACCTTACGAACATAAACAACAATTCGCTAATTTTTATATATATATATATAAACATCTCATCAAATTTCCCACATACGTCACCCCTTTAATATTTAAAATTTATTTATTGTTAACAGTAAAAACGTAGTTGGAATATCTGAAAACCATAATGTCAAAATGTGGTCTAGTTACCACTCGAACTAGAAATGGCAAGTGAAGTTCTGACGTCCTTCAAATATAAGTTAGTAAAGAAATCGAAAGGATAAGTTCAGGGTCGAGAGACTTGGATTCACCGACCCCTGTCCCAGTGACAGACGTCCTCCGTGTCGACAGAGGTAACGGTAGAGGTCGGAGGAATCGAAGGAAACCGTTCAATCTCGAAAGAGGTAGGGGTGTCGGGATGTGGGGTTCTTCTCTAGATGAGTTCCATCCGACTTAGTGTACTCCAGTCGACTATCGGTTGACTTTTGTTGTAGTTTTGAGACCCGGACCGACATGCGATGACTCTTGAGGGAGTTAGGTAATCTTAGGGTATGGTCCGTAAGGGAAACCTTATGTCAAGTAAAGGTTGTACGAAATTCAACCACGAAACCCCAAGGTCTCATTAATGGGGCTATGAAGTTTGTTTCAGGTAAAGTTCTAGAGGAAAAGGGGATTGAGGGATTCGAGATGTTAGTATGACGTAATATGACGTAAATAAGAAATCACAATTCTTTTTATAACAAAGTTATACACACAAGAATCTACCATCTATGATATCCACCCGAAGGGGCCACCGCGATCACTATGTCTTGGACGGACGGTCCCGTCCTCTGTATTCTCTGTGTCTAAAGTAGGGACCCAGCCCTTCTAGGGGACTTCCTCCTGAACCGTTGTGTGAGGTCACAAGAACGGACCTCTTAGGGTGCCTATCTCCTCGGACTCCCCGATATCAGGTACCTCAGCGTTTCTCAACCTGTGCTGACTTCGTTGAACCGTACGTACATGTACAATATACGGGTAAAACCACTGATACATTTTCATCCATAACTAAAGTTCATTTTCGTCACTCTTTATCGTCGTCCAAACCTTTCATCTGGAATTCTGAATTTTTTTTTTTAGATACAGGGAGACATTACGAAAAGGAGGAAGGCACCTCAGAAGAGACTAGAGATCTCGTACGACTTTCAAGTTTGTGTTTATTTGATGTTTTTCTCTTCGGTTCTTTTTAAGAAAATCTTCTGTACATAATTTGCTTTCGAGAAAGTGTAGTATTAAATATTTTCTTGTGTCACTTGTTCCTTCTATTCAATTTTCTATTATTCCCCTAAAAACGTTTTGCCTTATCAAATCTCGTGAGAGCTGGGGAGTAAGAATAGGTCGGGTAGGGGGGTATAGTAGTTGACGGAAAAAAAAAAAATTATTACTTCTGAACTTTTGATTAGAAGTCATAATCTTCCGGTCTTATTAATAGAAACACTTTATAACTACCTTAACCGTGTCCACTTGGACGACCCACGAACTCGACCTACCACGGATGTCCCACACACACACATACTTTTAAGTAGTTCGGTTCGTAAATACTGAACTCGGGTAATGATTTACATTCAATATGGAGGTATCTTTCATTAAAATTTTAGACACTATGAAACTGGATTGGATTTAATAATTATCTAGGCTCCTGGGGACGGACTACTAAGTGTCCACACAAACCACCCGTTCTGTCCCTGGGTGTAGGATTGACGTGTGACGTTCTTATAGGTCCACGGTCTCTTAGTCCACCCATAGATCGATAGTCGTCACTGGAGTGAAACCTCCCCTGACAGACAAAGTTACGTGAATCCGGTGAAGGTTTACTAATGCACTTTTCGTAAATTATTGATACTCCAGTAATTAAGTATATACACTTCATACTACAAAAAGACCATTTCTTAGACGGATGTTACGTCCTCTGGGACCAAGTATAAGGACCCAGTCCTTCTAGGTGACCTCTTCCCTATCCGATGGGTGAGGTCATAAGAACCCGAAGGGATCACCGAGTCTACCATTTCTTAGACAGCCGTTACGTCCTCTGGACCAAGTTAGGGACTCAACCCTTCTAGGGGACCTCTTTCCTTTTCGATGGGTGAGGTCATAAAACCGGACGTCTTAAGGTGCCTGAGATAGTAGTTACCCCAGCGTTTCTCAACCTGTACTGACTCGCTGAAAGTGAGTGAGTGTCGTAAAGTGAGTGTACAAAAAGTCCTTTAGTAATAATTTGTCACTTCAGATCTAATTAACTTAAAAGTCCCACATAAACCTCGTTAAAGGACTTCTGTAGTTTCATCGTGTCACGTCGACAGTCAGTGAACTGGTCCCTTGAACTGAAGAGGGCCACGACAGTGGTCGAACGAGTCAGTGCCAGTGGGCTTGAGAGTCGAAGACCGGGAGTTAAAAGGATGCATACTTTCCCCCTAGTGTTGAGACTTTAATATTCTGATGTGTTAACCCTTGAAATATTTACGAGACTCACTGACATTACCTGTCCTTATGGATTCCCTTTCCGCTAAGTTTTTTTTCTGCACCAAATTTTTTTTTTTTCTTTTGAAATTTGTCGTGTCTTTCTATATTTTAGAGGGAAAGATGGTTAAAGATCAGGGGGTCTATTATGACTGGTTGATACGATATATATTATATCATATTAATGGATAGGAGGTTCTGGAAAACACGTTTATAGTTACATACATATGCATCTAGAACTTTATAAATGTGTTTACCGTATGATTGATGACAGAGATAAAACGAGAACAAAAGGTGAATTATTATGTAGAACGTCTAGAAATTGTACTTTCTATGTTTAAATGGAGTAAGGAAAATTGCCGACGTATAATAAAGTAACAACAACAACTCAACGATTCAGCACAGACTGAGAAAAGCTGGGGTGTCTGACGTCGTGCGGTTCGAACGGACAGGAAGTAATAGAAGACCTCAAATGGGTTTAAGTACAGGTAACTCAACCACTACAATAGATTAGTAGAGTAGGAGACGACGGGAGAAGAAGAAAACGGAAATAAGGAAGGGTCATAGTCCCAGAGAAGGTTACTTCGGGGTATAAAGTGACACGTAGTACTAAATAAATTAGTCAGAGGATGAATGTGTAAAGACCCAATGACGGTCTTAAAACATTAATGTCAAAAAAACAGTAATGTTGAATACGACGTTACTCGTAGAGAAATACGTATGTTTCTTCGTCTGAAAACATTTATATAGGGTATTCCATTTAAAGGTCATCATCTTAATAGTCTAGTTTACTATTCACGTAAAATTTAAAACCATCTGAGACTTTAATGAGAAGAATTTCCAAATGTTTAACTAGAAAGTTGGTCGTGACGTAAGCTCACCACGGATGAAGGAGGATGGGAACGATTGTGACCTGTAATGGTTGGAAAATATATAAACAGTCAACATAATTATGTATTTTTATTCCACTCCCCATCTAAACTTCCAGTCTTAATTTACTACCTTTTAATAGTTAGAATTACATAAAGGAACATAAACCGAGTTGTCTTTCAAAGGAAAGTAGAAATTCACAAACTACAAAACATAGATAGTCGGACAACTAAATTAAGATACTATTGGAACCTTCAAATTGTTAATTGGTCTAAATGAATACGATGATTCCTGGTAGTTCTGGGTGGGAGGTAACCATTACCCAAAGTCCGGGAATGAATTAAAGTCTTTTAAACGGGATTACCCATGTAGAAGACATTAAATTGGTCATATCTACTTCTGTGTTACTTATAGAGTGATCGATGTAACACAGGACTCTGAACTTGTCCCACACTATCCCGTCAAGGGTCTTTTGGGTCCAATTTACTTTTTTTGTCTAATATGAAACATTTTATAAATGGTAAAAAAGTCCAACTGAGTAACATCTCAAAAAGAGACTGGATCATCTTAAGTAGGAATGATTAGGAAGTTCTTCCCGTCTGACATTATAAAACAGAGTTATAGTGAAATCCGTCTTTATATTAACAACTTATGGTTTCGAAGGGTCTAAAGACATTGTCTCAACCATCCTTGTACAGACCAATGTCTTTCCTTTTTTTTTTACTGTGTGTCGTTGTTATTCCCTACTTAAGTCTCCGGAATAAAACCCCGTGTTGACTTTGTGTCAAAGAGTGAATTCCTGGAAGTCACGAAACTTTCAATGGTGTGTGGTGATTGAAAGTGACGAGGGTGTTCTTTTAAGCTTATTAGAGATGTTCAAAAGTGTTAAAAAGGAAATTCGATGTTTTTATTCGTAGATAGGTGATACTTGTTTGGAAGTCTCAAGTGACTATTTACGACAACCAGTAAACACGACACGAATCAGTAAGTCAACACAGACTGAGACGCTGAGGTAGTTGACATCGGACGGTCCAAGGAGACAGGCACCTCTAAGAGGTCCGTTTTTATGACCTCACCCAACGATATAGGAGGAGGTCCCCTAATTTAGGTCCAGACGGCGTAACGTCTACATGAGAAATGGCAGACTCGGTGGTCCCTTCGGAGGGAGGGGGCGGAAAAAAAAAAAAAAAAAAAACCAGTAAATTCGGGAGGTTTTTCATAGACTCTCATATAAACGGTGTCCGGATCAAAAATTTGTTGGTGTCACTTTGGACCCTCTCTTCTCTGTTTCCTTTTCTCTTCTTCTCCTTCCTTCCTTTTCTTTTAACCAACTCCCACGTCGACTTTTCCTGTTCAAGTCGGTTCCCAGTTCCCACTTTCTCATCCTAATAGAAGTTTAAACACAACCAGATCGGATCGCATGAAGAGGTCAATACGTTCCAGCGTTCATAGTTAAATCCTCCAAGAGAATCCCGTACTACGTCCAGTCCTTCGTTCTCAATCTTGACCTGTACCTTGTTGTCTGACCAAGGTTTATCCTTTTCCTCATACAGTTTCGACATATAACAGTGAGACGAATAAATTGACTATACGTCTCATGTAGTACTCTTTGTGACCCGACCTTCTTCGTGTTCGACCTTAGTTCTAACGGCCCTCTTTATAGCTATTGGAGTCTATACGTCTACTGTAGCGGGAATACCGTCTTTCACTTCTCCTTAATTTTTCGGAGAACTACTTTCACTTTCTCCTCTCACTTTTTCAACCGAATTTCGAGTTGTAAGTCTTTTGCTTCTAGTACCGTAGACCAGGATAGTGAAGTACCCTTTATATACCCCTTTGTCACCTTTGTCACAGTCTGAAATAAAACCCCCCGAGGTTTTAGTGACGTCTACCACTAACGTCGGTACTTTAATTTTCTACGAATGAGGAACCTTCTTTTCAATACTGGTTGGATCTGTCATATAAGTTTTCGTCTCTGTAATGAAACGGTTGTTTCCAGACAGATCAGTTCCGATAACAAAAAGGTCACCAGTACATACCGACACTCTCAACCTGACACTTCTTTCGACTCGCGACTTCTTAACTACGAAAACTTGACACCACAACCTCTTCTGAGAACTCTCAGGGAACCTGACGTTCCTCTAGGTTGGTCAGGTAAGATTTCCTCTAGTCGGGACCCACAAGAAACCTTCCTTGCTACGATTTCGACTTTGAGGTCATGAAACCGGTGGAGTACGTTTCTCAACTGAGTAACCTTTTCTGAGACTACGACCCTCCCTAACCCCCGTCCTCCTCTTCCCCTGCTGTCTCCTACTCTACCGACCTACCGTAGTGGCTGAGTTACCTACACTTAAACTCACTTGAGGCCCTCAACCACTACCTGTCCCTTCGGACCGCACGACGCTAAGTACCCCAGCGCTTCTCAGTCTGTACTGACTCGTTGACTTGACTTGACTTGAATCCCGTACTCCCTTCTTTACAAGTGTATGACTCTATACCCCTTCAGTAAGACCGAATATGGTCTAAACCGAACCTGAAATACGAGTGATCTTATTCGACAGAATGCCAGACAGTTTGTGCGTAACATGAAGACGAAATTGGTAATTTCTTTTCTTACAAAAATTTTTAGTTTTACCTCAATGATATCAAGTCCGTATGGTTTATCTCGATTCAGAAATAACTTAAACAATGTTGTAACAAAGACAAAATACAAAACAAAAAAAAGAAAAGTAAAACAAAAAACCGGTACTCCGTACACCCTAGAATCGAGAAGGTGTTCCCTAGTTTGGGTGTGGGGACGTATCATTCCACTTCGGGATTGGTGACCTGGTGGTCCCTTCAGGGTTTAGTAAAATTATTAGTGAAGGGTAAAGACCTTTTATTCATCAAACCTGACCCCTTTATTCAAATCAAGACCTGAAACTCTACGGACACTTTGTCGATCACAGCACTAGCTCATCCGTAAATAAATATAACTGTTTAGACTTCGGGTCCCTTCTCTAGACCGGACTCCTGTCTCCAAACTTTCCGTAAAGTCGTATACATTCTCACACCCTGGACGGGTTCTTCATCCCGGAGGAGGACGTTTCTACCCGGGATTGTACTGTAGGAGATCTTCTTGGGTCCCTGTGACTGAACATGGACGGTTGGTGAGAAAGGGTCCTTAAATCATTAAGAAACTTTTATGGAAAAGATATCAGGAATGGAATAACGGGATAGTAATAGATAAATGTATAGACAGAAGGGACTATTTATCACACCACTCGGTTCTGTCTTTATATTGAACTAGTATACAAAATATCAGGACCTTTCGTTCTTTTGGAAGTTACCGACTTACCTTCCTACCCCTGAAGGGATCACTAGGTCTCCAATTCTGAGGTACGAGGGTTGTGTCTCCCATGTCCAAACTAGGGACCAACTAGGGACCAACCGTGTCACCCTTTTTTTTTTTTTTCCTTCTTATTTACTTTCTGGTGAGTGTATATCGATTTTCAGTTTATTTGTATAATCCTTTGTCTTTGTCCTTTTACTTATCCATAACCAACGATTATCAAATGACTTGTTCGATTAAAGGATGACTCGACTTTAATCTTTTGTCACACCATATACTTCAACCTTTACGTTTCTTGTACACAAATCTCTTGTACATAAATCTTATGTAAAGTGAAGAAAGAACTTGAATGAGGAAAGGTTTCTGATAAAGACTAATGTGTCTAAATAGGTAGACGATGAATTAGTCCTCTCTAAAAGGGTGATCCAAATGTCTAATATAAAACTTTTATGAAAAGAAAACATACTTGACTCATCATCATTGACTTTCACCCCAGGTCGATGAGTGGAAAGTTTTCGGTCATTTCTCCGGTCCGACCACCTTTCTTTTCCTACCACCCACCCCCCCACCCCTCTTGAGGACAGGTTTCCGGACGAGGCAGGGTGACTGCTAGTCACCCGTCCTCGACAATGTGTGTCTCCTTCCCCCGAGGTACGTCTCGTGTCGGTCGAGACTGTCCGTAGAACTTTGACCAGTACGTCACCAGACTGGTCGTAGTAGAACTACCATAATCCATGTCAATCAGAAGTCAAGGTCCCCACCAAACAGGGTAAAGGAACTCCAGTTCAAAGTTTTAACACCGTTGCATACAGTACCAAGTCTCTTCCGTTACCGTGGGGTGAGGTCATGAGAAGGGACCTTTTAGGGTCCCTGCCTCCTCGGACCATCCGACGTCAGGTACCCCAGCGATTCAACCTGTACTGACTCGTTGAAGTGAAAGTGAAAAGTGAAAGTACGTGACCTCTTCCTTTACCGTTGGGTGAGGTCACAAGAACGGACCTCTTAGGGTCCCTGCCCCCTCGGACCACCCGACGGCAGACACCCCAGTGTGTCTCAGCCTGTGCTGACTTCGTTGACTCGTCGTCATCGTGATCGTCGGGTATCCAACAAGAACGACAAATCAACGATTCAACACAGGTTGAGAAAACGCTGGGGTACCTAACGTCGGACGGTCCGAGGAGATAGGTACCTTAAGAGGTCCGTTCTTAGGACCGCACCCACCGGTACGGGAGGAGGTCCCCTAGAAGCACTGGGTCTCTTAGTTTGGACACAGAGTACAGAGGGCGTAACCGTCCACCCAAGAAATGGTGATCGTGGTGGACCCTTATGATTAATTTAACAATCTCAATGTCTATTAAATTCTCTTTTCTCTTTCCTCAAGGAACTTAGGTCCTATGTCTTGTATCTCTTTGTCATTCCAATGTTTGTTTCCGGTATTAATAGGATTAATTATGATTATGGTACATACGAGACGATATGCATTTTACCTAGTGGTTGTTCCTGGGTGACATTTCGTGCCCCTTGAGACGAGTTACAATACACCGCTGGACCTACCCTTCCCTCAAACCCCTTCCTACCTATGTACATATACTTACCGACTCAGGAAAACGATAAGTGGACTTTGATAGTGTTGTAACAATTAACCAATAAGAGGTTAAGTTTTATTTTTCAAATTTTTTTTTCTGTATTTTTCTTTCTTTCATTGGTCGAATTATATGGTTTCTCTACATAAAACCCCACCGTATAAGACGAGAGGTAGTCCCTGACAACCTCTAGAGACTTTTCCTGACATATTCTACGAGGTCTCAGATATGTTACGAAGACTATTACAACGAATTTATTCAAACTCTAGTTTGGTGACCTGACTTATTTCTAACGGTCTTGACATCATCTCTTCGACTACTCAAGTATTTTGGTGGTTGGTTCTAGTTCGTCTTGTTCTTTATTAATGTACCTTGACCTATTTGACTACTTCCTATTAATACCGGAAACAAACATTGGAATGACAAAGAGATACAAGACATAGGACCTAAGTTCCTTGAGGAAAGAGAAAAGAGAATTTAATAGACATTGAGATTGTTAAATTGTCTAATATGAAGACATTTGTCTTTACTTTGCAAGTAGAAGGAAAGACGGACTAAGGGAGGTCTTAAGTCTTTCACGGTAACACAATCCCCTAGGTGACTGGTTTTGGTGAGCAGGATCGGTCCGTGGTATCTTTGGAGATATCCTTGATAGGATTTGTCCTCCCGGACCATTCCTTACACCTTGATTGGTCGATGGTGGTTGACCTTCTTAACCCCTCTCCCGTTTTCGTCTCCTCTGCGGTCAGGTGCACGGGATGGTTGGAGGGTCTTAGGAGGAGCGACTGCGGTAGCACTGACCTACTACACACGTGGTGGTCCTTCCTGGGACTCAATGTCACTGGTCGGTCTCTGTGGGACCTTTGATTCGGGTAGTGGTATTTTGGGCTCTGACATCCAAGAGTCACCGTCTCGTCAGGAGGACCCAAGGGAAGGGAGGACGAGAGGCGGGTCCTCGGAGAAAGGTTGCCAGAGTACGGAACAGTCGTGCACAGAGGAGTCTATTTTCGGACTAGAGTTCGGGACCTTCCCCAGGGGGAAGGACGTTGTTTTTATGCCCCGGCACACAAATCTACAAAAAAGAAGAAAAAACATTAGACATAAGGAAGGGAAACGTCCAGAGAATGGAGTGTTGAAAATTGGTCTCACAAAAGAGGTGTCGTTAGTTGAGTCGAGGAAAAACACTCTATAGGGATGTGTTACCCTGTCATAGGGGGGGATGGATCGGTGGGGCGAGGAGTACGGAAAACATGGATTAAAGGACGGTGGAAAGAGGAGACAAACGAGGTAAGTGAGGAAACCGGGGAAACGATAAGGACCTTGGACGGTCCGTGTGGGAACTGAGTCCCGGAAACGTAGTCGACAAGGACCAAAGTTTGGGCTCAGGTACACAGACTTGGTGTTACTCCGGTTTACTTGGGTGTGCAGTCTCAAATCTCGTCTGTTTCCTAATAAAGCCCCGACTCTTTCCTCTTGACCGCTGAACACGAGTTTTCTGGACTTGACGCACTACCAAAAGTCCCTTTCCAAAAATTTCCATTACAATACCCATTCTGGACGTACCCCCGTACGGAAAAAAGACTAACCAATTACCACTCCGTTGTCCCAGTGGCTGAGTTACCTGTACTCAAACTCGTTCGAGACCCTCAACCACTACCTGTCCCTTTGGACCACACGACGTCAGTTACCCCAGCGTTTCTCAGTCTGCGCTGACTCGTTGACTTGACTGGACTTGTCCCAGTTTTTCAGTTTCGTAATCAGTGAGTCAGCATAGGTTGAGAAACCCTGGGGTACCTGTCATATCGGGTGGTCCGAGGAGACAGGTACCCTAAAGGGTCCTTCTTATAACCTCACCCATCGGTAAGGGAAGAAGCCCCCTATAAGGACTGGGTTCCTAACTTGAGTCCAGAGGGTTTAACGTCCGTCTAAGAAGTGACGAATTCAGTGGTTCCTTCGGGACTCCATTATCCCACTACAAGTCCTTAAAGTCGGTAGTCGGAGACCAAGACACGTCAGACCCTAGAGTCGTGTATCAGTGGTAGGAGGTAGACCCACACCCGAAATCCCGGAGGAGGTCCCCTAGAAGGGCTGGGTCCCCGGCTTGAACACAGAGTATGTAGAGGACGTAACCGTTCACTCAAGAAATGGTGATCGTGGTGGACTCTTCGGGGAATGAAAGACGTCTTATTGAGTTTCTATACATAGTCCGACAATACATATACGGAACTCCGCCTTGATCCTGAGACGAAATACTGAATTGATAAAGAAGAACTGACGAAGAGGAAACAAAGAGGTAAGGGAGTGAAGAGACTAATGATTGATTGACGAACTTAGACGAGAAACCTTGAGTCCCTTCCGGATCCCCTGATTTTGGAAAGGGATGTTTGCTCTTTACTGTCCTACCCCCGACCGTTCCTCCCCGGTAACATCGACGGGGGGAGTGGGGTGTGGTGTCCCAGGACGAGCCAGTGTAAGGGAGACGGGACTGAAGACTGACCGAGCGAAAGGAGTCTAGAGAGACCCTGAAAGAGGGACTGTAAGAGGTCCAGAAGTGAGTTTACGAATTTACAGTGGCATCGAAAGTTTTTTCCGAAGTGGTTGTTAGAATATATTTTGTCAGGGACCGTTCAACCCAAAGGACCTCCGTCTGGGACTCTGTCTTAAATCTTATATACTATAAATAATCCCTAGTCGTTAATTTTCCTTAAACTTCTGACTTTAAGGACCCTTTATAACTTTCGTTTTCCTCTTCTCCAACCGTCTTCTATTCTATCAATCTATCGTAGTGGCTGAGTCACCTGTACTTAAACTCGTTTGAGACCCTCTATCACTTCCTGTCCCTTCGGACCGTACGACGTCAGGTATCCCAACGTTTCTCAGCCCTGTGTTGAATAACTGACTTGCTGTTGTTGCACTTTCCTTCTAGACCCTTTTCGTTTCAACCGGTCTCCCTCTTCAACTTAACACTACGGTCGAGTGTCTCCCTAACTGTTCAAACCGTCCTTTGAGATCTCGTTCATAACGGGTAGCCTTAAGAGGACCATAACCAGACTTTATTTGTCCAGAAATACGGGGATAACATGAACCGGTAACGATGACGACGACGACGACGATTCAGTGAAGTCAGCACAGGCTGAGACACGCTGGG
This sequence comes from Capra ibex, assembly GCA_006410555.1. Taxonomy (NCBI): domain Eukaryota; kingdom Metazoa; phylum Chordata; class Mammalia; order Artiodactyla; family Bovidae; genus Capra; species Capra ibex. Next base: position 35,924,345 of record SJYO01013871.1, read on the forward strand.
GTCTCTGCCGTCGAGTGGTCCGAGGGGGTAGGGACCCTAAGAGGTCCGTTCTTGTGACCTCACCCAACGGTAAAGGAAGAGGTTACGTCCTTTCACTTTTCACTTTCACTTCAGCGAGTCACCACAGGCTGAGAATCGCTGGGGTACCTGACGTCGGATAGTACGAGGAGACAGGTACCCTAAAAGGTCCGTTCTCATCACCTCGCCGTAACCTATGTCCGTTTTGTCGTCGACTTTGACTGGCACTTCCTGGACTGTCGGTCTCTGACGACGACCTGTGCGGGGTGAGGGGTGTCGACCTGTTATTTGAGGAGGAATCTCACCTTAGACTCCCCTCGTAGAACCACGGATTGTGGGTAGGGAGGTGGGGGTAAAATTACTTCGACGGAACCCCGTCCCTGAATCAGAGATTATTAGTGGCTGTATAATGGTCGTGAATTACGACGGACCAAGTAATAAACAATTTACGTACTTACTTACTTTGCTTAACCTAATCTAACCTTTGAATTCGGATACGTACTTTACTACGAAATTTTTACGAAAGGGTCACTTATTATCTCGAGGAAGTCAGAAAGCAGAAGGGACCACCGAGTCTGTCATTTCTGAGACCCAAACTAGGGACCGATTCCTTCTAGGGGGACTCTTCCCTTACTGTTGGGAGTGGTCACAAGAACGGACCTCTTAAGGTACCTGTCTTCTCAGACCGTCCGAGACCAGGTACTCCAACGTTTCTCCACTTGTACTGACTTCACTGATTGTGTGTGTGTTAGAAAGTAGTACTTTTAGCAAATTAGTTAAAGGGGTACCGACAATAGAGTACCTTGGTACCTTATTGTTTCACTACTACGTAGATTGTTGACCTTTTCTTCACAAGAGACACAAGAGAAAACCTGTCACAAAATTAGACGTGTCCGACGGTAGTGTTTTATGGTATCTGTCCACAGAATTTGTCGTCTTCAAACAAAGAGTCAAAGTCTCCGATCTTCAGGTTCTAATTCCGTGACCGAATACGTCACGGACCACTCTCGAGAGAAAGTCGAACGTCTGTCTACGGAAGAGGAACACCGGAGTGCACCGGAAAGAGGTCACGTACGTGCACCTTTCTTTCTTTCTAGGTGAAAAGAAGGATTTTCCGGCGATTGGGGTAGTACTCGTGGGGTAGGAGTACTGAATTAGGTTGAGATTAATGGAAGGGTTCAGGAGTGGAGGTTTAGGGTAGTTCAATCCGTAATCCCGAAGTTACATACCTAATCCACCCCCACTCCGTCTTCGCGAGTCAGGTAATTTCCGACGTGTCGTCTCAGTGTCTCGTGACCTGTGTCGTAGACTTCTGGGCCCAAAAATCACGGTCCAGACAATGACTCCCTGAAACTGGAACTTGTTCAGTGTCGAAGGAACCTGTATTCAAAGGAATGGTTTTTATTCCCTCAAGTCCCTGAAGAGACCACCAGGTCACCGATTCCCAGGTCCGAGGGTTACATCCCCCGGGTCCAAACTAGGGACTAGTCCTTTGATCTGGAATGTATGGTATTGATTCTTAAACGTACGGTGTTGATTTCTAGGGTGTACGACGTTACTTCTACCCTCTAGGGTCCGTGGAGTTGATTCCAGGTCGTGTCGGTTTATTTTATATTAAATTTTTATTTATTCCCTCAAGTTCTTTCATTTCATTGAGGGTCCTAAAAAAGGTAGATAGTGTAAGTCATCAAAGGAAGTAAGTCCGGTAACCTGAGATGTGAACACACTACAAAACGGATAAATAGAAATCTGTAAAGTGATCTCTTATTTTTATGGTGTCCCGATAAACTTCTTACACCCACCCATTGTCTGTGATACTCCTCGACTCTCTCTGTCTTCCCCTTTTGACCTGTCCGTCACCGACCTTCGTCCACAGACGCGTTTCCTGTGTAGATTCTCTACTGTACGGTCGTCGTCCGGTCGAGGTTCTGAACCGCGGTAGGGTCCCGTCTCCTTGGTCTACTCATGGTTTCGACTCGGACCACGACCGAAGCCGTCGTGGACATGATTTCGCCATAGACGTACTTCACACTGACACGGTAGTCTACGTGACACCGTTCCTTTTCCCGTAGCAATAGACGAACAACAGACGCAAAGAGAGAGGGTCTAAGGAAGAAAGACATCATAGAAACTCTTCTCAACAGTCATGCCTCCTTCGTGAGTTGGTCACAAATAATTTACTTTCTATCCCAGAGTCATCTTCGTTGTAAATATGTAAACAAAATCTTTCATTAGTGACCCTGAAGGGACCACCGAGTCTGTCATTTCTTAGACGGACGTTACGTTCTCCGGTCCCAAACTAGGGATCCAACCCTTCTAGGGGACCTCTTCTTTTACTGTTGGGTGAGGTCATAAGAACGGACCCTTTAGGGTACCTGTCTCCTCGGACTACCCGATGTCAGGTCCCCCAATACTTCTCAATCTGTGTTGACTTGCGTGCGTGTGTGTGCAGGAAGGATGGTTGCACAATTGAGAGATTCCACAGTATAATTTGAACTTATGTTCCCAGAAGAGTTCCCAGGGTGGGAAATGTTATGGGTCGTACGACCGATTAAACAGGGTTGTGAGACGTCTGGACGAGGATTCGGTTGGGTAGTAAGGTTGACGGGTAAAAGACGTCAGGTGTACCCTTCTTTCTTTAGACGATTGAGTCGTCTTACAGTCTACTCGACGAATGTAGGAGGGTGAGGGGTTTGATAAGACAACCGAGAGTATCAATTTCGCTCGATAAACTAGGTTTCTCAAAACATCTTCTGACGGGGTGAAGTCTACGGTTAACTTTCTCTACCTAGAGGTCGAGGAGTGTTGAAGACAAGTCCGAGACTAAACCGATATTTAGTCTATGGGTACTAGGAGAGGAGATCAAGTTATTAACGATGTCATCGAGCGTCTTGGGTCCTTTTGTCAAATGAATGATGTCGACTAAATACTATTTCGTGTACAGCTTTCGATGTTTACTTATCGGTCTACCTCTCTATGGATCTCACCCGAGGCCTTCCCGAGACTCGGGTGCTCGAGGATAGGGGAACCTCAACCCCACACAGTGGGAGGTCCCTACCTTCTACGTAAGTACTGGACCTTCGAGAGAGTCGGAGTGGGAAACCCCTTAAAATATAGACGAAGTAGTGTATCCGTACTGGATAGTCTTTGTTAGAGGGTGGGGAAAGGGGAAGGTCCTTCTACCCTCCACCCCGACTTTCAAGGTTTGAAGAATAGAACTGAGCCAGAAAGACCACTGGTCGGAGGGAGAACTGTAATAGGTCCTCGGTCAGTTCTCAACGGAGTAATCCTGAAGTGACCGTCAGGTCACCAAGTCCGAGGTGTTAAGGTCACGTCCCCCATAATCAAGTTAGGGACCAGTCCCTTGATTCTAGGGTGTACGACACGCGTGTCAACCGTCCATTCCCCCAACACCATACCTCCTCTTTCTTCTCAACGGAGTAATCTTACGTTCGGTGAAGATAGTGGGTCCTTTAAGGTTCCCTAATCTTCGAGACACAGTCTTTGGGTCAGTTTCTGGTCTGTTATCCTGTTTCCTGTTGGATCTCGATAAACGTAGGAATTCCTTTGCTAATCCCAAAATCCTCGAGACCCGGTCCCGAACCCCTATCTCTGGTTATATAGAAAAGAGATAATACAGTGTTACAGAATGTTAGCTGGGAACTTTTTAGTAAAGGAAGACAGGGATTAAGAGGTAGACACAAATGTTGACGAGGTTCCCATCCAGACTTCACCAAGTAGTTGTAGAGACCACTTCTAAAACATCCTGTGGAAGGAAGGATGACGGACCCTGGGCCGGGTAGACAAAGGACGGACCGTCGAGAGACGGAGAGAGGTCGGGTTCGAGAGAGTCGGTGGAGACTCGAAACGAGGTTTCATTTTGTCCTGTCTATAAACATAGTAGAAGAAATATATACATACATATTAAAATAAGTACACACCGGCACGACCCAGAAACAACGACACACCGGAAAAGAGATCAAAGTCTCTCACTCCCGACGAGAGATCAACACCACACCCCCGAAGAGTGACACCACCGAAGAGTAACGTCTCGTGTCTGAAGTCTCTCACTCCCGAAGTCATCGACGTCGTATATCCAAGATCTTGTGTCCAAGTTATCCACATCGTGTACCCAAATCAACGGGACACCGTACACCTTAGAAGGGTCTGGTCCCTAACTTGGTCACAGGGGACGTGCCCGTTCGTCTAAGAATGGGTGACACGGTGGTTCCTTAAGGTAGGGATCTCGAAAATTTTTTGACGGATCCGAATCTGAGCTGAGGACGACCTACGGGTGGTGGGAAGATTCCCGGACTCTCACTACGGACGACAATAGGTTTCGTCTGGTCAGTGTTGTTCATAATCATACTTCGAGGAAGCGAATCACGAAGACGTAAGAACTATGAAGAGTGGTAATAGATACAAAGTAAATGGGACTATCTCTTTGAACGACGAGGGTAGAGAGGTGTCGACGACCACGTTTTGTGTGGTCAGAAAATTATAATCACGACATCGACAAGTCAAAAGTCTAAACAACAACAAATCAGTGATTCAGCACAGACTGAGAAACGTGAGGTACCTGACATCGTGTGGTCCGAAAGGACAGAAAGTAACAGAGGTCCTCAAGCGAGTTTAAGTACAGGTGACTCAGTCATTACGGTAGGTTGGTAGAGTAGGAGACGACGGGGAAAGAGGAGGACGGGAGTTAGAAAGGTTCGTAGTCCTAGAAAAGGTTTCTCGACCGAGAAGTGGTAGTCCACCGGTTTTATAACCACGAAGTCGAAGTCCTAGTCAGGAAAGTCACTTATAAGTCCCAACTAAAGGAAATCCTAACTGACTAAACTAGAGGAACGTCAGGTTCCCTGAGAGTCTCAGGAGGTCTGGTGTTAAACTTTGGTAGTTAAGAACCCGTGAGTCGGAAGAAATACTGGTTGAGAGTCTAAATAAATAGTTTAGGAGAGAATTCACTATTTTAGTACCTCCACTCTTCCCTTCTACACTGGTCGACACGTCCTCTTCGTTCTATTTACGGGCTGGGACGGACCCTCCTTGGCGGGACTTGGTGAGTAAGTTTCTTCGAACCCCGACGGTATTAGACCTCAGTGGATAAAGGGACACAGTGGGTCCTTACGTTTCCCTTGGAGGTAGAGGGGAGACAGGAAGAACACTGAAACTTTTAAAAAGTCCAAAAACTTTCGTAGGTAGGGACTACTATTGTTGTTAAAAGGGTGTACCTTAATGGTACAAGAGATTTTGGACGTGAGAACCTCCCAATAAGTAAGGAAGTCTTTAGAATATCCAATCTACCTTATCAATGTTGGTGAATTGTTTACCGTAGAGTTCTCTTTTCCTTTAACGGGTCCTACCTTCCGACTAGATACCTAAATTGTCTCCAAAGGGTCTACCACGTCACCATTTCTTAGGTGGACGTTACGTCCTCTGAGTCAAAGCTAGAGACCCAATCCTTCTATGGGACCTCCTCCTTTACCTTTGGGAGAGTTCATAAGGGAGACAAGACCCTTTGGGGTGTCTGTCTCCTCGGACCACCCGATATTAGGTATCCCAGTGTTTTCTCGACCTGTGTTGACTCGTGCGTGTGTGTATTAATCAAGACAAGTCTCCCGAAACGGTCGTGACTGACACTAGGAGTGTTAAATTGTAGTTGAAATACAATATCTACGTTTGTGCCCCGTACCTCTCCAACGGTCAGTGACGTAAACCTGCGGACTCGTCGTCCTCCGTCCCACCAGTCTACGACCTCGGGTATCCACCACTATGGGTCACGGGCCGACCCTTATGGGTCCTCTGTCGACCTTCCCGGGGTGGAGACAGACGTCTTTACATGACTTAGGGTCGACGATGTACTCTCTCTCTTTTTCTCTATCGGGAAGTGGAGGACAAGGTCTCAGAGTCTTCCTTCTGTCTTTTATTTACAAACTATCTTGCTTTATTACCCCGAAAATTTGTAGTGAGATTTCTTACTACAAGGTGATTTCCCGGACTTGTATCTTAAAATTTTATTCCTCTATCTTACTGAAAATAGGGTTGCTAGAGTAGGGGTTCCTACGTCTTTCCACCTCCTTTTTTTTTTTGTTTTGACGACGATGAATAATTTATCTCAAAGATCCTTCGTCCTAGACCAATGGTAAAGGAGATCGACAGAACCATTCACTTAAGGACGTGTTTCCTCTTTTTCTCCAGTAGCTTAGATTTATTGAAGTTTGGTTGAGGATTTCGTGCGTTCCGTTAATAAGACCACGGTCTTCGGACTCGATCTCCCCGAGATCCCTCTCGTCGAGTCAACCCATGGCGGGTTGCCCCCGACGCTTCAGTCGGTTATCTCTGTGTCCTCCAGGTCCCTATAAACGTACATCCCATTTGTTACTTATTATAGAAATGCTCAGGTAAGAACAACAAATATGTAAATGTAAATCGACCCACAAGACATAAAAAAGACCGTTGAGATGGAGGTTGTCATTTTTTTTTTTTCACACGTACCATATTCGAGGGGACCTAAATAATCGGAAGGACGGAGTCATGTAGGGTTTCTTGATGTGAAGAAAGTGATTTCTCCTTTTAACATGCACTACCACATACCTTAAATTTGTAAACTATATTTAGTTTAGTCCTATTTTCCCCACACTTCACCTAAAATAATGGTAGACATAAAAAAGGATCACCCCCCTTTTTACTACGTTTTGATGTCCAGACCCTTACCTCTCTTGGTCCCGAAATCCCCAAGAGAGGAGGTCGGTACCGAAGAAAGGAAGGGGAGACTTGAGTCTGGCACCTGAACTTCTCCTTATCTCTACCCCTCCAAGTACATGTAAACACACTGAACGTCCAGTCCCCGTTTGATATCGAATTATAAAATTTCACGTGTAATTACATTATTTTATTAGTCTATAAAATCGATAATATTATATTCGTGGATATATAATATAATATTCGATATTATATCGAATATTATATTCGTGGACGACAAAAATAATTTTTACTTTTAATATATGTAGTATACATACAGTGACTTCTCTCGACTCACTTTACCCTCAGTTGGAGTGAGACGGAGACCAATCACCGTCTCACCGTCTCCATCCCGGCGAGGGTCGTCGTCCTAAAAAGGTTTGCAGTCTAGGAAGTCCCCATCGTACGTTTCAGCCTTACTTCTGGAAGCTCCAGAGTGAGACAAGCTCTTGAGAAACTGGACTGTTAAGGAGTACAGGAGTCACCCGAAAGCATCTGACGTCCCTGAAGCATTCAGTCCCTTGGTTCTAGGGTCGATTCGGGTCCGTGGTGTTGGTGACTCGGACGTTCGGTGGTGATTCTGGGTTGTGTCTGTTTTTATTTATTTGTTTATAATTCTACCCCGACCGATTTAAGACCATATAAGTAAGTTACGTTAAAATGATTCATCATTTTTCGTTGCTTAATACCTATGTGAGTTGTTATACTTTTGTGGGATTACGACCCTCTCTGACTCCTGTCCTCCTCTTCTCCTACTATCTCTTACTCTACCAACCTACCGTAGTGGTCGAGTTAGCTGTATTCAAACATGTTTGAGTCCCTCTACCACTTCCTGTCCCTTCAAGACGACAGGGACCCCAGTGTTTCTCCACCTGTGTTCAATCGTTGACTTGTTGTACCTACTTTGTTTAATTAGTACGTCTCGTTTCCTTCAGAACGTGGTCTCAAATACAACATACTAATTCGAATATACTTTAAGACCTTGTCCGTTTTGATTACAAGCCACCCTTTTTTTAATCTTTGTCATCGAAAGACACCACCAACCTCCGTTTCTAACTCACCCTTCCTCGTCTTCTACTATACATAAGACTTAGATATAAGATATTGAGTCCAAATACATAAACGGTTTTGTGAGTCAAACACCAGAAAACAATATCCTCTGAATCTTTTGAAGGTGTCTACTCCTCCCTATAGACTCACACTGATAGAATGTAATTTTTCAGTAATCAAAAATTTATCACAAACATCTTAAAAATAGTATGTCATCTAGTGTTGGTAAGTGAGATGAAAAGACTCAACAGGATGTACGTTCATGCATAAAAATTACAACAGACAAAAGATACGACAAGGATATTCAAACGGTAATTTTATGTAATTTGATATAAAAAAATTTTTGGGTTGAGTAATCAAAATTTTTCAAGTAACTCAAAAAGGTAATATCAGGAAAAGGAAGGGAACGTGGAAAAGTGACTCCAAAACACCTCACTTACGACTGTAGGGTTCCTGGGACCTTAGTGATCAGGTGTAAAGAGACACCAGGGGTTCCTACAGTCCTTCTCTGAAGACCGTTTACAAAATGATTTTATCGTAAAAACTGATGTTGAAGAAGGACAAGGAGATCAGTTCGTGATGTTTTATCTTTGTTCCAACCGTCCTCGCTCGAGCCTAAAGTCCCTTGTCTCTCCTCCCGGACCAGCAGTGGTGAAAGAAGTTATTTGTACGTACTTCGGGGAAATTAGTAGGTAAGACCCCGAGACGACTCCGAGACGAAATTTGAAAGGACAACGTGACTTTTTAGACCTTGAGTAAACTTGTAGAGACCAGAAACGTCCGAGAGGAAAGGGGACTGAGGAGGGGAAGCCTAGCAGGACACTAACGTAGACGTTCAGGAAGGTCCTGGGACCCCACAGTAAATAGATTCGGTTTTCAGGAAAGGAGCAACCCTCGTCGACCCACAAGGAAAATGTAGACAGAACCAAACTTCTAGCAAGACGAAGTCTCCTGTTTTCATAATAGTAGACACGTCAAAATAATACGTGTGACGTGAATATAACTAGAGAAAAGAGAAGACAGAAAAACCAAGACAGTCATGGTTTAAAATAAGTGATAATGTTTATAGGAAATATGACGTTTTGCAGTACTTCATCTATGGTCGATTTAAGTCCTATAAGATACCTATCGACGTTACTAAAGGGACGTCAGATTTCTAGGTGACTAACAAGCAAACAAGTCAGCGATTCAGTACAGATTGAGAAACGTTGGGGTACCCTCCGTCGTACGGTCCGAAGGGACGGGAAGTGACAGAGGACCTCAAAAGAGATTGAGTACAGGTAACTCAGTCACTACGATAGATTGGTAGGGTAGGAGACGGAGGGAGAAGAAAATGGGAGTTAGAAAGGGTCTTAGTCGAGAAAAGGTTACTCAACCGAGAAACGTAGACCACCAGTTTCATAACCTCTAAGTCGAAGTCGACTTAACCTTAGTCAGGAAGGTTACTTACAAGTCCCAACTAAAGGAAATCCTAACTGATCAAACTGGAGGAACGACAGGTTCCCTGGGAGTTCTCAGAAGAGGACCCGGTGTCAAGTTTTCGTGGTTAAGAAGTCGTGAGTCGGAAGAAAGACCAGGTTTAGAGTGTAGGTATGTACTGATGACCTTTTTGGTCTTGAAACTGATCTGTCTGGAAACAACCGTTTCACTACAGAGACGAAAAATTATGTGACAGATCCAAACAGTATCAAAAAGAAGGTTCCTCGTTCGCAGAAAATTAAAGTACCGACGTCAGTGGTAGACGTCACTAAAACCCCGGGTTCTTTTATTTAGAGTACGTAATCCTTTAGTTATAAAGGGGTTAGGGAATTTCTCTGTTTGTATTTTCACACATGTACCCGTCAAAAGACTTTAAATAACAATTTACAAATTTATAAGTCTGATGATTTTATTAATGTTCAAACATGTTAACGAGAGTACTGAGTCCTGAATTCTTAAAGATTACGTAACGGATGTCGAGTCAATGATCCAATCTGTCTGTTGTATTACATTGTCTTTATTAACACAGTACACAGTCAGTTAATTAGTAAGCCAATTCAGTTGTCAATGTACTGGTTAGGGTATCACTTGTGACGGTAATAACGTTTTAGTGTATTATGACTGAATCTTCTTTTGAAAGTCTAGTATGTAATTCTAATAAGTAAATCTTATGTTTAATAAAAAATTGTAAAGGTGACATAGAGTAGTGAAAACTAGTAGATAAAATTTGGACACCTGGTCAGAAAATATTTAATATGTTGTCTACCGACAAGTTTCCATTGGACTTCGTTTAAATTTTTTGAAATTCTCAGATAAACTCGTTTTTAGGTGTTTAGTTCGGTCTTCACAATCCTCGTGAGGTCCCTGTCCTCCAGCCTACCCCACCGTCTCACCCTTCTGACAATGTCTCTTCTACCCTTCGTTTCCTTCCCTAGGTGGCCAACCGATGTCGGGATCCAACGGAATAAACTCTTTCGAAATAACAGACAAACACTAACCGACAGGAACCTAAAAGTAAAAAAATGGAACTCCGTATAGGTCGAATCCAAAATCAAACGAATGATCCGAGGACTCCGTAATTTCTGTTGAATTCGGTTACCGAAGGAACAAAATAATTAGATTCTACTGACTGGTATTAGAAAATTTTGTCGTCTTTGAAGGTACCACCGGGTCACCAATTCTGAGACTCGAAGGCTACGTCCCCCGTACCCAAGTTAGGGACTAATCCCTTGATTCTAGGGTTCCCGGTACGCCGTGTCGGTTTTATTCATTTTTATTTTATAGTTAACAATCTTGAACAAAGACATTAATCGTTGAGATTTGATATAGTCTACCCTTTTCGTCTAGTACCCTATTTAATAGTCTTAAGAGGTTTGATAGGCTCTCATGAAAAAAAAAAATTTACATTTTTATTACCCTGAATTGACCATCAGGTCTCCAATTCTTAAACGGACGGTTACGACCTTTGTGTCCAAGTTGAGAGACTGGGACCTTCTAAGGACGTGTCGTTGATTCAGGAGTACGGTGTTGATGACTCGGGTACCCGAAGTTGATGACTTCGGGCTCCGTGATGATCTCCGTGGCTTGGAGATGACGGGCACGAGACGTTGTTGTCTTCGGTGGTGTTCCTCTTCGGGTAAATAAATAACGTTGATCTCTTTTCGGACACATGTCGTTGTTTCTGGGCCGCGTCAGTTTTTGTTTATATTATAAAATTTGTACAGTTACTTTTACGACATATAATTTTGTGTCATAACTTTATGATAAGGGTCATTTTCCTTTGTCCCCAGGGACTGACTAAAGTTCAAACCCCGTCCCACTCAGACTTAGTAGAAGTAGAATAACAAAGTCTTTCTTTCTTTTTTTTTAAAAAAAAAATTACGTACCCACATTGACTTTGCTTGAACCCACTCGAACAGGTCGCAGGTCTTTTCGGTTAAATGACTGTGGTCCAACACCACTTCCTTTCGTGTTGCAAACAAACGTCCCATGGAACACGACTAATCTGGACTTGAGGGACTACGAAAAGTCTCTTCCCAAAAATTCCGTTACAAATCCTACTCACGACGTCCCCCGTGCAGAGGGAAGACTGACCAATTACCACTCTATTATCCCATGAGAAAGTCCTTGGAAATAGTAGTTGGAAGACCAAGGTTGACGTACGAACGCAAGTCGAACATCCATGGTAGGAGGTGGACCCACCCCCAACCCCCACCCCTCACAATCAAGACAGTTGGTGTTTAACGGTGAACGGTAGACGGAGATGTTCCTAATTTGCACGATGACGTCGACGACTGGAAGTTGTGAGAAACTTCCTCAAATCCCACCTCTCGTCTTTATTCCGTGAGACACGAGACCCTTTGACCGTCCTGTCCAGAAGGCTATAAGAGTCCTTGACTAGAATACTTGGGTTAAGAACATAGAGGAGTATAGACCTTTTCGTGATTTTAGGAAGTACCACTACTGACAAGGAACATTAGTCGTCTTCGAAGTGTTCTGGTCGTCTTTGAAAGATGGTTTTTTTACACACGAACTGACGTACATGTGTTTTTAGTGTAGATATGACAGGAAAGGGGGATGGAGGAACCTTCTCAAAGAGTCGATAGACTCCACGACAGAGGGCCCGACGTCAGGAGTAAAACGGGGTTTATTTTGAATCGAGTGTCGAGATTATAACACGTAAAAAAATTTCAGTTGTCACGGGCGGTTTCTTGAATTTCTTGACACAATCTAAGAATACAGACAGGGAACTCCTCCTTAGTCCTGAGATAAAATAACGAGTTACTGGCAGTGCCGAAGAGAACAAATTGAAGAAAAGGAATCAAAGACGTAAGAGTGTGAAGGGATTACTCATTGTCCAACTCAGATGAGAAACCTTGAGTCCTTCGGATTTTCCGATTTCAAAAAGAGGTGTTCTTTACTCGCTCCCGAAAACATGGACCCGGTACGAACCAAAGTCAGGACGGAAGAGAAACTATGAAGAGTTAGGACTGCCCTCGTCCACGACTTGTTCTTTCCATTATTTCAAAACCTCTCTCTCCAATTAGTATTTGAGTCGCACCCTTGAACCAAAATCTTTCTTTTCAGTTTTTGATGTCCGTGGAAAATCCCTGAAGAGACCACCAGGGATTAGTCGACATTGTGACTAAACAGACTCTCTATATTGTGTCAAACAGGTTCTGGGTTCTCGACACTACGCGACTCCCGAAATTACAGACAGTGAAGTTTAGAAACGACACCTGCTCTGTCTTGGCTCCTCGTATGTGAGCGCCCTGTAAATACCACGGTACACACTGAACCCAAATTGGACCGACTTTGTTGGAGCCGCGTCGGGGGGCGTTCCTCCTTCGGTTCGTGTCGTCCTCGGGTTGAGTCGTTTTCGAGGGTACCATCTTCGTTTTGCGCTTCTTTTGGGTCGTGTTCCCTTGACTGTTCTCCGGGTGGCACGACCTCTGGTACTGTCGCTTTTTACTTGAGTCGTCTTTCGAGTGCGCCGAGACTGGAGGTCAATTCCATCCTCCAGGAGCGAGGATACCGACCTTCCTGTGCGGATTTGTTTTAAAATTAAGGAAATGTTAGAGAGGAAAGAATAAAGGAACTTGGGGGGGACGTTTGTCTGCCCGCCGTCACCCGAGTTAACTCCCTGTGACCTCTCCGATGAGAAACCATACAGGGTTTCGGTGATAGACCCGAAGGGACCACCGAGTCTCCAATTTCGCAGACGGAGGTTACGTCCTCTGGGTCCAAGCAAGGGACCCAACCCTTCTAGGGGACCTCTTCCTTTACCATTGGGTGAGGTCATAAGAACGGACCTCTTGGGGTACTTGCCTCTTCGGACCATCCGATGTCAGGTACCCCAGAGTTTCTCAGTCTGTGCTGACTCTCTGAAGTGAAGTGACCGCCAGGTTACCGATTCTGAGGTGAGAAGGTTACTTCCGCTGGACCCAAGTTAGGGTCCACTTCCTTGATCTAGGGTGTACGGTGTTGATTCTCAAGTTTACGACGTTGACTTCTAGGACCTACAGTTTTGATTCTGTGTCGTGTCGGTTTATTTATTTATAAAATTTTTTATTTTCCGTGGAAGATTTTCTCCGAAGATGACCGATTTAACTTTATGAAACTCGTCGATTTGTTGTTACTACCGGTGCCTAATTTAGTTTAACTTAACTTTGTCTTAGATCCGTAGGTCCTGGGAGGTTTTTTTTCACCATCACCCTATCCGACAATGAATGTCTTCTTAGAGTCGAGACTTTATATTTTGCTCACTGACTGAATTTCTAGTAGTAATGAAGCTGTTAAATTACTGACTGAGTTTGTCCATACTTGTCTCTTACGATTTCGGTTTCCACTTTTGACGACCTTTGTCTTCTAAATGTGATATAGGTTCCTAGTGATGGGGTCTAACAAATTGACGCTTCTCCTTTGCCTCTATGTCATCGATTATCGGGAATCGGTCTACCAGTTTGTACTGCAAGACTACACTCCCGGTTGATTCAGTATGTGGACGGTTATCCCACACGATTCTTCCTGTGTTGCTGCAAGTCCGGACTCATTAATTGTACTTAAAACAAACCTATGCACATTTCTCAGATCGGACAACAAAATTTTACATAGAATTTTCCTTTTGTTTTTTGTTTTTTCCGTCATTTGACTCTAATTTCCTCTGATTTCGGTGTACTGTTAATTATGTGGTAAGATCTGACCTAGGACCTAAATTTTTTTTTTTCTCTGGACGGACCACCAGGTCACCAATTCTGAGGTACGAAGGTGACGTCGCCCACACCCAAACTAGGAACCTGTCCTTTGATTCTACGACGCACTACACCGGTTTCTTTCTTTTTTGTACTTGTCACAAAACCCTGTTACCCCCCTTAAACTAAAAACTGACGTTTGCTGTCGTCTTATACGTAGGGTTTATACGGCAAAACCGTATACCCAATAAAACTCGATTACTCTCTACGTACGTTTCGATAAATTTTTTATTTTTCTTTCTCGTTCTCAAAAGTGAAACTTTTTCCTTTGTCTTCAAGGTAAACACTCCTACAAAACGAGGGGTCGTCCTCCTTCTCCTTCAGAGAAAATTAACAATAGGTCCCTCTTCCGTGAATTGAATTTAGACGTATCATTTGGTGTGTTTTGTTAGGTTTAAATGGTGTGATTAGGACCAGTGGATGGAAGAGTATTGAACGGAGGGGACGGGTTTTCAGGTTTTGGGAAAAGGAAACAAATCGGACTCCACTATTTGTTTCGGTTTAAGAGTTGTACAGAAACCTAATGAGTACCGACCCACGACGGTACATATATACGGACTATGTGTACAATTATTTGACAAAAAGAGAACAACGAGACAGAAACCGGTTAGATTAATGTCCGGTCAGAGGGGTTCGACCTCTTGAATTCCACACACCACCTTTTCTAAGAAAAGGGAGGGGATAACAAGTCAACGAGTCAGTACAGAGAAACGTTGGGGTACCTGACGTCGTACGGTCCGAAGGGACAGGGAGTGGTAGAGGGTCTTGAACGAGTCTGAGTGTAGGAAACTCAACCACTACGGTAGGTTGGTGGATCAGGAGACAACAGGGGAAGAGGACGACGGACGTTAGGAAGGGTCGTAATCCTAGAAAAGGTTACTCAATCAGTCGAGAAGAGTAGTCCATCGGTTTCTCGATTGAGTGTCGAGAATAAAAATTATAAAACTATTCACTTATAATCTATTATATCGTTACAGTTTAAAGGACTTATACCAAAATCTTTTCCGTCTCCTTGGTCTCTAGTTTAACGGTTGTAGGTGACCTAGTAACTTTTTCGTTCTCTCAAGGTCTTTTTGTAGATAAAGACGAAATAACTGATATGGTTTCGGAAACTGACACACCTAGTATTATTTGACACCTTTTAAGACTTTCTCTACCCTTATGGTCTGGTGGATTGGACGGAGAACTCTTTGGATATACGTCCAGTCCTTCGTTCAATCTTAACCTGTACCTTGTTGTCTGACCAAGGTTTATCCTTTTCCTCATGCAGTTCCGACATATAACAGTGGGACGAATAAATTGAATATACGTCTCATGTAGTACTCTTTACGACCCCATCTTCTTCGTGTTCGACCTTAGTTCTAACGGCCCTCTTTATAGTTGGAGTCTATACGTCTACTGTAGTGGGAATACCGTCCTTCACTTTTCCTTGATTTTTCGGAGAACTACTTTCACTTTCTCCTCTCACTTTTTCAACCGAATTTCGAGTTGTAAGTCTTTTGTTTCTAGTACCGTAGACCAGGGTAGTGAAGTACCGTTTATCTACCCCTTTGTCACCTTTGTCATAGTCTGAAATAAAAAAACCCGAGGTTTTAGTGACGTCTACCACTAACGTCGGTACTTTAATTTTCTGCGAATGAGGAACCTTCCTTTCAATACTGGTTGGACTATCATATAAGTTTTCGTCTCTGTAATGAAACGGTTGTTTCCAGGCAGATCAGTTCCGATACCAAAAAGGTCACCAGTACATACCTACTCTCAACCTGACACTTCTTTCGACTCGCGACTTCTTAACTACGAAAACTTGACACCACAACCTCTTCTGAGAACTCTCAGGGAACCTGACGTTCCTCTAGGTTGGCCAGGTAAGACTTTCTCTAGTCGGGACCCACAAGTAACCTTCCTGACTACAACTTCGACTTTGAGGTCATGAAACCGGTGGAGTACGTTCCTCAACTGAGTGACCTTTTCTGAGACTACGACCCTCCCTAACCCCCGTCCTCTTCCCCTGCTGTCTCCTACTCTACCGACCTACCGTAGTGGCTGAGCTACCTGTACTCAAACTCACTTGAGACCCTCGACCACTACCTGTCCCTCCGGACCGTACGACGCTAAGTACCCTAGCGTCAGCCTGTACTGACTCACTGACTTGACTTGACTAACACCGATACATTTTTTTTTCAAAGAACGAATCCTCAATCGCTAATTCATCAATCCTTATATCACATTACCACAGACGTTCAGTGAAAGTTTTCTAAGTCTATTCTACTAAGTCTCCCTCCCACTGTCTTTCCTTCATTTTTACCGGTTTACAATCCCTAAACACTTCAAGAAACACGATAAGATAATTGAAAAGACATCCAAAAAGGTTTATTTTTCAAACCCATTTTGACGTATTTGTTTTGAGGTTATTTTCCCAGGAATGGTGGGAAAGTAAATAAACACAAAAACGAACAAAAAATGGATCAGAACATCCTCGGGCATAAGTCCGAGTAATGTATAAAAGATCATGAAATTTGTCAATAAAACCTGGTGTACTCGATCTATTGATTATACAATCTAAAAAGGATGGACTCCTAGTAGAAAAGTTATTTTGACTTAACCTTTTCCTTAGTAGATTCACGGTACGAAATCCAAAAGGTTCCTTTACCAAATGGTTATTTCTTGTTTGTCTACCGCGATCACCATTTCTTAGGTGGACGGTTACGTCCTCTGTGTCCTCTACATCCAAGCTATATACGTACATATAACTTCCCGAAGGGTCTACCGAGTCATCATTTCTTAGGCGGAAGCTTACGTCCTCTGATCCCAAACTAGGGGTCCAATCCTTCTAGGGGACCTCTCCCTTTACCGTTGGGTGAGGTCGTGACAACGGACCTTCTAGGGTACCTCTCTTCTCGGACCACCCGATGTACATCAGGTACCCTAGTGTTCTCAACCTGAACTGAATCACTGATTTGTTGTTGTTGTCGTTTTTTCATTTTTAAATTACTTTTTATATTTTACTATTACATTCGAGGGAACACTTAATAAAGATGGGAATCAGGGTAAAAGGTCTTTATATATTATTCTACAAGACACAACAAAGACGAACAATGTTTAATCGCGAAATTTAAGATAACGACACATGACTGAGGAAGGTAATTCCGAAATATGAAACGGAGAGTGTAGGGGAAGGGAGAAGTCGACAGTCGTAAAAATTGATACCGTTGGGTGAGGTCATGAGAACGGACCTTTTAGGTTACCCACCTCCTCGGACCACCCGACGTTAGACACCCCAGCGATTCTCAGTCTGTGCTGACTCGCTGAAGTGAAAGTGAAAAGTGAAAGTACGTGACCTCCTCCTTTACCGTTGGGTGAGATAATGAGAACGGACCTTTTAGGGTACCCGTCTCCTCGGACCACCCGACGTCAGACACCCCAGCGATTCTCAGTCTGTGCTGACTCTCTGAAGTGAAAGTGAAAGGTGAAAGGACGTAACCTCTTCCTTTACCGTTGGGTGAGGTCACAAGAACGGACCTCTTAGGGTCCCTGTCCCCTCGGACCACCGGACGGCAGATACCCCAACGTGTCTCAGCCTGTGCTGACTTCGCTGAATCGTCGTCGTCGTCGTCGTCGTTAGAAGACGTGTTCGCCATAGATTTATAAATGTATGTTGAGATATTGGAGGCCCCGGAAAACCCGACTCACCCGAGACGACCCACCCAGAAGACGAGGTCCTCTCGTCACCCGACTCGGCTCAATAGGTGGACGCCCACTACGAGGTCGTCTGACAACCGACGTCGTGGACACGAACCGGAAAGGGGCGTCGGACACGAAGAGTCTCACCGGTGACCCAGGACTTTCCATCAACCCAAGGTTCTTAAAGGTCCCCTTCTTGAGTTTTCGGTGATCAGGAGAGTCTCCACTCTGACCTTGACCGTACTGCAGTAAGGGAAAACAACTGAGACTCGATTCTCGAAGAGACCTCGAAGGTCTCTTTTTAGAGTTTTTAGAGGATGTAAACTGTAAGATCTGACACCTTAATTGGGAAGAGGACAGGGACGTTTGAGAAGGTGACAGAAGGTACTACACTTCAGTGCGAGAAGACAACGAAAGGCCGTGAGAACAGTAAACTAATGGAAAAACCGAGAAAAAGTTAAAATAGGTACCCTGGACCCCTCGTCCCTTTTCCCCGTATAGAAAATCCAGTCGGTGGAAGTTGGTCGAGGTTTAGAAAACAAAAATCGTACAAGGACTACGCTTCTTGACTGAGTAAACTTTTCTGGGACTACGACCCTTTCTAACTTCCGTCCTCCTCTTCCCCTGCTGTCTCCTACTCTACCAACCTACCGCAGTAACTGAGTTACCTGGACTCAAACTCGTCTGAGGCCCTCAACCACTACCTGTCCCTTCGGACCACACGACGGCAGGTACCCCAGCGTTTCTCAGCCTGTACTGATTGACTGACTTGACTCCAAAAATTTTTAGATAATAACGGTTTAATAATAATAAAAAGTAACACATTTTACTATTTTTATGAAAAGACTTCGGTATCATTAGTGTAATAGTTTTCGGTTTAGTACATAGGATTCAGTGAAGTCAACACAGGGTCAGAAACTCTGGGATACCCGGTACCGAGTGGTCTGAGGAGACAGGTACCCTAAGAGGTCCGTTCTTATGACCTCACCCAACGGTACGGAAGGAGGTCCCCTTGAAGGACTGGGTCCCTAGCTTGGACGTAGAGAATATACCTCTCCCCAACTTAGTGTCACCCGACCCGCCGTTCTCCCGGTACCCCCACACCGGACAGTAGAGGAAAGAAGAGAGAGATGTGGAGGAGGGAGAAGACGAGGAGTAGGGCAGGTGGGACTGCCGACGGGGTCCTGGTTTAAGAAGGGGACAGAAAAACGTGTCATTGAGGGGTGAAAGGGGTTTTGGGAGAATGGTTGAATGGTTCGGACCCCGACCTTCATACAACCCCACCCCAGTAAAAGATGAGAATGTCAGACAAGTCGGTTTGTTTCCGGAATCAGTGTCTACGTAAGTGCACAAGTTTACTACAGTCGTTCTAGTACAAAGGGTGAGACGGACAGTCCAACAAAAAGAGACGAAAAAAAAGAAAAAACATACACCGGGTTAAGAGAAGAATTTGTTGATACGAGTAACATATACCGTCCTTTATACCGATGGCCATCGGAACCAGGATACCTATTAGGAGATTGAGTACCATGTTTTTACTCTGTGAGAGAGAGAGGAATATAAGGTACATAGTCTAGAGAACGTTTCTTTACACTGACCTGAACGAACCCCGTCCTGGGTCAATCCAACACCTCTGAACCGACCCCACAGTACTAACCTACCCCACCTACCACATTGGTCGGGTCGTCGGTCAGGGAACCCTTAGGAGACCCGAGTCTTCTACTAAGGGGACACATTCTGTTCACAACAAAACTCCTATGTTTTTTGTTTTTTTCTGTCTACAGGAGGTGTGGAGTATGGGAAACCATACCTTTACACGGGACAGGTTTCTGTGACTTCTCGTTTACTCTTATTCTTTTACCCTTTTCTACGTCTTTTTACCGTAGTGGTTAAGATGGAAAAGGTTCACTTCAACAACGGGCACCACCAAGGTGTGTGTCGTCCAAGTCACTCAATCTGCCTCCGACTCAGTACTGTTCCGTGAAGACAACCACTTTTACGACGTCGTTGACAGTTGTCCACAGACTCGTGACGATCTCAGCTTCTTTTCAGGACGAGACCTCGACAAAGTCAAGTCAAAGAGTCACCACAGGCTGAGAAAACGCTGGGGTGCCTGACGTCGTGCGGTCCGAAGGGACAGGTAGTGGTTGAGGACCTCGGACGAGTTTGAGTACAGGTATCTTGACCACTACGGTAGGTTGGTAGAATGAGAGACTGTAGGGGAAGAGGAGGACGAAAGTTAGGAAGGGTCGTAGTGCCACAAAAGGTTACTCAGTCAAGACCTCGATAAATAGCTTTTGTTAAGTGTAAATAACTCGTAATTCTAAACAGTCCGTGACCCGATTCATAACTCATATTTGTACTCACTAATTTTGTCTGATACAGAATTCTGGAATTTTAAATCGAAAACACAGTATATTTAGAAATGAGGGAGGTATCTGAAGTAAACATTCACTACTAACATCTAATAAAATAACATGACTAAAGGAAACTAATTTTTTATGAAAATCCCCCTGAAGGGACCACCAGGTCATCGACTCTTAGACGGAAGGTTACGTCCCCTGTTCTCAACCTAGGGACCAGGTCCTTGATTCTAGGGTGTACGGGTCCCCGTTACTTCGGACTTGTACGGTGTTGATGACTCAAGCAAACGGTGTTTCTTTCTAGGACTTACGACGTCGATTCTGGTCTACCTCGGTTTTTTGAAAAAAATTAAAAAACTTTTCTTTTTTTAAATTCCTTAAGGGACCACTAGGCCACCGATTCTGAGGTTTAGGGGATAATTATGTCCCCCAGATTCAAGCTAGTGGACCACTCCCTTGATCTAGGGTGTACGGTATTGATTCTGGGTTACGTCGGTTTATTTATTTATTTAAAATTTTTCTTTTTTCCTTTTGGGAGACGGGAGGGTGTAAACGGTCTTCATCCAGTATTGGAAAATTTCCACAGGGGGGAGATGTTCCTTCCTGTCTTTACTTAGTGGTCCCTACTGCGATCTGGGATAGTCGGACCTCGGACCTCCACCGTGATCTCCTTAGGACTACTGTTTGATTGACGGTTGATCAGGAACAACAAATCAGTGATTCGGGACACTGAATCAGTGATTCAGAAACGTTGGGGTACCTGATATTGGGTGGTCCGAGGAGAGAGGTTCCCTCATTATGACCTCACCAACGGTAAAGGAAGAGGTCCCCTAGAAGGGCTGGGTCCCTAACGTGGACGTAGAGGACGTGACCGTCCCCTAAGAAATGGTGACTCGGTGGTCCCTTCGGGGAACAGGAAAAGTGAACGGAGGGGCGTTCAGGGGATCTTTGAGTCAACAAAGGGAAACAGAACAGTGAAAAGATGTTTTAATAGTGAGAAAACAATACTACGATATATTCAAGTTCAAGGTTGGTGGTCGAAACTCAATGAGTAATCACCCAATAGGGGGTATATACATACCACGTATGTAATTATTCGAAGACAAACAGAGGACAAGTAGACAGAACACCCAGAACAGGTGTCCGGGGTTCTACCTATCTTCTTTTGTAAAGAAAAGAAGGGAAGGTCCACTGTGTGGACTTACCGTACGAAAATGATTACATAATTGTTTATACTGGAAAACTTAAAAACAGTATCAACAACCGTCCCTCAACGGATCTCAATAGGGTGTGTCTACTCTCCCCATCGGTTCTGGAGTTAATCTACGTCATAACTTTTTATTGTAGGATTTACATTTTTTTTTTTTTCCAATTCGTTGGCATTATATATTCAACATTATAATGTATTAGTAGTTATTAATGTAAAAGTTTTTGAAATTATTGTACCCCTTTACGGGTTTCATATGATTCACCTTTTTTTTTTCGTCCGATTTTTAAGATTTGTGTAGTAAATAATTTCCTCGTATTACACGTAAAAATTTACTACTCTTCCTTTACGTTTCAATTTTGAATTCTCATCCTAAAAGGACCATCAGGTCACCAATTCTTAGGTCGACAGTTGTGTCTCCTGTGACCAAACTAGGGACCAGGGCCTTCTGGGGTGTACGGTGTCTCGCTGATTCGGACACGTGGCGTTGATGACTCGTTCGTGAGATCTCGGGTGTTCGGTGTTTATGACTCGGGTACCCGGTGTTAATAACTTCGGGTTAGCGGATCACTTTCTCCTCTCACTTTTTCAACCGAATTTCGAGTTGTAAGTCTTTTGTTTCTAGTACCGTAGACCAGGGTAGTGAAGTACCGTTTATCTACCCCTTTGTCACAGTCTGAAATAAAAGAACCCGAGGTTTTAGTGACGTCTACCACTAACGTCGGTACTTTAATTTTCTACGAATGAGGAACCTTCCTTTCAATACTGTTTGGATCTATCGTATAAGTTTTCGTCTCTGTAATGAAACGGTTGTTTCCAGACAGATCAGTTCCGATACCAAAAGGGTCACCAGTACATACCGACACTCTCAACCTGACACTTCTTTCGACTCGTGGCTTCTTTACTACGAAAACTTGACACCACAATCTCTTCTGAGAAAACTCTCAGGGAACCTGACGTTCCTCTAGGTTGGTCAGGTAAGACTTCCTCTAGTCGGGACCCACAAGAAGCCTTCCTTACTACGACTTCGACTTTAAGGTCATGAAACCGGTGGAGTACGTTTCTCAACTGAGTAACCTTTTCTGGGACTACGACCCTCCCTAACCCCCGTCCTCCTCTTCCCCTGCTGTCTCTTACTCTACCGACCTACCGTAGTGACTGAGCTACCTGCACTCAAACTCACTTGAGGCCCTCTACCACTACCTGTCCCTCCGGACCGCACGACGTTACGTACCCAAACGTTTCTCAGTCTGTGCTCGTTGACTTGACTTGACTTGACTTAGTGGATCTTGGGTACGAGGTGCTGTTCTCTTCAGGTTCGTGATGTTGATCTCTTTCGGGTACGTGTGTCGTTGCTTCTTGGTCTCGTCGGTTTTTATTCATTGACATCTCTCCCTCTTTTCTACAAGTCACAACAGGACCTTTCACGGTTAAGTCTCTCAAGATCTTTGTTCTTTCCCCTTTTTTTTCGAAGAGACGTACATACAACCCCTTCTCCGAAAGTCTGGTCTCCCATCTTCTAGGGTCTCGACTGTCTCCTCAGTATCCAAGAATCTAAAACCATTTTTGTAACCTATTGTCTTACTCGAGGGGAACAGCCCTAGGATGTTCCGACTGGATCCCAACCTTCGTAGTCGTGTCCCTTCCACTACCAGAGTCTCGTGAGGGGGTTGGAGGAGGGGGAGTGGGGCGGGGGGTCGCAGAACGACCTTATGACTCGACGACAGACCCAATGTTTCGTCGAGGACAGACCTGTTTCACTCTGTCAGTGGAGTAAGTGGAGGTTCACGTCGTCCCTTTGAGACGTTGAAGTCTCGTGTCTTTCGTTAGGGACTTACGTTAGCGGACCGACGTCGCTTTTCTTCGGTTTGTCCAAGTCGGACTTTGACGGGTGGATGGAAAGGGTAAAGGAGTGGGGTCTCTCAAGACTCTAGTAAGTGGAGTCCCTGGTCGAAACGTTGACTGTAAACCGGGTTTCATTTGGTTTACGTTGACTGTGAACCGGGTTTCATTTACGAGTGGAGCTCTGCATTCTCTGAGCCCAAACTAGGGACCCAATCCTTCTAGGGGACCTCTCCTCCCGTACCGTTGGGTGAGGTCATAAGAACGGACCTCTTAGGGTACCTGTCTCCTCGGACCGTCCGATGTCAGGTACCCCAGTGTTTGTTGTCTTCTCTGAATCGTACGTCCGTGTTAGCGAGTGCAGGACCCTAGTGTATGTCGTACGGAACGGAGTCTGACAGACAGGGACCGTCCGTGTGGGTGCATGTGACCTCCGATTCCTTTCTTATTTAAGGTATTTGTCTTTGACCCTTTGGTGACCAATCAACGTTGGTCCGTTTTTCCGTCTGGTGTTCGACCTATACTCAGTTGTTTCGTTGTTGTGTGCGGCTGTATGGTAAACTCTTCCAAGTTACTTTCGTAACAAAATTCTGTTAAGATGGATAAAGGGACCCAGGGGAGATCACTTCTGTGTTACGTTATGACAACATTTCTCTTGGTGCTACTGTCGTACTTTAGACCTTTTGTCTAATACTCTCTCACTTATTGTCGTTTCTGCAAAATGACTTCACGTCGTGATTAATTCTGTGTGCTCCCGACTGCGAATGTTTTTATCACTCCTTCTCACTCTTCCCTTCCTAATACCCCCAAGTCAAGTCAAGTCAGTGAGTCAGCACAGGTTGAGAAACACTGGGGTACCTGACGTCGTGCGGTCCGAAGGGTCAGGTAGTGGTTGAGGACCTCAAATGAGTTTGGGTACAGGTATCTCAGTCACTACGGTAGGTTGGTAGAGTAGGAGACAACAGGGGAAAGAAGAGGACGGAAGTTAGGAAAGATCGTTGTCCCAGAAAAGGTTACTCAGCCAAGAAGCGTAGTCCACCAGTTTCATAACCTCAAAGTCGAAGTTGTAGTCAGGAAGGTTACTTATAAGTCCTGACAAAGGAAATCCCACCCGACCAAACTAGAGGGACGTCATAGTCCCTGAGAGTTCTTAGAAGAGGTTGTGGTGTCAAGTTTTCGTAGTTAAGAAGTCGTGAGTCCAAAGAGATATCAGGTTGAGAGTGTAGGTATGTACTGATGACCTTTTTGGTATTGAAACTGATCCACCTGGAAACAACCATTTTATTACAGAGACGAAAAATTATTCGACAGATCCAACCAGCATCGAAAGGAAGGTTCCTCATTCGCAGAAAATTCAAGTACCGACGTTAGTGGTGGACGTCACTAAACCTTCGGGTCTTTTTATTTCAGAGAGTGACAAAGGAATCAAGTGTGATGATACTCTCTGACTTATTGTCGTTTCTACAAAATAACTTCACGTCGTCAGTAATTATTTGTGTGTTCCCGACTACAAATGTCTTTATCCTTCTCACTCTTCCCTTCCTAACGCCCCTAATCAAGTGTGATACGCAACCGTCTCCGACGTCACGTCAGTAGATTGTGGTGACAAAGTCAATTCGTAAGACTTGAATTCCTCTACTCTTATTAGAGAAGTCTAGACTCTATGTGAGGTAGTCACCTACTAGGTACATTGTCTCCAAGTAGAGACAACACGATACGGTAAAGGACACATGGGAAGATTCCCGGCCTGTAATTATCGAATGAAGTAGGAGTGTCTTTGTGAAACTTGACCCTCGAGAATGCAGGAGTAGAATGTCTACTCTTCTGATCCTGTGTCTCTCCAATTCGTGGAACCGGTTCCAGAACGACGATCATTCACAGTCACGTTCCGTCACTCAAGTCCTTTGGACTCACAACGGGTCCTCCGACCCCGAGGTTAAAAGGGTGGCACCTGAGTAGAGATCTCGAGTGTGGAACCGGAAGGGAAAAACTCAAATATTGTGGAGACCAGTACAACTACATACCGTCTTTGGTTGTGTTATGACATTTCGTCGACAAGAAGTTAATTTTTATTTATTTTTGATTATTATTGAGGTCCTGAAGGGACACCGAGTCACCATTTCTTAGGCGGACGACTACGTCTTCTATACTTAAGGCACGGACCAAACCCTTCTAGGGTGCACGGTGTCTCGTTGATTCGGGGACATGGTGTAGATGAATCGGACACGAAATGTTCGGACCCTCGGTGTTGATAACTGACGTGTGTGGCGTTGATGACTTCGGACAAGGTGTTGTTCTCTTCGGTGGCGTCACTCTTCGGACACGCGACGTTGTTTCTGGGTCCCGTCGACTTTACTACTATTATTACGGAGGTAGACGGGTCCTCGAACCGTATTGAAACTGTTCTAGTCCGTGCAAGTCCCACCATACCGTATCTGAACCGCATTATTGAAACTAATATTTACTAAGACATAAGTTCGTAGGGAAGGAAAGTCGAAGATCTTTGTAGAGTCTTAGGTATTCTTTATGAAAGGTATCAATACAGACGAGTAGTATTCTTAGAGAATTTTATCTAATAATTCTAAATCTTGTTACACGTAAACATATGCTAAAACATTATTGCTGAAAGAATGTCTATAAAAACGGAGAACTTTTAGGACTGTACAGTTACGAGCATGGTAAGAGGGGTAGAATCTCCACTCTAATCATTCCAAGACTCTCAAGTCCACTGAACACGTTCCTTGTATCGATTGTATATTGTTGGTCTGATCTTTGGTACAAGTGTCCCAGGGGTGCCCTAGGTCGGAGACCTTTGGTCCCAAGAAACCTCTAGAGGGCAGTGATTGTACCGTTAAGTATTGGGTATTATTCCAAAAGTCATCTCTCACAACTGTCTAAAACTATCGTCCTTCCTAACATTTCACGACCATATTTTGATTTCGTCCGAGACCGACTAAGTACAACTCCAAACTGTCTTTTGTTGTTTTAAGACATTTCGTTAATAGGAAGTTAATTTTTTATTTAATTAATTTTTTTGTTTGTCTTGTCACAGACTCAAGTCGTTTCGTCGAGCTTACCCCGGAAAGAAAACAAGGACCTCCCTGGAAAAGACTCAGAAAAGACAGGGAACAAGAGGCCCTTCGGATCGTCAACTCAGTGAGTGTTCGTGCACAAAAGTTTGGTCCACGACAAATTATGGCATTACGCCGATAATTGCGTGGAAAGTTATTATTGTCTTGTCACCTCCCAGAAACACAGTTCGTCTCTCTCGACACAAAAAAAAATTAGCACGAATCCCCTAAAGACGAAGGAAATGGACTTTCACCACCTCCACTCCGTCATCTTTTCCTCCTTGACTCGGGGTTCTGTCGTCAGCCCACCCCCGTCTCCTGTCTACCGGGGTCCCCTGGAGTCGACTTCCCCACACCGGTCGCCTACGGTGATGGTCACTACCATCTATTATGTCGGAGAAGACGTCTTGTCAAAGGAACACACACAATCGAAGTCTGGAACCCGTTCCCACAGTTTGTACCGTCGGAACGGATGTAGGAATCCCTTTATTCTCTTCTCCGAGAATAATACACCGCATTGTCCCCTTCTCTGTCCTCTCGTTCGTCGACGTACTTCACCAATATTTTGTCGGTCGCGACTTACTGTCCTCGACCCCCACTGTACCCCCTCTCTCCACTCTGGACTGTGAGTCCTCCCTTCACTCCTGTCCTGTTCATCGGGGAGGGAAGGAGTCCCGAGGGGTCGTTAGCAACCCCTCCTCGAGCTTGTGCGACGGGTCGTCTCATCCTCGATGTCGTCGAACACATCCAAACCCAAAAAAAACGGTACAGGATGTCGTACACCCTAGAATTAAGGGGAGGGTCCTACCTTAGAACGGGGGACGTGACCCTCGAGTCTCACCGTTGGTGACCTGGTGACCCCTTCAGGGTCGAACACGTCCAAATTCACCTTCACAAGGAAGTGACAGTGCACTTACGGATTTACATGAGTGCATGTGTGTGTGTTTGTATGTGTGTGACCGTTCGATCTCCTGGACCCCCTTTCAGTGCACTGAAAGCAGCTTACTTAATTGAAGGCATACAGGACTTTAATTCGTCTGATTGAACCTTTTGGTCTTTTGTTATACCGGAGTGTGATTTTCACAGTAACACCTTCTACCCCCCGGCCCCCGGGTATCACTCAATACCCTTTACTTTGGTGTGCTCACTGTCTTGAAGTTGGTGCTCTTTTCACTAAATACGTTCCGTGTATATTTACACCCGACAAAACGTTTATACTGAATCAGGGAGAACTAAAGTCTGTGAACTTTCCCCGGGACACGATGTGTCGGATCTGCTAGTGGCTGGTCGACCTTAAATCTGAGACAGTTGTATGTAAAAATATTTTTTATGTCATCCCTAGAATCAGTGGGCTTTGTCGGAAAGTAATAAACGTAAACACTATATCAGGGCAAATATGGAAACTATAGGGAACCTGTCGTTCTAGTTTGGTCAATTAGGATTTCCTTTAGTTGAGACTTATAAGTAACCTTTCTGACTACGACTTCGACTTCGAGGTTTTGATACTGGTGGATTACACTTCTCAGCTGAGTGACCTTTTCTGAGACTACGACCTTTCTAACCCCCTTCATCCTTTTACCCTGCTCTCTCCTACTCTACCAACCGACCGTAGTGGCTGAGTTACGTAAACTCAAACTCGTTCGAGACCCTCCATCCCTTCCTGTCTCTTCGGAACCCACGACGTCAGGTACCCTGACGTCTCAACCTGTACTGAATCCCTGACTTATGGAAACCATACTGGAGGACAGATAATTTTCCTTACAATCATGTATCATGTAGATCAGAATTGCTCGTAGATCTACAAAGACCTTCTTGGTAGTCGATACTTTACTATTACTACATTTATAAATTCACTGTTATTACTCTGGACCGTAATTCTACTCGAGGTATAAATAAAATCAGTAAATCAGTGTTTTTCCCGTCAGGAGACTTCCATTAGAAACGTAAGATTTTTCTGGATCAAAAGTAGTGTGACGTAATAAAAAATTATGGGACTTTAACGAAAACCTCCTTACTTACATTAAGACAACGAAGATTGCACTACTATTGAGGACCCTCATAAAATTATACACTTTTTTAAATTACGTTTATTTTTAGTAGGTAACTTCATTAAAATAAAGTCATTATACTCAAGTCATTATAAAGTCATTATGCTAAGATTATATTTAAGTTCTAAATTTTTTAGTCCAAAGGAAACTTTCCTGAGAATTGTACAAAAATGCTATAACGTATCCATAAACACATTCGATTAAGTCTCTTAAAAAAAGATAGTTATAGAAATAAGTAGTCCTTCACCAACTTTATCTCGGGAACATCTCTCCCTCTGGGTCAATTCTACCACAATACCGAACTTGACACAACAGGGCCTTTCTGTACAGATTCAGAATTGAGGGTCTCGGAACCTTTCGTTGGAATCAACCGTTATCCCAGTAACTTTTACATTAATCAATTGTACTCCAGCATGACACGTCTCCCCGGGGATTAGGTGATAATATGACTATAGGAATATTCTTCTGTCGGTACACTACGACACACGCACGTGTGTGTGTGACTTACGGTACACTGGTGTTTCTCTGACCTTACTACGTCACGTTCGGTTCCTCGGATCCCGAACAAACACTTTGGTCCCCGGTTTATTTTCCGTGCGTCGTCCAAGAGGGGACTTCGGAGACTCCCATGTTCCGGGACGGGTGTGGAACACGAGAGGGACCGATCTGATCGGAGGTCTTACCTCAAGCCTCAACATCGGTGACCTGGAGGTTCCTTCAGGGTCCCAATACATAAGAATTTAGAGTGTGATTGAAACTCTAAAATCCTATCATATTTCTCCGGTCGTTACGTTTTCACTTTTTCTTTCTTTCGACTAAAATTTTCGGTATAATAAGTAATCCTTGCTAAACCGATGTTTGTTGTCCTTTTTGGATGAGCGACACCGGATTTCTTGTTCTTTACACAATAGACTGTATTGTTCCCCAGAGGTTCGTCCCTTCAGGTGTCGTACCTGAAGTAGGGTACCAAGACCCAGAAGTAGTTCGTATGCTCAAGAACGGGAGAAAGAGAGACGGTAGAAGTGAAACATTCGAAACAGACTTCCGACCGAGGGGAGGGTCGTCGTTTTACAGGGGCCGTGGTTTGTCCCGTGTTAGGGCTTCTCCTGTGATACAGATGGACCTCTCTCCTTTTGAGAGGGTCGTTGGGAGACATCTACGGGGGAGGAGTGACCGATTTTGACACGGTTACGTAGAGATTTAGTTACGACTTTTCTTCTTACGTTGGTCTCTAACAAGTAACAGGGGTCTATAGGAGAAGAAAGAAGGAAAGATATCTCTTGAGGGCCTTTAAAGTAGACCTTTGTATTAGTCGTTCGATTTTCGGCGGAAGGGGTCGAAGGAACGTAGGGGCACATCGGCACCCGGATTCAAGACCGGTAATCCCACACTGTCCCCTACTATGCCCAGTAAGGACGTAATAAGGAATTTTTCTTCACACGAGAGGAGGTAGAGTCCAGGAGGGGAGACGATGACGATCCCCTTTGTGTGACTGACTTTAACGGGTGGGACCGGTCCGTGGTAACATTGGTAAACGCACTCAATAAAATACTGTCCTCTAGGATCATTCCTTGTGCCTTGTTTGTTCGGTAGTGGTTGGTCTTCTCAAACCCTTTCCAGATTTCCTTTTTGGTACACAGGTTGGTCGGAGGGTCTTAGGAAGAGTGACCGTAGATAGAACCGGCTCGTTACACACATGGTGGTCCTTCCTGGTACTTAATCACTACCCGGTCTCTTTTGGGTCTTTACTTAGGGTAGTGGCATTTTGGGCTCGGAAGTTCGGTGCACCGTCTCGTCAGGAGGACCCACGGGAATACGAGGACGAGAGACGGGCCCGCGGGGAAAGGTTATCAGAGAACGAAACAGTCGAGTGCACAGAGGAACCTGTTAAGTAAGGCTCACAATCTGTACTCGGGTCAGAGTTCGGGACCTTCCCCAAGGGGAAGGTTATTGTGATGGTACTTCTAAACCAGTACGTGTCAGTCGAAGTTTGTACTTCTGCACCCATTAAGGAGACCCCTACTGTTGTCCATCTTCCTTGGACCCTGGGTTCTGTAAGAGTTCTTGGACTCGGACCGATGGTACGATCTCGATGAGAAAGACCGACTTCTACTTCGATCGGAGGAGACCTTTAAATGTCGGTGTGTCTCCTCCTTGAGGGAAGGGAGGGTCCCGAGTAACTGGTTGGAGAGGGTAGAGACGGGAAGAAGTAAAGAGTCCATAGATCTCTTACAATCAGCAAGTCAGTACAGACTGAACTGGGGTACCTGAAATCGGGCGGTCCAAGGAGACAGGTACCCTAAAAGGTCCGTTCTTATGACCTCACCCACCGGTAAGGGAAGAGGTCCCCGAGAAGGGTTAGGTCCCTACTTTGGTTTAGAGGACGTAACCGTCCGCCTAAGAAATGACAGACTCGGTGGTCCCTTCGAGTTCATAGGTCTCTTGTCGTTAAATCAAGAAAATCCACCGAGTCAACAATTGTTAACCGGACGTTAAGTTCTCTGGGTCCAAACTAGGACCTCAGCCCTTCTAGTGAACCTCTTCCTTTCTTACCGTTGGACGAGGTCATAAGCTCGGACCACGCGATCTTAGGCACCCCAGCGTTTCTCAGTAAGACAAGTAAGTTTCAAGTTGAAGAGTAATTCCGACTAATTTTAGAAGTAGATAAACTCACCAGAAAGAATAGGAGAACTACGGAGACTCTATTTTCCCCGAACCTCCCATGGTATGACGGGACGAGACCGGAGTCCCGCCATGGGGAGTAAACGACCCACTTCACCGATGAACAACCTCCTTACCGACCAGTCGCGGGTTACCCGAGGACGTAGTGGGGCTCAGATACGGTGTGTATGGGGGTCCGAGAACGGGTGGGTTCGGAGACGACAGTGAAGAGGTCAGGGACAGGGGAAACAGGGTGTTCCGGGTGTCTAAGAGTTCGGTTGGTGGAGACATAGAAGGCCCTAGGTACTCTCGTCGGACACCCTCGAAGTCAGACCACCCTACGAAGGACCTCGGTAGGTGAGAGGAGGTGGGGCTGGGGTCGTACGTTGGAACAGGGTCCGGTTTCTCTCTTTACTTAGGTAGGTTAGAGGGTCAGGGAATGGAGCCCGAGGTGTCCGGAGAGGCGTCACCGGAATCCTTCTTCCGTCCGAAAGGGGAGGAGAAGGACGGGACTTCTGGTAGGGGGAAGTAGTGTAGGAGAAAGAAGGTCTCCACTGAGGACGGGAACGGGGCCCCATCTTTCCCAAGTCCTTTGTCTTTGGTCGATTAGCATTCCTTTGTGTCGGTCCGTAGTAAGTTTTTATAGAATAGACAATGTTTCTCCTTTCTTCAGAGATCTTGTTGCTAACGGAGTCGATCCTTTTCGGTCCCGGACCGCCTTCTCTGGCCGGAAGTGACCCTTCGGTTCCAGGTGCAATGTCGGGCCCCGAGGGTTTCGGGAACATACGGCCACCCTCCTCGGGGCGCGTCCCTCCTGGGTCCATCCCCCCCCGCCCCGGAGCAGGACGGAAGAGACGTGGCGGTCGAGGGGGTTGGGGGGTGGGGGTGGGGGCATGAGTCGGGGAGGCCAACCACAGACCGAGTCTAAGAGTGTTGTAACAAAACTCGGCTTACTTGAATAGGACCGGAAACGGTTACTGAGTGAGAAACGGGAACAGTTCGAAGGAACAAATTCAGAGTCAAAAAGGGAGTTATTTCATCTCGACTATTACTTTTGGATGAAGTGTTCCTAAGAAGGTCACACTTTTTCTTTTACATGACTTTACTCGAGTGAACCACTCGAGTCTTTACATCACCCCTCATATCTAAAGACAAATGGGACCTCGAATGGACCAAGAAGGAATACCGAGACGAAGCACATTACCGGAGAGATGGTGACTTTAAAATTTTCCTCCACGGAGTAGAGACCCAGACGAGTCCGGAGTCCTGGGGTAGGATAAATTCGCGTACCAAAGGAAAATGGTTGTGAGAGGTAACTTCAGAGCGAGTTAAAAGGAAATTTTATATAAACTTTTGCTTTACTCCTTAACCCTTCGTAAAAACAAGTAATTTTGGAATGCTATGAATTACAGTCTTTCCGACCTCTTTCACTGGTACCTTCGTTTTCCTCTTTCCTCACTTTATAAATATCGTAACTTTCTTTTAGTCGTTCGATCTTAAGACCCAGATCGTTTAGTAGGAAGGTTTGGTTTCCTCTTTATTTCTGAAAATATTCTTTGGTCTTTGACTCCCTTAAACAGAGGTCGTCTGAACAGAATATTCTTTAACAACTTTCTACAAGAAATCTCTCTTCCTTTTACGATATCCAGTTTTTGAGTCTAGATGTATTGTTTTCTCTCAAACTCTTTACTTCTATTTTATTTTAGAAAATAAAGAGAATAAAGAAGCTAAAAAAAAATCGGTACGATTTACCGTACACCCTAGTGATCTACGTTCCTGAGATTGGTGGACTAACGGTCCATTCAAGAATAAAAAGAATAAGAATTGTTTAATTTGTCAATCAGTAATCAAGTTTCCGTATTGTCGTTGTTACGTAACCTACTAATATCGAATACCCATTTACTTCACGGACTGTCGTCACAATGTTCTCTGCCCTCCCTCCATAAGGTACTTTACCATATTACAGTAAACTTTCCTCTGAATCTAATCGATATGTTCATATAATGTTTGACATCTCGTTACTGATTTTTCTTAAAATTCCTCCATATAACTATATGTTTCTTTCTTTTGACTCAGCATGTTTTACGAATTACTTTTGACCTCTTCCGTCCTTCTCGTCTGTTGTTTTTTCTTTGTTTCTTACTGTTGTTACTCGTTCTTGTCGATACATATACCAACATATATACTAACTGTGATTATATCGACAAAGTCGTTAGTGACATTTACACTTACCAGGATTATACGGTTAATTCTTTGTCTCTGTTACTGAGTCGATGTACAACAGATATTCTTTAGGTTAAATTAATGTTTCTGTGTCGTTAAAGGGACCACCAGGTCATCGATTCTGGAACACGAGGGTTACGTCCCCCGGGTGCAAACTAGGGACCAGTCTCTTGATCTAGGGTGTACGACTTTGAATTCCAAAGAGTACCGTGTTAATTCCCAAACGTACGACGTTGATTTCTAAGGGGAACAGTATTAATTCTGGGTACGGGTCCGTTTGTTTATAAACATTTTTAAAAAAATTTATTTATATTTCTGAGTCTAGTTTTCATTTCACTACCTCTGTCTATTTGGTACGATGTGACTAGTTTTCTTTTGACGTGATCGATTTGATTGAATCTGTTTAGTAGAAGACGTTATAGAACCTTATATTAGTTTAGGTATATACCATATATACCCTGTACGGTTAGTCCAGGTATCGAGATCCTCTTCACAAACTCTTTTCAGACTTACAAATACATACAACCGACGAAAAAAGACGGAAAACGATTTCAGACACTTTCTCGATTCAGGTCCGTTCTCGATCGGTCAACCTTCCATTCCTCCTTACCTTATGTAAAGGTGATTCCTCCAAAACCTTTCAGAAAGAACTCACGAGAAATGGTCTGTCACCCTCGGTCTGTCTAATTATTTCAAACCAAGGAAGGGTTGGGTTCGGATAACGAAGTGCACCGGAGTCCCATAGGTAGTACTATGAAGTTCACACCCAAACACGGTACACGGTCGGTCACTTAGTTTCGTCACTAAGGAGACCAAATTCTTGAAAAGGGACTGTTCTACATACCGATACCAATGTTTCCTTGGAAACCTGGTTTCTTGACTTATGTTCCTTTTTGTGGTCTTTGTACAGTTCTCAGGAAGTCCTTAGACATTAAGAAATTGGGGGATTTGGTTTGGAGTCCCAGGAGTTTTGAGTTGGATGTGCTCTCGCATGAGAAGTTATGGTGAAGTCCACATCAGAGTTCCTCCTATTAACTACCTTCTTGGAAGGTCTCCGTTTTGGTTTCCGGTGTCTGCTATTACTTGTTCCTTTAAGGAACCGTCTCGGTCCCAGATTACCTCTCTGTGTGAAATAACGACCTCGTCTCTCAGAGTCACCCATGATGTAGTGACGTCACCAGGTCACTAATGACAAAGGGAGGGAAAGAAAGGAAAAGCCCTTCTCGTAAAAATCCTAGGACAAGGAGTAAACAACAACAAGTCAACGATTCAACACAGACTGAGAAACACTGGGACACCTGACGTCGTACGGACCGAAAGTAACAGGAAGTGGTAGAGGGTCTCAAACGAGTATGAGTACAGGTAACTCAACCACTACGGGAGGTTGGTAGAGTAGGAGACAGTAGGGGAAGAGAAGGATGGGAGTTAGAAAGGGACGTCGTCCCAGAAAGGGTTACTCAACCAGAAACGTAGTCCACCGGTTTCATAACTTCGAAGTCGTAGTCAGAAAGGTTACTTATAAGTTCCAACTGAAACAAATCCTAACTGACCAAACTTGAGGAACGACAGGTTCCCTGAGAGTTCTCAGAAGAGGTTGTCAAGTTTTCGTAGTTAAGAAGTGGATGACTATAACTTCCCTTTTCAAGAATCTTTTCCGACTACAGTGGGAATGTCTATTGGACGATGTACGATTCAGTGAAGTCAGCACAGACTGAGAAACGTTTGGGTACCTGACATCACGGGTGGCCCTAGGAGACAGGTACCCTAAAAGGTCCGTTCGTTCTTATGACCTCACCGAACGATAAATTGGATCCCCAGTAAATTATATACTACTTAAATATACAGATAGGAGACGTAATACAAATCAACGATTCCGAGACCTCTTTGTCCTTGAGGATAAGTAACGACCATCTATACGTTTAACCCTGTTGGTAACACTTCACCTCAAACCGTTATAGATTTTTTTGGTGTGTACACAAACAAAAACTGTGTTATGAACGGGAAGATCCTTCGACAGGGTCCTTTGTGGAAGTTAATGTACTTTTATGAAATCGGGTTCTAACAAATAACCTTATAGTAAACATAATTATTAACGTGAGACTTACAGGTTTGTATTCTTTCATTAACTTCATACTATAATAAGTATACCATTTTATACTATCTTGATATTTTGTTGTTATTACTCTTACTAGAGATATTTGAGTCAACTCAAGTCAGCGAGTCAACACAGGTTGAGAAACGTTGGGGTACTTGACGTCGTGAGGTCCGGAGGGACAGGTAGTGGTTGAGGGTCTCAAATGGGTCTGAGTACAGGTAACTCAACCACTACGGTAGGTTGGTAGAGTAGGAGACAACAGGGGAAAAGACGGACGGGAGTTAGAAAGGGTCGTAGTTCCAGAAAAGTTTACTCAGTCGAGAAGCGTCATTCACCGGTTTCATAACCTCAAAGTCGAAGTTGTAGTCAGGAAGGTTACTCATAAGTCCTGACTAGAGGAAATCCTACCTGACCAAACTAGAACGTCAGGTTCCCTGAGAGTTCTCAGAAAAGGTTGTGGTATCAAGTTTTCGTAGTCAAGAAGCCGCGAGTCGCTTCGGTGGTAAACGGAAAAAAGTCTCCATTGTAAATGTAACTAACACATTTTCGTTATCTCATTTTGACGTCCCTGATAGTGTTTAGTTCCAACACGGCATATGGGAGATAATCGTGCGTGAGAACCAATTTTTTTTTTTTCTGTTAAAGGGAATTCTTATAAACCTACTTCGTCATTTTTAATCATTACAATAGTCTGAACTGAACTCAAGTACAGAAAAATTATCAGAAACATTGTTGAAGGGACCACCACGTCATCTATTCTTCGGGGACAGTGACGTCCTCTGTACCCAAACTAAGGACCAGGTCCTTCTAGAGTGTACGGAGTCCCGTTGATTCGGTCACGTGGCGTTGATGACTCGGGTACACGTCGTTGATGACTTCGGGTTAATGGATCTCGGGCGCGAAGCGTTATCCTCTTCGTTGACGTTACTCTTCGGGTGTGTGACGTCACTTCTCATCTGGGGCGAGTGGCGTCGGTCTCTTTCGGACACACGTCGTTGTTTCCGGGTCGTGTCGGTCTTTATCTTCTCTACTTAATGATCAGACACACTGATTTACCCTTTATGGGCACTTCGTGAAGACTGTGTGTGTCATGTTACCAATGGAGTTCCTTTTCACAAAGACGATAACAAACTCAGCGTTCGACTCGATCGGTGAAAGAGTATCTTGTGGTAAAAATGGACTTTCTTATGGACGGTCTGTTTGAACAATAAGTGTGTACCCATAAACTCCTAACAAAAATAAAAAGAGTTTATATTCACTCACTCGGAGAGAGAAGTTCCTTTGTTGACTATCATATACGACGGTTACCATTTTGAGTTTTGAAAGTTTAGTCTTACCCTTAAACCCCTTTCAAGATAGATGGTGACATCCGAGAAACCCAAGAACTATGAACTTCTGAAAAGATGACCACACTTTCTACTATATAAAAATTATATAAAATTAAATTATAATAAATAAACCAACGTGACCGAGAATCAACGTCGTGTCCTGGAGATAGAAGTAACGTCGTACACCCTAGATCAAGAGGATGGTCCCTAGTTTGGACCCGGGGGGAAACAACCCTCGAACCTCAGAATCGGTGACCTGGTGGTTCCTTCAGGAGTCTACACTATTATATAGTTTATTAAAAACTATGACATACTACTTTACACAGGTGTAATCCTTCTGGAAGTATGAAGTTAATTAGTAGTAAAAGGTTTACGTGTTTTAGGACGTACCGATTCCTAGGTTGGTTTCATATTCTTTCTAGTTACCTAATATTACATTGTCTTGAAAATTTTCAAATAATTATACGAAAGTCTCAGGTGTGACGTTGATGGAAAATTCTTTGATGATGACGACTCAAAATCCCATCATAGTTTTTTGTATATGTTAAAAGACTTTTTTGACAATTTTATGAGAAGAGAAAAGATTGATGTATAAACAAACTCCGGTCCTGAGAAATATACGAAGTCACTTTTATTATGTGACGTTCTCTAACGTACTTCGTCTATCTCTTAAATCGACGTAAAGTTATTCAGTCTGTAACATTTAGGTACGGAAGAAAGAAAGATAAGAAAAAACAAACTCTTTTACCTCAAGAAAAAGTATTTTTATATAAATATAAAGTCCTCGAATAATGACAAGTAAAATTAGTTTTATTATTTATTTATGAAAACTATTGAATAGTTCCCAAAAAACAAACAAACCGACTCGGTACTCCGTACACCCTAGAATTAAGAGGTCGATTCCTAACTTAGATGCAGGGGACGTAACCTTCGAGCCTCAAAATTGGTGACCTGGTGACCCCTTCTGGGAGTCAAAATTAAAGATTACGTCATTTATATTGTCTCTTTCGGGTGTATATGTTTTCGAGAAAGTGAGAAGATATTAAAAATTAACACACTTCTCCGGGACTCTGATTTTTCAAACTCTTAACGACTAGGTATTACATGGTGGATAACATATTGTGTCTTTGTATGTAGATAGACGAAAAGAAGAAAAAACTATTTTATCTATGTCCTTGCCTCTTTCGTTACCGTGGAGTGAGGTCATAAGAACGGACCTTTTAGGGTACCTGCCTCCTCGGACCACCCCACGTCAGGTACCCCAGTGCTTTTCAGCCTGTACTGACTCGCTGAAGTGAAAGTAAAAAGTGAGAGTACGTAACCTCCTCCTTTACCGTTGGGTGAGGTCACAATAACGGACCTCTTAGAGTCCCTACCCCCTCGGACCACCCAACGACAGATACCCAAGAGTGTCTCAGCCTGTGCTGACTTCGTTGAATCGTCGTCGTCGTCGTCTATGTCCTTCATTTCTGATCTTTGATTACTAGGACGTCCTTAAGGGACCGTCAGGTCACTAATCCTCAATCACAAAGGTGACGTTCATAGTGTCCAAGTTTGGGACCAACCTTTGATTCTAGGACTCACGGAGAGACGCACCGGTTTTTTCTTTCTTTGGTTACTAACACCCATAATTGTCTCTAATGGATATTCCACCCTCCCTAATCGTCCATCGCTTGGACGGTAATTCAAAACTAAAATCTTAGTACGACAAAACGTATGGTTTTTCCAGTAATAGTAGTAGTATTACTATTTTACTTTGTTTACATCCTGTTGGTCTCTTTCCTTATATTTAAATTATTTACTTGGTTTTCTTTCTTTCTTATTTTTTACTTGGATTTGCATAAAGTTTTGTCATTGTCAGTATACCTTCCTTCTCGACTGAGTTCATTGAAGACTTGTACCATAAAACTGGAATGTGTGAGTCTGATTTCTCTTGTTTCTTTCCTTATGACTTAATATTATCAGTCAAAGAAACATCTCCGTCCCAACCATATAAGATCCTAACTTGTTCATCAGTAATAGAACTCCCATTACTCTTTGTCCAAGGAATGACAGTCTCTTCTCAACATTGGTACTTCTTGTTCTTCTGACTTTCCTCAGACACCACAACTTAACTTTAACCTCGATAGTCATACTTAAGTACCAAAAGTTGACCTACGTCACACACACACACACACACACACACACACAAGAAGGAGACAGATAACTCTCCTGGATCTTCGTTACTGTTAGGTCATCGTTATACATGAAACGTGTAAATCTCGGGTCTAGAATCATAGACACATAGAAAAAGATGACTTTTACTGGTCCCGAAGAATCTCTTTACCATCTAAGATCCCAACCCGGTCCTTTCGGTTATACTCGGACCTTGTTTTTCAACATGGTCTTTTATTCTTTTAGGAGTTTCTCACTACCTCATTATCATAGAGTTTTCGTGGGAGAGATTAAATAGATATATTCACAAAGTTATACGAACTTGAAGAAGTGACCTCCCTAAAAACTTTCCGATGTTAATTATTTACACTTTTTATAACCTTTCTATTTATATGTCGTAAGTATAGAGAAAACGTGGATGAGACCCGAAGGGACCACTGAGTCTACCATTTCTTAGGGGGACGTTACGTCCTCTACGTCCAAGTTCGGGACCTAGTCCTTCTAGGGGACCTCTTCCCTTACCGATGGTTCTTATGAGGTCATAAGAACTGACCTCTTAAAGTACCTGTCTCTTCGGACTGTCCGATGTCAGGTACCCCAGTGGACCCTTCGGGGTTATTCTGGTCCACGTCGGTTTACTTATTTCTGTTTACTTATAAAATTTTTATTAATTTTCAAGGTTTTATTTCCATTTACTCTTTCATTGTTTTAAGACTGTGTACAATATTCCCCGGTCCTGGTACTTCTGTAGTACGACTCATTTTAGTCGGTATGAGTGTCCCTGTTTATGGTATCCTAAACTGAATTTACTCCCTGGATCCTACCAGTCTAAGTATCTCTGTCCCTCATCTTATCCAATGGTCACCAACTCCTCTCTCCTCTACCACAAATTACCCAGTCTCAAAGTCAAACCCTTCTACTTTTTTCAGTCCCTCTACCTACCACCACTTTCCACCGTGCTGTCACGTTTACATGAATTACAGTCACTTGGTACGTTAATTTTTACGAATTCTACCTTTTACAGTACGACACATATAAAATGGTGTGTTTGTTTGTTTGTTTTTTTCTCCCAACTATTGGGGTCGAAGTTTGACTCCAAAGTAAGATGTTTTCATCAATTCCTTGACTGAGGAAGGGTAGTCTCTTGTAGAACGGTTAGTTCCACTCTTTGTCGGATAAATTTATTTTCAATACTCGTCCGGGGTCCTCCGTCCGAATTAGTGGTGTCAGTAATCGGTTGTCGGACAAACGTCCGACTGTGGAGGGTCCCTACAAACCTCTTTAGGTCGGAAAAGGTTCGGAAAGTGTGGGAAACTGGAGATGTCACACTTGTCCTTTTTATTTCAGCACATTTTGTCGACTGAATACGTAAGACTTAACACTGAGGACGAACTTTCGACCGAGATAGGACCGGACTCCCCCAAGGGTAAGAGTAGATCGATGAGTAATAAAAAAATATCAGATTTGTTACCATTTCACAAAAGACACAAAATTCACAAACATTATTAACGCACATGTCCGAGTTTATCCGAGTCATTTAGAATAAAAATCTTTGAATTTCACGGTTCGTTTTTTTTTCAAGGGTAAAAGTGTCCGTGTTACTTTAAAGTCCGGAAATTAGAAAATTTTGGGATAAGTGGTCCGTGAAACGGAGTTTGAACAAGGTCTCTTTTGTCGTTTGAAGTAGAGGGACTTTATGTCGGTTTACAGTAGTAAAAGATGTCTTATTCCGGACTAGGGTGGAGTCCGAGTACGCACGAGTGAAATCAGCACAGGTCGAGAAACGTTAGAGTACCTGACATCGGACGGTTCGAGGAAACAGGCACCCTAAGAGGTCCGTTCTTATGACCTCACCCAACGGTAAGGGAAGAGGTCCCCTAGAAGGGTTAGATCCCTAGTTTGAGCCTAGAAGTCGTAACCGTCCACCTAAGAAACCGGAGACTCGGTGGTCCCTTCGGGACAGTGACCGAAATTTGTTGTCCGGACACACACCCATGATTCAAACAAAGTCAGCACAGGTTGAGAAACGACGGGATACCTGCTATCGGGAGGTCCGAGGAGACAGGTACCCTAGGAGGTCCGTTCTTATGACTCCACTCAACGGCACGGAGTTTAAGGACGGTTAAGATGAAGGAGGTTAAGAAAGAAAATTACAAATAAATGAATAGACCGACACAATCCAGAAGACACGAAAGGTAATGAAAGGTAATGAGGGAGACGACGACGCCGACGATTCAGTGAAGTCAGCACAGGCTGAGACACACTGGGATATCTGTCGTCGGGTGGTCCGAGGGGGCAGGGACCCTAAGAGGTCCGTTCTTGTGACCTCACCCAACGGTAAAGGAGGAGGTTACGTACTTTCACTTTTCACTTTCCCTTCAGCGAGTCACCACAGGCTGAGAAGCTCTGGGGTACCTGACGTCGGGTGGTCCGAGGAGGCAGGTACCTTAAACGGTCCGTTCTCATGACCTCACCCCACGGTAGCGGAAGAGGATAATGAGGGAAACATAAACGGTTTACTCTGGTGGTTTGGAGTCTTATTCGGGGCGATTCACATCCCCGACCTGATTTCCCATGTGGGAAAAGATCATGTAGACATGAAACGACTCACCGACAGTGACCGAAATAAATAAAAATCTTTCTAAAATGATAAAAATGTAAATAAATAAAATGACACCCGACACGACCCACTCAAAAGGAGCTCAACGCCACGCACCCGAAGAGTGACGTCGACGAAGAGATCAACACCCGTGTCCGAGATCCCACGTGCCCATAGTTATCAACTCCGTGTGTCCGAGTCATCAACACCGAAGACCCAAGATCTCGTGTCCGAGTCGTCAACGTACCCGAATCAACAAGGGTGCCGTACACCCTAGAAGGACCTGGACCCTAACTTGGGTATAGAGGACGGGACCGTCTACCTAAGAAATGGTAACTCGGTGGTTCCCTTCGAGACAGTGACCGAAATTTTTTGTCCGGAGGAAAGGGAGTTTAGAGACGGTTGAGATGAAGGAGGTCAAAAAAAAGAAAATTATAAATAAATACATAGACCGACACAACCCAGAAATAACGTAGTACACCCTTAGAAAACAACACGACACACCCGAATTATCAAAACCGTGTTCAAGAATCAACGGGGTTCCGTACACCCTAGAAACAAGTGGTTGGTCCCTAGTTTGGGCGTAGGGGACGTAACACTCCGTCTAAGAATTCAAGGAGGTTAAGGAGGTTAAAAAGTCTACGGGACTTGTTGAATAGAAAAGAGTAGGAAAGAGGAGGACCTGTGTAAGTGGATAACAAGAAAGAATAAATAAAAGTGTGGTTGGTCGAATATTTTTTTGGTCGAACTGTGGATCGCTCCTGTCTCCTTATCGACAGTCAGAAACAGTTTACTTAGTGAGAAAGTCAAGTGTACTCTCGGTGGACATTAACACAGACATGACACCACAATTGCCATCCGTCTAATTTTTTTTTTTGAATTTTCTCTTTGGAGTAAAAAATACTACTAATTTTTTTCATTCTCTTAGGTTCGAGTAACGTCTTTTGAACGTTTCTCTTACCCATCCGTATTACGGTGGTTGAGTCCGTGCCCGTAACTATGAATTCCACTGTTTGACAGTTTATAACGTTATCTACTTCGACTTAGGACTTTCTCTCCATATATTAAAATCAAATCAAAACAAGGACACCTGTAAGTTTATTCCAGACCTTACCCGTATCCAATCTCTCATCTAGACCTCTGGGAGTTCCATTTCAGAACCTTCGTTCTCATATTTGAGAAGAACGTACAGGATGTTTGGAAGAGTCGAAAAGAAGACCTCTTGTCAACTATTGACCCTGTAGACGAGACACTCTCCCCACCTCCACTCCGTAAGATTAGGGTGTCGATTGAAGGGTAAGGTCCTAAAAGTCCCAAAAAAAAAGGTCAAATCGGGTGGACAATGGTCTATTCCTAAGGAATTGTCATTGAATAAGTTTAGAAGAATTGTGTTGAGTTTCAGGTCGTTTGTGTTAAATGTAATGAAAAAGGACCTAATTTCAACTAAAAATGTAAATGACCCGTCTTTACTAATCTGACACCGTGAAACGTTTTGTCATTCTCTTGATAAAAGACCTACTCACTCCTTCTTTACCCTCCTCCTCCACATACACATTTAGTGTAATCTCTGCTTTGAACCGGATTTGTGGTAGAAATCATACTTTTTACCCATCCGATAAAACACTTGACCTAAAGTTTCGAGGTACCTCCCCGAACATAAAGTCTGACCCCTCCTCCACGGGGTTCTTGGGGAGGGAAAGCAGTAAAAAAACCTCCGAGTTGTTTCACTGTCTTTCGTTTCGTAACACCAATGTCTTCGTAATTAGGGAAACCATTTACGTGAAACACTCGTCTGTCTATTCACT
Source organism: Capra ibex (assembly GCA_006410555.1). Classification (NCBI taxonomy): domain Eukaryota; kingdom Metazoa; phylum Chordata; class Mammalia; order Artiodactyla; family Bovidae; genus Capra; species Capra ibex. The sequence continues at coordinate 35,967,464 of SJYO01013871.1, forward strand.
GTTTACTGATTAGTTTATCTTCGAACATCTCCAAACAGAAATAAGAAAGGGTATTTTTTTGACCATCCTCCTTGTACAAAATAGTGTACTTCCGTTTCGTAAGGATTGAGTTTTTTAGATTTGGGGCAAAAATTAACCAAACAAATCAAAATTTTTGATTTACCCTAAGAACACTTCATATTTTATAAATCCTGATTAATAACAAGACACTAAAGGTTACTCCCTATTACACAGTCTCCTAATAATCCCTAACCCCCTTTCCTTCCTTCCTCCCTCCTCCCTCCCTCCTTTTCAGTAGTCTATTCGATACTCCTAAGGTGAAAAAAGTTTGGGTTACCAGTCTTATAATACAAAATTTTGAAACCTTATTCCGGACAAACACAAAATTACAATGTAGACTGACAAAACCGACTTTTTTTGACCTATGACCTTTGTTTTGATCTTTGTTTAGAAAGATCTGAAATAAGGGAGTAGAAGATAAGTAAAGAGAGACAGAGAGAATGTGTGTGTGCGTGTGTGTGTGTGTGTGTGTGTGTGTGTGTGTGTGTGTGTGTGTGCTCTTCCTTTATTAAATGGAAATTCCCGAAGGGACCAGCGAGTCTGCCATTTCACAGACGGACGTGACGTCCTCTGGGCCCAAGCTAGGGACCCAACCCTTCTAGGGGACCTCTTCCTTTACCGTTAGGTGAGATCGTGAGAACGGACCTTTTAGGGTACCTGCCTCCTCGGACTATCCGATGTCAAGTACCCCAACGTCTCAGACTGTACTGACTCGTTGAAGTGAAAGTTCAGGTAACATCGGTACTGTAAAAAATTTCAGTACAAAAAGAAATATCAGTCATTTCATTTTGTTGTAAAGATATCTGGAGTTCTCTCTATGACTAAACCACTTACACGAGAGACTTGGTTCCCTTTTTTTTTAGTCACGTGTAACAGACTGTTCAAGTTTAACTTCTTTGACTATATTTACAAACTCCCATCCTGACAGGTTTTCTCTTTTACATAGTGTCAATGACGAGATTGTCCCCGACGACGACAACGACGATTCAGTGAAGTCACTACAGGCTGAGACACGCTGGGGTATCTACCGTCGGGTGGTTCGAGGGGTCAGGGACCCTAAGAGGTCCGTTCTTGTGACCTCACCCAGATTGTCCCCGATCGACTTGATTTTCGAAATTTCGGCTTAGATTCGTATTTACACCCCGAAGGGTCCACCGGGAACACCACTTCTTAGACGGACGATTACGTCCTCTGCGTTCTCTGCGTCCAAGTTAGGGACCCAGTCCTTCTTGGGGACCTCCTCCCGTACTGTTGTGTGAGGTCATAAGAACGAACCTCTTAGGGTATCTGTCTCCTCGGACTGTCCGATGTCGGGTACCCCAGCGTTTCTCAGTTCGTGTTGACTCGTTGAGTCGTGTGTGTGTTTGTATTTTACAATAACGAGAGAGACCAATCTTCTTTTACAAATTGGTATCCTCCTCTTTATCGATCTTTCATTTTATGTTAGCCCGTATTAAGACTCTGAAGAATCGGGAAAGTCATTTGTTTGGTAAATCGGGTCTCTCCTTCCTCAATGACGACTCCGTTCGTCTCTTAATTGAGATTCGAATAGGTCTTCACGGACCCACAGACCCTAACCGAAGCTATATTATATCCTCTCTTCCTTCAGTCACTCCCATATCTACTTCGTTCTCACCGGTACCCAACTATTAACAACTTCGACCCACTAATCATAAACCCCTAAATAATGTGATCCTGTAGGTGATAATATAAATGTAAAAATATATTTTTTCTATCAGATCCGTCCTGTTTTGGGAACAAACACTCTAGTGGACCGATAAAAATTCTAAAAAAATTTTATTTTACATAACTCCTGAAGGTACCGTCAGGTCACCAATTCTGAGGTGTGAAGGTTGCGTCCCTGAGCCTAAGTCAGGGAGTAATCCCTTGATTCTAGAGTGTTCGGTGTACCGTTTTGGTTTTTTTTTTTTTTTCATAACCTCTGATCGTCTGTATACATACTTAAACAACGGTTCACGTTCGTCTCCCCCTCTCTGTTTGTCCGTGCCTAAATCTGTAAATAAAGCGAGACGATTAGCTGGGACACACAACGACTTCTCTCGAAGGTTCTACCTGACCTTTTTATTTTGTTTTCAAAATAAATAAAAAAATTTAATAAAAAATATATATTTTTTCAAATAAAAAAAATACATTCAAAATTTTCACATAGGTTCATCGAACCGTCATTTACACAAAAGGAGGGAAAATTCCCTTATGTCTTATTAGTAAAACCGAAAACGTACTGTAGGACACCTTTCGTCTACTTTGTGAAATCCTTTGTTGAACAGGGGACATAATTGTGTGGGTGGTCATCTTCTCTTCCGGAAGTGAACTTGTCAGGTACGGTAAATGGCCCGTACACCTAAGGTCGGGATGTAGGTGTTGAAAACGAGTAAGTAAAACTCCTTTCCTAGAATGAGAGAAGAATGCATGATATTATGAACCGGTTTAAAACATTTTACACGAACGTAGTCCTAATTTGAAAAGTCAAAACGTCTAGACCGGTGGGTTAAATTGTCCCATTTACCAAACTGTGGGAAACTATGAAGAACCTTTATCGTCGTTTATTACTTTAGGGTCCCACAATGACCCCCAATAAATGTGAACGATTACTAATTGGCAGGGACCAAGCACCTGACGTCTTAGTCTGAAAGTTCCGGGGTTTATATCGAGTAGGATAAAATCTGGGAACGAATCCAAAAATATCTTCTAGAAGTTTTTAGGGGAGGTCGAGTTTGGTCTTGTTTTGGACACAGGTTATTTACCCCAAACCATGTATTTAATATAGGTATCAATGTCACTTGATAATAAATCAGTAGTTTTTACTATCTGGGTGGAACATTTTTTTCCAATTTTCTTTAAAAAATAAAACCCCCGGATACATTGTACACCCTAGAATCAAAAGGTTGGTCCTGAGCTGAGGTAGGGACGTCACCTTTACGTCTCAGAATTGGTGACAGGTGGTCCCTTAAAGATTTTCTTTAATAAATTTCTTCCTTTTATTCAGTCTTTGAGTCTAGAGGTATTCCTTTTCTCCTCGAGTCTTCTTCCTTATTCCATTCCATTTTAGTTTACTACTACTGCTCAGATCTGACCCGTGGACGGAAGAGGTTGAAGTAGAGTATGTGAAACAGAGACAGAGAGTATATAGTCCAAACATGTTTTTTCATATTCTACTTTTTGTCTGGGAGGAGTAGTACGTAGAGTAAGAGAAGGTGAGAAGGAGGTTTCCATCTGAAACAATTATAAAGGGACTCATAGTAAGGTTTTTTGATGTGTATTTTTTAACATGTGTTTTCCTTATGACAATATTACAAGACATGAAACGAATTTTTGTTGAATATATATATATAATAGTTGGAAGGAGATAGTCGTGTCAGATTAAATGAAACGACAATCTTACTGACGTGTGATTTTGAAAAGTACAAAGACAAATAAACCCAAGAAAAAAAAAAAAAAGTCACACTTGACGAATAGATATCTGAAACGGGTCGAAAAATTTTTGTCCTGATAAAAAAAGGAGACTGAATATACTCAAGACGTATTCAAGCCATTTATCTAGAAGACGGACTGTACACGGCTGTCATAAAAAAGGATCAACAAAACGAAAACTTTTAAAATACTTAAAAGGGAATGTGTGTTCAAAATTTTTTTTATGTTTTATGAATATGTGTGCACATAGAAAATGACACAGAACCTAAAAGACAGGACCAATGTTTCCGGAAGAGATGAGGTACTAACATAAGCACGGAGGAAGGTCCTGTTCAACAGAGTCGGAGTCGTGCTGACTGAAAGTCTGTCTTACTAGAAAGGGACCTCCAGATAAGACACACGTCACTTTACCGTCGTGGGACCAGAGGTAGACGATCTCCGGTCTTCGTAAAGGAAGGGAGGTTGACACTGGTGACCGTAACGGAGGTCTGTAGAAGTTTATAAGGGACCCTCCGTTTCTACGGTGTACATAAGGCGGACCTCTTGGTGACAAGACCTTGTATGTCTTCACGTAATAATTAATGAGGTTGTAAAGTTAGAACTAAGTCTACTCAAAATAAAAACAATCTTCTCATTGTATCGGTCGAAGTAAAAAACAAACAAACCTTCTATGAACGAAATGTCACAACACAACTAAAGACGGTATGTCGGTGCACTTAGTCGGTATTCATATGTACAGGGAAGGAAGAACTGGGAGGGAGGGTGAGGAGGTGGTCAAACTAAAAAATGCTTTTCATCAAGTGACAGGGTTAAGTTAAATAGAGACTAGACTTTTCAGTGGAAATGGTTTTAACTTTACAGGTATAGTATCAGATTTGACAGTGGAACAAAAACACAGGAGTAATAAATTAGAGTATTAATTGAAGTTTTATGTGAGATTACAAACTTCCCCGAAGACGACGGGAGGAGGGTAGGGATTGAACAGAAAGTCTTAAAGGGACCGAAAGAGGTCTACGAATTAAAACTACTTCACATCGTTAATTTCTTTTTTTTTAGGACAACCGTAAAATTATATTTAACGAAACTTAAATTTCTAGTCAAGTCCCTTCTATTTGTAGAAATACGAAAACAGTAACTTAGAACGACCTTCCCCATTTAATGCAGAAAATAAAATGAATTCAGAAGGAAATACAGGGAGTCATCCCAAAATCTCAAAAGAAGCATTTTGAACGTGAATAAAGAACAATTAAAATAAGGGTCTATAAAGTAGTAAAATAACGACAATATCCAGGAGATATCGAAAGTCTTCTCCATTACCACTATTTACCTTTACACACTCACTTAATTGGGATCTTACCTTTCTCCTCTTTCCCCGATTCAATTGTCCATCCCATAATACTTCCAGAATGAAAATGGAGTATTTAAACCATGAATAAGGTTTGTTATACATACATAAAAAAAGAAAAAAATTAGCCCTGTGTAAAGGGGAGACATGAGTGTTAACCAGGAAGATTGGGACAAGGAAATCAAGAGACAGTTTACGAAAAGTCAAGTCAAGTCAGCGAGTCAGCACAGACTGAGAAACACTGGGGTACTTTTAACACCACAGCACCTTTTTTCTTTCCCAACTCAATCTCGACACCAAGAGTTGGTCCCCAGAAGGACGGGTGAGGTTAAAGACAGGGGAGACCTCTTGTGACCCTTACAGACCTCAAAAAAAAAAAAAAGGGTGTCCGATCCCCCTTCCACAATAGTCGGTCTAACCAATCGGTGGTCCCTTCGGGGGATGTTGGTTGTCAAAAACAACAACAAGTCAACGATTCAACACAGGCGACGAAACGTTGGGGTACCTGACGTCGTGTGGTTCGAAAGGACAGGAAGTGGTAGAGGTCCTCAAACGAGTCTGAGTACAGGTAACTACGGTAGGTTGGTGGAGTAGGACAGTGAGGGAAGAGGACGGAAGTTGGAAAGTGTGGTAGTCCTAGAAAAGGTTACTCAACCGAGAAGCGTAGTCCACCGTTTTATAACCTCGAAGTCGAAGTCGTAGTCAGGAAGGTTACTTATAAGTCCTAACTAAAAGAAATCCTAACTGACCAAGCTAGAGGAGTGTCAGGTCCTCTGAGACTTTTCAGAAGAGGTCGTGGTGTCAAGTTTTCGTAGTTAAGAAACCATGAGTCGGAAGAAATTGAGAGTGTAGATGTGTACTGATGACCGTTTTAGTGTCAAAACGGAGATACCTGGAATTGACGGTCCCTTCGGGGGATGTTGGTTCTCAATAGGTCGGGATTTGTCGTCAACTCTTGAGGACTCGATCTACCACCGTCGTTCCCATTGATTTAAATCCACTTCACCAATGTCTTCTGAGGAGACTCTACTATAAATCCGGTTTGAAACCCGAAGGGTCCACCGTACTCACCATTTCTTAGACGGACAGCTACGTCGTCTGGATCTCTACTCACCCCCTATAGGGGCCCCGTACCGTTGGGTGAACCTTTTAGGAGTACCTGTCTCCTCTGACCGCCCTGTCTCCTCAGGTATGTCAGCGTTTCTCTACCTGTCCTGACTTCGCTGAAGGGCGCGTGCGTCCGGTGGGAAGCCACTCTTTGCAGTCTATACGTTCGGTCAGGACACGCCGGTAGGGTCCGTCTCACCTGAACTTTTGTTGATTATTGTTACTTTTTGGGGAATGTAAACATACATCATATGTATACGTGTATACCTCTCACTTTATCAGTTAATTCTCCAGAAAGGATAAAGTGAAACATATGAAAAGGACGAACATCAAAATTTTTGTTCGAAGGAGGAGAAAAACAAAAACATTTCTTTTTTGCTCACCAAATTTTTTTTCCTGTTTTACGTCCAACTAACCTTCCCTCGAAGACCATTTTGAGGCGTATCTAAAGTCTCCTCTCCGTCCAAAATCTCATCGGAGGTGCACAAGTCTACCGGGAACACAGTATTAGACACCAGTCAAAGACGGGATATGACGGAAGAAATAGGTGGTCTGGAAGGTGGTCTGTACGGGCTCTTGTGAAACAAATTTCAGGCCCGAAAGGACCACTGACTCACTATTTCATAGATGGACATTACGTCCTCTGTGACCAAGCTAGGGACCCAGCCCTTCTAGGCGACCTCTCTTCCTTTACCGTTGGGTGAGGTCATAAGAACGGACCTTTTAGGGTACCAGTCTCCTCGGTCCGCCCGGTGTCAGACACCCCAACCTGTGGTGAATCGTTAATTTGTTGTTAAATACAGGTCATGAACCAAAATATGGAAAATCGAAACAATACAAACCTACACGATAGAACTGCAATCCCTTTTTTAGTATTATAGATGGAATAATTTACTCATAATTTACTCCAGTGAATTTAATTCACAAAGAATTTGATATTTCGGTCTCTTCCGTTACCGTTGGGTGAGGTCATGAGAACGGACCTTTTAGGGTACCTGCTTCCTCGGACCATCCGACGTCAGGTAACCCAACGATTCTCAGTCCGTGCTGACTCGCTGAAGTGAAAGTGAAAAGTGAAAGTACGTAACCTCTTCCTTTACCGTTGGGTGAGGTCACAAGAACGGACCTCTTAGGGTCCCTGCCGCCTCGGACTACCCGACGGCAGATACCCCAACGTGTCTCAGCCTGTGCTGACTTCGCTGAATCGTCATCGTCGTTTGACATTTCGTGTTATGATGAGAACCAGAATCGGTTTTCCCGTCCCTTCACTACCCCAGTGTCTCAACCTGTCCTGACTCGCCGACTTGACTTGACTTCCGTGTTATATCTTTGTACTACAACTCTTATCTCTCCAATTTTTCTTTTTTCCTTTCTCTTTTCTTTTTTCAATTTTTTTTTTTTTTTTCTCATCTCTCCAATTTCCGACACGAGTTGTTACTAGAAAAAGAGAAACAGGACTACTCAAGTCTAGGGGAGACCCATTTTTTTCTTTTTTCCTCCGGGGACCGACGTCTCCATTTTTCTCCCCGACCCTTTCCCTTACGTCCGAACCTCTTTTCACTAATGATTGTCTTCATCATCGTGTTCAATTGATAAGTCCATTGACTGGCCTCCTCTTAATAGGACTATTCCGACTATTTTAGTGGTGTGACTACCCAACACCCAGGAACTTTTCTGTTACCCACCGAAGAGGAACTCGTCGGGTTCTGGGAGACTGGACTCTACACTTCTCTACTAATATCTTAGGAATACATCTCGGGTCGTCAGACGCATAAAATAAGTTTTTTTTTTTTTTTTTTAGACAGGAAAGCACTCCTCTGTGTTTTCCCTAGGTCACTGACACTCAGTAGGAAGGAGGTGGATTCTGTCACGACCCACCTTAGTCCGAAATAATAGGTTAGTGAACTACCTGGTTCATAGTTTTATTGTGTTTTACATGACTATGTGAAGGGACCGAATAAACGGAAAGGTTCAAAGTAAAAACTCAAAAACGGAAACTTCTCTAACGTCGACACTTTTCATTGAATTCAGAGGCATAAAAGAACCGGAACTCCGTCGGACCTTTCTATTCTGTGGTGTACCTTGATACACACGAACCTCCCCCCTTTTTATTACCACATTTTGCACTTGTTCATAGAGGAGAAGGAAGAGTGAGTCCGTCGTAAGGTTATATATAATTATAAGTATACTTCAACCGTTTATTATACATCAGTTACACTTAGGTGTAAAAGGGGGGTTTTGTGCCCTTTCTTAGAAATTTTCAGTGACCTAGTCAAAATTTCTCTCCCGGACCGACCATGTGCTTCCCTGAGTGTCTCGGTCTTGACTTTGAACAAAAAGGTGGAACTTTCTTCGTTTATTTGTTTGTATAGGATTCGTTAACGACCAAGGAGTTCGGGTGAGACACCCCGACAGAAGAACCGGACACAGTGCGTCTGAGGTCCGTGAAAGAAGGTCTTACGTGGTTTTAAAGTTTAGATTTCTGTTCAAACCCTGTCCGAGACCACCCCCCCGCCCACACACACACACGGCACATAGTGGGTCTTCCCAAGGGCCCAAGGAGGGTCCCCGCAGAACGGTCGAAATCACTGACGAAGCTACACTAAGCGAACTCGTTTTTCCACTCGTAACGGGCCTAGTTCGGCCTGAAGGTCGCTCTCTCCTTTTAAACTGAAAAAGGAGGACGAGCGTCAAAGTTTCTCTGACAATTAGGAGACGCGGCGAGGGGGGAAGGGGACGTTTCAACCAAAAGATCGACATTTGAGGCCAGGGTAGAGCCAACAGGCTCTTAGCGGCAGTCCTCGATTCGACTGAACCGGCCTCTTTTCCTGTGGAAACACGTGTCTTCCTCTCGGGGGCGCACCGGCTCGCCTCGGTGCGCCTTCCTCCTCTGCAAAGTCCGCGCGCGGCCGCGGCCGCCGGCCCCCTCCCGCTCCGGGTGGGCCTCCGTCGCACAAAGCACCTCGGCGAAGCTTTCGCCGGCTCCGTCAGCCTTGCCGAAAGCTTCAGTCGTTTGTTTCGCAGAGGCGTCATTGGCGGGCCGAGGCCCCCTCCGAGGACGGTGAGTCCGCCGCCTCCGCGTCGCGTCCGCGGCCCGAGGAGGAGGGCGCGGGAAGGGGGGCGGGCGGGTCGAAGGTCAGGGGTTGCCGGCGCTCGGCGGTTAGGGCCGCTGGCCGGCGGGAAGTTTGCGGATCTCGCGGCGCCGGGGCCTTGGCCGCCGGGGGATGGGCGGGGCGCAGCCACGACGCGCGCCCGCGTCGGCGACTAAGCAGAGGTCCGCCCGTCCCTTCTTGGGGGTTCCCCGTCCCCTCGGAGGCCCAACCAAAGGGGGGTCCAGAGCCAAGGGGAGAGCCGGCAAAGTCTGCGCACAAGAGAATCCACGGCTCGGCAGCCGTGTGGCGTGCCCCTCCCTCCCCTTAGCTTTCCAACGGCGGAAAAATCTCACTGCGATAAAAGGAACAAATAAGTAGAATTCAGGACATTAACCTTTTTTTTTTTATGTGCGTTCGAAACATTNCAAGGGGAGAGCCGGCAAAGTCTGCGCACAAGAGAATCCACGGCTCGGCAGCCGTGTGGCGTGCCCCTCCCTCCCCTTAGCTTTCCAACGGCGGAAAAATCTCACTGCGATAAAAGGAAAAAATAAGTAGAATTCAGGACATTAACCTTTTTTTTTTTATGTGCGTTCGAAACATTTGACCGGAATTCAGTGAGAACCCCCACCCCACGGAACAAAACCCTCCCACTCACCCACCCTCCGACCGAAATTAAAAGTCACATTAGGCTGTTGTCTCCGAGGTTTCAAGATCAGTCAGTACCAAACCGGCGGAATAAAGAAGAACCCAACTTGGAATAAAGGTGTCTTGAAGACGGCCAAGAAGTAGCTCCAATGTTTTGTTTCTGTCACGACTCGTGTTCGACCTCCGTCTGAGCCCGCGACTGCAGAGATGGCCCGAATACAAAAAAAAATTACTACCCCTTTCATAATCACACCGTACACTGTCAAGCAACTGAAGTTGCCCTGTCTGTGCGTTTTTGATGTGGGTCTCCTCTCCCGCCTCTCCCCCGACGTAAAGAACTTTAGTCGGATTTCGTAGACCTGAAAATTTTACCCATCAAAGTAGGTCCTTGAGGGCGACCTCGGACGGATTGAGAGTTGGTTTTATTTGATTGTCCTTGTACACAAATGGATTATCAAAGACAAACTTTATGGCCCCGCACCCCCACCACCCCCTTTTCTCCAGGGGATCGTCCTATTCAGGACTCATCTGACAAATGGCTCTGTCCGCTCCCCCAGGCCCCTACCCCACAGTCCGGCTCAGAGTCCGCCCCGCCCGCGCGCAGGGCCGGTAGGGGTCCGTGGCTGAAAATTTCTCGTACACTCGTACTGTTCACAGACAGGCGTTGTACAGTCTAAAGCTTTGACGGAACGTTAGGTCAGGCCTTGAGCGTCGAAATCGGCCCCCGTTGTCTGAAAGCGGATCCCACAGACCCAGAGTAGGAGGAGGGGTAAGGGGGCGGGCGGGGGGGATGTGACAACGAAACCCTCCTTCTCGGGGCTCTCCTCTTCCCACGCAGCGAGGCGCGGGCGCGCACAGTTACCGTCGTCACGCACGACCTTCTTCAACTAAGAAAAGGGCTTATGAAAAGAACCCGTCGGGGCGGGGAACTTAGTCGTCGCCGACAGATGAGGACGCCGGGCTCAGCCCGGCCACCTCAACCCCGTCGACAGTTTTAGCTTTCCCCTCCCGAAAAAGAAGGGACCCCACCTCCTCCCTTGCCGTAAGGCGGGGGGTGGGGTAGACAACGTTAAAGGATTGGTTTGCGTGGGAGCGGTCTGGGACCTTCTTTCCGGGTTCCCTCGTTGGGTCCCGCGAACCGACCACAGCGGGCGTTGGGCCCCTACGCCCGCCGCCCGCGCGCCGCCCCTACTCCCTAGCGCAAGCACTCGAGCCGGCAGGGGTGCTCCCTGGCCACTGTCGGCGGGGCCCCCGCGCCCCACTCCGCTGCGCCGGGCCCGCGAGTCTCGCCAGGATCCGACGACCTTCCACGCCCCCTCCCCGCCTCCTCGCCGACCCGCCCGCCCCCTGCCCCGCCCGCCGACCCCCGCCTCCGTCCTGGAGGCCATGGAAGGGAGGAACGGAGCGAGTGAGACTGTCGCGGCTCCACGCGGCTCGTCCTCGGCGCTTGTTTCCTCGCCTCACCCCTCCCCTCGCTCAATCCGCTCCCTCGCAGGGGCCGGGCGACGGTCTTCTAGGGCCGCCCTCCTTCGGGCTCACAGTGAACTTAAGGCGGGCTCCTCGCCCGCGGACCCTAAGCTCACGGCGGCACAAATCGTTATTGCCGACCTCGCGCAGGAGGTTCAATGCCCTCTCAGCCGGCCCTTCCTCCTGCTGGCGAGCCGGGGAGGCAGGGGCGAGGACCGGGGACCTCTGGGGGCGACAGCGGACCGTGACCGGCCCCTTGAGGTCTTACTTTTCGTTCTTTCCATTCCGAGCGCCCGCCGCGCGCGGAACCCGCGCCCAGGGCCCCGTTGCACGAGCGGCCCGCCGCGCCCACTGAGCCTGAAAAGGCGGGGCCCCCCGAGCCTCCGGACTCGGCGCCGGCAGGTGAAACACCTTCGACGCAGACCTTGCCGGCAACGACAAAAGGAAGGTCTGTGTTGTGCTCCCCGACAACACCCCTCTGCCCGGAGAGGTGCGACGACCGTGCAACAGTTCTTCGTGCGAGGCGCGGAACAAACACGCGGAGGTTCAAAGTAACAGAGGTTTGGCTGTGGGGTGCGAGGCGGCTCGGCGGCGCACCGAAGAGCGCCCGCCCCCTCACCCCAGAGCTCAGCCCCCCATGAGGGCAGGGCGAAAAGAGGCAGCCCTGGGCCCCACCGGGCCGGGCGCCTCAGAACCGCGAAACAGACTTTCAACCCGAGGCCCCGAGGGGTGAGCGAGGGCCGTCTCAGGCCCGTGCTGAAGAGGGCCCTACCCCGCAAAAGTGGAAGCCTCCTTGCGCTGAGACCTGGGGTCTAGCGGGGGCCCCCAGCCAGGGAAACCTTTCAATATAAAAGGTCTTAAGGATCGGAGTGTTTTCAAAAGGGTGCTACTTAGACCCCGTTCTCCTTCTCAATCCTGACTTCCGCACGTCACTCTTGCTCAGGTTCACACTGTACGTTTCTCGCTCGGACAGTAACAAAGGTGGTCCGGAAGACCTTCGAAATGTTGACTTTGAACGGCAGTCAGACCAAAATTTTTGTTTTATGTGTCTTTCTTTGTCTTTTTTTTTTNTTTTTTTTTTTTTTTTTGTTGGTGGTGGTGCTTTCCAGTTTCTTACAATTGAGGGAAAACTTCAATTGAAAACTCAGGGCCCGTCCCTCCGTGGGGCTTGCAAGGCAGCACCCGGCCTCGACCGAAAAGACAACACTAAATACAGCTCACCAAGTTTTGTCTTCAATTAGCGACCCCCTTCGGTCGCGCCCCCACCCCACCCCCACCCCCCACCGCCCCCAACACGGCGCGTACGGGTCTCACCGAGGACGAGGTGCAAGAAGGTCTGAACAGGCCGATTATGCCAAGTCTGAGTTCAATCTCGCCCCGTCGGGCCCTGGCTTTGGCACACAGGAGCCGGTGCAAAAGTGAAACCTGAATGCAAGCTAACTGGGGTCCGGCCACTGAGTTTGTGTGTCTCGGGGCGTGCAGGGCGAAACGCCCACCTCAGTTTGAGTTGCAAGGGCCCCACCCACCCCCCGCAACCATCAACTCCAACCTGGTTGAGGGGCGCAGGGGAGCGGTCCCTGGACCGCCCCGAGTCTTTAAACCTACAAATTGACCTGACCCGCTCTTTTGTGCGCGCCCCTCGTGTGTCCCCCGCAGCCATAGCACAGTCAAGCCTCTCCCGACTGTCCAAGTCTGGCAGGGGCCCTCCCTCCGCAAGGGAGGAAGCGCCTCTTGATGGCCCCTATTCAACCCCTTTCCCACATAGACTACCCAGGGGGATCCCCACGCTCTCGTCCCTAACCGAACGGGGTAACAAGCCCAAGACCGCCCCCGCCGTCACTACTAGGAGGGGCCGATGGGGGCCCGAGACCCCGTAGGGGAGGGGTGGTGCGGAGGGCAAGGCGAAGGGAGCTTCGGGGGGAGGGGGTCCGCCCCGGGTCGTGCTTGGGCGGCCAGGGACTCCTTAGAGGCCCCTCGCGACGGGGCCCCGCGCGCCAGGACGGCGGCGCGCGGCTGAGTACCTTTGTTACCTTCCACTGCACAACCTCCCCTTTGAAGCGGATGACCAAGTCTCGAGCACGCCCCCTCGTCTCCGACGGCTCCACCGGGCCGAAAGAAAGGGAAAAATCCAAAAAGACCGTTTAGGAGGCGCCCACCCGTCCGGGGAGGCCTGCAACTCTAAGTGCCGGGCCAAAGATCAAAGAAGAACATTAGACTTTGAGGATCCGGACCCGCTCGAGAGAGCGAGCACTCGAGCCTCCCCGATGATGCCGCCCCCGGCTTCTTGACCGCCTTGTTTTCGGACGCCCGGCCGCCCCCGGTCCGAGGAGGGAGCCGAGCAAGGCGGGCCGGGACGGAGGAGGGCGGGGCCGGAGGCCGGTGGACCCCCGGGGCGCGGGTCGCCGGAGGCGGCCCCGAGGCCTTCTCTGGACCGGGGCGGCCCAAGCGGCTCAGGCTGATAACAGACAGAATGCTTTCAGACACTTTGAGAGAAATTCAAAACAACTTTTATTTTCGTGAAAAATTTTTCAGTTAGCACCTCGGTCCCCCAACCAATTCTGACCAATCACTATTATCACAGGGCGGAATCTTTTGACTCCTACGGTTTTTCTAGAGGGAATTCACAGAAACGAGGGCCGAGGACTGCCCTACCCGAGGAACCTAGATCGCAGACCCTACAATTCATCCCAAGGACAGGGAAGAGGGCTCTACAACTCTAGGCCTTTGAACAATCCAAACGAAAAAGGATTATCATGTGAATATTCAAGGGCAACCAATAAGAATAAGGCTCTAGGGAAAGATCGGAAAAGGTCTAAAAAAAAAATTCAGGTTGAAGTGTTGGTGATAGAGACTGGGAAGGGGCACGAGACGGCGAGGGAGACAGGGATAAGTCCCCAACCCCCCTCAAGAAAAATCCCACCACCCTAGGTTTCCGGTAGAACACCGAAAGATTTGTTGTAAAGGAACATACACCTACCTCATTCTCCGAACACTAGGGGCGAAGGGCGGGTCGAGGGGGGTGGTCGGTAGTGGTGTAAAAAATTTCGCACTCGTTTCGTTCTGCAAACCTTTGTTCAGCATTGGCCCTTTCGCAAGTTTTCGAGAAAATGTTATCCTTTACTCATTGCACCTTTTCAGAAAAACAAAAAGGTTCAACTCGGTGTTAGGCCTCCCTCTCAAAATTACCTTTGTCGGGACTGTCGGCGTTTGCACCAAACGACATCACTTTATGGTCGACCCCGTCGGCTCCCTGACTTCAGAATTGAAGGACAAGGAAGTCGAAACAATTCTGCAGGCCGCCGGACCGTGAGTAACTAAGCTCACTTGACTCTCGTCTCATTTCAGTGACGTCAAACCATAACGAATTGACCATAGATGGAAGACAGTGAGCGGACGAAACTCTCACTGCCGAAGAACAGTTTGATTCATTCGTCTAGTTTCCTATGTGTAATCCCCAAAAAACAAACAAAGTTTGATGAACACTAATAGTCAAATGTCAAACCTTAAGTGACAAGTCACGCGTCTAAAAGTGTGAAAAATTCTTCAATTTTTCAACTCCCCCCACCGGACACTCAACCCCACCATCATTATCGGAATCCTTCTTCTAGACCGAAAAGTCTGAAAAACTACTCAATTTTATTTAACGAAATAAGTTTAATCACAATCAGTAAGTCTATACACTATCCAAAAAAAATTTCAATGCTAAAAAAAAATAGTCTCGTCAACATTTTGTCCTTGTAAATATTAAAGAATTCCTAAAAAACCAGTTATGAAGAAGTGGGTTTAAAATTGTACCCAAAATTTTCCAAAAGTAGACGAGTTGTCACTTTCGTGAAAGTCAAAATTTACACGGAGGAAAAAAAACTTTGAAAAAAAAATTTCGTCAAATTACTTTAGAAAACCCCTTTCTCTGTAGTCTATGCACCGTCGCCAATTTTAAATCCTAAGGCCCCGGAAAATGACCACCGACAAACAAGTACTTCGGAACTCGACTTCACTTAAACGTTCTAGTAGGAGGAGAAAACAATCTTGAACGAAATGAAACAGAAACCTTCAAAGACGCAAAAGACGGCTGTGAGGGAGGCCGTGGAAGACGGGGGACGGCAAGTTTTGACTTTTATACAGTCGGTCATCTCAATCTAAGTCAATTCACTACCCGAGAGAGTAGGTAGTTTACGAAATTTTCCTTCCCAAAACCCTTTTCAAGGAAATTTTTGGTGACTTACCAAATAGTGAGACTCCTTATAAGACGAAAATAAAGGATGGTTCCATTTGATGAACTCCAAGACAGTTGTTGCAATTTCTCTTAAAAAATGTAAAGTACGATGATACTAAAGAAAATGTATCTTTATGACCAAAAATCTCGTATGACATCATACGAAATTTTTGTTCTAAAGTAAAGAAATTAGTCTCATCGGAAAATATCAAAACTTTCCCCCTTTCAATTTCAAGTTTTAAAACCCCGTCAGAGAACCAATTCTGAGGTTCGAAGGTTACGTCCCCCAAGTCCAAGACAGGGAGCAGCCCCTTGATTCTAGGGTACACGGAGCTCCGTCCCGGTCCTTCTTTTTTCAGATTCAATAGAAATTTACAGATTTTCCCGGTTTAAACTTAAAAACACCTTGGGTCAGATATACACTAAATTTATAAGACATACCACACACTTAAAAATTTTAAAGATCATCCTAATTTCACGAACATTTGTTCTCAAAGGAAACCATCAACGTATAAGTTCAAAAGAAACAGTACATTACTAAATTTCGTCTTAGGACGAATAAATATACATCATAAGATCCAAGTCTAATTCGACCGTTAACTTTAAATATCTTTAAATTTTTAAATGAGTCATATTTCGTAGAAAACTCCAGAATGTATTCATGATTTTCATCTTTTTCGAAAAATACGTTACTTTGAATAGTCACCAACAAACATAAATCATTTTTCACTGATCACGACAGGTAATTTTCATCCACAGATCAACACTTATTTTCCTTCGTCGTCACTTTTCCTTTTCCTTGACCGTCTTCTAAGACCGTACGTGAAATAGAAAACTTATGACTCAATTCTCACATTAAAAGGAAGGAATATAGTCACCTTTTTTTAGAAGGTAAAATAAAGTTTTGGAAGTCACCTTCTCCCTCCTTCTTGTCGCGAACTTTGTACGTAATTCTATGACCGACCGAACAAAAAGGGTCAATCGTTACTGGAGTGGCTCTTCCAACAGTCTGTGTAGGGCAGACGACACGGTGGAAAGGACAAAGTGTGCACCGTGCGATAAGCGGAACCCACGTCGAAACAGAGACGACCTAATCTGAAAAGACTCGAAGTAAGTTTTCCTTACACTCAGCAACTCCGGATATCCTTTCACCCATGTTTTCCCTTAGACTGGCACCCGACCCCTAGACCTTATGCGACGCTCAGTTTAATGGGACGTCCAAAGTCTGCTCGAGACCACAAAACCCTGTTTCTTTGTGGCTATGAAGGGACCCGAGAGTCTTCAACTCTTTTACGCCAACACGACTCACAAATTTTCTCCACTCGAAACGTCATCCACGAGACGACTATTTTCGTCGACTATCGACCGGAGACAGGACAGGATCCACAACACCGGCGCAGACCGTCACTCTGACTTCTACTACTGTCGTACCTGTCAGGGGACCTGGAGAGGAGAAGACGACCGAGTCCGTTCTCTTCCGCCTCCCCGTTGGACGGCTTCCTTAGTCAAGTCTAAGAGGCGCTGACCAACATACTTGTGGCTATGTTACGGATGGGGAGTCTCGTTCTTTTTCGCAATGACAGGGTCGTTTGTGTGAATAGATGTGATGTCCATTCCCCTTCCGTAAGGGTCCCCACCACCCAGGGGGGTGGGGGGCGGGGTCTTAGTGAAATGTCGTAAGGATATATCGTTCAGTATTTGACGGAGGAGTGAGTTTCACCCCCCTCCGTATAGAAAAAGAACATTTCAAATATCACGATTGTCGATTATTGACAATCGATAGATCTCTTTGTCTTTGTGAACTGTCAGTAGACAGTTTGTCGTAAAGGAAATTGCGGATTTTCTCGGAAGAAAATACGTGGTTTGTATTTTTCCTCCAATTTAGAATGAGATAACGGGTCCTTTGACCAAACTATAAATTTGTTCCTGTCGGAATTCACTCCATTAAGTACAGGACAGACAACTGTATCAGTAAACTTGACCCTTTTTTTTAGTCATTGACCCTCCTCACCGAGAAAAGTATGTCCTTCCAAAAGGACATCAACTAATTGAAGTCACGACCCGTCATCTATTATCCAATTATACCCCTCTCAATTTTCCATTTGAAGGGAGAGATTTTAGTAAAAGTCTGTAAACTCTTACATATGAAGAAAAAAAAAACCACGACTTTCTCAAATTCCTACTACCCTTCGGTTTTCCCCTTAAACATAATCTTTTCCACCAAATACTGTCCTTCGTGGAGAGGAAAGAACCGACCCGAGTTTTATGGAACTTTATTTAACCATCCAAGGATATTCGGAAAAGTACGGAAGAAATTACGTTTCTCTCTGGTCAATCCGTAGGGGGTTCTTCCAAGACCCATTTTCTTAGGTGGACGGTTACCTCCACTGAGCCCAAACTAGGGACCTCCTCCTTTACCGTTGGGTGAGGTCTTCTTAAGGTACCTGCCTACTCGGACCACCCGATGTCAGGTACCCCAACGTCTCTCAACCTGTGATGACTCACTAAAGTCGTTGTTCTTCCTCCAAGAGTCCGCACAACCGTCTCACAATTGTACAGATTTTGTAGGGGCATGTTAAAGTCCAGACATTGACCAAATAGTTGCGGGCCGCGTCCGAGGAGGGGCTGTACGACTCTTTTCTACCGTTTCTAGGTTTAGCCAAGTGTTAAAGGGCGGCACCCCGGTTCTACTGACTTCGGTCGAGACACCTCAGTCGTTACTCGTAATCCTTGGAGTACGGTCGAGATCTTCTCTCGGGCAAAGTGAGGACATGTCGACCCGGGTTGCGTCGGGACCCCTCCGGTGACAGAGGATTCGGCAGGAGGGGTCCTAGGTAAAACCGAGCGGGTAGTCACTAGACAGTATGGTGGCACTGACGCAATTTTCTACACGGAAAGAGAGAGACGGTCAGTCAACCACACCCTGTTTTGTGTCTATATGTCGTCTACCGGTTGTCGTCGAAATGTCTATGGAGGGAGTACATGCGTCTCCTGAGGACATTTAGACCTGGTTCACGTTTGTGTGTCTCACCAGAAAAGTTGTGAGGAGGGGGATGAGGTGGCCTGGAGTTGGTTCTAAAGTCACCTTAAGTCGAAGACCATCTACAACGTGAGTTTGTCCGACGTCTCTACCTCGAAGTCCGTTTTGAATACCGAATTGGGGGGGAAAAAAAAAGGGTTCGTTTTGTCAAGAGTTTTTTTACAATACTAACGACCCTACTATCGTTTTCTACTTAACGTAATAAAATATATAAAAAAATAATTATAAACGTGTACCCTAACGATTTTACTTCGAAGGACAATGACTTTACAGCAGTTACCTTATGTCAGTAAGGTTCTTGATATTTGAGTCTCGATGACATCTTTGTTTCCCAAAAGAAAAAAATTACAAAGAACCATCTAATAAGTATTACACTCTACCAAGGGTTCTAGTACACTAAAAAAAAAAAGGGGGAAGGGAAGGGAAAAAAAAACCAACTACAAAAAAAGTCTGACACGTTATGAATCTCTTGGATATCGTAGAAGAGTAAGGGTACACCTTGTCCTACGGGTGTATGACAGATTAATTATTTAAAAGTTAACAAAAAAGTTTGTTCATACTTAGATCAACTAACTACGTAAAAAAAGTACTGTATTATTTCATAAAAGAAATTTTTAAGGACATTATGTCTCATAAAACAACTCTCTCCGTGAAGAATTTTTACTCATCCTTATATCGTGGGGTCACTCGTCCTTCAACCCCCATCCCACCTCACACTCAACCCCCCCACAGTGATTGAAACTTGTTGACACCTGTTCGGTCAGACATATTTGTCCTACACACTATAAATGAGAACTATCCTCCGTATCGTCCGGGAATTTAGAAATGAATTTTGACGTACTGTTTAACTTTACTTAGTAAAGGTAGCCACAAATCGATTGGTTTTTAGGGAACCACCAGATCTGACGTATAAAATTCGACACTGGGTACAACTTTTCCTTTCAGAGCTTCGTGGTCTAACGCCGGATTCAAAAGTCTTCATTTGTTGTTGGGTTCGTCAAGAATCATAACGGAGACAGTACAATTGGAAGATTTTATTAAAAACAAGTCACCAGGTCAATCCATGCCGGAAATGTAAATTTTATTAAAAAGTCTCGTGACAGATTTTACCAATTTTGTCGTCTCAACACAGAGAGTGTTGAGACAATTAAATAATCCAACGGTTTATTAACAATTAAATAATCCAAAGAAAAGATTCCAGTACCAAACACTTTTCACCACGGGCTGTGTTCACCTCAAACAACCTTGTCCGTTAATAAATACTTCGGTCCTACCGATCTTCCCCTAACCACCACAAGGAAAGTGAATGTACGAACTCGCCCAAACAGTGTACGGTGTTTTGGTAAGAAGCATCAGTACGAATCATACTTCAAAGAAACAATAATATCAGTACAAGAAAGGTCGGGACGGGGTCGATACTTAACAGGTTCAAACTCCCTCGTAATCTCGAAGTCATAACAAATTTCTTACATCTTTTTAAGAACGTTTGAGTTCAAACAGATTAAAACTTTAAGACAAATCTTCCAGGGATGTCATTTTTCTCGATTTGAAAAGATTCACCTTCTTTTTTTGAAAACTACTCCTGTTGATTCTCAACTTTCTTTTTGTTCCCTCCTCTTCCGTCTACGAGATCAGACTCTCCCTCCGTTATTACTTCCCGTGCAGTCAGACTGCAGCGGATCCGGGTGGAGTCTCAGCACCTTTATCTGTTTTGGTTTTTATTTTATGTATTTTCCTTGTTTCATTTATTTTTACTTTATTTGGTGTCCGTTAATTCTTAGTAATGACCGAAATTATCGATCTAGTTTCCGACCTTAAGAAACTCACGTCTATTCCCTCCGGTCGTTTAGGACTTTCCGAAGGGAACTATTTCGTAAAGTAATTAGTATGTCACCCCCCTCGTCCTCCTTCGTCAGTATACTCACTCAATCCTCTTTTTATTTACAGTTCCCAGTTTACTTTGGGTTTGTAACTTTTTTCTTTTTAGTAGGGTTTATCTAGACCCACCTATTTATTGACCATATATTATTTGTATTGACCTTTTCATGTACATTATTTTATAAATAAGTTCAACCTCTGTTTATCTTTTATTAAAAATACGAATCATAGACTTACCATATAGAAAAGAATAAATAAAAATTAAACACAAATTTCGAGTAGAGGATTGTTAGAGACGGAAAATGAAACACACAAACCAACTAAATATAAATTATATGATAACTATACAAACCCAACTCAAATGGTAAACCTAAAAAAAAAGGGAGGGGGAAAAGGACGGAAAAAACCCCAATCAACTTATAAAATGTATAAAACAACATTCAAAGGATAAGAGAAAGTTTGGTATAACAAAAATTACCAAGATTGTCCTAATGTCATATGTAGAAACTAAATAGTGTTAGTTGAACCTTAATTAAATATGTTGGAGTATGTTTTATATCTTTGAAGGTTGTCATATATCAAGGTAAATGATAGAAGAGAAAAACAACTAAAAATATATATAAAATCGTCATTGACTATTTAGGTTGTCATACAGTATTAAAAATAAACTTTGTCCTGATATAGAAAAAAGTTTTTTATTCTCTTTTCTCTTACATATGTCCGTATGGAACCTCTATAACACCCAAACCATGGTCTGGAGGTGTTACTGTACTTATCGTGGTTTACTCTGTGTTTAAAAAACCAAAGGGTTAGGTATGTCTTCAATACCAATATGACATAAGATAATTCATATATCTTAGTAACTAGGTTATTTATATATTGTTAAATTTTTATGAATTAAACGATTCTTCATTGATTGGTAGTAGAGTCGAAAGTCGTTCAGTATTAGTAAAATGTAAGTTATTGTAGTTTCTAGTGACTACTTTAAGGGACCACCAGGTCACCAATCCTAAGACAAATGTGACGGTTCCCGTACCCAAACTAGGGACAAACCCCTTACTTTTAGGGTATTCGACGGCTCCACGTCGGTTTCCGTCCTCACTTTTTCTAGTCACTAATATCTAGTGATATTGTTTATACTATGTTTACTTTATTAAACTTTATGACACTCCTAATGGTTTTCCATCGTGTCTCTGTACTTCATTTGTTTACGACACCGTAACTATCTGAACTTTATTTTTTATGTAGACGTTTCGTGTCACTTCGTTTCACGTTATTTTTGTTCGATACGGACATATATCATAAAAAAAATTATAAAGTCAAGTCAAGTCAGCGAGTCAGCACAGGCTGAGACGCTGGGGTACCTGACGTCGTACGGTCCGGAGGGACAGGTAGTGGTCGAGGACCTCGAATCATTTCAGTGAGTCAGCACAGTCTGAGAAACACTGGGGTACCTGACGTCGGGTGGTCCGAGGAGTTAGGTACCCTAAGAGGTCCGTTCTTATGACCTCACCCAACGGTAAAGGAAGAGGTCCCCTAGAAGGGCTGGGTCCCTAGCTTGGGCCCAGAGGACGTAACCTCCGTCTGCGCAATTGGAGACTCGGTGTCTGAGTATAAGTATCTCAGTCAACACGGTAGGTCGGTAGAGTAGGAGACAGCAGGGGAAGAGGAGGACGGAAGTCAGAAAGGGTCGTAGTTCAAGAAAAGTTTACTTAGACAAGAAGGGTAGTCCACCGATTTCATGACTTCAGCGTCGAAGTCGTAGTCAGGAAGGTTATTTATAAGTCCTGACTAAAGGAAATCCTACCTGACCAACCTAAAGGAACGTCAGGTTCCCTGAGAGTTCTAAGAGGTTGTGGTGTCAAGTTTTCGTAGTTAAGAAGCCACGAGTCGAAAGAAATATTAGATTGAGAGCATAGGTATGTACTGATGACCTTTTTGGTATCAAATAGAACAAAAAATGGTTTAAATCCTTTATGACCGACAATAAAGAAGTTTTTAGGAAAAGAGAAGAGAGGATCTTGAGGTCATCTAAATATAATGCAATAACAGAATCCAAGACAAAAAGAAATTAGAACAAAGAGAAATAAGAAGTCTAACCTATCAAACATAATTAAAAATTAAGTGATTGAGAAGATGACAGAGATTTCACGACAATTCCGGTAGGTCACTTAAAATCATAATCAATAAGATAAAAAGTGTATGTCTTAAGGGTCAATCAATCAGGAAAAAATAGTAACGACAAAGAGACGGATCTAAGGAGTAGTCAAATAATAATACTTATACAAAGGAATATTCAATAAATGATATCGAAACAATTTCATAAACTACGGTAAAACGGAGTCATGCTCAGTATACAACTACGACAAAACGAACAGACTACTGTAAAATAATATGTCATCTGTAATACCTACTACATAATTATTCCTGATGAATAATTCCTAATTATGATGAATTATTCCTAAGACGATGTAAGGATACTTCTCACAATTAAAAACAAGACCGTCGGTCAAGTAAACCGACCTGACTTCGGAGTCGGAGGAAAGAGGGGACATCATCTATCATCAAGTCTAGAGACTAGTCAAGAAAGTCGAAGGTCGACGACGGCAAGTCACCTGAGTGACCCTAGAGGGACGTGTTCGACTGGCTCCTAAACCTGTCTCAAATCCAAGGCTCAAACTCCAAACGAGGAAGACGTCGAGGAAGGAAAGGTCCTAAGGAGAGGATTGAAAGGTAGAAGAGGTGGTTGGGGTTAAGACAGGAACTGTAGAGTCCAGTCATTCCGACGTCAAGAGACGGTGGGAATCAGAAGACTTCTCACTCCATACGGGATTCCGTTGGCCCATATGTGAACGTGTAGAATGGGGGGACTTCAAGGAAAGAAAACTTTCATTGACTAAGAAATCAATGAAAATTTGAGATTTAATTCTCAAGAGTTTAAATAGACGTGTAACCTTTGTGGATCTTTCCAAATTTTTGTTGACACTAAACCCAAACCCTTAAAAAATTTCTAGGGAACCACTAAGATTACGTATCTGTTTAAACCCGTGGTAACGGGATAAGAAATCGGCAATAAAGAGAAACATTCATCTTGTAACCTTTGACTGTCAAATAAGAAAAAGGTCTGGATCTTTTTAAACACACAGGAAAACAACAACAATTTTGTTTTTTGTTAAATGACATTTTAATAGTGGGTCAGTTGAATCAGTTCCTCTCGAGGTAAACCCGATTATGATACCATATGTATAAAACATATGATATAACATGTATAACATATGTAATACCATATGTATAACATATCGGATATTTTATGTATTTTGGTTCTGTGATTGTCTATCTGGATTGTGACGTCCTTCCATTTGTACGTAAACCTAGTTTGGTTTTTTATTTCAAATATAGACCTTGGGTCGGTCTCTCATTTTACGTTACAAGTCTCTAGTTCAAAATTTGCCAGAGTGACTCTTTTTTGTCTGAGAGTAGACTCTACTCAAACTAAGACTCTAACTTTTGTTTTATAAGTTACCTACGAACACCGGCTACTTTTCTTCATTGAATTTCAACTGCCAGTGTTAACCTGTATACTGTTTGTTCCTGTCGTACTAGTTCTCTACCTCGGGTGTCATTCATGATACTCCTAAAGTGGTTTACAGTTTCTTTCAAAAACTTACTTTACAAAGTATCTATGACTTCTTATATGTCGGAAACTTCGTGGTCCAGTTACTGAATGTTTACCTTATTTTCGGGTACTATTCTTAAATGAATCTGAACTTCTCTTGTACGGAAATTGTAAGGGTATGTCTGTTCCGTTTACTTCGGTATATCCTTTGATCTTCCATTTAACAAAAAGATCTTCCATTTAACAATAGGATCCTTCGGAACGGGTAAACCCAAAAAAAACCAATTATAAGGTTTGAACAGAAATATTAATTTTACTGACTTTGAACTTGTACCAATGTAAACTAACCTAGTGAGCTTAAATGTCACCAAACCAACGATTCAGCACAGGTTGTGAACGCTCGGGTACCTGACAACGGACGGTCCAAGGAGACAGGTACCCTTAGAGGTCCGTTCTTATGACCTCACCAACGGCAAAGGAAGGGGTCCCCTAGAAGGACTGGATCCTTAGTTTGGACCCAGAGAACGTAACATCCGTCTAAGAAATGGCTGACTCGATGCTCTCTTCGGGGAGTTTAAATACTGGAATCCTGTTTAAGTCGAAAAGATAGAACAGAGTTTAATAACCGTTAATAACGATTATATATAAATTATGAGATTTCCGTACATAAGAATATGTAAAATTATCCTATCCCGAAAATCTCTGATATTCATCTAACTTTATGTCATTTTCAGAAAATTGAAAGTTACATTTGAAATTTATTTAAACACAATTGAAAACAGAGTAATAGATTAGACTAGCGATTACAAAACAACGAAATCACTAAAAAAAAAAGAAAATTTGAATAAACCGATGTGACCTAGAATCAACACCGTACACCCTAGATCAAAGGTCTGGTCTCTAGCTTGGTAGGTCCAAGAGACGTAACCCTGACACCTCAGAAGTGGTGACCTGATGGTCCCTTCATGGACTAAAAAAAAAAAAAGACTAAAAACAAAACTTCAAACTAAATAAGTATACTCAAACACTTTTCGGTCACACATATATATATATATATAAAACAAACAAACAAACAAACAAACAAACAAACAATCAATTGAAAAGAAAAGGGGATCGGATAAACATGTCAGCCAGAGGAGTTGGACCTGGTAGTGTATAAAATATAAAAACTTAGTTTTCAGGAAAGTTGACATTGTACCAAAAGAACCATCGTAGACATTTAGATCATAACTTTACTTTTGACAATCTGACTAAACCTTTTCTTTTCTATAAATAACTTGTAAAACAATATAATAATAGTTTACCAAGAACTTGTGAAACCCACATATAGAGTAAATCAGAAGTGTCGGACCTACTCTCTATAATAAGGGTGACACATCCACTCCTTGATCGGGGTAGACTCAAGTCAAACACACACCTATGGTCGGTATTATTTCGGCACAAGGGATCCTCTAAGACGTTCAAGTGTGAAATTTTTTTATACATAAATGAATAAACCGACGTGACCCAGAATGGACACCGTGCGTCCTGGAAGTTAGAAGGGGCACCGTACACCCTAGATCAAGGGACTGGTCCCTAGCTTGAGTCAGGGGGACGTAACCCTCGAATCTAAGATTCGGTGACCTGGTGGTCCCTTCAGGGTTCAAGTGTGAATGGTATGATATACGGATTTTACTTTGTTGACCCTTGGCAGGACGAAAATAGTCCGACAAGTCATTTCTAAACTCCTACCGAAACCGTCTGTTAGTATACGTTCAAAAGAGAAAGTTCATGGACGTGAATACAAAGACGAGAGGTTGTGGAGGAGGGAAGGTGCAAGGTAAAGGAGAACCGACGTAGACGAAGAGACCCTCTGAACGTCCTAAACTGTGTAGGAGAACTAAAGGATTTGACATACTGCTCGGTCCCGGACTTTATTACTTGACAGGTTCCGGTTCTTTAGACAAAACATCAAAGAGACACACTCAGAATTGTGAATTAGAAGATAGGTTACACAAAACAAAGGGAAAGATTCATAGCTGAAAGACTCGGACACTGGAACCGGATGATGGAACAAATCATGCAAAGACGAAAAATAAAACTAACACTCTGCGAAATCTGAATAAGATCACCGAAGTCAATGAGACGGGATAAAAGTTAAAGGAGACAAATTTTTTTTTTTTTACGCAGAAAATTCGATATAAAGGGGTTCATTTCTACTTCATTAACGAGACCCTGTTTCGATGTGGAAGTAGTTTATTGTGTCAAAAAAGAAAAAAAAAGGAAAAACCGGTGTGACGTGTCGAACACCGTAGAATCAAGGATGTGGTCCCTAACTTGGGTCCAAGAGTCCTCACTTTCGAGTCTCAGAACTGGTGACCTGGAGGTCCCTTAAGGATTTTGAACTTCAAAATTTTCCGTCCATCTCTAAATACTGTCACGGAGAGGTGAGGAGAGAAGGTTTAGGGGTTTGTAGGTGGAAACACTTTGGTCCGACACATCAACAATCTCGGTCTCCCGAATTCGCCATATGTGGTACACCGTTTCTAGTCGAAATTTTATTATGAAGATACCCTTCTTATCTTTCGTCTCGTCATAAAAGGGAAGTCTCTGGATTCTACGTCGTTCTTATTTAAATCGGGCAAATGTAAAAGATTTTCCTGGCGGTGGAGGTTCAAACTGATTTTCTATTTGAGAAGAGCCACCCTACACAACGACAAGCTTCCGTCCACGTCAGGACTAAGCGGTCAAGGGACAATTGGACTTGGACGTCTGTGTAGAAACTAGTGGGTGAGTCTCGGAGTGACCGAAGGTGTCAACCGAGTCTTTTGTAGTTTGCTTGGTATTTCGTCTGAGATTAGAGTCGGAAGGACAAAGAGACAGACGGGTGACACAAGTGAGTTGTCGTGGAAAAGAAGTTGACCTCCCGCAAAAGGTGCTATTATGGATCACAGTGTTACAATTTGCCTGTCCACTTACCCAAACCCCCACAAGGAGAAACATTGAGTTTAGAGACGGTCACCTCCTAGTCCCGAGAATTCGAGTGAACGTTCCTGTACGTACGTCCATACATTTAATTACATACGACCGGACTACGAGACATCTGGCCTCTTTGAAGTCAAATCCTCTTGAGAATCATCATGTCATCGATGATTCGTGACACGAATCATATAATGTAGATAGTACTACCGGGAGTCTATTGTTCGCACCCACTCAATTAACCCTGAGCCCGTCACCTAACCTTTAAGACTCAATGTTTGTATGTCGTTACAAGGAATAGTTCTGTGTCAATATAAAAAAGGTCGTAAAAATCAGTTACGAAATTAAAGTAAATTATAAAGGTTTTCCTATATTTACGAGGACCTTGTTTTTCGTTTTTCCTGTTTACTCAATGATTCGATACGTTTCACACTTTCACAATCAGTACGGATAAACTCTGGGGTACCCGACATCGGACGGTCCGAGGAGACAGGTACCTTAAGAGGTCCGTTTTTATGACCTCAGCCATCGGTAAGGGAAGAGGTTTCCTAGAAGGTCCCTAGTTTGGGTCAAGAGGACGTAACGTCCGTCTAAGAAATGGTCGACTCGGTGGTCCCTTCGGGGGAGAGGAGATAAGGAGTTAGTGGGTCAAGGGAAAGGAACTCTTTTAGAAATATTGGTTAAAGAATAAGTAAAAAAAGGTCTCGGTTCTGCGTCAATATAAATTCCCACTATCCAATCTATTATAACTCAGAAATTTTTTAAAAAATTAATTTAAGATATCAATTAATGTTCAGTTATGATCAATTTCGATACCAAAAAGGTCACCAGTACATGCCTACACTCTCAACCTGACACTTCTTTCGACTCACGGTTTCTTAACTACGAAAACTTGACACCACAACCTCTTCTGAGAACTCTCAGGGAACCTGACGTTTCTCTAGGTTGGTTAGGTGAGATTTCCTCTAGTCAGGACCCACAAGAAACCTTCCTTACTACGATTTCGACTTTGAGGTCATGAAACCGGTGGAGTACGCTTCTCAACTGAGTAACCTTTTCTGACACTACGACCCTCCGTAACCCCCGTCCTCCTCTTCCCCTACTGTCCCCTACTCTACCGACCTACCGTAGTGGTTGAGCTACCTGTCCTCAAACCCACTTGAGGCCCTCGACCACTACCTGTCGTTCCGGACCGCACGACGTTACGTACACCAACGTTTCTCAACCTGTGATGACTCGTTGACTTGACTTGACTTGATCAGGAACTCAAAATAATAAAGAGAAAGTTCCGAGTAGGTCACAACCGAAGGTCCTAAAGTACGTAGACATAAACCTAAATTTTTTTACGAAATCCCCCAAGGAACCACCGAATCACCATTCCTAAGACTCGAAAGTCACGACAACGGGACTCAAGTTAGGGACCAGTCCCTTGACTCTAGGACATTCAGACTCTAGGGTGTTCCACTTACCGTGTTGGTTTTTTTCTTTTTTTTTTTTTTTTTCCGAAATAAAAAATATAACGAGACCCTTCATAAAATCTTGACCCCCGTATCCACTTTCTCTAGACTTAAATATATCGGAGTTCGTTCAATAAACAGGAGAGATTCGGACCGACGAAGAAGAGATTTAAACCATTTTTACTTGGGATTTAGAATTATAAGAAAACAAACTTTCAACATTTATTATTTACTTCTTACGAAAAAAGTTTTTATTTTTATTTTTTTATTTTTATATCCCTAGAGTTTTACTACTTTACTAGGGAAAGAAACCCGTTTTAATAGTTTTCACACTGATTTGAAATCCCTGCTACGAAGTCAGGTCTGTTCTCTCCTCACACACAACTTTATAATTTAACCTCTCAGGGAACCACAAAGTGAAGTTCTTTATTACCCCGAACTGCTCCCCCTATGTCCTACCCCCCTCCCTTCTTCTCCCCTTCTACCCCACCAAGGTCTTCCACCTCTACCTCCACCCTCCCACACGGGACACCGGAGAACCGACACCACACGGTCAGCCAGGACGGTTCTGGTCCACACCACCAGAAGTAACCTCTGTCTTGTCCCCTCGTCGAGTCCCCGGAGACCCTAAAGAACTCCTGTTTGTCCCGAGGTCCTTTTGGACCTCGACTAATCCTCAACTAATCCTTTTACTGACATTAACATTTACATCTTTAGTCTCCCCGTAGACCTTTGGGCTATCCTTTCTTGGAATACTGAGGTTCCTTCTTTTTACACATCGGAGACTTCAGTCCTACCCCACGTAAATTTTGACTCGTCGGAAATGTCTCATCGACCCGTTAGCATACGAATTGTGACTCCTGTAGACTTCTTATCAAATTCAGGAAAAACTCTATAGACGTCGATACGTTCCTCTATTAAAAGCACGAACCTCTTAGAACACAAGTCCTAAAATGACCGGGTTCCCTTCTCCCCGTCCCACCTACCTCCTTCTCTTGGGACCCTTCCGAAACTTTATCTTGGGTCGTAGATCTAAGACCGGTGTAGTCTTAGAACGTCGCCCTCCGAAAGTTTATGTCTACAGAGCCGAGGTATTAAGTTTAAGACCCGACCGAAACATTAAACGTCCCGAACCACGTCTTATGTGTTCGTACTCCGGTGAAGTTTTTTGTCCTTTTTTACAGTAATCTCCATGTTTCTACATTTTCTACATTTCGAAAAAGGAAAGACAGATGAACACTACTACAAAAGATAATATTAAAAGTCCTTTCCGATAGTAAAACTGAATCGTCGTACTTAAAAATGGTAGGTAGAAATGTAACACGTTACGGTCAAATTTTATATTACCGTACATTGTGTATGTTTTAGTCGGTTTCCTGTGAAAAATAAAGTTTCGAACATGGACGTGTATTGTTTTATATACATACACAAGAAGGATCTTGTCACCCTTGTTATGTACTTTCCTTTGAATTAAAAAAAGTGAGTCATACGAGTGTAGGATGGTCGTAAAAGGTAGGAGTCAACTCATCCCTCCCAACCCTCCCTCCTCCTGGGTACCGACGGGAGAGAGGCAAAGACAGTAGGAACAACCGTATTCATCAACCATTGCGTCCCTTCAGTACTCCCGCCCTTATTTACACTACCCTAGGGAACACACAAAGAATATTACAGTGACGAAAGAAAGAGATCCTTTCGTGTCGAAGAACCGCGGTAGTCGAGGAGACTATTGACCCAACATCTAGATCGTGAAGGGACCGTGGGTGAAACTCGGAGTGACTACGGGGTCCATAGTGGTAAGGAGACCTTGGGACACGAGTACCCACACCCATGGTGTTGGGTTCCTAGTCCGACGGTGTTTAACGGCGTTTGTGTGTGCGTACGCGTGTGTGTACTACGCGCAGGAACGAGACCAGTTGTGTTCAGGTGGGGGCCTGAAGTGAATTTTTCGTGTATAAGCTCCCATGTTACTAATTGTGGACATTCTCCCACGATCGTCTCACAATGTGGGTCGTGTCCTGGGAGGTCTCGTACTTCGGGACGCCTGGTGTGCAATAGGAGGGGGCTTGGCGGGACCGAGTCGTAGCCATGAAGGGTGGGGTCTGAATGGAAAAACGACCATTTACTAGGCCCAAGGTTCGGAGGCCGGAGACTTTACTTCCGGTCCACTCCCTCTCCCTCCTTCTCGGGCCGGGGTATCCACTACGACTTCCAACCCCACTTCTGTCTTCCTTTTCCTTGAGCCAACGAAGAAAACAGGGACAGTAGTGACGGTCGTCTGTAACTTCACAAGTGTGTGTTTCGACGACGTCTGGTCATGTACTCTTTGAGGATTCCTCCGGGTGTGTCACACTAAAATTCTTGACCTGGCTCTGTCGGCGAGGGGCGGGTCGCGGGGGGGCGGGAACCGAAACTCTTCCTATACGGGAAGGAGAGTAGGACTCGAACTGAAAGTCGAGAGGGTCCGACTCCGGTCTCTGCGGACAGTCCGGGGTCTATCTTTGGGCACAAGAGCCCCTCACCACCCCCCGATCGTCATGTGACAGTAGATGTTAGGTGGATCGACATACTTAAGACCTTAAGAGACCGTGACGGTCCGGACCCAAGTTGGGGACAAACCCCTTGACTCTAGGGTCCTCAGTACGTCACACCGGTTTTTGTTTTTTGTTTGTTGGGGTGGTGTGGGGGATTTTTGGGGTTTGACATAGTTAGGATTGGAAGGTGGGAGGGTGAGGGTCTTCAAACCACTTCTTGTGAGCCCGACAGAGACGTCAGTTCCGACCACACATTAAATGGGAGACAAATTTGGAGTTACATCCCCGAAGGGACCACCGAGTCACCATTTGTTAGATAGGCGATCACGTCCTCTGTGGTCAAGTTAGGGACTAAACCCTTCTAGGGTGTACACCACGTCATTGATTCGGGCAAGTTCGGTTGATGGTTCGGACACGAGACCTCGGGTCCTCGTCGTTGGGGACTCGGGAGCACGGTATTTCGGGTACGAGACGTTGTTCTCTTCGGTGACGTTATTCGGGTACGTGACGTTGATCTCATCGGAGACGAGTGACGTCGATCCCTCATCGGGGAGGAGTGACGTCGATCTCTCATCGGAGACGAGTGACGTCGATCTCTCATCGGGGAGGAGTGACGTCGATCTCTCATCGGGGAGGAGTGACGTCGATCTCATCGGGGACGAGTGACGTCGATCTCTCATCGGGGAGGAGTGACGTCGATCTCTCATCGGAGACGAGTGACGTCGATCTCTCATCGGAGACGAGTGACGTTGATCTCTTTCCGGGAACCTCGTTGTTTCTGGGTCGTGTCTGTTTTTATTCATTCATCCAGGGTCACATCTGATCCACCGTATGTTTGGTCAAAAGTGTAGGAAGAGAACTCTGAATTCTAACAGCAAGTGGTTTCATCATGTCAGTTCTCCTCCATTGACCTTAGACAATTACCAACTAAACAACGAAAGTACCTCGCTTTCATTTTCAGTGAGTCAACACAGGTTGAGAAACACTGGAGTACCTGATATGTCAGGTACCTTAAGAGGTCCGGCCTTATCACCTTACCCATCGGATAGTGAAGAGGTCGTCTAAAAGGACTGGGTTCTTATGTTTGGTCCCAGAGGACGTAACGTCCGTCTAAGAAATGGTCAACTCGATAGTCCCTTCTAGCAGTCTAATGACCCACCCCAGGATGAAGGGTTAGGAAAGAATTGCACCGTCTGTACCTTTCACCAGTGTAAACATGATGCACGCACCACAGAGTTCCGACCTCCCGGACGGACCCTTGGGGTCTTCGGGGGGTGGGGAGCGAGAGGTGTGTGGAGTTGAGGTAGTGAGGTCCCCGAGTCCGCACGACGAGACCTTCGAGGCACCACCAAGGGAAACAACCAAGACAAGTCCCCTTGACGTCCTAAATCCCCTTTTACACCAGTGGACCGAGTCCTGAGCCGATTCCGTTAACCACGTAGTTAAAATATCATTCTGTACGAGACTTTTTTTAATCAGAACTTTTTATTTTTTCGTGTTTGTAGATTTTTTCCTTTACCTCTTTTACGATTCTGAACCGAGACTTATAACAACCCCCTAGTAGGGAGAGATTGGATTACGGCAAAGATCTTTTGTGTACTTGACCGAGTCAAAGGTGTAGATACCTTACTTCCCTTATTCTGACTTACTAGAGGTTACATGGAAAATCCAGTTTTAAGTCCCTAATTTTGTACATTTGTTCGTAATTTGAGATTAGACTCTATCCATACGACTTCATAGGTTTGTACTTACGGACGTTGAATGAAACTTTACGTATTTTTCCTCTACCGACCCGCTCCCAACCTATCACTCATCTAACTACTATTTCATTGAGGTCCTCCTACAATTGTCGTCCTCGGTCCGTCACCCATTACACCCCCACTAGTGGTAGATTCAGAAAGTTAAACCGAAGTTCAAACGTTAAAATGAAACTCTTTACAACCCCCCTTTTGTTACTTACGAAACCGGAGGTCAGAAGTACTGATTACGTCTTTTTTACTTGTTGTGCTTCATTGGACAGGTTGACCAATTTTTCGACGATCTAAATTATTGATTCTACAACATCGATTTGATAAAATTCGGAAACACGTTCTTTGTTTTTAAGTTTTGAAGACGATAACGTTTTTACACTTCCATGGTTAATAGTTCCTGAATGATACAAGGTCCTGAGACGGCTTGCAAAAGAGACTTTACAGTAGGGGCATCGTCGGATGTCTCATCCATAACAGGAGGCGGAAACTGTCTGTTCTTTTGACTCCGACCTACTCGAAGAGGTTCCGGTACCTCGACCCGGGACTGTCCTGACCCCAAACTCAAGACCCGACCTACTAGAGGGCCTGTTCTGTCGAGAAACGGCCATAACTTGAGACGAGGTGAACGACGAAGTTAGAATAACTGTGAATCAGTACTTGAACTGTCCTTTCATACCCAATATGTGTACGTCATGTACTGGGTTGGGACTTCTCGGAGACTAGTCTGCGGACTACCTCATGTTTCGATACCACACATGGGTCAAGTCGGTGCACAGTCCCCGAACCGATACTTGAACGAGTTCTGTGCGCTAAAACGTAGAGTCACGGAAGCACACATTTACCTCCGTCTAAAGTCTACCTAAGGAGGTGTTTCGTGAACCTATGTACCTGTTTAAACGAAAGGTGGAACACGGAAGTACGGAAAAGATAGTAGGACACTTAAGAGTCACGTAGTCGAGACCCAATGACCAAAGTTTATCCTTTTCCTCATGCAGTTCCGACATATAACAGTGGGACGAATAAATTGAATATACGTCTCATGTAGTACTCTTTGCGACCTGACCTTCTTTGTGTTCAACCTTAGTTCTAACGGCCCTCTTTATAGTTATGGAGTCTATACGTCTACTGTGGTGGAAATACCGTCTTTCACTTCTCCTTGATTTTTCGGAGAACTACTTGTACTTTCACCTCTCACTTTTTCAACCGAATTTCGAGTTGTAAGTCTTTTACTTCTAGTACCGTAGACCAGGGTCGTGAAGTACCCTTTATCTACCCCTTCGTCACCTTTGTCACAGTCTGAAATAAACCCCCCCGAGGTTTTAGTGACGTCTACCACTAACGTCGGTACTTTAATTTTCTATGAATGAGGAACCTTCTTTTCAATACTGGTTGGATCTATCGTATAAGTTTTCGTCTCTGTAATGAAACGGCTGATTCCAGGCAGATCAGTTCCGATACCAAAAAGGACACCAGTACATACCCACACTCTCAACCTGACACTTCTTTCGACTCGCGACTTCTTAACTACGAAAACTTGACACCACAACCTCTTCTGAGAACTCTCAGGGAACCTGACGTTCCTCTAGGTTGGTCAGGTAAGACTTCCTCTAGTCGGGACCTTAAAGAAACCTTCCTTACTACGATTTCGACTTCGAGGTCATGAAACCGGTGGAGTACGTTTCTCAACTGAGTAACCTTTTCTGAAAGTACGACCCTCCCTAACCCCCGTCCTCCTCTTCCCCTGCTGTCTCCTACTCTACCGACCTACCGTAGTGGCTGAGCTACCTGCACTCAGATTCACTTGAGACCCTCAACCACTACCTGTCCCTCCGGACCACACGACGTTAAGTACCCCAGTGTTTCTCAGCCTGTACTGACTCACTGACTTGACTTGACTTGACCCCACACAACAGGAAAAACACATTGGAGTTTAAGGTTTAGAAGGACGGAGGACACAAGTCAGTAGAATTTTGTTTTAAACGGATTTTCGTGATATTGGAGGTAGAGTAGGATGATACCCATCTCAAATCATAGGTGTTTTAGGGGGTATAAAGACTCTCAAAGTCCCCTGACCAATCGTAAGAGTAAGTGGTAGAAATCTCTTAAAAATTTTTTATATAAAATAAAGCGACACGACCTAAAGTCAACGTCGGACACCCTAGATTAAGGGACTGGTCCCTAACTTGGGTCCAGGGGTCGTAACCTTCGTACCTTAGAATCGGTGACCTGGTGGTCCCGTTAGGGATTTAATCTCTAAAATGGGATGACGGTGGAGCTCAGGATGTCCTTTATAGGAGAAAGGTAGGTCTCACTGGGGTCCGGGAAAACTGAAGTTAAGGAGACATCGATTAGATTGTCCTTTTATGTTCGTTGACGTCTTTGAAAAATCGTTTCTTTACTCTTATCACTCTCTAATAATGTCTTCTCCCCTCTTTATCGAAGTCAACAGTAAGTAGGTAGGTTGATTATGACTGACTCACGGAAGATATCTGATCTATCAAGATCTATAAAGACCCAGACCTTTATAGTTTTTCTTATTTTGTCTGTTCTTGTTTCTTTAGGGATGGGAGAATCAACCCTCTACCCTTCTTCTGTAAAATGAGTATGTAAAACAACTAGCAGACAATATCTAATCTACCACTCTTCTCCACCTCTCTCCCCACGGACGTTCATCCCACCCGTACCCTTATACACTAAAATTTGTCCCACTATCCTTTTCTGGGTAAATCCTCCTCTGGACCCTCCTGCCTCTTTGACCACGACACCCTTGGAAACCCTTCTAAAGTGGAGTCTGTTTCTACGTAGTAGTGACGTCTCCGAGATACTCACGACCCAGATCTCGTACTTCACAGCTCATAGTACTACTTGAAGACCTAACATGTGTAAACTACGTAAAGTTAGGTAACGTCAACTACGAGTTCAACAGGGTAAACACCGGTCTCTCTCCTTCTACTCGTTCTACCCCTCGACGTCTTTCAGTCACGTTACTTTGACCAGGGTCTGAAGGCACCGACTTTCTACGTGAGTGTTAGGACGGCCTGGATTTGCGACGTACCTAAACACGTATAACACACACACACACATACGAAAACTGTCAGTGAGACAGAGGAACGTGGGGTATAGGACTTAAATACTTCGGAAAACCTGACACACACATACACATACACAGACATATCTTTGCCTTTCTCCCTGACTCAGACTCCGGTTAAGTTGTACTATGTCTTATAATGATTTGTAACACATCGTCCTAAGGTTTCTGGATTTTTCTGGTGTCTGAAATTCGAGGATGGACTCTTAATCATCTTTAGGTCAATGAAACCTGAAAGTGTCCATCCCTAACCTTGTCCCTCCCCCTTTTTTGTCTTTCCTATCGAGTTTTATTAACTTAAAGGTCCCGGTACCTTTCGGGTACGTTATAGACTATAAATGTATGTGTATATAGGTACACTGGTTGTCCAAACTCTCGAGAAAATTTTCGTCCCTCCTATTGAGACCTTCAGTCACTCTTGACGTTTAATGGCAGACATCTTTTTAGACGTATCTGAAGACCCACTCCCTCCTCCTCACCGTCACTAAACTACTCCCCATCTCGTCAAACGAAACCTTGGTTCATACTCCACAAACCAGACTGTTTCTTGAAAAAGAAAACAAGACTAAACATATAGGTAACTATAATTGTAGATCTCTGTTTTAGAGAGTGTAGATTTAACAGGGCCTTTTAAGTCCTAGACACCAAAGTGGGAATTTCAAGTCTTGAGTAAGAATATATTTTATCCGTCTCTTTTAGGGTTTATACTGAATGTTCTCCAAGTAACATCATATCCAACTAATTGTATCAGACAAATGTCTGGTTTCAAAATCCTGACCCGACACGGTGTTTAACCGTGACAGAAAAACGACACATTCTATACTCGACAGTCTGAACTAGTCGGAACCACCCTCTCATCGAGACACACGTACACAAACACAATTCAGTGAAGTCAGCATAGACTGAGGAACACTGGGGTACCTGATATTGAGGGGTCCGAGGAAACAGGTACCCTAAAAGGTCCGTTCTGAAGACCTCACCAAACGGTAAAGGAGGAGGTCCCCTAGAAGGGCTGAGTCCCTAGTTTGGACTCAGAGAAGGTAACGTCCTCCTAAGAAATGGTGGCTCGGTGGTCTTTTCGGGGTTTATTAACTCACGTGTACTGGTTATAAGAGTTCTAAGATCCTAATAAGTTTTTATCCTTTCTGTTATCTGTTATAAACACAACCTGTGTAAGAATACGATTTCGGATTAAGAGTTACATACACCTCCACCTCAGAAACCCCACTAATCTAACACTCCCACCCCGGGAGTACATACCCTAATCACAGGAATACTTTCTCTGGGGTCAGGGAATTCGGTAGATTCTTGATCCCTCACCTGGGAGTGGTTTGGGACATACATGACCACGGAACTAGAAGGGTCTTAACATTCTTTATTTACAAACAACGAATTCGGTGGGTTAGATACCATAAAAACAATGTTGTCGGGTTTACCTGATTTTCTCACTATCTGTTCTTTTGACAGTAAAATTTGACTAAGAAATATTATACACTAAGAGAAACGGTCCACTGACGTCTTATCAAAGTCCACGTATCATTAACTAAGTATAAAATAACGTTTCCTATAAAACCTTTTATTCGACTATGTTCGATCAGTGAAGTATCTTTATGAGACATACTACAGCGTGTAAGATGAAGGACCGAAGATTAAGAGTCTTACTCTCGGTCTGACTGTCTCTACAAATTGGAGTTACCCTTTGGAGTGAGAACTACCTGAATGAATACAGGGTCTGTCCGAAGGGAATCTATTTTTACCTCTGTAACACGAGGCGTTCGTTCAGCCAGTATTCTAAGGATCATTATTAAATCCATTGTTGTCTTAAAAACAGGACACACATCGTGTGACCAAGATTAAACAGGAACAGGACCGTATACTCAATTTCATGTCGAGGGTGTTACGTAGACGTAAGATCGGTATGGATACATGAATCTACTACCTGAGAAGTCTGTAGAAATGAAACAGAGAAGGGACACGGAGACAAGTTGGGCAAGGAGAACGAATTCTGTGGAGATGGCACCCCCCAAGAGTCGAAGGCGACGTGGGTTCACATTTTCGTATTAGTCAGGAAGGACGGAGGGTGTAAGACTACATTGACTAAACGGTACGGCTAAAGAACTTCGAAGGGTCCAGATTATGGTGATCACCTGGGCGGACACCTGAGTCCGCTATCCTGAGGTGACCACTTAAACAATCTTTGTGTTTAACAGAGAGTCTCGTTTGCATGACTCAATCTTAGACGAACACACACCACGACGACGACGACGATTCAGTGAAGTAAACACAGGCTGGGACCCACTGGGGTATCTGTCGTCGGGTGGTCTAAAGAGACAGGTGCCCTAAGAGATCCGTTCTCATGACCTCACCCAACGGTAAAGGAAGAGGTACACACACCACTCCCTCCCGATTTATTTAAGTTGAAGTTTCGGTAGAAAAGTCCAGACCTCGACTTTACAATTGGTCTGAAATCCCGGGATTCGAGACACACTTCAAGAGACACACACAGAGGTGTACCTCCTTTTGGGAAGACAAAACAAAAACAAAAAGGAAATTAATTTTTTTAAAAAAAACCGACACGGTGTATCGTATACCTTAATCCCTAGTTTGGGTGCAGGGTACATCACCTTCGAGGCTCAGAATTGGTGACCAGACGGGTCCTTCAGGAAGAAGACAGGAATACACACAATTTTCCGTGTCTTGTCAAACGGAAGGTCCAGTGTCGTGTCTGCGGTCACATCCCACCGCTGTCGGGGCTCCCTGTTGTCTCAGAAAGGCGACTCTGTCGACCCGACTTTCCCGATGTCGGAAATCGCACTGTGTCTCTACACAAACCCTTTGTTCTCAAGGGCGAGTATCTGGTTAGCCAGAACTATCAGTGTGCGAGACTATACCCGGACAGACTTGTCCTTTTCCTCCTGAAGAATAAACAGTCCTCCAGACGATCTTTTCTTTTCTTTTTTTTTTTTCTGGGTGACTTTATAGTGAATGAAGGATGTCCCTTCCTGTGTAAGAACCTGACTTGTGTTTCCTACAGTCCGGGTTGTTCCTACAGTCAATTGAGATCCCAGTAAACAAACGGTTCTTGACTTTTTATAGTGAGTCTAGTGAATTTATTCTCTCCCAACCAAAATTTCTATGTCAGCAGTCTGAAGTAGGAAGCAACAGCGAACACTAAACTCTCCGTCAACACGAGTGTGGAAGCCAAACGTCGCAGACGAGTCAAACCATCGAGAAATTCGTAGCTTCCCCCTAAAAATTTCAAAACCACAGAGGTTTGAGTTGCTTCTGTTTGACGTTTCTTGTGACTGACGAAACGGGACTGACGGTCCTTCGGATCTTTAAATCCTAAATGTCGTCCCATGAGACCGTTGAACTACTTCAATAAATAGGTCGTTAAAAGAAAGAAAAAAGGAAAAAAAAAAAAAAACCGGTGTGGGACTTCGAACGGACCACCACGTGTACTATTTCTTAGACAGACATTACGTCCTCTGGGTCCACACTAGGGACCCAGCCCTTCTAGGGGACTTCTTCCCTTACCGATGGGTGAGGTCATAAGAACGGACCTCTTAGGGTCCATGTCTCCTCGGACCGTCCGATGTCAGGTACCCCAGGGTTTCTCAGTCTGTTCTGACTCGTTGATTGTGACGCCGAAAGTCCTAGAATGAGGGGGTGGCGTTAACTTGGACCCGGGACCGCCACTTTCGTGGTTCTGGAGTAGTGACCTGGTGGTCTCTTAAGGAGTATTAAAGGAAAAATATAAAGAAAAATTGAATTTTTTAACAAGTTACAAAATATAAAAGTAAGACATTTAGTAGAATTTCTGAAAAATCTGCACTTCAAAGTGAAAAATTTTTTGATCATTTTGTTCTTGTTGGAACGTATCCACGACCACAGGACCATATTTGGATGAGTGGTAGGTGCACGTAGGTGAGACGAGGACAGGACCGAGATCGGGCCCCCAATCGGATCTGGAACGACATCTTTGGTTACCCCTAGAATTCGACGGAAGAGTTAAGTCAAGTCAAGTAAACGAGTCAGCATAGGTTGAGAAAAGCTAGGGTACCTGACGTCGTACGGTCTGAAGGGACAGGTAGTGGTTGAGGGTCTCGAATGAGTTTGAGTACAGGTAGCTCAGTCACTACGGTAGGTTGGTAGAGTAGGAGACAGTAGGGGAAGAGGAGGACGGAAGTTAGAAAGAGTCGTAATCCAAGAAAAGTTTACTCAGTCAAGGAGAGTAGTCCACCGGTTTCATAACCTCAAAGTCGAAGTCGTAGTCAGGAAGGTTACTTATAAGTACTGACTAAAGGAAATCCTACCTGACCAAACTCGAGGAACGTCATGGTCCCTGAGAGTTCTCAGAAGAGGTTGTAGTGTCAAGTTTTCGTAGTTGAGAAGCCGTGAGTCGAAAGAAATAACAGGTTGAAAGTGTAGGTATATCCTGATGACCTTTTTGGTATCGAAACTTATCTACCTGGAAACAACCGTTTCATTACAAAGACGAAAAATTATTCGACAGATCCAACCAGAATTGAAAAGAAGGTTCCTCGTTCGTAGAAAATTAAAGTACCGACGTTAGTGGTAGACGTCACTAAAACCTCGGCGGGTTTCATTTCAGACAGTGACAAAGGTAACAAAGGGGTAGATAAACGGTACTTCACTACCCTGACCTACGGTACTAGAAGTAAAAGACTTACAATTCAAAATTCGATTGAAAAAGTGAGAGGAGAAAGGGAAAGTAGTTCTCCGAGAAATCAAGAAGAAACGAAAGACGGTATTCCCACCACAGTAGACCTATAGACTCCAATAACTATAAAGAGGGTCGTTAGAGTTAATGTCGAACACGAAGTAGGTCGGACCGTAAAGAGTACTACATGAGATGTATATTCAATTTATTCGTCCCACTGTTCTATGTCGGAACTGTGTGAGAAAAAGGATAAACCTTGGTCAGACAACAAGGTACAGGTCAAGATTAACAACGAAGGACTGGACGTGTGTCTAAAGAGTTCTCCGTCCAGTCCACTAGACCATAAGGGTAGAAAAGTTCTTAAAAGGTATCAAAGAACACTAGGTGTGTCAGTTTCCAAAACCGTATCAGTTATTTCGTCTTTATCTACAAAAAGACCTTGTGAGAACGAAAAAACTACTAGGGTGGTATCTCGGTGGTCTTGAATGTGTCCTGACCCTTTGTCTCAGAACCTCCCGTGTTTGTTTTCTAGAACTTCCAGGAACACACGTGGTCCTGGGTCCTCTTTACTCGTCACTGGGGTGTTCTCCGACTGGGGTGGGTCTGAACGGGCCCTCACAGGTCCTCGGAGACCGCCTCCACACACAGCCATCACCGGACGACGTCCCAACGCCTGTGACTCACGTCGTCACGGACGTACCCTGGAAGACTTCCTTCAGTGGTAATAGAAGTAATGGAGGTGGTATCAAACCGGAGTCCAGTTTGTTGTCCCTCCCTTGTGTCGGGTCTGGAAGTTGTCTTTTAACCTAATTGTTAAATGACTCGTACCGGGGCGAGTAGTCTTGTTCTGGGTCAAAGGGGGAGTCAGTCAAAGAGGGTAGTCCTTCCAAGGTATTCGGAGAATAGGAAGAGGTAGTCTCCCGTCTGTCTGATCTTTATTGTTAGTGTCTTTTGATTGGTTAGACTAGTGTACCTGGTGTCGGAACAGATTGAGTTACTTTGATACTCGGTACGGTACATCCCGGTTCGTTCTGAGTGCCTAGTACCACCTTTCAAAACTTCTTTGTACCAGGTGACCTCTTCCCTTACCGTTTGGTGAAGTCATAAGAACGGAACTCTTGGGGTACTTGTCATACTTTTCCGATTGCAGATCCCTTTTCACTTTCACAATAAGTGAGCCAGCACAGGCTGAGAAACGATTCGGTACCTGACATCGGGCACTCCATGGAGACAGGTACCTTATAGAACAGGTCCGTTCTTATGACCTCAACCCATCGGACCGACGGTAGATTCCCCACACGTTTGTCTGGGTCAAGGCCCTCCTCAAGTGTGGGACCCTGACTACAATGTCATGTGGATGGAGGTGTAAAGACCTCTGAAAAAGGGAAGGAAAAACTTTAAGTTGACCTTCTGCGGTCAAAACACCAACCACAATATTCATGTGGAGACTTAAACGAAATACTTCCGAAACAAAGGAACAAACGTTTCCGTCCACTACTTTGAGTATGCACGAACAACTTCATTTTTAGTTTCATCGGAAAAACCTTCCGGTTAACCGTCATAAATTTTTGTTTTCATATGTAACTAAACAGATCTTTATATTGGGATTCTATTTGAAGACGGACAGGATTTCTAGGTGACATTTTGTTAAAAGTAACGTCCAACGAAAATAAAAAAACAGTATCGTTTACCACCTTTATCGGATTTACAGGTAGTAAACTTCCCGATTATCACATAATACCAAGGAAGTACTTCACCTTACGATACCTTGGTGATTTCTCTTACCCACTCAGTCTTACAAGATTTTACCTCATCAGTAATGATGTACTTTTTCGTTTATCATCTTAGTACACAGATCATACGAAGGTCAGACACCCCTTTCTTTTTATACATGCGAACTTACACGTAACTTTTTAAAACTTTCCTACATGTTGGTTCACAAGTTTATACAACTTATAACGTCGTTTCTTGACCTCACTTTTCATCCGAATACAAGTAATATAAGGGAGAACAAGAAAACTTTAAAAGTATACACACGTAAAAAGTGGACCTTTTTTGTTTTACTTTTGTGGATCTATGAAACGAAACAGAAAAACAGAGCGCATTTTTAGAGGGTGTATGTTTCCTAGATCTTAATCTAACCTAAGTTTCTGTTCGAGACAGTAAATGGACACTGGAACTCCAGAGGGATTAGATAAACATCATAGATAAAGTACCCAAACGACACTGCTAATTAATGTCCTATGTATAGTTTATCACGAAAGAGGCATGTACATTTACACATTACTACTATATCACTTGTAAATAACTTACGAATGGCACACAGTCCGTGACATAATTCTCGAAACGGATATAATTAAGTCCCGAAGGGTCCACCGTGTTACTATGTCTTAGGGGGACAATTACATCCTCTACGTTCTCTGAACCAAAGTTAGGGACTTAGTCATTCTAGGGGACCTTGTCCTCTACTGTTGGATCATAAGAAGGAACCTTTTAGGGTACCTGTCTCTCGGACCACCCGATGTCAGGTACCCTAGCGTTTCTCAGTCTACGGTTACTCGTGTGTGTGTGTATATCATTAAGTAAATTAGGAATATGGTTGAGATACTCTGTTCATGATAAAAGAATAAAATTAAAGATAAAATACAGTCTCATATCGCTCGACCGCGTGAATTCGTGTCGGCTCTCCTCGATGGGACACAGGCTCCAGTCACCGCCGGCCCTCCTCTGTGGAGCGCGGGCTCCGGTCCCCGTCACTGGGACTCCTCGGTGGGGCTCGGACTCCGGTCCCCGTCGTCGACCCTCCTCGGTGGGTGCGGGCTCCGGTCCCGGCCGTCGGCCCTCCTAGTTGGGCTCCTCGCCACCGACGCGTCCGTGTCCTTCCGGATCTACTCGATAGGGTGTAACTTCCAGTCCTTGCCGCCGTCATTCCTCCATGGGGAGCAGGTTCCATCCCTCGTCGCCGACACGGGACGACCTCGTCGGTACTTCTCTATGGGGTCCGGGTTCCATTCTCTTTAGGTTCATTCTACAATTCACAACGTTCTCCCGTAGTCTCCCGTCTGTGTGACTTTGGTATGAGTGTCTTTTGATCAGTTAGATTAGTGTGACCCTGGTGTCGGAACAGATTGAGTTACTTTGGTTCGGTACGGACACTCCGGTGGGTTCTGTCCGCCCAGTACCACCTCTCCGGACTGTCTTACACCAGGTGATCTCTTCCCTTACCGTTCGGTGAAATCATAAGAACGGAACTCTTGGGGTACTTGTCATACTTTTCCGTTTTACTATCCTATGGTTTTCTCCTTGAGGGGTCCAGTCATCCACGGGTTATACGATGACCTCTAGTCACCTCTTTATTGAGGTCTTTCTTACTTCCTTACCTCGGTTTCGTTTTTGTTATGGGTCAACACCTACACTGACCACTATCTTCGTTCTAGGCTACGACATTTCTCGTTATAACGTATCCTTGGACCTTACAGTCCAGGTACTTAGTTCCGTTTAACCTCCACAAGTTTGTTCTCTACCGTTCCCACTTGCAGCTGTAAGATCCTTAGTCGCTTGATTTTACCTGACCTTACCCACTTAAATTGAGTCTACTGGTAATTGGATGATGACGTCCGTCCTTAGGGAGTCTTCTTTACCTCATCGGTAGGACCAGTTGTTTTCTCAGGCTTTACGTCATGAACCTACGTTAGAGTTTTTACTGTCTTACTAAAGACAAACAGAGGTTCCGTTTGGTAAGTTATAGTGTCAATAGGTTCAGATACGGGGTTGGTCATTGCGACTTCTTTGACTTCAATTTACCAAAATACTTCTGGATATTCTGGAAAATCTTGATTGTGGGTTTTTTCTACAAGAAAAGTAATATCTCCTGACCTTACGTTTTCATCCTTCAGTTCTTTGTGGACCTTATTGTCAGTTTAAACCGCAACCCTACACCTTACTTCGTCCCGTTTCTGATTATCTCAAAACGGTTCTTTTACGTGACCAGT
The DNA here is from genome assembly GCA_006410555.1 of Capra ibex. Taxonomy (NCBI): domain Eukaryota; kingdom Metazoa; phylum Chordata; class Mammalia; order Artiodactyla; family Bovidae; genus Capra; species Capra ibex. The sequence goes on from SJYO01013871.1 coordinate 36,011,823, forward strand.
ATCGTTTATGGGAGAAGGTTGTTGTGTTCTCTTCTGAGATGTGTACCTGTAGTGGTCTACCAGTTGTGGTTTTAGTCTAACTAATATAAGAAACGTCGGTTTCTACCTCTTCGAGATATGTCAGTTGTTTTTGTTCTGGTCCTCGACTGACACCGAGTCTAGTACTTGAGGAATAACGGGTTAAGTCTGAGTTTAACTTCTTTCATCCCTTTTGACGATCTGGTAAGTCCATACTGGATTTAGTTTAGAGAATACTAATATATCACCTTCACTCTTAATCTAAATTCCCGGATCTAGACTATCTATCTCACGGACTACTTGATACCTGACTCCAAACACTGTGACATGTCCTCTGTCTCCAGTTCTGGTAGGGGTACCTTTTCTTTACGTTTTTTCGTTTTACCGACAGACCACTCCCGAATGTTTATCGACACTTTTCTTTTCTTCGCTTTTCGTTTCCTCTTTTCCTTTCTATATTCGTAGACTTACGTCTCAAGGTTTCTTATTGTTCTTCTCTATTCTTTCGGAAGAAGTCGTTAGTTACGTTTCTTTATCTCCTTTTGTTGTCTTACCCTTTCTGATCTCTAGAGAAGTTCTTTTAATCTCTATAGTTCCCCTGTAAAGTACGTTTCTACCCGAACTATTTCCTGTCTTTACCATACCTGGATTGTCTTCGTCTTCTATAATTCTTCTCCACCGTTCTTATGTACCTTCTTGACATGTTTTTTCTAGAAGTGCTGGGTCTATTAGTACTACTACACTAGTGATTAGATCTCGGTCTGTAGAACCTTACACTTCAGTTCACCCGGAATCTTTCGNTTCGTAGTGATACTTGTTTCGATCACCTCCACTACCTTAAGGTCAACTCGATAAAGTTTAGGACTTTCTACTACGACACTTTCACGATGTGAGTTATACGGTCGTTTAAACCTTTTGAGTCGTCACCGGTGTCCTGACCTTTTCCAGCCAAAAGTAAGGCTAAGGTTTCTTTCCGTTACGGTTTCTTACGAGTTTGATGGCGTGTTAACGTGAGTAGAGTGTACGATCATTTCATTACGAGTCTTAAGAGGTTCGGTCCGAAGTCGTTATGCACTTGGCACTTGAGGAACTACAAGTTCGACCAAAATCTTTTCCGTCTCCTTGGTCTCTAGTTTAACGGTTGTGGACGACCTAGTACCTTTTTCGTTCTCTCAAGGTCTTTTTGTAGATAAAGACGAAATAACTGATACGGTTTCGGAAACTGACACACCTAGTGTTCTTTGACACCTTTTAAGACTTTCTCTACCCTTATGGTCTGGTGGACTGAACGGAGAACTCTTTAGACATACGTCCAGTCCTTCGTTGTCAATCTTGACCTGTACCTTGTTGTCTGACCAAGGTTTATCCTTTTCCTCATGTAGTTCCGACATATAACAGTGGGACGAATAAATTGCATATACGTCTCATGTAGTACTCTTTGCGACCTGACCTTCTTTGCGTTCGACCTTAGTTCTAATGGCCCTCTTTATAGTTAGTGGAGTCTATACGTCCACTGTGGTAGGAATACCGTCTTTCCCTTCTCCTCGATTTTTCGGAGAACTACTTTCACTTTCTCCTCTNATTGGTCAGGTAAGACTTCCTCTAGTCGGGACCCTAAAGAAACCTTCCTTACTACGATTTCGACTTTGAGGTCATGAAACCGGTGGAGTACGTTTCTCAACTGAGTAACCTTTTCTGAAACTACGACCCTCCCTAACCCCCGTCCTCCTCTTCCCCTGCTGTCTCCTACTCTACCGACCTACCGTAGTACCTGAGCTTCCTGTACTCAGACTCACTTGAGGCCCTCAACCACTACCTGTCCCTCCGGACCACACGACGCTAAGTACCCCAGCGTTTCTCAACCTGTGCTGACTCGCTGACTTGACTTGACTAGTCTCATATCAACTAATTGTTTCAACACAATCAAAGTCTACATGTTGTTTCACTGAGTCTCTATGTATGTATATATAGATAAAGTTTAAGAGAAGGTTATATTCAATAATGTCTTATAACTCGGTTCAAGGGACACGATATGTCATCCAGGAAAAACCCTTTATCCATGATAAAAGTAGGATTAACATGTCTGCCCCTTTAACTCCGTGTCTTTCAGATTCACTGAACCGGTTCTTCTGTGTCACTCGATTCCTAAACTTGACTCCGTCAGACCAAGACATCAGACGCAAGAAGGGGTGAATGGGTTACCCGAACAGGGATGACCCGTCTGTCCAGATGAGTCCCGTCGTACTCCGACTACTCTCCCAGCCAAATCAAAGATTCTGTTTACGACTCCGATAAACATTTACAGAATATTCGTAAACCGTTACGAAAGGATGGTTGGAGTGCAGTCTTACAATGTTAGTCTCGCTGTACGCCCCCACAAAGACGACCGCACACACCCCTGAAAAGGGAGGCGGACACAAAGGAGGGTCGACCCAGGATAGACACACACATAGACCTCAGTGACTGTCCTCGGGACGACCCTTTAGAACTGACGTTCTACTTCTGTTGTCCCTGGGACCCCACACCTTCCCCACCCCCCTGGACAGAAAGGACACAGATAGTAGATTGCTTGTATGAACTTGTGATTCTCGGTGCCTCCTGGACGGGAGGAAGTTCTCCTAGTAACTCCACTGTCAAAACAGTCGGACTGGTAGAGACCCCTGTCCTATGATCGAGAGAGTCCCACCAGGTTTGGAGCATAAAGAAATCCATTCGTAAAGGAATTATAAATTGGGTTTAAGAGAGTCAATTTATAAATTAGGCTGACATTACACGACAAAAACGATCTTCTTATCGACCAGAAACCGAAGGAGTATTAGACAGAAATTTTCTTCACGGGAACTGTCACTACTGTACTACTTAAGTCGGTGACTGTCTGGGACTGCAAGAGTCCAGGGGTTCTCATCCCACAAAAAGAAAGAAACACAGGTCTTAATGAGTCTTAATAGACTTATGGATAAGGAGTACAGTGATGATAAGGGTTTCACGAAGTGTCCGTAGACGCAAGTCAAGCCTTTAGGGACAAAACACGACACAGTAGTAGAAAGGACACAAGGTTGAAAGGTTTGATAACTAGTTAATAAATGAGAGAGACATTCTAAAGAAAGTCTAAAGTAAAACTTGTTAGACGATCAGTTCTCTAGAAACCCCACGACTGAACTCTGCCTTTGTCTGTCGTCGAGGAACCTTTCCTAGCGGAAAGTCGGTAAGGTCTGAGGAATTGGAACGACCTGATGGAATTCTTCTTTCAGCCCTCGGAACTCGACGAGAAACTTCAAACAGTTCAAGTTGGAACCGTCATGGTCCGACGGGGACTAGAAGGACCAGGACGAGAACGGTTCCCCGGTCCGACGTCTCTTCTTTGGACAGTTCAGGACGGTTGTTTCCGTCACTTCCGTTGGCCCGAGAGAAGGGAGCTTTCCTTAGATAGATTCTCATTTAATAAATTGAGTGGAGGAAGAGGGGAAACAAATTCTAGACGGAGAAGAGTGTGAACCGTTAAAGTTTAATGTCTGTCTGTAACATAACCGACTCCATCGTTTCATGTAATCCAAAATAAGATCTTTCCTTTACTACACTACTTCGACTACGAAAAAGATCATTGTACGACGAACACCCTAGGATCAAAAGGGGTGGTCCCTAGCTTGGACACGGGGGAGGTTACCTTCGTACCTCAGGATTGATGACCTAGAGGTCCCTTAAAGGGTTTCGACGATCACAAAATTTTTAACAGTGAATATCTTTATTTATAAAAGGTATGATTCTCCAATAAGGGATTCTGGTTTTGTGGAACTTTTACAGTGGGGAAATGTCACTTATCTTATAAAATTAACATTAGACGTCTTTACAAAGGAGGTTACATGAAATACCTCTGTAGGTATCATAATAGATTAAGGGATCTACAAGGAGAAATAAAAAGTATTATCTTTAACGACCATCCGTAACGTGAACTTACGGGATCTTTCTTCCTTCCCCAGAAGTCGACTAGTAATGAACACATCTAGACGTCTCCGATCGATACATCCTTACAAAAAATAAACGTTTCGTGACCAGAAGTCTTTGTCACTTTCGTGGTCTTAAATTCTAATATCTCGAATAGTAAAAAGAAATATTGGAAGAACATAATCTCAGTCATCCTTCTTACGTAGAAGGGAGAGACATTGTCTTCTCTTTTGATTCTGATAAACGTAGGGGGCAAGAGGAATTCCAGTTGTAGAATTACAGAGTGTTAACTGATAGTTGTGACGGTATCACATGTACGTCGCCAAGATGTACTAAGCCAGGAAGTGTGTCAAGGTAACTTTACATTCATATTAAAAAATATACCACATTAGGAAAACACTAATTAAAGTTGAAGGATAAAGAAAACACCAACTAGAACGACTTGACCCTAAACTTTAAATTGTAAATCATAACTAGTGAAAGTAATATACAGTGTGACAATAAGACTTAGGTTGGGAGGTCAAAAGGACAAATCACAGATCGATTAACAAATCGAAATCACGTAAGAATCTCTTCACCTAAGAGATTATTCTGTCTAGTAACTTGTGAATCTCAATTGTAAAAACCCAACCCTCTCATCGTAATTTCTCCTTTGATGCGAATTAAATCCACATTGAAAACTTGACCAATTATTATATCCTTATCCTTTTGTTCACTTACGATCAGTAAATGTAAAAGATTTTTAGAAACTTTTCTCATGTTAGTCACAAACCAACTTTCCGTTTCCATGTAATACACTACTGACCCACTACTGAAAATTCTGTTCTTTTTCTTTTATTATCATTATTTCCCTAAAAAAAAAGACCTGTCTTAACATTTATTACGATAAAAGTCAAAACGATGGACTTTACCAGGACAAATTGGAATAACATTTACTGAACCTTCCTTCACGTATCACTATAAGGTTAACGTCCATTCTTATATAAACAAATTATTTTAGTGTTCTATTATCCCGATTTGAACTACTTATGAAGTATACCTAAATACTCAGTTTGTAAAGTAATAAAAAAATTCTTTTCCAATATAAAACTCCATTCCACAAAGTCTGAATCCTATTATCCCAAACTTAAGAAAAGAAATACGGTATCCTTTTGTTTGACCTTTCGTTCTATAATCACTCGAGTCATAACCCTTATTAACATGTCCTTTGGGACATCTAAATACCTAATCAGTCAAGTCAAGTCAAGTCAGCGAGTCAGCACAGGTTGAGAACCTAATTTGTAGGAGTTAAAAACGACTAATGAGTCAGTTAAACCGACAGAGGATAGGAATTGGAGGGATGGAGGAGACTAACCGTCTTTGTGTAAGAAGAATTCTCTTCGTAAATAACTCCGAGAGACTATCGAGATCCTATCTTTCATCACCTATTTTTTACCTTAAACTCCTCCTTCAGGTAACGACAGAACGAGGAAGATTTTCAAAAGATGTAAAGAAAATAATACCATTTCTAAACTTTAGGTCCCACTTTATGTAGAGTTTAGTTAAACAGGTAAGACACGTACACACACACACACATAAATATACATATACATATACACACACATATACATACATACCCAAAGGGACTACCGAGTCGCCATTTCTTAAATGGATGGTTACGTCCTCTGCACCAAAGTTAGGGACCCAGTCCTTCTAGGGGACCTCTTCCTTTACCGTTGGGTGAGATCATAAAAACGGACCCTTTAGAGTACCTGTCTCCTCGGACCGCCCGACGTCAGGTACCCTAGTACTTTCTCAACCTGTGTTGAGTCACTGATTTGTCGTTCGTAGGAAGAAAGGTTTCACTTTTCCTCCCTGAAAGGACCACCAGGTCACCGATTCTGAGACGGGAGGGTTACGTCCCCCGGACCAAAGCCAGGGACCACTCCCTTGATCTAGGGTGTACGGCGTTGACTTCTAGTTGATTTTTAGGACGTACGAAGTCACGTCTGACTTCTAGGGTTCACGACGTCAATTCTATACTGTGTCAGTTTAGTCAGTTATTTTTATTTATATACATAAAAAATTTCACTTTCCTCTCCGAAAAAAAAAAAAATTACCTTCTCAGAGAGAGAGAAAATTAAAAATAAAATAAATAAACCGACGTGACCTAGAATCAACACCATACGTCCTAAAAAAAAAAATCAACACCGTATACCCAAGATTAAGGGACTGGTCCCAAGTTTGGGACGGGGGGTCGTAACACCCACACCCCAGAATCGGTTACCTTGTAGTCCCCTTAGGGATCTTCTTAGAGAAATAGCTCAAGAGACACTGTGACTAAATGGATAGTCCATTAGACCTTTCTGCTGTAATTGTAGATGTAGAGGGTCTTCGGTCTGATCTTCACACTTCACCTTCTTGACCATAAAAAGTAGACAAGATCACTTTTTTAAACCACTTATCGTTGTCAAGTTAGTCGATGTACCGTCTCATACTGAAAACTATAAATAATTTTACAAAAGAACGAAAGTCGGTACAAGAGATTTAAGTCCGAACACGAATAAACGTATGTCCAGTATAGTTTTATTAGGTAACTGATGACGTGACCCCGAAGGGCAGTGACACTAAAAGGTCACTACGGAGGGACCTAGTCCTCCTTCGGGTCGGTCCTTCTCGTGTAACAAAAGAGAGAGACGAAGTCCCCTTTATTCCCTAAACGTCTCTTTAAATTCTACATAAGACATTTGACTCAACACTTCACTTTCATTTTCAACGAGTCAGCACAGGCTGAGAAACCCTGGGGTACCTGATATGTCAGGTACCTTAAGAGGTCCGGTCTTATTACCTCACCCATCGGTAAGAGAAGAGGTCCCCTAGAAGGGTTGGGTCTCTAGTTTGGGTCCAGAGGGTGTAACGTCCACCTAAGAAATGGTCGACTCGGTCGTCCCTTCGGGTTCTTATACCCTGACCCATCGGATAGGGAAGAGGTCGTCTAGAAGGGCTGGGTCCTTAACTTGACCTCAGAGGACGTCACGGACGTCTAAGAAATGGTCGACTCGATACTCCCTTTGACTCAACTGAGTAACCTTTTCTGGGACTACGACCTTTTCTAACTCCCGTCCTCCTCTTCCCTCGTTGTCTCCTACTCTACCAACCTACCGCAGTGGTTGGATTATCTGTACTCAAACTCGTTTGAGGTCGTCTATAACTTCCTGTCCCTTCGGACCTCACGATGACAGGTAACCCAACTTTTCTGAACCTGTACTGAATTACTGATTTGTTGACACTTGAATGTGGTCACTTCTACTCAATCCTGGTCTCTCCAAAAGTCCGACCCGGTGACCAAAGACAAACCTTTTCCTCAACTAGACTAAAACCAAATCGTCGGCTTTCTGTTTATCGGATAACTTGTTTGGGGTCCACCTAAAGATGTGGGAAACCACTGTCACCTTAAGTTCTTACTTGTGTCAGTCTGTGATTCTAAAAAGTATACAGTAAATAAATTTGGTTTTAGTTAAATTTAAAAGTTCCCCGACCTAAAGTTTCTATATTTTTCTTTAAGTTTGGTAAAACAAGTTATGGATAGATATTTTTTACTTTAATGTAAAACGCCCTCCTCACCTGGGACATTGTATCCTTTAAAGAAGTAACTTTAAGTTAAAAAACGTACGTTTTGGATTAAAGTAAAAGTCTAACCGACTTTACAAGTTCTTCGGGACTACTTTATAGTCTTAAACAATTTTCAGTTCTTCATATTAGTGCCAAGTCTGATACACTTACCAGTCGTGTTCTCGGTCCCATTACTTTAGAAACGTTGGAGCGGACACATGTCGGTGAACTAGAGATGAGAAAACTTCGTAAAAGTTTTCATGTAACACAATAAAACCACTGATCCCCAGCGTGTCTCAGCCTGTACTGACCTCGCCGAATCGTCGTCGACCACTGATCGTGTCCAAGAACGAATACATATTTTTAACCTGTTTTACCGAATAAACGAATTGTCACAGGTTCAGACAACGTACATCAAACTACCGAAACGGGTTCTTGGACTGCCCTCCCTCATGACACCTGTGTCCAAAGTCTCGACACCGTAAAAGTCTAGTAACGTTCAGGTGAAATATCTCGCACGATTAAATGGAACAAAAACCACTCAGACATAAAAACGCATATTTCATTCCAAAGGTCTATACTGCATCTACTTTTCGTCCCCTCTAGTTGTCACCGTCAATGGTTAAAATTTACACCCTTCTTTCTGTTTCTGTAGTGTCTTCTGTTTCGATTTACCTTCAAGCCTAAAACCTGAATTTACCCAGTGAAGTATTAACACAGTATGACCCGCTCAATGGCTTCGAGACCCTCATCAAAAAGTAATCACGTTCCCACTTTACTTTGGGTGTTACGTAATAAGACTAAAAGGGATGGCACCTCTTGATACATCCTTTGTTTTGACTGTACAAACCGTTCTGTGGGTGCACCCAATTGTAGATATGTCTAAACGTGTACGAACTCTTCGACTATTGAGGAAAGTATTTTGTATGTCAGGGACTGAACTTGGAAAGTCTCACATACTAGTAGTGTCATTTTCCTGAAAATCAAAAGACATAAATTTAGGGAAGGTATCCCCTGTTCCAGATGGGTGTTCGAGTGTCCATGATCTTGTACACAATAATGTTACTTTTAGTCTTACTATACGAAGACTTGACGAATTAATGAGGGGGTTTCTGTTAATGAAGATAAGACCTTCTTCGTCCTGAGACATCACTTTTGTGTCTCTGGACTTTCGTCACGTAATTAATAAAATAATTAAAGAAAAATGTAATACCCTTTGTAAGTAGATAAATGTTAAAAAAAAACAGGCGTGTGTTAGATCCATCTATTCGGATACTTTAAGGTTAAGTATTTCGGTATTTTTACAAGGGGTGGGGAGGTAGACTTTCGAAAGTTTACTTAGAAAAAAAAAAGGTTTGGTTTTATTAAAAATTTTTAATGTAAACCCTTAAGTCTATACGATCACTAAATGTAAGGTCAATAAATTTTATACGTAGATCTGTACAAAAATTTTTCTTTACCATTTAAGTGTTCCTATTCCGAATTTAATTTCACCATTACGTGTCATTTTGTAATTCCTTTGTAGATATTTATTGTCTTTATATCATGTTTATTTAATCAAGATAAATGGTAAAGTTTATAATTTTTAGAAATTAGGTAAAGAAGTAGAGAGAAATGTTTTTCCAATACACTCAACATACCTTTGTAGACGTTTTTTATATTATTTATGAATTAAAGAAACTTGCAAAAAAACTACACCCTCTGTTTGAAGAAAACATTAAGGGGGGAGGGGTTCTTTTATGGGTTTGTGGAAACATGGTTTCAATTTGTTTTATTCATTAAAAAGTCCCATGCATGTAAAAAGACAATAATTGATTTTTTGTAAAGATGTTTAATGTAGTTTTTCTTGTTACATTGTTCCCAATACGAATACCTACAGTCCGAATTCTCCCGTTCACTAGTTGTTCGTCAAAATACACCCCAGTACAGAATTGTAGTTATTAATCGAAAAATATTTCACAAACATGTTAACCACAAAAATTCCTTCCGTTTCCAGTACTACGGACATCCGTAAGACGATTTTCTAAATTTTAAGAATGGTTTTTATCGAATACTTATATGTTTATGGTAAGTGCATCTGTTCTATTTATCCGGTGGAGAACAGAGAGAATTTTATAGGACCCGATTTGGTCAAAGGTTTCTTTTATAACATCCTACTAGAAATCTTTAGATAAAGAGGTAGGTTTAGAATAGAGAGGGAGTCCCGTGTCTCGACACCTACCCTTGTACCCAGAAGTTTACCTACGACAAAGGAAGTGCAATCAGACACTCAAGACTCAGTAACAGTACCAACTTGTACTGGTATCCGATGGGTTCCACCGTCAACCGGAATGAACTATGTTTGAAACACACTGGAAGGGCCGACGATGTCTCATTTCTTTTGCACATAAGAAAAATTATGGTCTTTTATGAACTTCGACTTTAAGAGATAGACGAGGTTAAAATGTTTCATGAGTTTCCACGAAACAGGTGAGATCAATTTTCAACCAAACAAAAATTTATTCAATCATCGGGAAAAGAACATTTGGTGTCGTCATTTGCAAACACGGGACAATTATTTCTATCGAGTTTCGTAGTTACCGAGACTCTCCATCGCTTAAGAGATCACCAAAATCTTATACAGGTACTTTTATCAACAACGGTCTTGGGTAGTGAAGAGAATTAAAAATTTTATTTTAATCGTGGACCGATACTCTCACATATATAAAAAATTTCGCAGAGACCACGTTCACATAGACTATATAGAAAAATTTTCAGAAAGTAAAAAGTTACTATTAAAGATTGTGAAATCCCTCGACCTATTTTACGGTCACTGGTACATTCTAGTGGAGTAAGATTCACAAATTTGACGATCCTCATTCCCGTAAATTTCTATTGAAGTCGACCGGTGTTTCCAGTATACGGCAGGTAGTACTGATTTTTGTTTTTAGTTGGAAGAGACGGTTTAGGGACCCAGAGAAGTCACAAATCCTTGGCGCTACGACGGGGGGAGGTGCACCGACGACTTGGAACGTCCAGTTTGAAGAAAAGAGAGATGGACCCTGGATTTCTACTCACCAACGAGAAACTTACTCTGTCGTACAGATGACCCTGTCTTTCGAATAAACTACCCAAACTGTGTCCTGTTTTAGGACTAAGCCCCCACATTATCCTGAGACCTCGTCACTCCTTTCTGACTACCTCTGTTTGCAGACGGGATACTTGATGACCCAATTTTCTCTGGCTTACACATCGTAAGCTTCCCCTACTACCCTTTTAGGGCTGAGAAGAGTCTTTCGTCCGGCCGACGGTAAATGTCGTGAACCATTCGTCTCTACATGAAGATAGACGCATTAATCCATCCGAGGGGGGGAGGGGTTCTACCTGTGATTGTTTCATTACCTTGGTTGTGAAAGGGGAAATTTCTGGAGGGGGGCGGGTGGTGGTGTTGTTGTTATATTATATGTATCATGTTCTTTTCAACTCTTTTGTGAAGTCCAGATTTAACAGAATTCTTATCCTGTTTTCTTTTTTTAGGGAATACATCAGAGAATTCGATCGTCACGAAGGAACCAGAACGGAAAGGACAGAAGTAAAATAACGGAAAGCCTTATCTACCTACAGGGACTTTCTAGTTTAACTGTTAGAAGACGACTCACTCTGTAAACTTCGTCACTGACTACTGTGTTGTCACTCCGTCAAACACGTCGACACTCGCTGCGTCCATGGGCGTGGGGTGAGGGAGGGGGGGCCCGTGGACGTCTAAAACGAAGAAAAGGGGTGGGTGATGTGTAGGACCAGGGGGGGCGCGGGTCGGGGAGAAACAGGGGAGAGCCACACAATGAGGGCCTGAGACCACTGTCCCACACTACAGACTCCGACCTGTAGTTCGCGAGGTTAGACGAACGGGTTTTATCCTTCGCACAGCCCCTTTAGTTCCCCTAGCCTCGGGATCAAAGAAAGCGCACCTTCTGCCGCTCCAGGGATCCCTGGGGGGGGGGTAGGGGGGCGCCCTAGGACCTACAGACTCTATGGGATGCCAACCTATAACGACCTTAGATCCCTGCCTGATCGAGCTCCTCCTGCCTCCTACCGACCGCCCACTGGATCTCTCCCCGGCGCAAATGCGCCCACCCGTCCGCGGCCCCTCCGCCGCCACCGCCGCCGCCGCCGCCCCCGCGCCGCCGGCCCCGGAGTTTCGGCCCAGACGCGGAGCCCCTACATCTAGAGCTACGAGAGCCGCGAGAGCCACCGGCTCAAGACTGCCTGCCTGCGCCGCGCGAACCGCCGGTAGTCCGCGAACGCCCGGAGGACCGCGACGCTCGAGAGGTCGCTCGCGAGGGCCTAGTCGCCGCGCCCCGGGAAGCGGCCGAAGAACCCGTGACCTCCTCCCCGGGAAGCGAGGACTAGTTTCGTCTTCCAAGTCCTGTAATGTGTCGAAGAGTCCTGTTCGAACCCCCTCTGACCCTATCCAGTCATCAATCGTGTGTGAAAAAAAAAAAAAATTTCGGATTCCCACCAATTCAATCAAGACTAGACGTGTGACATATGTATAAATGTATATATATATATATATATATATATATATACGTAACCTCTTCCTTTACCGTCAGGTGAGGTCATAAGAACGGGCGTCTTAGGGTGCCTGTCTCCTCGGACCGCCCGATGTCAGGTGCCCCAGAGTTTCTCACTCTGCACTGACTCGCTGACTCGTGTATTATTACATATATAAAAAAAGGAATCATAAGACCGAACCCAAAAGTTTTTCTACGTACTCCCTTTTTTTATGACCCTTCAAATTCCGGTTCCCATTTCGACCTCCCGTCTTGATCAGAGAGGTTCCCTTCCTATACCCATAAATTTTAGATTGGGCGGGGGCGGGGGCGGGGAGCGGGGAGTGAAGTGGATTTCCGACGTCGAAGGCCGTGTAAATGACACCAAAAAGAGCCCTCCGAGGTCTGAGAAGGCCTACGGTCTCTACCCTTCCTCTCCCGTCGCCAGCGGAGAATCTAAGACGTGGGGGAGATTCGTCCCGCCGTCGCACACCATGGTCGACCCAAGTCTCAAATTTTTGTAGGGACGGGAGAGGGGACTCGGGTGGGTTTGGATTTGTCGGTTTGCTCCTTCTTCGCTAACAATTTTGACACAAGCAAATCGAAACGACCACAGGGTCACTTAATGTGGGTAAATGTGTAGTAGTGTGTGTCTGTGTGTCTCTACATGAGCCGTCCCAGTGGGACCTCCCTCAAGGATGGGAACCCCCATACCTCAGTCGAGGATTTTGTAGGACAACCTGGTAGTGCTTAATCCCCGGAGCCCCACTGGAACCACCGGGACTTCCGATAAAGCAGTATCCCTGTCTGTAACGCGGTACTTCTGACTTGTGTTCTGACTTTCTCAAGTAAGGACGAGGGGAGGGGGTGTGGGGGTCGTCGTCGTTTGATCTTTGACCACCCGATAAAAATTTACGGTGACGTTTTTGTTTGTTCAGTAAGTATTGAACCTGACCTTTTTTTTTTTCATATCACGTTTTCCCTTAGATTTAGTGTTTCCTAAAAATCCTTTTTCGCTCAAAAGTCCGACGTTTTTCCAGGTACACTTAGACTACTAAAGTAGAAAATCATTTTATGGAATTTAAGAGTATTTGGATTTACAATCTTTATAGAATTTTATACCTAAGGTACTAAGAGGTTTCCCGTGAGAGACACAAGGAGGAAACGACCGGAAGCACCTCACGGATCAATGGGAATAACGTCAGCTCATCGGGGCGTCAACAAATTCCACCTCAGAGCACACCTATTTTTTTATCCTTCGTGTCTCACGTTTGGCATAAGGTGGTTGAGACTAACGCAAACAAGTAACAAAGGGGAGGTCAAGTACCCTACTACGTTTCGAGACTAGTTCAATTATTACTAAATGTCATATTGACAGTGATCCATGGATGGTATATAGTTAAGAATCGAAGTGAGGAAAACCTGTAAATTTTAGAAGTACTAACCCTGTGAGTCATCTATGAAAACTTTCATGCTAACAACTTTTGAAAAATCAGTATAAAAGGGAAGGAACGTATCAAATAAAAAAATTGTTGTTAAAAATTTTTAACTACTTATTCATTAATCTACCTAGTCGAGATCTTTTAGTCAATGGTCATACACACATGTAGACATTACAAAAGAATTTTGGTCTGGTTAAATTTTCGAACAAATCGTCTGTCAAAATTTGGGTCTAATTTCTTTTGATCTTACTTACGTTTACAAACCGATGGGGTCACTCTCCGGTGTGTCCGTAGTTACCATGAAACTACAAAGTATGGTTTTGGGCGGTCCACCTACCACTATCTTAATCTCTACTCCCTGTCACTACTCTCACCACCGGGGAAGTTAATTCGTGGTCGGGAATCGTGATCTAAAGAGGACCCTCGGGTCCCTGAGGTTCTTGAGACTGTAATACTACCCGTCGTCGTCTTACCTGACCTGACTATCCACTTTCCTAGTCCTTCTCCGTAGTGTCTTTACCGACACGGACTGAAGCCTTCAACTTGGAGTCTTAGTAAACTGGAGTCCGACATCCTTTCGTTTCCCAATTTTTACAGTACGTAGAGGCCAGTCGGATTCTCCCATCTGTAACCTATGGACCCGTTCGGACCACCTCGGTGACATTAGTTTACACTTTTCATGTCAAATAATTAAGTTCATTTTCTTAAACTCAGAAATAAAGATTCGAGAACGTACTCCTTGGGTCACTCGTTATGAGGGGTTCCGTTTAGTTGGTTTCCATTTTGGAAAAAAAAAAAAAATTTTTCTAGGGTTGTAAATACTAATGACACTTTGATATGCCACACATATAAAAATCTGAACTTGTTGTCACCAAAGAAATAATGATATAAATACTTTACTAATATTTTCAGCCAATCAAACGTCCCGAAGGATAAAAGAGCCGTTGTGCAAGATCCCCACATTCCTTCAACATGAGAACGAGATACATTAGTACGTGACTTCTACAGTAAATAAAATCAAATTTTTCGTTTTACCTCCGTCAAGGAAGGTCACTGATTTTACCAAATTGAATTTCAAATTAATTGTTTTTTTTTTTTTCGGTGTAAGGGTAAAAGGTTAAGTGTCTGTCCAAAAAGAAATTTTTATACGGACTTTGTATAATGTCTATTATAGGGTTTACTAATGATACATTTGTAACAGTAATGTTACTTTAATTATACTAAAGTCGAGGTAAAGTGTAACATTTGTCGTTCTGACTCTCGTCTTCGGATAAATCTGACAGGTCACAAACACGTCCAAAAATTTACTTGGTATGTTTTAGATGTAACAAGATGGAAGAACAGTTCTCCTAGGTAGACAAAGGTTAATAACCGGAAATTGACTACTTCAAGTAGTTTAAAGTATGATTACAAAAGATACCTGTTGACGTCGTACAGGGTCTTGGGGCGGTCTAGGACTCTCCACCCGGAACCTACTCGTAACCCTAAGACACGTTCTCTTTCTTTTTGTCAGTACGAAATCTTCGCTACAAACACTGTTCGGGTCCTAGTTGGGCCGTAAAAGTTTATGAAGTTTATTGTTTTCCTCCTACTCAAGGAAAATCAAAAGTCTATCCTTTCTTTTCACTTCAATGACTACCACGGTACGACACGATACGAATCAGCGAGTCAGCACAGGCTGAGAAACACTGTGGTACCTAACATTAGGCGGTCCGAGGAGACAGGTACCCCTAAGAGGTCCGTTCTTATGACCTCACCCAACGGTACGGGAGGAGTGACTACCATGAAGATAAATAAATAAAATATAAAATATCCATATATACAAAATACCCCGAAGGGTCCACCGTGATCACCATTTCTTGGGTGGACGGAGTCGTCCTCTGTATTCTCTGTTCCCAAGCTAGGGACCTACCCCTTCTAGAGGACCTCCTCCCGTACTCTTAGGTGAGGTCATAAGAACGGACCTCTTAGGGTACCTGTCTCTTCGAACCACCCGATGTCAGGTAACCCAGACTTTCTCAACCTGTGCTGACTCGCTGACTCGTATGTACGTATATAATAAATATATATATATATATATAGGGAGATATATAAGTGGAAATAATTCCTGATTAACTGTTTATTCTAATATTCTATAAATCTTACATGGGATACTACTAAACTATCTCTGTGTGGAACATATCCTGAAGGGGTAGCTCAATTCGTCGTGTAATAGTGGAGTGTAGAAATAGGAAAACACACACACACACTCTTGTAAATAGCAGATGAGAAAGAATCGTTTCGACAATCTGTTATGTCACAATAGTTGGTATCAGTGGTACAAGATTAATCTAGGAGTCTAGAGTAAGTAAAATATCGACTTTTAGACATAGTAAAATGGTTACGGGGGAGGTAAAGGGGATGGGGACTCGGGAACGGTTGGTGAAAATATGAGAGAGATACTTAAACCGAAATTTTTTTTTTTAAGGTCATTTTTGTTATTAAAATATGTTAGTAAAATATGTGTAAACTCAGTCACTAAGAGTTACAGTTCCATTTTAAGAAAACATTATGTCGTAGATAGTCATACCATACCACCCCTTAGATTTGTAAACCTTTTTTGGGTCTTACACACTATATACGGTTTTACGTAAATTTTGATATAAATTTACTTTTATGGTATAATGGTTTTTTATGTCAGATAACAATAATCTCAGTCATAAACTGAGGTACCCTAGGTCGTATGAGTCTCTTGTCTATTCCTTAGATTTTATTCTAAGTAAAATTATGAATGGAACTCACTTTATTATCCCGTTTGTTCACTATTCATTATTTTCTTAATCTAAAAATTTCATAACACACAAATTGTTAATTCTATAAAGATTATAACCTTCAGTAAAATAGTATATTCATGAACCTGTATTAACAAATCTTTACTTAACCAAAATTTTAACTGGTATTGTATTATGCCGTTTACACTCTTGCGAACAGACATACATTTGTATCTAAAGACACGTAAACGATCTATTATAATTTCTAAGAAACTACACACCTAACTGGAAGAAACGGGAGTAAGTGTATAGGGACTGTTCGTGATCTCTCATCCTTGGAGATTAAATATACTAGACTCTGTATTTTTGGTATTGATTCTCTGACTTCCATAATGATGGCCGTTGTTATCGATTTCCATAAGTACCCGTCTATCCACCCCGAGTATGAATAGTCTCCAAAGATAACTCCAAGGTAAACCAATGGAGACCCATAGGGTCCGTTAACCTTTCTGACACTTTAGAGTACGGTATATTATTGAACTCCGGGCAAGAATGAAAATTTTGTTGGGATTTCTTTACTGTAGTAGTTTGAAGTCTTTCGTGTCCCATTCACTGGTAGTTTCAATTGTCTGACCTTTTTTATGAAAAATCGGAAAACTACCTACTCATAATAACCAGACTGAAGTTTTATTTATGTTCTTACATAAATATTTGAATATGAAAATTTTGATGGGTATCAAGTAACCTTATTAATTTAAGATTTTAAACATTCATAAACCAAGTGACAATTTGAGATAAGGTCACTGTGGACTTAATTATTCTCCCGAAGAGACATCGTAAAACTATATCTTTTGAGGTTACAAAGAATATAGATCCAAGTCTTATCTGTCTATTATTAAAACTGTTTCATGAACAGTCGACCTCAAAATACTAGAGTGTTATATAATGGAATAGAATAAACATTAATTTTCGATTTAAGGAGTATGGAACTTCAAGTGATTTCGGAAGATCCAGTGTTCGGGACAACAATTTGACACTATCGTAAATTGAGACATCATTGTTCCCTTTAAACAAGGAAAGGGTAGTCCTTAGAGAAACGGGGGAGTAGTAGGTTCCCTACTTACCCCTTCGTCTCTCTTTCTCGGACCCACGAGTCGGTCAGAGAATTAGTCACCGAGGACACTGTGGGTCGTGTTCATCATCAACACTTTGGACGAAGTCAGACTTGGTCCAGTGAACTTCCAGTCTCCGCTATCTCCTACTCTTTCTATTGCTCCCGGTCAAACTCTTTATACCGAAATATACTTGAAAAATTAAATTTCTCAATTTCTTATTATACTTAATTCTAGACACTGTGCACTCGTTCAAATGTTTAATCTTCCTTAAGACATGGACTGTGTATCACTTCGAGTTATTTTATAAACAATTTAGTGACTAGTTATGTAAATGATTATATATAATAGAGTATTAAGTCTTATCTTAAAGACTCTTCCACTTTCTTCCCGGTCCAGTAAAAACGACTCCTTCCCCTTTTGTTTGATACCCATACCCTCCAGTCCCACTCCTCCGTCCTTTCTCTCCAAAGTGTTTCTTTTCGGACCACTTCCCCCTATTCTCGTGACTGAACACGTCTGAAATATAGACGAGAACCGACTCAGAACAGATTTGTTTAAGGTAAGTCAGACATAAACAGGAACAATTGTTGTTCTACATCAATCTTTCGATTTTTTGTTGTTGTTGTTGTTGTTGTTGGTATCAAACCCAGTTAGTCTAGTGTTTACTAACACAAAACTTGAAAGGTCTTCTAATTTTCTTAACGAAAATTAAAAGAAATAAAATCTACGTCAAAGGTAGGGACCCAGTCCCCATAGGAGACCTCCTCCTTTACCGATAGGTGAGGTCATAAGAACGGACCTCTTAGAGTACCTGTCTCCTCGGACCGTCCGATGTCAGATATCCCAGCGTTTCTCAACCTGTGTTGACTCCCTGACTCGTGTGTCTACGTCGAACTAGTAATTAACCGGTTATTTTCGATAAAAACACCTTACTGTGAACACCTCTACCGTCTTAATTTTCTTTTTTTTTGCACTCCTTCGAGAACCGGAACGTAAAACGACTGTCAAAAAATTTTTACAACAACGACGATTATGACCAAAACAGACAAACAAGACGAAATAAAGTAAAGACACACAGGTTCTTTCTACTTACTAAGTAACAAGAGTACCTCTAGTTTCGATGTGAAAGACTGTGGAAGGTGGAGGTCAAGAACTTAATTTTGTCTCGTGAGACTATTCCGTTTTCCGGTGTTACCGATGAAGTCTTTCTTTGAGCAATAGGGTTTAATAAAAAAAGACTTTATAATACAAACTTGATAGTCCGACGAGGTCAACCCATTCTTATTATTTCAGTCCTCCGGTCCTTTTATCTTTTAGAAGTCGTTGGTCTTTTTTTTTTTTTTTTTTTTCCTTTACCTCAAAATTGAACTATTGAACTAACCTAAGAAAGAAGTTTCTAATGAATTATAAAAAATAATAAAATTTTCTATTTATAAAAATTCTTTTTCGTCCTTTATATACTAAGTAGCCTTTTAAGAGAGACAGTCCAACTCTCTCAGGTTACTCGGGACCGAACCAAGATGAAATCAACCTGACCAGAACTGGTGTACCAGAAGAGTGCCCCTCCTCGACTCTTTTGATCATAACTGTCCCTTTCTATGGATGGTCCAAAAGAAGTGTGTCAAGAGACTTGACCATCTTAAAGACCCGGTATTCTTCAACCCGTGACGGGTGACGCCAAGCCTAAAAGGGATCTTGACTTTTTTCGTTTGTCTGTTCTTCAAATGTGTACTACAGAGTAACAACTCTGAATCAGACCGTTTCGTTTCTCCTTCAACGCGACATCATTAATCCCTTCTGGCGTACGTCTTGCGTGCGTGCGCGCGCGTGTGTGTGTCGGTCCAGCGCGGGAGCGAGACGCACAGATACGTTGTCTCCGAGGGCTCAATTTCATCTTTTGGTCGAACCTTTTTGGGTGTACGAGTGGTCCGTAGAAAGAATCCCTATTGCCTCAAAAGGTAGTGTCGGGACCTACAATGGTCCTCTCCTCCGTTTATCAAGACGAAACAAAATAGGGAAAATGACGTTCCTACGTAAAGGTCACAAATGGTCAGGCCAATCCCTAAATAAACACAGTCGTCAGTACCAGACGATCGAACAAAAATCTTAGGCTTAGGTTTGTGTTCCTTTCGTCGGGACTGAACGTCCCCCATCCCTAGAGTACCGTGAGTGGTTTAGGGTAGGTGTCGGACGGAATAAAAAGGCCTCGAGTCGGTGACCCTGACAGCCCTTTCTTTCGGACCGGTTGACTTTCTAAAACATTCCTCACTTGTAAAAGTCGAGCAACGGATCCCTTGCGGTCGTGACAGGGTCGAAAATGTGAGGTGCCTGGTCGCAATAACAAGTCTCTGCAAATTAAGGGACACGTAACACGACTTTTAGGAGGGGAAACGTTCGATGAAGAACTGAACTCACTTCAACTTCACCTCTTGGAAGGTCGTCACGCTCTCGACTCGCCCCGCCTCGAAGACGGGCCTCGTAGGGACTCGTAGAGACTCGTAGGGTTCGAGGCCTAATAGGGTCTCCGCGAGCGAGGCGGACCACCCCTGACGGGGCGATTTCGGGCCGATGGGCGGTGGTGGTGGTGGTGGCCCGTCCTTCCTTCCCCTCTCCGCCGGTGTCTCTTTTTGTCTCGTCCGCCCGGAGGGTCCCCGTGAACGGGGGAACTTCGATAAGTGACCCCGACCCTCCCTAAAATACCCTGACTTCGTTGCAAAAACGACGACATCAAAACAAGACTAAAATGGCACAGACTCGGAGTCTCACCTAATCTAGAGGAAAAAAACTGGAGTAAGGGGTGTTTCTGACTCTTCTGTTGTCTTCCTGTTCGTTACAGCAAACCGAGTCCCAAAGGACCACTTAACGAAGAGACAATCAAATTCCGACGGTCCGACCTATTACCAAGGACGCCCGGTGGCGACGAGAGATGGGTTTATTAAGTGTGTGCAAAGACCCAGTCCTTCTAGGAGACCTTCTCCCGTGCCGTTGGGTGACGTCATAAGAACGGACCTCTTAGGGGTACCTGTCTCCTCGGTCCGCCTGATGTCAGGTATGAGTGTCTCTGCTCCACGGACTCGTGCGTATATGTTCATTGGGTCCGTAAAGACCTGAACCCTTCAGTGGTCACTGTGGTACTCCGACTCCACGTCTCCGGTGGAGGGATCCCTCTCGACCCCAGGGGGAACTCTCGTAGACCGTGTCAAGAAGTCCGGATTCACAACCCAAAAAAAGTCAGATAGACGAAAATCTTAGAAAACCTTATCAACGTAAAAGGAGAAATTAACTAGGTAGTACAGACACTCCGGGAGGAGGAAAAAGAAAAAGTTAAATTTTTTAAATAACCTCATTTCAACGAAATTTTATGACACAATCAAAGACGACATGTCGTTTCACTTAGTCGGTATGTATATGTGTATAGGGGGAAAAATCTAAAGGAAGGGTAAAGTCCAGTGGTTTCTCGTAACTCAAGGGACACGATACGTTATCCAAGAGTAGTCAATGGATAAAATATGTATTACAGTGGAGGGAGGTAGAGTTGTGGGGTTTCGTCTTTCCTGTACCCCTTTGTCCCATGGTATCTTCGATTTCCCAGTCCGGGACTCGACCGACTCCCAGGAGAGACCTTTTGAATCGTAGGTAACGAGACCTGTCCAGTGGATTAGAGACAAAAGAATATACATTTTACCTAGCTTGGGTCCAGAGGACATAACGTCCACCCAAAAAATGACAGACTCGGTGGTTCCTTCGGGGTAAAAAAAAAAAAAAATTGACATACACCACCGTTACTTGAAACGTCCCTGACCCGACCGTCAGTTGCGGTTCCGGTTTCGTCAGGGTCTCCTCCGACGTTTCTATACACCTCAAAGGTATTTTCGACCACGTCTCTGTCAGGTACCCCTCAGACCCTTGAGTAAGTGAATCTCTATGACCCTGACCTTCGTCAGTTTGTGGGTCACGAAGGACTGATACGGTCGAGGGGGTAGTCGTACAATCTTGAGTCTTTGTCTCGTCTCCTGAAGGGGCCACCACGTCACCTATTCTTAGGTGGACGGTTTCTTCCCCTGTATCCAAAGTAGAGACCAGACCCTTTTAAGGTGTACGACGTCTCGTCGATCCGAACACACGCGGTGTGACGACTCGGGTACACGACGTTGATGACTTCGGGTGTGTGGGATCTTGGATACGAGGTGTTGTTCTCTTCGGTGTCGTTGCTCTTCGGGTTGGTGGTGTTACTTCTCATCGGGCACGAGCGGTGTTGGTCTCTTTTGGGCGTGTCTCGTTGTCTCTAGGTCACGTCTCTTTTTATTTATGTATTTATTAATTTACCTTGAGTGAATTTTTTTCTCTCTCTCGTCTTGTCTGTATAAAAATTATAGAAGTTGGACCTGTGATGGATAGTTAAGTTTCCTCAGGTAGACCGACAGGGTGGTCACCACTTCCAAGATGTCGCCAGTCTGATCCACTTGTGGAGGGTCTGGGTCGACGGATGTGGACTAAGTGGACCAGACGAAGGAACGGACAGATTGAAGGAGACACATTGTATCGTCTTTTTCGTGTCCGTGACCTTAGACTTTACGGTAAATAGTCGATGTATAGGACCCTCTTAAATAACATGAGTCTGAGACGGGAGAAATAGACGACTCACTAGTATTATTATAGAAGGATCCTAACATCTGACATCTATACTACTTTAGCACATACTTTTAGGAATCCGACATCGTCCTTAATATTGAGGATATAGGAAAACTGTAAGAACCAGTAAATGGCCCCTTTGTTTTCCACTATATAAAGGTTTCCCCTAATAAAGAGGACGCTTAGAAGTGTGAGGTTTGAGAGAAGGGTTGTCACACCGGACTAACTTACAGGAGAAAAAACCACCGACGGTACGTCCGTCTGGACCTGTTCACAGTTCCTCACCCGCTTGGTACAGAAATTAGTACAGAGACACATATATTCCTTAGGTATTGTTAAGAGGTCCCGGGGTCTAAAAGCAGGGATAGACATCTCAGACCGTATCGAGGGGTGGATAGTCTCGATCTTGTCACCAATTGACTAACTGTCTCTGTGTCTCCTCTGTCTTAGAATTGGTTCCTGAAGATCTGGTGAGACAACCTCTGACACGTCTTTTCTTTGAACGTTTTAGTTTCTAGTCTAAGAGGAGCCCCCGGTGTCAACGAGGTCCGTTTGTTCCTGGTAGAAGTCCATGTCTCGTCTGGTCTATGTAAGACGACCGGACGTCTCACGTCCCGGGAGGGAAGAGCGCCTTGTCACAAAGCGGTGTACCAAATCTCGGTAAGTTTAGGCACCCTAGGTTTGAGTCACACAGAGAACGACAACTAGTAATCAGGAACCTCTACCGGAACCAGGTGAGGGAGGGACTGGGAGGAAAAGACTGAGAGTAAGTGACCGTTGACTTAGGGACGAGGGACCAGAAGTCGTTTTTGGAACAGAGGATACTCTACTTCTTTTACCTTCCTTAGTCCGTACTTATAAGAGTCACAAGACGGAGAGGACTGTGAACGGGTGGGGGTACCAGGGGATTTCGAGATTTCTCCCCTCCAAAACGTGCTTCCTACTCGTCACTACGCCAGTCGTAGTCTCTACAGTCCACGGGCTTCATGACGGTAAGTAAGGACTACCTTAGTCGAGTTCTGACTGTTGGTGGGGACACGATTTGTCGAGAGGTGTAGGTGGGGAGGGTAGAGGGACATAGGACCAGGGTGAGGGAGTACCAACGAGAAGGTAGAGTCGGGGAGAACTCTCGAAATGGACTCTCTAGACCCTCGACGGAGTTCAGAGAGGGTAGGATTCCCTTTTCAGGAGGGGGTAGAGCATTAGGGGAGATCGATTGTATTTTAGGGAGAGGAGGGGACAATACCAGACTGAAGATAGGAGGGGTTTCAGTAGACAAGTTTAGGGTTGGAGGTCTTGGAGACTAGCCCTGACATAAATCTCTACCGGAAGTTTGGACATGAATTCAATTTCCTTCCAGTAATTCCACTCGGGAGTAGATTATATTGACCACAAGAATAATCTGTCACCTCAATCCTGCATCTATGTGTGTCTCCCTTCTGGTTTGGTTACCCTCTCCGGAGCCCTCTTTGACCGTAGAACTAGAGTCGGAAGATCGGATGTTTTGATGCTGTTTTTTTTAAAGACAACCAGCCTGGTGGTCCACCATGAACCAGTGCTGTCGGTCTCGTACACTTATGTAGGACCATCTACGACCTAAGAAGTTTCCCGTCTGAGGAAACGAGAGACGTAGGAGTCGAGGGTCACCAGGACGGAGGGAAGTCAGACCGAGAGGGACGGGAGGGGGGTGAAGACCAGGAGACACAAACCGTGTTCCCTTAGAGTCGGGGGACCCATGAGTGTCCCGAGAGACCAGGACCGGACCGAAGGGAGAAGGGAGATGGAGACCTTACAACTTGTGTTATGAGCCAGGACTCAGATGAAGGGAACTGAGGACACTCTCTAGAGTAGGTACGAGGACCCAAGTCGATAAGACATTAAAACGAGTTTAAACATTGACCCCAATATGGTCGGGGACCACATCGTACAGACTCGTCAACGATCTGTGGAGAAACCTAAACACAGGGGTTTAGGTGTAGGGGAAGTCCTCTGAAATCAACGAATGTCAATCCCGATTTCCGAGGTAGTGGGGAGGAGCGGTCAAACCTCCAAACCGAAACAACTCCCTCGGTCTCCCACAAGAATAAAGTATGTCAAGAGTACGAATTTTGACAAGACACAAGAAGATAGCAGGGACTCTATTCACTCTTTGAGGAAAATTACCCGGTGGACAAATTGGAGTGGAGACGGGTGAGGATACTACGGAATCCGGGTGTTAAAGGGTTTCGACCAGAGAGGTGTCACGGAAACGAGTCCGATTTGTGACTTGACTCCCACGGAGGACGGAACCCGGGTGTAACTGGGACGGGTGACCGGGGTGGGGAACTTGGAGAGGGACAGAAACGTGGAGTTTAAGGACACGTGTCGAGACAGAGACGGGAGAGGTTTAAGAAAGATCGTAGTAGATAAACAGACCGAAAGATTGGTCTGGTCCTCGGGGAGTTACCGTACCTGAGTCGGTTGCATTGAGGACTATAGGACATCTTCCACATTCAAAGCTTCACTTGACTGAGTAGACATTTGAAATACAATTGGACTTTTTAATTACCATTCTAAGGTCCGGAATTCGCAAGGTGAATTCTAAAATGACACGGGTCGTGGTGAAAAAGTAATGTTAGAACTAATTAATTAATAGATTATGTCAGAACCAACCCAATAACAAGGAGAACACACGAGTCATCGAAGTCAGTACAGACTGAGAAACGTTGGGTTACCTGTCATCGGGTGGTCCGAGGAGACAGGTACCCTAAAAGATCCGTTCTAACAAGGAGCACCAAAAGACAAATATTATGATCAATATTATTATGATCACGACTGAGACCGACCTTCTCGGTCCGGTAAACCCTATTTCACCTTGTACGGAGACCTACTTAATTTGGAGGAATAGCATTTGAAAACTGAAGAAAAATGAGTGAACCGGAGGGAGGTGGTACCAAATCTGAAATCCTCACTCCTCCTTTTTCCTTCAAAATTTTCTCATCTAGGTGGGTGCATCTACCCACCTAAACAGTCTGGTTTTAGACACACTAAAGTTCAGTCTAATGGGTGCGTCTCTACAAAAATAAATATTCACACAGAAGTACCTTTTCTTAAAACGGTTGGTTGACGGGTCGACAAAGAGTTTATGTAAACACTAGGTCTCGACGACAGTTACTTTCCAGATGTGTCTTTTGTACTTAGACAAAGTAAGGACCGACTGTTGTCGACGAGACTTACATTGTTCTCGTGAAAAAAAAAAGAATTTCCTCGGTTTTGAATTTACTTATTTCTTACTACTTAAATAATTTCCAATTACTTGTTTCTTATCTTAAGAGTTCGTCTTTAATAGAGCACCTGATTTTGGTCTCGAAGGTACCCCGATTCGGGACCCCCTTTATAATAAAACAAACATTTCTCGTTCAAAAGTTTGTGAGTCGATTAAAATAAAAAGGGGCTGAGAATGAAGTCCTCAGGATGAACATTTTCTACGAATACAAGGGTAGGTACAGAGGTAACTGTAGTCGGTACTTGATCATTGTTGTAGGTGTAGTGTATCTGTCTATGTCAAAAACTCGGAAACTTTGACCTTACTCTACTTTACTCAGTTGTAAAGGGAACCCTTATACTTTCCTGATTTTCGACGTAAACTTCAGGTAAGGTTACTAGAAGGTGTCTTTATCAATACCAACCTCTTTCGTTACCCCTTAACACCAGTACCAGGACCAAGGGAGACGGGTAGAGATGGAAGGGGACGGAAGTACGGAGACTCGGAGAGTCGGAGTCTAGTGAGGGTCATTTTGTGTGGACGTTTTCCTACGGGTCTGGTCGTGGTTGTGGAAGGAGAAACACGGGTCGTGACACGTCTCGTTTTACGTGGGTCGTAAGACCTTCCAATTTGTATTCTGTGTAACGTGGGTCAAAAGAAAAATAATGACGGTGAAGGAAACACCAGTGATTAAAGTCCAACCAATCTGGAATTTTTTGTACATTCGGACACACACATACACGTACACACACACACAACCCCGTACCTCCACCCCTCCCTGGAAAACTTCCAGTTAAGTTTCCTTTCTACTCTGATCTTGGCCTTCCTCGATCCTACGTGGGTGGAATGGGTGAATCTTCGTGAGTTCCGAATTCCGTCGACTCGACGTCTTTAGTGTCGAACGAGGACACGGACGGTGGGTGGTCAGGAGTCCGACTTCTCTCCGGTGTCCTTGGGACCCGTCTCGTTCGAACCCTACCGTGGGCAGTTGCCAACTCCGCTACTGACACGTGTCGAAGGGGTGACATTGAGTTGGATTTTGGACCGTTTGGGGTAAAGTCCAAAGTAATGGCCGGCCTGCAAGTGACGGTTCCGAGGGTCCGGAAGATCCCCTGAGTTCCATTTCAAAGTCATTACCCCCTACGATAATGGTCCGTTTTCTTTCACAATGATTAGACAGAGGGAGGGTGTGTACGAAACCCAAATAGGGAAGGAAAGTCTATTTCGGACTTTTAAGGTGTATCTTCAACAGGTGTCAAGTCCTCCGTTTCGATCTAAAGGTTCGTGTTAGTTGGTCATATAAAGTAGGACCTCGGTGACTTTGAGCTCGGGTACAAACCTCGACCAGCACGACCTGACGTAAGGACCACCCTCGGGACGTGAGGTAGACCCGAAAAGCAGGACCAGTCTATTTTGGTCTGCCTAGGGACATTGTACGTCCGGGAGAGGTTGTCGCACTCCCTCGTAGAGGGACCCTGTCGACAAAGTGTGTTCCCGGGTAACAGACTCTGTTCGAGCCCAGCCAAATGAAGCTTTCGACGCCCTTGTAAGACAGTCGACGATACCGAGGGAACGAATGACGTCTAAAGAAAATCAAACAATGACTCGGTCTTTGGATGGTAGCTGACAATCCCTCCTTCCAAATTGGGTTCTTGGTTTCAGAAGTGCGACGAAAGTAAAATAGTCCTTTTCCTATCGAGGGGTGTGGGCTTCTTAAATATCGAGCTGAAAACCTCTCGGCACTGACATTCACAAACAAAAGAAAGACCTGAAGGAATTCATGTAAACAGGTCAAAACCCCTTTCGTCACAAAAGGTCAGGACCTTCCGGTGTTTGTTCTAGGGATCCTTCGTCGTAAGTCTTAATCCTACTATCGTCGTATTTTATTGACTAGTGACTTATTAAGGACGTTTAACCTACTGAGAAAAAAAAAAAAAAAGAAGTCCCGAAGGGACCACCGAGACTACCATTTCTCAGGAGGACGTTAAGTCCTCTGGGTCCAAACTAGGGACCCAGTTCTTCTAGGGACCTCTTCCTTTGCCGATGGACGAGGTCATAAGAACGGACCCTTTAGGGTACCTGACACCTCGGACCTCCCGATGTCAAGTACCCCAGTGTCTCAACCTACACTGACTCGCTGATAGTGATACAATGAAGTCGAGAGAATCTCTCTTCCCACTGACGTTGGTTGGGTCCGGGGTTTAGACTTAGAGTCCAAGGGTAATTCGTCGACCAAAAAATGCCCCCTTCCCTCCGACACGGTGCGTCAGACACCCGAGAATCAAGGGGTCGGTCCCTAGTTTGTGGGTGGGAGACATGACCTTCGTGTCTCAGAATTAGTGACCTGGTGGTCCCTCCAGGGTCTCGTCTGCCCACGACGAGGATTGAAGAAAAAGAGGGGGTACCTGTACGACACAAAACTTAAATCCTTCTATAAATTGAATGTCAGGATATTCGTACTACTTATTCATACCTGCACTACTATCGTTCAGACTGAGTATATGGAAGTCGACGACGTCTCATAAAAACCCCCTTCCCCCTATAAAAAAACACACACACCACTTTATACGTATTCTAGATGGTAAAGTTGGTAAAAATTCACCCGGTAAGTCTCTGTAATTCGTGTAAGTGGTTTGTAAATTTTTATAAATTTTATACCTTATTAAGACCCCGGGGTGTTCTATTTAATTCGTCCATACTAATCTTAGCAGGAAAGAGGGTGGGTCAGGACGAAGAAAGGGATGACTACCACTTCTGCTCGAGAGGACCCTCCCTAACGAGTGCCTCAGTGGTAACAGTGTATGGGACTTCTTACTGGGAGGACAGACCCTGAGTTGTGTTTTCCACCAAACTGCTCGTCTGTGTATCTAGACACGAACTGAGTAGATAGTCTCGAGAAAACGACACATGTGTCTAAAAAAAAAAAGTTTTCGGTCAATGAATCTGTAACCGATACGGACGGTTTGTCTTGACCGAGGGGAAGGAATGATGGGTGGGGGGAATAATTTTTTTTTTTTTTGTTCGTTTCCAATTTAATCTCTGAATGATTTTGTTTCCGGGAGACGTTGGGGTCCGGGTGAATAGCCTTGTCTTCACTCCAACGGTTCCTCCGTCCCCGTCTATACATACCTCTCGAAACCTCCTCCGTGAGTCCTTGTGTGTTTCACAATAACAGAACAGTCTACAATAAGTACAACATAGATAAGGTGGTCCGCGAAGACACGAGACACTGGAACCTGTTCTCTGACGGTCTCTCGACAAAACTCCCGTTTATTTTGTGGACAGTTTCGGACATCGGGTGCCCGGGGTCCCTGACACTCCTGTTCTACCTATAAGAAAGTACTCGAGCATAAGAATGAAAGAGGGATAAGAGACCAGTCTAGGAGTGGCTAAAGGTAATCGGAGTAAACTTTAACCGCTGAGACTACGCGGTACACGTACGAGGAGACACGACAAAATCTTAAGACCTTGCGGTCACCCATGTCAAAGGCAAAGTATGTAGGGTCTCGTACTTTCTGTCTCTTTCGGAAGTTCACGAACACTCATCTTAGAGCAGGGTTCTCGATCTTCCCTGTACGCGCAAGTGGACCGGGTCCGTTGACTGTCTGTGTGTTCAGGAAAGGTCGGAAACCGCGATCCACAAGTATAGACAGATGGTCTAGGGACAAGACTAGTCGTCCCGAGGGGTGAAACGGTCCACGACGGGGAAGGTCGAAACCCGTTGTTATCGTCACTCAATGAACTTATAAAACATTCGACGAATCCTTCTTTCCAAACCGATTTCTTTTGCGAAGACATTTTGTCTGAAAAGTTTCATCAAAGTCCTAAGTTTATGTATAAGTGGTTAGGGTACGATATACAGTTCTTGACCGTCTCCCTGTCCCCTATACTTCTACTTACTCTGTTCTTCTTAAAGACAGGAGTCTGGAGTGAAAAGTCAGCTCCTCTCGCTATGTATCTAATGGTAGTTTATTACAACCTTTATGGACCGTCTGTTTACATACTGATAATTGTCTTCGTGGGTCAAGTCGGGTTCCACCACGTAAGACGTTTCTGAAGATCTTCCACTCCGAGTTCGACTTCCTCCTTGGAAAAAACATCCGATCTACCCGAATATACTTGTCTGTAATCTGTAAAGATTAAACTTAGTGAAACCATGTAAATTTTTTGGTATGTCATTTCCGTAAATGGAGACTTGAAACACAACCGACAACCTAGTTTTCAAAATTTTATTATAAAACTTTTTAATTATTAAACCTGAAAAGTGATATCTGCTAACCAAAAGGTTGACTTGAGCTCTTTAGACTCCTTGAAAAACCAACCATCCCTCCCTGTAACAAGGTCCCTGACTCCTCTGTCTTGAGACTCGGGAATAGTCTTTCGAAGTGACAAGAAGGACAATAAAATAACCACAACCCACATAAAAAAAAATTGATCCCTTTCGCCCGAGACTGTAGCTTTATATAAAGTTTGATGTTTCCCTTTGAGTGAGGGGTCACTTTGTCCAGAGTAACGTATGAACGGTAGATTCTAATCAGTCAACTGACGAAATTTCGTTTCGTAGTTTTGGTGAGGGTACGAATCAATAGAAACGAACAAGACGTCGGTACTGGGAATGTGGAGGGGTTGGGGCAGGGGTCCGTCGCTGGAACATTTTATCTCCATCTTGATTTTTTTAGAGATTTCTTTTGCAGGAATTCTACATACCGAAGAATTATCTTTCTGTTCGTCATGGAAGCACATGTTTGTCGTTTAATAATAATCTTGTTAGAACAATATTGTTTTATAAAAGTATACCTTATCCAAATATTCAGGACAAATATTTAGTTATAAAATCAAATAAAAAATTATTTAATTATAAAATTTATTGTAGACTTTATTTGTAAGACCTTGTCACTTACTTACTCGTCAAGGAAGTACAAGTTCTATGTTTATGTGAAGACAAAGTAGGGTTTGTATCCTACTCTCAGACTAAAAGACCGTACTAAAAGTGGAAAGTTTATGTATACGAACATAGTTTTATGTAACTGAACAAAAGTATTGAATGTGAATGGTCGATACATTTACAGTTCCTTCTAAGAGGATTTAGAAATATGTAACCGATAGGAGTCCGTAGTAATATTTCGACCCAACTCTCTTTATCTAGATCAGAGTCTACCCTTCTTTTCTATTCTACTTTTCTTTTATGGTGTACTTGTCGAAGGGTCCAGTATGACCTTCAATTGACCCCCTTCGATCTTGTTCAGACTTAGTTACGTTACTTACCGGACTTTAGACGTTTTGTCGAACGGGACAATTCGTCCCGTGGGCTCCCGTAACGAGGAATCTACACCCGTTCAAATGGTGTAGGGTCATTTCAAATGATCCGAAACCCAAACGAGTATTTCCCTTTCCTCTTATTCTTTTACGTTGACGATTCTGTAAGAACCGAAGGGTCACCGAGTCAACCATTTCTTGGACGGATTATCACATCCTCTACATCCTCCGTACCCAAGTTAGAGACCTAACCCTTCAAGGGAACCTCCTCCTTTACCGTTGGGTGATGTCATAAGAACGGTCCTCTTAGGGTACCTGTCTCCTCGGACCGTCCGATGTTAGATTTCCCAACTTTTCTCAGTCTGTACTGACTCGTACGTACGTATATATATGTGTATCTTCTGAAAGAATAACTTTGGACGGGGGTGGGTGGCGATAATCCACAACGAAGTATTGGGACAGTGGTCCCGTGTCTCGTACGAGAAACACCTAGGTGTGGGTCCACTCGTACGTCACCGTACCTGGCAACCCCGTTCACAGTTCCTCCAAACGAAAAGGTGACGATTCAACAAACGTGAGTAGTACTTTATTGTTTTCCTTGTAATGTCTTTGTATAACTACCCAAAAGATTGGACGAGACTTTCCCTTGTTTATTCGATCAGTCACCCACCTATCCCCAGACCTTCTCCTTTCTCGTCTCTTCTCGACTCTCGTTCTAGGTCTCGTCTTTAGGACGTTGGACACTTGACAATAAAAGGTCAGAGGTAAGAGTATTTTTATGAAGGGAATACCTTTGGATTGACGAGGGACTGTGTCAATCGAACCAAATGAATCATTCAATTGACTTGTACTAAATGTCTTTCGAGATCTAGAGTAATAATTTTTTAATAACAAAAACAATCCCTATTATGTACTAACCAATAATTTTTTTTTTCTTCAGGAATAGTCTCTACGTGTCGTTTCACTACTCTACAGAACCTAAAAGGAATTCTAGGAGAACGTTTTTACTACTGTTGTACCCTCTTCAACTCTGACCGGTGAGTAACTTGACCCACTATCCATCTACGCCCTAAATAATATTATTTACGAGATGAAAACATGTACAAGATTCTAAAAACACTATTTTTCAATTTACTACTGAATTTTCTGTTTAGATGTTTCGGTATAGTTCGAAGACGTGTTGTTTCCTTTTATATTCGTTCCACTTTTCTGTCGGAAGACTTACCCTCTTTTATTATCGTTTACTTTGTTGACTGTTTGTTGATTAGAGTTTTTATCTGTTCGTTGAATACGTCGAGTTAAGGTCCTTTTATTTGCTGGGTTAGTTTTTTACCCGGTTTCTTGATTTATCTGTAAAGAGGTTTCTTCTGTATGCCTACCGATTGTTTGTGTACTTTTCTACGAGTTGTAGTGAGTAATAATCTCTTTACGTTTAGTTTTGGTGTTACTCCATGGTGAAGTGTGGTCAGTCTTACCGACGCTAGGTTTTTAGACGTTCGTTATTTACGACCTCTCCCACACCTCTTTTCCCTTGGGAGGATGTGACAACCACCCTTACGTTTGATCATGTCGGTGATACCTCTTGTCACACCTCTAAGGAATTTTTTAACGTTTATCTTGACGGAATACTGGGTCGTTAGGGTGACGACCCGTATGTGTGGCTCCTTTGGTCTTAACTTTCTCTGTGTCCATGGGGTTACAAGTAGCGTCGTGACAAATATTATCGGTCCTGTACCTTTGTTGGATCTACAGGTCGTCTACTTACCTATTCTTTCGACACCATGTATATGTGTTACCTCATAATGAGTCGGCAATTTTTCTTATGTAAACTTAGTCAAGACTACTCTACCTACTTTGACCTCGGCTAATATGTCTCACTTCATTCGGTCTTTCTTTTTGTGGTTATGTCATAAGATTGTGTATATATACCTTAAATCTTACCATTACTATTGGGACATACGCTCTGTCGTTTTCTCTGTGTCTACAAATCTTGTCTGAAAACCTGAGACACCCTCTCCCTCTCCCACCCTACTAAACCCTCTTACCGTAACTTTGTACATATGATGGTACATTCTTAGCTTAGCGGTCAGATACAGGCTACGTCCTATGTCGTACGAACCCCGACCGCGTGTCCCTACTGGGTCTCCCTACAACACCCCTCCCTCCACCCTTTCCCCAAGTATAAACCCTTGCGTACATGTGGGCACCACCTAAGTACAGTTACATACCGTTTTGGTTATGTCATAACATTTCATTTTATTTCAATTTTTTTTTTTTTCGGTATAGTACTGTTATGAGAAGGTCCACCAAGGGTGGGGTTTTACTTCCGTCCGATTCTACGGATGGTGACTAAAAGGGACTAAGTTTATATAATGTCATCCTTCTCGGTGACAAGTAAGTTATTAGCAAAAAGTGTCCCTTTATTTGTATGTCGTAACTATATGTGTGACTAATATTTGATAAAAGGTTTTTAAAGTGTCAAAAACCTTTACATGTTCTGTACAGAGTCATGACACCTGTAGACAATTGAAGAAACGACTGACAATTGTTCCTAACAACAATTTTGCGGTTCACACTTTTCTTACCACACACCCCGGAGGTAATAAATAAATTGAATAGGTAGGAAATAAAATAGTAAATAAATTAGATAATTTTACACAATGAACAAAATCGCCGACTTCTAAACGGATTTAGATTCTTCCTTTCGCGCCCGATTCGTCCCGATTCTTACAGTTATTCGCACCGCAGATGGTCGGATCTGTGCTGATCGGAGCAAAATTAGAACATACAATCACTTTCATCATGTAAACCTTCTAATATTTGTGGGTTCCCTATGGATCGACCCCTAGAAATTTGATCAATCTTAATGACAAGGAAGGGACTCCTCGTTGTGGTTACCCCCTCGCAGAACCCCTTTCTCCTTGGTAAGTCTTCGGAGTCGCGTGGGGTGGTACCAGGTTTCGGTTTTCAGAGTCTCCGTCTCGATGTCTGTGAGACTGTTGATGCACTCGTCGAGCCGCGTTGGCCTTCCTTCTTTCACAGGGGCGGGGCGGGGTAGGGCCTACGGGGTGTGGTCTACGGGGCGGGGTACGGGGCGGGTCTCGGGGTCCGCAAACGCGCACGCGTATGCCCCGCTGCCTGAATGAGAGGAGGCCTTCCAACAAGAGGGCGAGAAGAGAGAGGTAGACGACCGTGGTCGGAAGGTACGCCAGGGCGAGGCGGACCTCTTCGAAGTCTTTGGTCACCGGCAGGGCCACCGTGTGACTAGAGACGTGCCGGAGGTCCCCCAGAAGCCACTAACTCAGTTAGGTCCCCAGGCCCCCGCCGTCTTACCTTCCTAGCTTCAGGCGCAGCTTCAGGAGCAGCTGACGCGTCCGCACCATTACCAAAGGACTCGGGACCTACGACTGTCACCTCCACGACCGTAGGGCCCTCTTGACAGACCGGTGGCCTGGCCCCGTGCTTAACAGGAGATAGCTGAGGTCTCTCAAAAGGTCCAACAGCACCTTCAGGTCCAGTCGGACGTGCCGGCAGCAGTGTGACAACCTCGCTCACTTGGACGCCTTCGAACCTCCCTATCTCTGCTTAATCAATTCCTACAAAGAACTTCGTTTTGGTGCAAGACGAAGAGAAGTACCCACACGGTCCTCCCACGCCCGTCAGAGTAGGAGAGGTAGACACCTCCATCGGGGACCTCCGGTCGCGTAGTCAACGGTATCGAGATCACATTTCTTGTGCTAGGGAGGACAGACCAGTTATACCTGCCTTACACTTTAGCATAAACCTCTTCCAAATCTTCACCTGGTTGTCCGTGGTCGAGAGTTTCGGTCTAGCTATAGGTCCCAGGTGGAAGACGGGGTCAGACGGTACCGAACCTAGGAATGTATGTCACTAGTCATTTGAACCACTCCCCATTCCTTTGTTAAGTCAATATAGAACGAAACGACATTAAAAGAAACTTTGTTTCCCGCCCCCCTTCCCTTGGGTTGGGTCGCACCTGGTTCTGATAGAACTTAGGACGTATTGGTGTAAAGGGTCCCTGTCGAGAATGGACTTCTGTTCGATTTTACGGTAATTCGAGGAGAATTCTAATTTCGAGGAAAGGGACCATCAAGAAGAGAACTAGTAGACGAGTATCACTATTAAACCATGTTTCGGAAACCCCGTTTTAGTTGAGTCTAGATCTCAAGAGGTCATAGCAGAAAGGGACACGGAAATTACAGGGGAGGTGTCGGGAAGAGGGCTCTATTTTATGTTCTGTCGAACTATTGTCGTAAGACATACCTGTAGGTACGTCAACCACAAAGAGTCGGTTTACCGAGTTCTGTGGATGTCGCTTCCACTCCTGACTACCTTCCACTCTCCCCACCCCTTCCTGTCCCCTCGTCAGACAAGAAAGAGTCTGTTCCCCGTCCCCTTCCGGACACAGACTTCATTAAATTTTGTTGAGGCCTTTCAAAGGGACCGAGGTTCTCGTCTGTCCTTTACTGCTAAATTGTTTTATATTCGCAAATATTCAGATATCTTCCGTCGTAGTCCACAGACAATGGGGCGAACTATGAATAAAAAAATTCCATTGGAGGACTAGATTATAAAGATAAGACTTCTTTATGTGTATTGTATTTTAACTGATTGTTGAAAGTTCATATACTAAGTCACCGCAATTCAAGCAAAGGTACCAACCCGTCGGTAGTGGTGGTAGGGAAAGGTCTTGAAAAAGTCGAAAGGATTGACTTTGAGACATGGGTAATTTGTTGAGGAGTAGGGTGGAGGGAAGGGAGGTCGGACATCATCGATGCTAACGTGTAAAACAGAGAGATTTAAACTAATAAAAGTCAGGGAGTGCATCTATCTTAATGTTTCATAAACAGAAAAACAGCGACCGAATAAAGTGAATCGTACTACAGAAGTTTCAAGTAGGTATAACATCGTACACAGTCTTAAGGGAAGGGTAAATTCCGACTTATTTAGGGTAATATACATATATGGTGTAACACAAGTAAAAAATTAGGTAACTATTTGTGAACCGAAACAAGGTGAAACACCGATAACACTTATTGAGAAGATACTTGTACCCATATGTTTATGTAGAAGCTCTAAGACGAAAGTAAACAAGACCCATGTACGGGTCTTCGTCTTAACACTTAATACACCATTTAGACAAAAGGGATCGTCGGCATGGTAAAATATAATGTTGGTTGTTACGTGTTTCAAAAATTAGAGAGGTGTAGGAACGGTTGTGACTAAAAGACTGAAAAAGATATCATCGACAAGATTACCCATACTTCACCACATAAAAGAACCGACCAAGTAT
This sequence comes from Capra ibex, assembly GCA_006410555.1. NCBI lineage: Eukaryota > Metazoa > Chordata > Mammalia > Artiodactyla > Bovidae > Capra > Capra ibex. The sequence continues at coordinate 36,047,659 of SJYO01013871.1, forward strand.
TAATGCGGTACAATACTACCACATAAACGGTCGACTAAAAGTTAATTGTAAGTCATCCCGGTCGGAATTTCTTCTCACGTGATTCCAGGTATGTCGTAAATTATTTGGTCTGTTATACAAAAAAAGGATTGAGAGGACCTTTGAGACATTCTCGGTCAATTGTGGTCATAAGATCAGGGAGTTTTTATTTCTTACTTGTCTGACCTTCAGTGTTATTCCTTTTCCATATTAGTAGAGTCAGTCAGGTAAAGGGGGGATCTCTTATTTATGGTTCTTTTATTTACTAACGTGTTAACTATACACAATTAATAATCCCACTAGTGTTATTATTTTTTTACAACACTACGAGCGGTAAGTAAAATACTCCTATCCCGTCGGTTTTTTCCGACCAGGTAGAGTGACAACCGACAAAAGTTCTTCAATGAAGACATCAGTCTCTTCTTCTTTATAGAACACTGTACGGAATATACGTCTTACATTTTTCTTTACTTAGTCTACTTGAATAAATGTTTTGTCTTTGTCTGAATGTCTGAATTTCTTACTTGAACATCAACTTGAACACCACTTGAAGGGGTCCCCCCTTCCTACCCTCCCTCCCTATCAATCCCTCAAACCTTAGTTGTACATGTGTGACGATGTATATTTTACTTAGTGGATGTTCCGGGATGACATATCGTGTCCCTTGAGACGAGTTACAATACACCGTCGGGTCTACCCTTCGTTTAAACCCTCTCTTACCTATGTACATATACATACCGACTCAGGGAAACGACAGATGGACTTTCCTTAACCGTTGGGTGAGGTTATCAGAACGGAGCTCTTAAGGTACCTGTCTCCTCGGACTTCCCGATGTCAGACCCCACCGTTTCTCAACCTGTACTGACTTGTTGATTGTGTGTGTGTGTACCGACTCAGCGAGACCACAAATGGACTTTGATCTTGGATAGTGTTGTAACAATTAACCGATATGGTATTTTGTTCTATTTTTCAAATTTTTTTTTTCAATGAAGACACCTTCCATAGTCCGTACCACTAAAATATCCACCGAGTCTACCATTTTTTAGACGGACGTTACGCCCTCTGGATCCAAGTTAAGAACCTAACACTTCTAGGAGACCTCTTCTCTTACCGTTGGGTGAGGTCATAAGAACGGGTCTCTTAGGGTACCTGTCTCCTCGGACCACCCGATATCGGGTACTCTAGCGTCTCTTAACCTGTGCTGACTCGTTGAGTGTGAATTGAGACTTCACCCAGTGTCATTTTTGACGGGTCACACTTTCAGATTTTCTTACAGGAAAGACCATGAGAGACACTTTTGTTCTTGTTAAGACGGTGGCACTAAGAGGGTTTTCAGTTGCCAAAGAACCGAAATCCTCCGGTGAAGACGGCGGAAGAACGAGTGGGCGGTTGTACAATTTACTGTAGACTTCGACTCGACAGAGAGGTCGACGTGCACACACTTAACCTACTGAAAGGAGGGTTGTCAACTGTAGGACGGACAAGGTGACTGTGTTTTAGGGCTGATACTTTTGTGAACCGAGGTGAGAGGTTCTAGTACCCGACGGTCTCCGTATTGTAAAGGTCTGAGTTCCTTCCGGGTCGCGGAATAACAAAGGTTGACCTCGTTTGAACGGTCTCTGTCTCAGACGACGTGTGCGTTAGTGTCTCTGGGTGAAAGGAGTACGGAGACAAAAATAGATGGGTTTAGCCATGGTGGTCGTAAGGAATATCTCCCGAGGACCGATACTTAGGACATTTCATAGGTGGAAGAATTCTTTTTACTGAACCGTCCTCTACTCACCTTCAAACGTCCAATCAGTGGGTCTTTCTTTCTTTCCATTTTAATTTTACCAAACCCTAATTTTCGCCACGGAAACTTGAGTCCGTCGGAAGAGGCCCAACGTGACGAAGAGAGTTAATTCAAGGAATTTGCTCGCGAAATAAGGTGGGTCTCAAAAGTTTCTTACAAGACGAGACACTTTGTGAAATACAGAAAGTACACGACTCACAGGAGACCCGCTTCCCACACTAGTTCAACAACAAATTTTCAGACTATCCTTGTGTCTTCCTCAGTGACCTAAATAAAGACATAAAAACTTTTCTTACCTAGTCAACGACCACCTACCATTTTCGGATTTTCGACTTGGGTCACCGAAGTTCTGTCAAAGGTCAGAACTTTGAAGGAACCGGGAAGTACGGTATTTCCGTTTTACACATTATTAATGTTTAAGACTTTACTTGACCGACGATAAGACCGGTTCCCTAACTTTTTGGTACTTTGGTTTCTGATTTGGTTGGTCATGCCCTGTCCTATGACAAGACTTCCGTCCTCCTTCCTGTGAAACTCGTAAGTGGAGACGACAACGAAACCGAGAAAGATACTTCGTTCAAATACACAGACTACTCTCCTAAAAGACAGGGAGAGGGTGGTGAAAAGACAAGTCGTCTAATGTCTAGTTCTTTATCTACCCTTTAGGACCTCCGAATAAGATTAAAGGGAACAGTCCACCTCCACATAAACTTGTTTTACTCAGTGTTTTTGATTCGTCTCAGACATAGAAATCTTGTGTATACGAAACAAGGACGTTTAACTCAATAGACTCTGTGTTTAGTATTTCTGGGAACGAGGAACCTTCTTTTCGATACTGTTCGGATCTGTCACATAATTTTTCGGCTCTATAGTGAAACGGCTGTTTCCAGACATTATTTCGACACCAAAAGGGTCATCAGTACATACCTACACTCTCAACGAGGTATTTCTTCCGACTCGTGACTTCGTAAACAGGTAAACTTGACACCAAGATCTTTTCTGAGAGCTCTCAGGAAACCTGTCGTTCCTCTAGTTTGGTCAGTTGGGATTACCTTTAGTTGGGACTTATAAGTAACCTTCGTGACTACGACTTCGACTTCGAGGTTATGAAACCGGTGGACTACACTTCTCGACTGAGTAACCTTTTCTGGGACTACGACCCTTTCTAACTTCCGTTTTCCTCTTCTCCCACCATCTCTTACTCTACCAACGTACCGTAGTGGTTGAGTTACCTGTTCTTAAACTCGTTTGAGGTCCTCTATCACCTCCTGTCTCCTCTGACCGCACGACGTCAGGTACCCCAGTTTTTCTCAACCTATACTGACTCACTGACTTATTGTTGTTCAGTATTTGAATAGAATCCCCTTAAGTCAGTGTGGACAATCTCTTAGGACATGAGGTACCCAGGATAGGTGTATTTTCGATGGAAAGTCCTGATTTAGATCAAAGTTTCTCTCTTTGCACAGGAAACGACAAGAAAGAAAAAATGTGTAAAAAAGGACATGGAGGACAGTTTCCGACTTATGTGTTCCTTAAACCTCTATGGCAGGAAGTTTTCAAGTCATAGAACCACAAAACCCTTTACCATGAATTGGCTACATTTTTAGGTTCTACAGAGTAATATATTTTCTGTCCACCTTTCCTACCACTCCCTCCACTACTCTAACTCTAGTTCTTAATTCTGTGGGATTGTTTCTCTAAGTCAGAAAGAACAGTCTGGTCGAAGGGTCAATCTTACCTCGTGTATCCTTGGATACTCATTACATCGGGAACAAGTGTTTAAGTAACCTTCACAGGACGAGGGGTAAACTTACACTAATCGTGTCAGGATAACTGTCTAAAATTTTGATGAGTTGTGTTCGTAGGTAACCAGTAAATTTTGGGAGGTGTAAGTAGTGGGAAAACGGGTTTCGAGAGAAATTCGTTTCTTTTAATCTTATCCAAAAGATGTACTTCTGAGTGAGACCCGGTTTAATAACATTGCGTAAACAGTTCATTTTCCCTCCTTTACCATTACTACTCTTACCCGAACCATAGTCGACTATCACAGACACTCCCGGGGTGAACAATGGTAAGAGGACAATCATGGTCGGCCCGTCCAAGACATAGGAACTATCTGACAACGGTACCCTTGGAATCAACCCTCGGAGTTGTTTTGTAGGAACTCGACTGATACGGGGTCTTCCTGACTGAAAGGGGGATGGGGCGGTGCTCTTGTAATCCAGTAAACAACCGAGGACTGGGGTCCATTGCTTGTTTTCGGACTCTTCAGAGTGAATGTCAACGGAAAGTAACTTAGGACAATACCCCAGTTTACCCCCTGTGACCGAACACTCAGTCTACCATTAAAAAGAAAAACGTTTCACTTAATAGAACCTTTCGTACATTTTTCCTTCTTTCTCTTTTTACCTCCCTTCACTCTCCTCCTCCTACCCGTCCTTCCTTTCTTACTTTTCCTTCCTTCTTTCTTTTACATACTCCGTATATTCCTTAATATGGTCAAAGGTCCGAAAACTTTAGACTTTACGTACTTATGGTGTGGAAATTTTGAGTCCACATGGACTTCCTTGATAAACCGATCCGGTATCATAACAATTGAACCGTTTCTTTTCTCTAACAACTCATATTATCCCTCCCACCCACGAGCAACCACGGTACGAGGTCCCTTCGACTCTCGTCAACCTAACTAGGTTTCGGAGACCCAACCGTCTACGACCTACAAAGACTGATGGTTTCCAGAACGGTTCAGAGACCAGGGACTTGTCCGACAGTCTTCTACGACGGAGCTAAAACCGAAAAACAAAAATTGTAGGACGAATCAGTTTTTCCGTGTTTAGCGACGTTCGGGTTTACAAATGTATAAATTCAGTCAGTTCTAGTTTTCTCCAGAAAACATCGTCAACTGTGCCACAATTTTCTCTCTTGTTACGAGGAAAGGGTTTCCGAACAAGGACGGTCAAACTCCGAAATTGTACACTTCGAAATTGTACACTTCGCTCCCTCTACAATTTTTGAGTCTTGACATATCCTTATCTCCATTAAAACCACTACCTTGTTTTCGTCCGTAACCAAAGATCTTTATCCCTTGTCCACGGTGTCACCCACGAGTTCGAAAGGAAGGTGTGAACACAAGTTAGACACGCAAGTGTTTGAACGACTTTACCGTCCACAGTAAGTGTTCGTGAAAAAAAGGGAACGACGAGTCTTACCGAACGTCCTAGATTCAAGGGGATGGTCCCTACCTTGGGTCCCGGGACCGTCACTTTCGTTGCTGAGGACAGGTGACCTGACGATCCCTTGACGGATTTTCGTGTAAAATTACAGTCGTAAAGGAGGGAATTTGTAATTCACACAGGACCTCCCAGAGACACAATGTTCCTTTTTTCCTCTACCAAGATGGTTCTCCCTTATTCTTTCCGGTCTCCGATAATACGTTTAGGTAGACGAGGGTAAGGGTATGGTATTTACTTTATGTCTACTTTCTAGAACAAAAGGAAACGTATGTGTGTGGAGGTTTATGCGTGTAGGACGGGACCTGGTCTGTCGTATAATATTTCGTCTCTGCAATGAAACGGTTGTTTCCAGGCAGATCAGTTTCGATACCAAAAAGGTCATCAGTACATACCTACACTCTCAACCTGGTGTTTCTTTCGAACTCACGACTTGTTGACTACTAAAATTTGACACCACAACCTCTTCTGAGAACTCTCAGGGAAAACGACGTTCCTCTAGATTGGTCAGTTAGGATTTCCTTTAGTCAGGACTTATAAGTAACCTTTCGACTCCGACTTCGACTTTGAAGTTATAAAACCGGTGGACTACCCTTCTTGACTGAGTAACCTTTTCTGGGACTACGACCCGTTCTAACTTCCGTCCTCCTCTTCCCCTACTGTCTCCTACTCTACCAACCTACCGTAGTGGTTGAGCTACCTGTACTCAAACTAGTTCGAGGCCCTCAAACACTACCTGTCCCTTCGGACCATGCGACGTCAGGTACCCCAGCGTTTCTTATCCTGTGTTGACTCGCTGACTTGACTGGCTGACTGACTGACGGGACCTGTAAGTGACAGTAGATCGAAGTGGACAAATTGTTCCTTTCCCACCCCTAACCCCTCAACTACTCCCTCCTTTTCCGGTGTTTTACTGAATGAGAGGTAAATAAGACCCTATTCAAAAGAGGAGACCAAGGGAACCGAGACTTTCATTTATCAGAAAAGTCATTGATAGAGAGTGAACCTGCTAGAGGTCTATTTCTCCGGTCGGCCAATTCTTCATCAAATGTTTCTGTATCCTCCTTTATAATTTATGTGTATGTGATCCTTTTATTGTAAGACCTCAAAAGAACCGTCTTTAACGACACTCTGGTCATCGAAAAGAGACACGTACAGGTAAACAGTAAAACTGTTACAATTATTTATTGGGGTTTCGCGTGGTAAAACTTCGAAAGTCGAGGGGAATTGGGAAAGTCAACACTTCTGGTTTCTACTGACGAAATATTTAACAATTTTTTATGTAGTGTTTATAGATTGGAATATTTTACATCAACTCAACCCTACCCCTGTCCTCTGACCTTGGACATGACGTACAAATAGGTGTGAACAGAGGACAAAGACTTGATCTCTAATACTCCCGTTATATCACTGGACCCTTTATATCCTCATTTGTCTTTCCGTTTTGGGTCCTCTAACCCAGATCTGTAGTTGATTCTCAGAAGTAGAACCCTAAAGGGACCATCAGGTTACCGATTCTGAGGTTCGAGGGTTACGTCCCCCGGACCCAAACTAGGGAAAAGTCCCTTGATCTAGGGTGTATGGTGTTGATTTCTGGGACACACGGAGTTAATTCTGGGTCTCGTCGATTTATTAAAATTTTTTTTTTCTTTCTCAAAGGTAGACACACATTACGAGAAAGTTTTAACTCCCCTGTGACGACCTTACAACTTAGTCTCTTGTATGTGGATTTTTTCCATATCCACAAGTGATATAGGTTGAGTTTTTGAAATCGACACCTTTCCATTTCAATGAAAATTGAACCCAGAGAAACAAACCTTACGAGAAAAAGAGGGATACTAAGGTATGTAAGGTCATATAAGGTACTGGAAGGTTGGTCTCTCATCACGACTATTGACCCGAATGGGGTAGGTGTCCGGTTTATTTTGGATGTAACTACTGAAGACGAAGACCGGTTCTTATCTCATTCTTACTGACTTAACTAAATGTGCAGAGAGACTTTGTTGACATTTTCTGAATTGCACGTGTGTTTATTTAACATAAATGTACTGGATTATTACCTGTTAACCTTTACCTTTATTTTTATTTAATATTGTCGTTCTTTTTATGCTTTATAGTCACCCATTTCGACTGTTTTATACACGTCCTGGATTTTTATCGATATTTTTAAATTTTTCGAGAAACTTTTTCTTCCTTCAACCACCTGAATGTAATGGACTAAAGTTCTGAATGATATTTCGATGTTATCAGGTTTTGTAACAACGTAGTCACACTTCTACCTATTAATCTAGTTACTTTGTTGTGTCTCTTCCGTTTTAATATAGATAGAGAAATATATTTATTTATAAACTCTCTTCCAAGTTTCCTATAAGTATACCTTTTTAATTCGAAACTAGGTATGGAGTGTGGTACATATTTTCAATGAACTTTATATCCAGGATCTGGTATTTTAGATTTTGCTGTAAGACCTTCTTTTATCTTTTTGGAACAATTGAACTTAATCGATTTCTAAAGAATCGATGCTGTGACTTTAGTGTTAGGTCCCTGTCCTCCTCCGAAACCCCTCACTACCTACACAAGAGACCCAAAGAGGCTACCGAGTCGTCATTTCTTAGACGAACGTTACGACCTCTGGACTCAAGCTATGGTCCCAGCCCTTATAGGAGACCTCTTCCCCTACCGTTGGGTGAGGTTATAAGAACGGACCTCTTAGGTTACCTGTCTCCTCGGACCACCCGATGTCAGGTACCCCAGCGTCTCTCAACCTGTGCTGACTCGTGGGTGCATCAAACTTCAAGATGAAGGACGTGTTAAAAAAAGAAGAAAAATTTTTACACGAATTACAAATACACATGAACACGAATCAGCGAAGTCCCTTAGAAGGGTTGGGTCCCTAACTTGGGTCAGAGGGTGTAACGTCCGCCTAAGAAATGGTAGACTTCGTGGTCCCTTCAAAATACTTGTATTTAAAATACATGAATTGTGAATTAGGAGTTTTAACGGGGTCCACATATTCGCAGAAGAGGTACCTAGTCTAATCCTTAAGGTGGTTAGAAGAATTTCTTTAGAAATTGTCGAAGACTGGACAGGGGACAGTGGGCCGGTGAGTGGTCTGGACGGAGCGGTGACAACAGTCCTCTAAGGAGAGGTAGTAGGACTCTGAAGGGAAAGGGGAAAGAACACGACCTAGTGGACAAAGGACCTAAGGTATAAATGAAGAAAAAATTTTTTATAAATAAAAGGATGTGGTCCAGGGTGTACAACATCGTGTACCCTATATCGAGGGACTGGTTCCTAGCTTGGGTCCAGGGAACGCAACCCTTACGTCTCAGAATCGGTGACCTGGTGGTCCCTTCAGGGACATATAAATGAAGAAAGAAACGAAAAAAGGAAAACATAAAAAAAAGATCTTTACAGAAGTCAAAATAGAAAATTGAGAAGACAACCTAAAAGGTCAAGAGACAATTCAAAAAATTAAAGATTCTCAAGGAAAAGAAAGGTGGGGTGGAGAGGTAAGGGGTGGTCCACATGTCCTTCTACGAGACATTCCCTGGTGTAGTTAAAGGTAAAGGAAGTGTCCCTGAAGAACGGATTGGAAGGAGAGAAAAGAGAGAGATTTTTTTTAATTTAAAAGACCTAAAAGGACTCTTACAAACCAAGAGGAAAGTACCGAAAAGAGACCAGAGACACTCAAACGACTAAGAATCGACAGACGAGGAGGAACTTTCAATATCTTTTTCGGAGGACTCTTCAGACACGAAACCTCTGTCCGAGTAAGTGACACTAGGAGTCACAACCCACTAGATTGACGTCTTAGGGACTACCGTCAAAGAAACCAAGAAACCCGAGTCTGACCGGGTAAGGAGGTGACGTCCGACAAGTATGTGGATGCATCTCCCTTACACAGACACCGACGACCCTAGGACCCTCGACTCTCTCGTATCTTGTGAATCCCGTCCACGGAGCTGTAAGACAAACACTTAAAAGCAAATAGGAGGATAAAAGTCATGTCGTTGGGACGAGAGTTGACAAACGGACAGAAGGTCTGGGTCCTGACAAACAAAACCGGAGACTTCCCTTTGGAGGTCGAAGGACGGTCTCATCCCTTCTCGGTAGACAGTGGACTGACGTCTAAGTCCGTCAAAATCGAGGTGGGGGTCGGGATACGGGTCACGACAGTTACGGGTATGAACATCCAAGTCTTTGAATTCAACTTAATATAGAATCTAAAGACGTACCGATCGAAATCTAAGTCGAAAGAGACCAGTGGATTCGGTTAATAGTACACAAATACACGGAAGGTCGAGGGTGTTAGGACGACGACATAAAAAAGGAGAGAACAAGAGTAGGAGGGGTTGAACACGGTTTTGTTTGTGTTTTAGGAAAATGACAGTAAATCAAAGTCTTCCGGAGTTTCTAGCTACACACATATAAAAAAAGTGGTGGAAATTAGTTTTCAGTTAGATCGTTATTACGTGTATAAGTTGTCCCTCTCTTTAAATTGAGTATAAGAATTTATAATATATTGATAATTTTCTTCATAAACAGTACTTAAAAATTATTACTCTTGTGAAAACAACATTATAATCAACTAAAAATTTTATAATGACTTAAAAAATGTTTTCTACTAAAGTTGTTGAAAGTTTTGCAAGTACCTCTTTCGTACCCATTTTTATATGGGAAGATAATTAAGTACCAATTACTCATCCTAATACCTTTAAAAATAAAAATAAAGACGTTAAATATTTAAAAGTATCATATATTTATAGAATGAAAAGAACAGTAATTGATCTAATGAATTACTAAGTGTTAATAATATCTTTTTCATAACAGCAACGAATCAACGATTCAGTATATTATGAATTTTTCTATAGACAGATAGGTACGTATATTAGTGTCAAAAAAGTCAACGAGGTCTCAAGTAACCTCTCAATATTTGACAATTGTACGACGACATACAAAAAGAGAGTCATTAAGACGTATGATAAAAATATTATTTTTATTATTATAAGAAGGAGAAACATAGGTGAGAATTCTCAGAAACTAAGTCAGTACCCGATTGCATTCTTTCAGATCAAACTTGATGACAACTTTATATTAACAATGAACCTTTCTTTCCCCTCTAGGGACCCTCGGAAAATCGAAAGAGTAGAATCAGTTACCTTTCCTAACCAAATGATCTAAACGATTAATAGTCGAACCTTCTGTCCTTCTGGAGTACTCTTGAACACCCCTGGCCAGGTCCCTTACCCTCTCTTACCTCCGTCCTACGAACCTCCCGGACCCTATCTTGTATCTCGTGTCGACTCCCCTCGCAAGGATCCCCTCCCCAACTAGGTGAAACGAATCTAGTCAGGACGTCTCGTCGTTTTTATACGGTACACCTAAGATAGCTCATTAGGATGACCGACTGGACACTTTGTCCTTGACCCCTGTCTCTCGATTACAACCCCCGAAGGGTCCACCACGATCACCATTTCTTAGACGGAGGTCACGTCCTCTACGTCCTCTGTTCCTAAGGTAAGGACCCAGCCTTTCTAAAAGACCTCTTCCTTTACCGTTGGGTGAGGTCATAAGAACGGACCTCTTAAGGTACCAGTCTCCGACGTTTCTCAGTCTGTGCCGACTCACTGACTCGTGTATTTCGTGTGTCGATTACAACCCACCTCTCCTCTGTAACGAAATAATCGGATTTCCTTCAAAACTTCAGAACGAAGTTTTGGGGTACCTAAGTAGCTGGGACCGAACCACGACGGTATCGTAAATTTGATCACTGGAGGTCTGTCGGAAGGAGACACGTACCAGGGACGGACACTTATTCACTCCTTCTATACACTAGGAGGTAAACCTAAGGAAAAGAACTTCATCTATCCAATAGTCACGTAGAATAGAAAAATCATTACTCAATGATTGAAAAAGAAAACAAAGTTATCCCTCGTGACTTATCGTGGGACTTAAATGTTCAGATAGAAAATTCTCTACTTAGTCGGTCTACCTGAGACGATACAGCACTACCAAAGTTTTTCACTATAACTCAGAGTCGGAGAATGTTTCGGGAAAAAAAAAAAAAATTTAAATAAATGAAAATAAAAACCGACGTGACCCGGAAGCAACACACCCGAAAGAGATCAACGTTATCCGCCCCCGATGAGAAGTAACTCCATCCACCCGAAGAGTAGGACCACCGAAGAGAAAACAAAGACTCGAACCCGAGACCCCACGTGCCCCAAGCCATCAACCACCGAACTACCGAGATCTCGTATCCGAGTCATCGACACCATGTACCCGAATAAATTGAGGTTCCGTACACTCTAAAAGGGCATGGTCCCTACCTTGGGTACGTGACCGACCGTCCAAGAATAGGTGACACGGTGGTCCTTCGGGTAGAATGTTTCAGAAAATTAGAAGGAGAGAAACGTGATAGAGAAACAAAGAGAACGAGATAAAAGAAAGAAAAAAGTGAAAAACAATCCGATCACAGTAAATAGTTAGACAAATAAACCCTTTCACCCTCTACCTAACATTGTCGGTAAGTTACACTTTTGTTGTTAGAATAGGAATAGTGATCTATTAAATTTTTATTAAATTTTATAATTTTTTTTGAGGGTCGACAGAAATTCTTTAGAGTAGATAGGTCAAACCATAAAATTCTAGGATAAATTTACTTACTGATGGTCGTTTTAATATTTTTCTTAATATTAATCTCTATCTTCTTTATTCGTTAGAGACGAACTGTCGTTTAAAGAATACCTTTCCAACTTTTGTTAGTAATTGTAGTTAAAAATTACGAATAAATAAAGTATCGTCAATTGATGTATTACCGGAAGTTCTTTCCCATACCAAACCTTCAAACTCGTGGTGGTTTTAACCCCGACGGTCGAGAAACCCCGTTACATAAATTTTCTTTAATGAGTCAAATGACCCCTTGTCGTTATTAAATAATTTACAAGTTGAAAAATTATTGTACTATTTTTATCGAGTAAACTTCAAACCCCAACGATAATCCGTATATTACAAATTGTAAGGATGTCTATACCTGTTCGCAGTCCCGTACTTAAGCCACTATCTCTTAACGATTGACGTCCCCTTTGCAAACTTCATGTAAATTTTTTAATCCTACTAAAAGAGAATAGAAATTTCTTTTCTACCATATTAACGAAAGAACTCTGAAGTGAGAAATCTCTCTAAATAAGTACAATATACATTATATTACATTATAGGAAGAAATAGAGACTATTAAAAAGAATGAGACTTCCGAGGAGCCAGGTTATAATTATATCGCCGAGGACGGAAAAAAAAATTGAAATAAAAACCGACGCGACCCAGAAGTGACGACGAACTCCCGAAGAGACATCAACGAAGTTCGTCTCCGATGAGAGATTAACACAACGTGACCGAAAAGTAACACCACCGAAGAGAACAACATCTCGTACCCGAGATCCGTACGCCCGAAGTCATCAACACCACGTGCCTGAATCAACAAGACACCGTTACACCCTAGAAAGATCTGGTCCCTAACTTGGGTACAGGAGACGTAACCATCCGCCTAAGAATTGGTGACCTGGTGGTCCCTTCAAGTGAGGACGAAAGAAAACTCATCATAATTATGTCATACCTGGATTATCTTCGTCTTCTATAATTCTTCTCCACCGTTATTATGTGTCTTCTTAATATGTTTTTTCTAGAAGTACTGGGTCTATTGGTGCTACTACACTAGTGAGTGGATCTCGGTCTGCATTCCCTTTACACTTCAGTTCACCCGGAATCCTTCGTAGTGATGCTTGTTTCGATCACCTCCACTACCTTAAGGTCAACTCGATAAAGTTTAGGATTTTCTACTACGACACTTTCACGACGTGAGTTATACGGTCGTTTAAACCTTTTGAGTCGTCACCGGTATCCTGACCTTTTCCAGTCAAAAGTAAGGTCAGGGTTTCTTTCCTTTACGGTTTCTTACGAGTTTGATGGCGTGTTAACATGAGTAGAGAGTTGTGATCGTTTCATTACGAGTTTTAAGAGGTTCGGTCCGAAGTTGTCATGTACTTGGCACTTGAAGGTATACAAGTTCGACCTGAATCTTTTCCGTCTCCTTGGTCTCTAGTTTAACGGTTGTAGGTAACATAGTAGCTTTTTTACTCTCAAGGTCTTTTTATAGATAAAGACGAAATAACTGATACGATTTCGGAAACTGACACACCTAGTGTTATTTTACACCTTTTAAAACTTTCTCCACCCTTATGGTTTGGTGGAATGGACGGAGAACTCTTGAGACACACGTCCAGTTCTCCGTTATCAATCTTGACCTGTACCTTGTTATCTGACCAAGGTTTAACCCTTTCCTCATGCAGTTCTGACATATAACAGTGAGACGAATAAGTTGAATATACGTCTCATGTAGTACGTTTTACGGTCCACCTACTTCGTGTTCGACCTTAATTCTAACGACCCTCTTTATACTCATTGGAGTCTATACATCTATTATGGTGGGAATACCGTCTTTCACTTCTTCTTGATTTCTCGGAGAACTACTTTCACTTTCTTCTCTCACTTTTTCAACCGAATTTTGAGTTGTAAGTCTTTTGATTTTGATTCTAGTACCGTAGACCAGGGTAATGAAGTATCGTTTATCTACCCCTTTGTCACTGTCTGATAAAAAACCCGAGGTTTTAGTGACCTCTACCACTGACGTCGCTACTATAATTTTCTACGAACCAGGAACCTTCTTTTCGATACTGGTTGGATCTACCGTATAATTTTTCGTCTCTGTAATGAAATGGTTGTCTCCAGGTAGATCAGTTTCGATATCAAAAAGGTCATCAGTCCATACCTATACTCTCAACCTGGCATTTCTTTCGACTCGCGGCTTGTCAACTACGAAAACTTGACACCACAACCTCTTCTAAGAACTCTCAGAGAACCTGAAAGTCCTCTAGTTTGGCCAGTTAGGATTTCGTTAGGACTTATAAGTAACCTCCTGACTACGACTTCGAATTTGAAGTTATGAAACCGGTGGACTACGCTTCTTGACTGAGTAACCTTTTCTGGGACTATGACCCTTTCTAACTTCCGTCCTCCTCTTCCCCTGTTGTCTCCTACTCTACCAACCTACCGTAGTGGTTCAGGTACCTGTACTCAAACTCGTTCGAGGTTCTCAACCATTACCTGTCCCTTCGGACCGAACGACGTCAGGTACCCCAGAGTTTCTCAGCCTGTGTTGACTCACTGACTTGACTTGACTTACGTCATATAAAAAGAGGTAGTGGAATGAAAATTAGACACAGAAATTGTACCTAAAGAATATCTTTTGTGTTTCAACCCATAATAAAAAATACGTAAGACTGTTGGAGACAGAAGATTAACCACATAAATCTGGTGACTGTTTCACTAATAACTATATCGACCTAATTAGAGATGCTCTAAAGACAAAGGAACAGGAGACAAGGATAAAAACAGAAGGCGTATAAAGGGACAATCGTGTATGCAATATGAAAAAACAAAAATGAGAAAAATCACCAACGGAATCATCTAAATGTTGACCAGGTTCAAGTAAAAGTTTATTATGATATAGTGAAGATCTCATAACTTGTATGAGATATTATTAATTCATCGGGATTAGAATGAAGAATAGGAAACATAATAACGACAGTAAGTTAAATGAAGATGATTTCTCATATTCTATAAGTATATATAACAAGGATAATAACAAAACTTGTTTCATAATGGACAATCTAGGTAATTCTTATTCTGTTTCTTCAAAAATAAAATGAAAGTAAATAAGAGACTACGTGAAGGAAAGAAATACATCTAGACTCAAAGACCGAATATAGTAAAAGAAAGAGAGACTTCTTGAAGAAAATTGTAAAGAATGTTCAACCTAGATGTTTAAATGTTTAAAGGAGTTAAAAACAAACAGACTCTTTCAAAAATAAGAAAAAACAGAAAACTTCCTATCACAGTGTCGTATGTCCTAAGATCCAACCACAAAAATAGAAAACTATAATTTATAAAGTGACAAAAGAAGAATGATCATACTAAAAACTCCTTTTCAATGTATGTTAGGAATACAAACGAGGAGGTATTCTTTTTACAGAAAGAAGACCGAAAAAAGTCCTAAAAAAGGGAACCAAAAGAAACTGATACCATACGGGTCGACACTACTTAACCCGTAAATAGGACGAACCGGAAGACACTCGAAGGACCTAGACACCAAACCACAGACTGTGATTAAACCCCGGCAAGAGTCAGTGACAACCAAATTTATAACGAAGACAAGGAAAAAGAGAAAAGGAAGACCACAAGAGTAATACATACAATTTGGAATATATTAACGGAGTAATAAGAACCTATAAAAGAACACTAAAAAAGAGTCCCAACAAAAAAAAGGGAGAAACGAAGGTCAAACCCCTCAAAGACAACAACGTAGAAGTTCGAGTCTCCAAGAAAGGAGTCGACATCGAATAGACGATTACTCGGGTAGTTTTCATACGAAGTAAAGACCATCACAAAGACTAGGGATCGTAAACAAAAAATAAGAAAGAACCTCAAAGGTAGAGAACGATTGTAACAAGTAGAGAAAAACATACGACAGATGAGAAAGGTAATATCAGGAATTGTAAAATTGGTACCAAATTTTTTATGGACCAGACTATACAGGTTGTAACAATATCTACGGAGACCCAATTGCGAATAAGTCAGAATTGTTCAACATAAAAATGGAAAATCATACGGAACTTCCTAAAGGGACCACCGAGTCGACCACTTCTTAGACACACGTCACACCCTCTGGACCCAAACTAGGGATCCAACCCTTCTAGGGGACCTCCTCCCTTACTGTTGGGTACGGAACATTCAGTAACAACTTTCTACCTGTACTACATCACCCATTTTCCTTGACACCACGCATTATTCACTTCACTTCACTTTCAGCGAGTCAACACAGACTGAGAAACACTGGATATGTCGGGTACCTTAAGAGGTCCGTTCTTATGACCTCACCCATCTGAAAGGGAAGAGGTCCCCTATAAGGGTTGGGTCCCTAGTTTGGGTCCAAAGGGTGTAACGTCCTT
Source organism: Capra ibex (assembly GCA_006410555.1). Lineage (NCBI taxonomy): Eukaryota > Metazoa > Chordata > Mammalia > Artiodactyla > Bovidae > Capra > Capra ibex. The sequence goes on from SJYO01013871.1 coordinate 36,063,765, forward strand.
CTTTCCTTTTTCAACTCGGTTTTCCTTTCGGGTTCGTATGACCTCACCCATCGGATAGGGAAGAGGTCACCTAGAAGGGTCGGGTCCTTAGTTTGGTCCCAGAGGATGTAACGTCCACCTAAGAGATGGTTGACTCGATAGTCCCTCCGGGTATCACTCATTATCCACAAATCATTTACGTCACCATTCCACTTCTCACTCCCCTTCGTAAAAGATAGGGATACTAATTCAGTTAGTTACTCGGACACGGGAACCTGACACTTAAAGTCGTCACAAAGAGTAGGGGAAGGGGAGGGGTGACACCATGTTCAAACGTTCTCACCCGGCTCCAATCCATAAAGGGAAGAGAGAAGACTAATCTTTGGGTTATCTAATCCGAGACCCGAAGGGCCCACCGAGTCACCATTACTCAGACGAACCGTTAAGTCCTCTGGACCCAAACTAGGGACCCAGTCCTTCTAGGGGACCTCTTCCTTTACCACTGGGTGAGGTCATAAGAACGGACCTCTTAGAATACCTGTCTCCTCGGACCACCCGACGTCAGACACCCCAGGGTTTCTCAACCTGGGTTGACTCGTTGACTCGTTGTTGTTCTAATCCGAGACCATTCCATCAAAAGGGGCGTCCGTCTCGAAAAATCCTTGTCTTGCGAGACCGTAGAAAGTCTTACCAAGGAAGGGGTGAGAAAGAAGGTCCTCGTGACCCACCCCTACCCCGAGAAGAGACGAAAACTGACACCCCTGGACCATCTCGACGACGTCCACTTTGAGTACTTGACACCTCCGGGAGAGTACTGGCCCAGGGGCATTTCGAAGACTGACAGTTTGAACAGGAGTGACTCGACGGTCGTCAAGTAGTTAGTGGCACGTCCAAAAGGATAGGACCGTGACCAAGGGTACCCCGAAAGAAAACACCCACAGATGAGGTCGTTTTTATTCTAGGCCCTCGACTGACACCGAGTCTAGTACTTGAGGAATAACGGTTTAAGTCTGAATTTAACTTCTTTCACCCCTTTTGGTGATCTGGTAAGTCCATACTAGATTTAGTTTAGGGAATACTAATATGTCACCTTCACTCTTTATCTAAATTCCCTGATCTAGACTATCTGTCTCACGGACTCTTGATACCTACCTCCAAGCACTGTGACATATCCTCTGTCCCTAGCTCTGGTAGGGATTCTTTTTCTTTACGTTTTTTCGTTTTACCGACAGACTCCTCCGGAATGTTTATCGAGACTCTTCTTCTCTTCGCTTTTCGTTTCCTCTTTTCCTTTCTATATGGGTAAACTTACGTCTCAAGGTTTCTTATTGTTCCTCTCTATTCTTTCAGAAGGAGTCGCTAGTTACGTTTCTTTATCTCCTTTTGTTGTCTTACCCTTTCTGATCTTTAAGAACTTCTTTTAATCTCTGTGGTTCCCTTGTAAAGTACGTTTCTACCCGAGTTATTTCTTGTCTTTATCATACCTGGATTGTCTTCATCTTCTATAATTCTCCACCGTCATTATGTGTTTTCTTGATATGTTTTTTCTAGAAGTACTGGGTCTATTAGTACTACCACACTAGTGAGTGGATCTCGGTCTGTAGGACCTTACACTTCAGTTCACCCGGAATCTTTCGTAGTGATGATTGTTTCGATCATCTCCACTTCCTTAAGGTCAACTCGATAAAGTTTAGGATTTTCTACTACGACACTTTCACGACGTGAGTTATACGGTCGTATAAACCTTTTAAGTCGTCACCGGTATCCTGACCTTTTCCAGTCAAAAGTAAGGTTAGGGTTTCTTTCCGTTACGGTTTCTTACGAGTTTGATGGCGTGTTGACGTGAGTAGAGTGTACGATCATTTCATTACGAGTCTTAAGAGGTTCGGTCCGAAGTCGTTATGCACTTGGCACTTGAGGGACTACAAGTTCGACCAAAATCTTTTCCGTCTCCTTAGTCTCTAGTTTAACGGTTGTAGGCGACCTAGTAGCTTTTTCGTTCTTCTCAAGATCTTTTTGTAGATAAAGATGAAATAAGTGATACGGTTTCCGAAACTGACACACCTAGTGTTCTTTGACACCTTTTAAGAAGTTCTCCACCCTTATGGTCTGGTGGACTGAACGGAGAACTCTTTGGACATACGTCCAATCCTTCGTTGTCAATCTTGACCTGTACCTTGTTGTCTGACCAAGGTTTATCCTTTTCTTCATGTAGTTCCGACATATAACAGTGGGACGAATAAATTGAATAGACGTCTCATGTAGTACTCTTTGCGACCCGACCTTCTTCGTGTTCGACCTTAGTTCTAACGACCCTCTTTAGAGTTATTGGAGTCTATACGTCCACTGTGGTGGGAATACCGTCTTTCACTTCTACTTGATTTTTCGGAGAACTACTTTCACTTTCTCCTCTCACTTTTTCAACCGAATTTCGAGTTGTAAGTCTTTTGCTTCTAGTACCGTAGGTCAGGGTATGAAGTACCGTTTATCTACCCCTTTGTCACCTTTGTCATCGACTGAAATGAAAAAACCCGAGGTTTTAGTGACGTCTACCACTGACGTCGGTACTTTAATTTTCTGCGAATGAGGAACCTTCTTTTCAATACTGGTTGGATCTATCGTATAATTTTTCGTCTCTGTAATGAAACAGTTGTTTACAGGCAGATCAGTTCCGATACCAAAAAGGTCATCAGTATATACCTACACTCTCAACCTAATATTTCTTTAGACTCGTGGCTTCTTAACTACAAAAACTTTACACAACCTCTTCTAAGAACTCTCAGGGAACCTGACGTTCTTATAGTTTGGTGAGTTAGGATTTCTTTTAGTCAGGACTTATAAGTAACCTTTCTGACTACGATTTCTACTTTGAGGTCATGAAACCGGTGGAGTAAGCTTCTCGACTGAGTGACCGTTTCTGGAACTACGACCCTTTCTAACTCCCGCCCTCCTCTTCCCCTACTGTCTCCTACTCTACCAACCTACCGTAGTGGCTGAGTTACCTGTACTCAAAGTCATTTGAGACCCTCAACCACTACCTGTCCTTCCGGACCGTACGACACCAAGTACCCCAACGTTTCTCAGTCTGTGCTGATTCGCTGACTTGACTTGACTTGAGGTCATTCAACACTAAGAGACACACAGACACAGAGAGGTCAAGAATCTCGTCATTAAACGGGACACCGGAGTGTAGAGACGGACCAAATTCTTCTTGACAACTAAAAAGTCAAACTTTTCAAAGAATCAACACTGCTGTCTCACCACTGAAGATTCGAAAAATGGACCACCTGGTCTTTGACGGACAATAGAAGCAAAATGTATATTTCTTTGGTTCCGTGTTTCTTCAAATTATTAAACTAGTTCCGGAGGGTCGATCATACACCATCACGGTCCTAAACTTAGAGCCCCGAAAACGAGTCCTTACACACGGGAATTGGTAGTGACTCCTCTTGTTCGTTCAACCCGGTCACCCCCTTCCTCTTTACACAAAAGAATGGTACTCTAGAAAGTATAGAGGATTCAAATGTAAAAGAAAACTTTTTAAAAAAAAAAAATCGGTACGGAACACCGTACGGTAGATCGAGGGTCTAGTCCCTAACTTGGGTACAGGGGACGCAACCCTCGAGTTTCAGAATTGGTAATTCTGGTGGTCCCTTCAGTAATGTAAAAAAAGTTTTGTAAAAGATTTTGGCACTTTCCTTGTACATAGTCTTCCAACCAAACTTTTACTACTAATGATATTGAACTTCATCTATATTATTAATTTGTAAAATCTCATTTCCCCCCTTTTTAAGTGAGGATTTAGATATTAAAAATGTCTAATGCAAAGTCAGGAACAGGTAGAAACACTTATAATATACACCCATAATACAGGAGAAAGAGTGAATTGTGACATGGTACCCTTAAAGAGGGTACAAAGGTATAGGAGAAATGTTTAGTATAAATTATCGACATATTATCGGACAGAACGGTTACACGATATTAAATGTTTTCGTAAGAACAAAATGAACTGTAAACTGTTAACTAGTAAAAAAAAATGTTATTATCTATTACAAGGTATCAACAAAGGGAAAGTGACTCACTAAAGTAAATCCTAACGGAGTATTTTCCTTAATGACCCAGTTACATAGACCTATCTACATATTAATGGTGGTTAAAAACAGTATAATTAAAGATCCTGACATGGTTAATAGACCCGAAGGTCGTAACATATTAACATAGTTTATATTATTATATTTTACAATATACATGTATATACCTTTTAGAAAATCTACGTTCCCATCACAGTTTGATTCTCTGATATTTTATTCTGGGGAAGGTACTTGACTTTGTACCGAATACGAGTCTAAATTCAAATACAATGTACCCCGGAACGCATATCCTCTGTAAACTACCTTAAAAAAAAAAATACACCTGGTAAAAATTTCATAAATAACTTCAACAAAGTTATAACGAAGATAAAATACAAAGTCAAAAAACGGGAACTTCGTACACCCTAGAATTGAGGGGTTGGTCCCTAGTTTGGGCGTGGGTGAGGAAATCTTCGACTTCAGAATTGGTGACCTGACGGTCCCTTCAGGGGTATCTATAAATAACTAACCTATCTACTACTTACCTACCTACTTACTGTAGGTTCACTAAAGAGGATTGATTGTGAATTTTTCAATCACTGTTTCAGCTTTACTAAAGGACTAAATCCTATATCTCAAGAAAGAGGATACTATTGACGTAAGAATGGGGGTAGGTCAGTTATCAATTGATATATGAATCATATACTTTTCGTACTAGACCTTCGACTCCCAAGACACAATAGTCATTTGTATCAGGGTAGGTAGTACCAGGAGTGTCAAACTGACCCTTTGAGTGGATGGAGAGACTTGGTTTAGCAGTAATATTTTACTTCTACGACTGGAGTCTTCAAGGGAAGTCGAAGACCTAAGTCACTAGAAGAGTTTGAGATTTAAAGAATGAAGACATATGATTCTGAGATTCGTATAAAATTTCTCGTTAGATTTTCCTGAAAGAACGACCAGGTCATCAACTCTCAGGCGAACGGTTTCGTCCCCTGTGCCCAAGACTGGGACTAGACCCTTCTAAGGTGTACGTCGTCTCGCCGATTTGGACACAGAAGGTGTAGGTGACTCGATGATGTCTTCGGACACGCGGGACCTCGAACACGAGACTTCGCCGTCGTCGGTGGCGTTACTCTTCGGGAGTGGAACGTCGATCTCTTTCGGACACACGTCGCTACTTCTGGGTCACGTCGGTTTTTATTTATTTAATTTTTTTTAAAAAAATTAGATCGAAAAAAAAAAAATTCTCGTGGGATTTCTTTGAGGACAGACGCATTACTGTCCTTCAGCAGAAGGATGAGGAGTAAACAAGAAAACAAGTAGTAAGAAACTCGTGTACCATTTGTACTCGGTGATAAATCAAGATCCTTATTCCTTCTTTTTTTTTTTCTCTCTCTTTCAGGAGAAGAGAATTTTACAGAACAGCAGATTCTACCCTTTCGAAAGACTTTTCCTCATCAGACCGTGTGTCGCCATGAAGTGTGTTACGAGCATACACACACACTTGCCCTACACGAACAAGACGGCAGTCTCTCCCCTCTCCGAGGGAAAACGAGGAGAGAACTCAAAGACGCCGACCTGGTTAGTATTGTAACTGTGTTCTGTCTAAATGTCCTCTTTTTCTTTTTAAATTAAACACACGTGTCTCCAGCGTCTCTTTACCTTGGATTCTTCACCGGTTTCGTTTATCGGAAAATGAAACATCTGTTTCTTCGTTATTTAAACTCTCCCTCACTGTCCTGTTTCTTTGTCCAAACCCACAAATTAATCATTCCTTAAATTCGTCTCAAACCTGAACCCATTACTAAATTACTTCTTTATTGTTCTCACGTCCGAAGAGCCGGGACTTAGGACAGAGACCACTATTGTTATAGAAAGGTCGAGGGTCATGTTCTTCCCGTGGAAAGTACACCTTCTAAATAAAGGACGAAAGTCCCTAAGATCTCTTCCATTTCCATAGTAAGAAACGTAACCGTCAAGGAATTCATTAAAATTAAGTTTGATTAGTAGTACGATAACTTCGGATAAAACCCGGGGTTATGATGAAAAGACCCTGAAGGGTCCATCGTGATCACCATTTCTTGGGTGGAAGGTCACGTCCTCTGTATTCTCTACGCCCAAGTCAGGGACCCAGTCCTTCTAGCGGACCTTCTTCCGTACCGTTGGGTGAGGTCATAAGAACGGACCTCTTAGGGTACCTGTCTTCTCGGACCGTCCGATGTCGGGTGTCACAACGTTTCTCAGCCCGTGCTGACTTCGTTGAATCGTACGTGACGATAAGATCGATTTTACATTTATTTTACCAGAGGTCATAATTGTCTCTTTCCTTGTCGATTATGACTGAATCCGAATGGGAGATTACGAGGGTCTTCGATTACCCTTAATAGTGACTGATAACTTCCAAATAGTACCCTTTTTTATGAACATAAAAACATGAACGGTTGTAGTTCTACTTTCTCCTACTTGTCATCTGAGTGGTAAAGAGAAGAAGATGAACGTGAGGATGCCTGACCTTGAATGACCCACGAAATAAAGGGGGACAAAACAGTCCAAGAAGTCGTAGTAGGTGGACTTCTTTGTCGGTGTTCATCTCCACGAGTTAAAATCAGTAGAACGAACTTTTTGTTTCAGAGTAAAGTAATCTTGTAGACATCATAATGACCTTACAAACCATTACGCAAGTCAGAAACACATAAACTACTTGTCGTAGTGATGTATTAATCGCACGTGAAACTAAGACGACTAGAATCATTTTACGTCAAAACAAGTGAGGATTCAACGGGTTATTTACAGACTAAGGACGTCTCTAAACAATCCTACATGAATGAACACTCGTGATATAATCCTCCTTCATGGAGTACCCTACCCGAAGGGACTATTGAGTCTACCATTTCTTAGGTGGACATTACGTCCTCTGGGAACAAACTAGGGACCCAGTCCTTCTAGGAAACCTCTTCCCTGCCCGATGGGTGGGGTCATACGAACCCAAAGGGAACACCGAGTTGATCATTTCTTAGATGAACGTTACTCCCTCTGGACCCAAACTAGGGACCCAACCCTTATAGGGGACCTCTTCCCTTTCAGATGGGTGAGGTCATAAGATCGGACCTCTTAAGGTACCTGATGTCAGGTACCCCAGTGTTTCTCAGTCTGTACTGACTCGTTGAAAGTGAAAGTGGAGTACCCTAACACGAAATATGTCAAAACTTAAACGTGTATTGTTTTATCTTTTCTTCCTTCTTTAAAGTGAATAACATCAATCTTAACAACTATGACCCTATAAATCGATATTTGAAAAATTCTATTTAACATCTCATGCAGTAAAAAAGGGGGAATTTAATTCCTTAACTGAAACCTATAGTGAGGTATCGAAGATTTATCGATACACATACAATATTAAGTATACCTTTTATATAGATTTATATTGACTATCGAATACACTGTCTAGTCTGGGTTGGGTTTATACTTTGTTTAAAACACTGATAAGTCTCGTCAGTCAGAATAAGTAGAAAAAAGAATTATTTAATAAAGAAAAGATTTTTATTTTTGTTAAATTACAGAATATTTTGATTTTGTGTTGATGACTCAGACTCTCGGTGTTGATCACTTCAGGTACACGGATTTCAGGCACGAGACGTTGTTCTCTTCGGTGACGTTACTCTTCGGGTGTGTGACGTTGATCTCTTTCGGGTGTACGTCGTTGTTACTGGGTCATGTTGGTATTTTCTTTTTCTTGGTCCTACGAGGTACGGGACTCTTTTCCTCTTCCTTTCCTTCGTCCCCAGGCTCCTGCCGTCTCCTCCGACGACACAGGACAAGACCCGACGGGAGGTGTAGGTCTGTGTATCAAATAAACGTAGTTTCACAACATTAGAAGAATTCGAAATCAGTAACGGTCATTTAGATAGAGACTGAAATTAGGGGAATCTAGGTTTATAACTGTTTACAGTGGAGAGAGTATATCACACACCCCATTAGATAAATTTGAAAAATTTTTATTAATTATTATTATCAACGACAACGTAACCATGAAATATCCAATATTATGTTTGACTACCCATGTTATATACATTTCAAGTTTTGTATCACGGACCGGATGATTCCCGAGTTATTTATAACCCGACTCAACAATCATAATAGGAAGAAATTTACAATCAGTCAGTCAGCACAGATTGAGACGGTGGGGTACCTGACATCGGACGGTCCGAGGAGACAGGTACTCTAAAGGGTTCGTTCTTATGACCTGACCCAACGGTAAAGGAGGAGGTCCCCTAGAAGGGTTGGGTCCCTAGCTGGGGTGTAGAGGACGTAACGTCCGTCTAAGAAATGGTAGACTCGGTGGTCCCTTACTCGTTTTTTTCATTGCCACTATTATTGAACTTCACTTCACTTTCAGTGAGTCACCACAGGCTGGGAAATACTGGGGTACCTGATATGTCAAGTACCTTAAGAGGTCCGGTCTTATGACCTCACCCATAGCCAAGGGAAGAGGTCCCCTAGAAGGGTTGGGTCCCTAATTTGGGTCCAGAGAACTTAAAACCCGCATAAGAAATGGTCGACTCGGTGGTTCCTTCGGGTAGGAGGAAATTCTACTAATAGGTTTGCTACGATTTTAACATAGTAGACGGCACCCGCAAGAATCAAAAAAAAGTCCTGTCTCTAAATTAATTAGGACGTTGTATAAAGATTTAAGAAAAGGTCTACTCCTTTGATAATTCATTAACCGGATTCAAGTGTATCCAACACTTCATTTACTAATATTACAACTGATAATCTATATCTAATTTAAATTTTACGACCTTTTCTAAACTCTTAAGACTGGGATTTTTCCATTTGACACTCTTCCTCAGACTCCTGAATCATTATTAGAGTGTATAGACTCCCTAAGTCTAAATTCAACCTAAAGTCACATTACTTTAAACTACTGATAAAACATCGGATTTAACATCAAATGAACAACAAGGTAGCGATTCAGTACAGGTTAAGAAACGTTGGGGTGCCTGACGTCGGGTGGTCCGAAGGGACATAAGGTGATAGAACACCTGAAACAAGTACAGGAAACTCAGTCACTACCATAGATTAGTAGAGTAGGAGACCGTAGGAGAAAAGGAAAACGGAAGATAATAATAAGAAGTAGTTTCTTCGACGTAGTACACCAGTGTAATTTACGCTTCCACATCCCTAGAAGGACTACCAGGTCACCAATTCTGAAGTTCGACGGTTACATCCCCCGTACCCAAATCAGGGACGAACCCCTTGATTCTAGGGTGTATGGTACACCGTATCGGTTTTCTATTTTTTATTTAATTAATTTTTATTTACACTTCCATGTTAGATCCGAGGCAGTTGTGTTCTGCACACTGTAACCCAAGAGTAAAGATCCCATCTCCACTAGTGTTCTGGATATGGTCTTCCGACCACATCCCCGACCTACTCTGTTGATATATTTCGAACGTCAGGAGAGTATATTAAAGACATCGACACTTTTTCCCAGTTTCTTCTCGTTCTTGTTAAGAAACCGAGTGATTTTATAGGTATATAAGTTCTTCGTCACGTCAGAGACTTTGTTTCAGAAACAAGAGTTATAAAAAACACTTAAAGTCTTATCAAGGTAGAATGACCGATTATTATTATTATTATGTTCAACCTACAGTATATCACGTACTTACGAAATAATAAACCTCTCAGTGGATTGGTTGGTCGCCTGGATCCTTCACTATTCTATCTTCGAAAATTTACTTTACTTGTTATTCTGACTATTTATTAATGGAAATTTAACAATTCACTTTTTTTTCCGTTCTATATCTGATCACTCTCCATATACGACGATTATAAACCCAATTTTTTTTTCCCATATTTATTTTGTATACGCCAACTGATACGCGTTTTATCCCGAAGGGACCATCGAGTCGACCACTTCTTAAACGGACTCTACGTTCCCCGGGGTCAAGATAAGGACCCAGTCCTTCTAGTGGACCTCTTCCCTATCCGATGGGCAAAGTCATAAGAACCCGAAAGGACCACCGAGTCTGTCATTTCTTAGGTGGACATTACGGACTCTGGACCCAAGTTAGGGACCCAACCCTTCTAGGGGACTTCCTCCCGTACCGTTGGGTGAGGTCATAAGAACGGACCTCTTAGGGGTACCTGTCTCCTCGGACCACCCGATATATCAGGTGTTCCAGTGTTTCTCAGTCTGTACTGACTCGCTGATTCGTGCACACGTTTTATTGGGACGTCCCTCTACGTTTATGACCATTATAATTAAAAGAGGTCTTTCCTCTTGACTGACCAATAAGGAAGAGGGGACCTCTTCCTTTACCGTTGGGTCAGATTATAAGACCGGACTCTTTAGGGTGCCTGTCTCCTCGGACCGACCGATGTCAGGTACCCCAGCGTTTCTCAACCTGTGCTGAATCGCTCATTTGCTTGTTGTCGTTTTACCTGTATTATATTTTAAGAGGTATAATTGGACAAAATTCACAGGTAAAATTCACCGTAATTCATGTAGGTGTAGTAACATGATGGTCGTCGTAATAGATAGGGGTCTTAGAAAAAAGTAGTAGGGATTGACTTTGGGAGTGTCTTTGGACGTAAGACATTTGAGTCAGGAGGTTTATTGGGATCCACCCGATATAATCTTTTGTCTGAGGCCTTCTACTTTATTAAACGGACCCTGTTGTGTCTCCGCCCTGGAGACGAGAAGGGGTGAGGAGTCTTAGGAGACCCGCCACCCTCCCTTAGTCGAGGACCTTACACCAACCCCATTCCCACCCACCTCCGACCGAGGTCTGGGACCGGAGGACGCTCCAGTGGACCAGGGTTCGGTGGTCACGACGTTCAAGAACATCCTTCGGACTGTCGAGCACGGTACCATTGGACACCCAATGTATTTTCGTAGACTGAACGACGATGGTCTCTTTCAGATTAACGGGAAAGTCTCACCTGCGACGTCTCACCTACCGCTTGTAGGTAGTAGCGACACTTTTGCATGGGGTACGGGCGAGAGTCTACACGGAATCTCAACCAAGTCGCACCTGTCTAAATAACCGGCGGTACAGTCCTTCAATAATAAGTTTCCCGTGGACGTCTTACCATGTCGTGTCGTTGTTTTTTTTTCGTCCCCCCTTTCTTACTGAGAAGATGTACCTACCTTCCTTGGAAGATCGTCCCATTCGGTTCGACTTGACTAGTCGGGTTCTTAGTCAGACTAGAATAGTGGACCGTCGTCTTTTGTCACTACACTCGACTCTTCGGACGGTCTCAGAGGCGGAAAAATTACTGTACATACTAATTCGTTGGGTGTTAGTGTGACTGGGACCGCGTGTAAGAAGGGAGTGCTACGACACTACACTCAATAACGAAAGGTGCGAGAGGCAGGGAAAACCAAAGTGACCATTAGTGAGGGTGCAGACACACTTCATCAAGGGTAAAAACGAGCGTACACCAATGAGTCATCGTAGTTTGTGTGGCATTGTGCTGGATCGTTGGGTCCAAAAAGAACCTACGGGTGAGAAAGAAACTCTGAGGTCTACACGTAGTCCTTAACTCCCGTGAAGTACAAACTATAACGTAGGTACAAACAAATTAATAGTAGGGGAACAGAGTGTTGTAAGTTAAACTTCTTTTTTTATTTTCGTCGATTAGTTGATAAGAAGTTAAAAATTTTTTACCTTATAAAAACCCTTTTTTTAACGATTATTACAGATATCTGTCTTGTGAAAGTATTAAAAAAATTTAGTGGAAAAAAACCACCCCCCCGGTCGGTGTACCGAATGTCTTAGAATCAAGAGACTGGTTCCAAACTTGGACGTGGGCACCGTCACTTTAGCACCTCAGGATTGGTGACCTGGTGGTCCCTTGAGGGATTTTAATGTAAATTGAATCCCCTCAGGTCTCGGTTATTAAACTCTCAGACCAAGATGTCATCAATGTAGTAGGTTTTACCGTTCTCTCGTTTGGAAGACCTTTTGTTTTTCAAATGTAAAGAACTAAAACCCAAGGATAAAGTTTCCTGTCTTTCACTTCAACAACCCTGAAGGGAACACCATGTCACCAATTCTTAGGCGGACGGCCCTGAAGGGACCACCAGGTCACCAATTCTGAAACGTCCGCCACGTCCAAGCTTGGGAGTAGTCCCTCGATTCTAGGGTGTACGGAACACCTGTTTTTTCGTTTTGTATTTTACTTCGTTATAATATTGTTTAAGTTATTTCTCATTTTTTTTTTTTCTTAGACGGACGGTTAGGTCCCCAGACGTTTCTAAGGTGTACGATACGTCGTTGATTCGGGCATGTTGTGTTGATGACTCGGGCACGAAGGGTTGTTCTCTTCGAGGGCGTTGCTCTTCGGGAGTGTGCCGTTTACCTCTCAGCAGGGACGAGTGACGTTGATCTCTTTCGGACACGCGTCGTTGTTTCTGGTCTCGTCGGTTTTTATTGAGTGAGTCAGCACGGGCTGAGACGTTGGGGTACCTGATATGTCAGACACCTCAAGAGGTCCAGTCTTATGACCTCACCCATCGACAACGGAAGAGGTCCCCCAGAAGGGTTGGGTCCCTAACTTGGGTTCAGAGGGCGTAACGTCCGTCTAAGAAATGGTCGACTCGGTGGTCCCTTCGAGGAGTTATACATTGATTAATTAATTAAAAAAAATTCTTTCCCTCCGACAATGGACCTAGGGTTACCTGTCCGTAGCCAAAAAGAACTTCACCAGGAAGAAGGACAGGAGACGTCACTGCCACCGGTACCGCCGCCGCCACCACCGCCACCACCGCAACAACGGGTACACAACTGAGCGTCCCGGCACCTAGACCCGTAACCGCCGAAGCTACCGTCGACAGTCTCGGAAGTATGACAGGTCCGAGAGGCACCTCAACGAGTCAGGTCTGACCGACTATTATAGGGGAGCGACCGGGACAGGCAGGTACATCCGTAGGACCCGGCTGAGACACGATGAGACCCGACACTATCTTTACTTTCCAAAGCACCATCAAGACCCACCCTGACCTCCACCACAGAAGAATATACAACATTACGTTCTACTGTGACCTTCTGTCGCTTTTGTTTCTGTGACTAAAGACGTACCCAAAATTGACGACTATGACATTGACTGTGGGTAACCTATAATCCCGGGTGTTTTGTGTAGTTCTGTGACTTGCGCGTTCGTCCAGACAACTGTCTGATTCCAGGGACGAATCCCCCGTCTACACCCGGAGGAATTTCCACTGTGGGGGGCGTCCTGACTTCCTCTTCCTGACCTTTTGTGGTTAGAGACTCTACCTTCAAAGACTTTGTCTCCAATTACACTTGGCTGTATTTTGTCTGTCCTGACCGGTAGACATCTTTAGAAGGGTCCGTTGTCCCTTGGGACTCTTTATTACTCATTGTGTCTACTCCGGTCCCCGTCAGACGGAAGAACCCTTTTATAATTGGTGTCGATTGTGACTCGTTTCATTGAGTACCTCTTCTAAGACCGCCAAGTATTTCTTGTAACTTTTTTTTTCTTGTAACCTTTTTTCTTCTTTCGTTTCTCCAACACTCGGACACACAAGATTGGGACTCTTGTCCCGTTTCACGACCACCTCCCCCAAACCTCCCCCTTCCTGCCCCAACCCCTCCCCACTCGACTCGTGTGACGGTACGACGACGACGACGATTCAGCGCAGTCAGTAGTCAGACAGGCTGAGACACGTTGGGGCATCTGCCGTCGGGTGGTCCGAGGGGCAGGGACCCTAGGAGGTCCGTTCTTACGACCCCACCCAACGGTAACGGAAGGGGTCGTGTGACAGTATTGGACGTTTACCACAAGTGGACGTGAGTCTAGGAGGAGGGAAAGAAGGACGGAAAGAAAAGGAAAGAGAAGGGAGGGAGGGAGGAGGAAAGGAAGGAAGGGAAAAGGCCCATATACGAGTGATATATTTGATTACAAGACTCAACACCACAACAAAGACTCTCCCTCCTGTGACGTGTACGTAGAGGATAATATTTTATACATTTTATAACATTTTTACGTGGGCGATCACCCTCTAACCTGAAGGACCACCGAGCCTGCCATTTCACAGACGGACGCTACACCCTCTGGGCCCAAGCTAGGGACCCAGTCCTTCTAAGGGACCTCTTCCTTTACCGTTGGGTGAGATCATGAGAACACACCTTTTAAGGCACCTGCCTCCTCGGTCCATCCGATGTCATGTACCCCAGCGTTTCTCAGCCTACGCTGACTCGCTGCATTTAAAGTGAAAGTGAATCATCCTCTGGTCGGGAGTCCGTCGGGTATCCTCGGGTGAGGGACTTCGCGACAGGAAGTCCCCTACACTAGTTTGGCCCACGGACCCAGTCACGTCGGTGGTCGGGGAGGGACGTTCGTAGACTCCTACTGGGGACCCAGAACTCCTTCGACCTATGTGACAAGAGTCGAAACGTACATACCTCGTGCTACCTCCTTTTGTTTCTTTACTTCCTTCAAAGCTTCACCCTTGATCGGGGAACCATTTCTTGTTCAGGAATTGGTCGAAAGGTGTCTGGGGAATTTTTCACCAAGTCTGATAACGCCGCAAAGGAAGTGAAAGAGGGGGTGGAGTAAGGGTCGGGGTGGGGGTCGGAAAGGGAAACCCTGACAACAATTGTGATTGTGGTTTACGGTCAATCAATGGGTACCAAGATTGACGGTGAACCCGATAGATCAACTTACTTTATGAACGAAGTTATAAGTCCCACAGAGACCTCTAGTGATTTTTTTCACAGGACACTACTTGTCACTTGTCCTTCTAACTAAAAGAGACAGGACGACAAGACGACGGGACGCTAAACCGTATTAAAGGATTGGGTATTTTCTGTCCCTGTCTCTATGAAATGATGCAGGAACCCCAACAGACTCTCAACTTCCTTCTCCTTTCGTATCTACAGTGTAAAGCCATAGTGCACACGAGTCTTTCGCCTCCGTTACTCTTATTATCTGTACATCGACGACAAATCAATGGACCCCGACCGTCTCCGAGGGGGTCCTTTTGGAAGGTAGGGTCGAGACGTACTTAGTGTGTCGAAATGTAGACTTGTGTCGAGTCGTCAGACGTGAGGTAGGAGGTGTCAAAAATCGATTCCATGGACTCTCTATTATTCCGGTCGTCTCCAAGTGCCACCGGTCACCTCCGTCTCGACCTCGTCCTGATCCGACCCGAGTCCAAGGGGTGCTCGTGTCCCTCCGGTTGCCTATGTCTGTCCACGTACCAACTACCGAGGGGATTGAACTGACTCAAAGGACGTGTCATTGGTGTTCCCTCGATGGAAGGCTAAGGGTCCTTAAAACCTCCCCTGTTGTGAGTCACAGTGAGTGAGTAGACGTCTGGTCTCACCCACCCTGTCCCTCACTGGCAGTAATCCCACACACACAATCAGTGAGTCAGCACAGACTGAGAAACACTGAGGTACCTGATAATTGAACGGTCCAAGGAGACAGGTACCCTAAGAGGTCCGTTCTTATGTCCCCACCCAACGGTAAAGGAAGAGGTCCCCTAGAAGGTCTGGTCCCCTAGTTTGACCACAGAGGACGTGACGTCCACCTAAGAAATGGCGGACTCAGTGGTAGACTAGATTCTTTTATCTAGTAGAACCCTCAAGAGGATGTGACACTTGAGTAATAAAACAGTTTTACCCAAGAGGTGTGTAAGACGGGTGACTATGTGGTTGTTTTACTTTACGGTGGAAGGTTGTATTCTACAGACCATAAGACCTATTAGAAAACTAACGAACAGTCGATAAAGGAAAGTCGTACTTATTAGTTTTGTCCTATTGTGTCGGTTTATGTAATAGTATAGTAAACGACACTAAATGTCATTTTTAGGACGGTGTTACACTATGGACACTAAACCCCCCACCCCGACGATTCAGCGAAGTCAGCACAGGCTGAGACACGTTGAGGTATCTACCGTCGGGTGCTCCGAGGGGACAGGGACCCTAAGAGGTCCGTTCTTGTGACCTCACCCAACGGTAAAGGAAGAGGTTACGTACTTTCACTTTTCACTTTCACTTCAACGAGTCAGCACAGGGTGAGAATCGTTTGGGGTGCCTGACGTCGGGTGGTCCGAGGAGGCAGGTACCCGAAAAAGTCCGTTCTCACGACCTCATCCCACGGTAACGGAAGAGCCCCACCCCCATCCCTCACAGTGTAATAAGGATCTCATTACTACCCCAACCGACATGGAGGAGTATCCCGGTTTACGTTGAACCGCGGTAGATCACTGGTAATAGTAGAGAAGGTACAGTTATCCTTAGTACAGTCACTAAGACCTCCGACTGGTGGACTGGACGGAGGACTCTTTAGACGTACGTCCAGTTCTTCTCTGCCAATCTTGACCTGTACCTTGTTGTTTGACCAAGGTTTAACCCTTTTTCTTCATGTAGTTCCGACATATAACAGTGGGACGAATAAATTGCATATACGTCTCATGTAGTACTCTTTACGGTTCGAGCGACTTCATGTCGACCTTAGTCCTAACGACCCTCTTTATCGTTATTGGAGTCTACACGTCTACTGTGGTGGAAATACCTTCTTTTGCTTCTTGATTTCTCGGAGAACTACTTTCACTTTCTCACTTTTTTAACCGAATTTTGAGTTGTAAGTCTTTTGATTCTAGAACCGTAGACCAAGGTAGTGAAGTACCGTTTATCTACCCCTTTGTCACCTTTGTCACCGACTGAATTAAAACCCCCCGAGGTTTTAGTGACATCTACCACTGAAGTCGGTACTTTAATTTTCTGCGAACGAGGAACCTTCTTTTCGACTGGTTGGATCTGTCATATAATTTTTCGTTTCTGTAATGAAATGGTTGTTTCCAGGCAGATCAGTTTCGATACCAAAAAGGTCATCAGTACATACCTACACTCTCAACCTGACACTTCTTTCGACTCACGACTTCTTAACTACGAAAACTTGACACCACAACATGTTCTGAGAACTCTCAGGGAACCTGACGTTCCTCTAGTTTGGTCCGTTAGGATTTCCTTTAGTCAGGACTTATAAGTGACCTTTCTCACTACGACTTCGACTTTGAGGTTATGAAACCGGTAGACTACACTTCTTGACTGAGTAACCTTTTCTGGGACTACGACCCTTTCTAACTACCGTCCTCTTCCCCTACTCTACCAACCTACTGTAGTAGTTGAGCTACCTGTACTCAAACTCATTCGAGACCCTCAACTAGTACGTGTGCCTTCGGACCACACGATGTCAGGTACCCCAACGTTTCTCAGCCTGTGACGACTCACCGACTTGACTTCCTTGACCTCCGAACCTAGTTGTCCCTGAAAATCCCGTCGCCGTCACTACAATCCGTAGACGATCCCAGTCTGACCTGTCTTTCTTTGGGACCCTGTAACGAAGGGGTTGTCCAACCAGTTCGGGGTCACGGGTTTCCTCCATTCTTAAACACTGACCGAGGGAGACTTTGTCCCTTGGCAGACGGTACCCCAGAGCGTGGGGTCTCCGAAGCCACAACGGTAGTAACAAGTCAGCGAGTTAACACAATCTGAGAAATACTGGGGTACGTGACGTCGTGTGGTCCGAAGGAACAGGAAGTGGTAGAGGGTCTCAAACGAGTTTGAGTATAGGTAACTCAGTCACTACGGTAGGTCAGTAGAGTAGCAGACAGTGGGGGAAGACGGGAGTTAGAAAGGGTCGTAGTCCCAGAAAAGGTTCCTCAACCGAGAAGTGTAGTCCACCGGTATCATGACCTCGAAGTCGAAATCGTATTCAGGAAGGTTACTTATAAGTCCCAACTAAAGGAAATCCTAACTGACCAAACTAAAGGAACGTCAGGTTCCCTGAGAGTTCTCAGAAGAGGTCGTGGTGTTAAGTTTTCGTATTTAAGAAACCGTGAACCGGAAGAAATACCGGGTTGATAGTGTAGACATATACGATGACCTTTTTGGTATCGAAACTGTTATACCTGGAAACAACCGTTTTACTACAGAGACGAAAAATTATACGATTCAAACAGTATCGACAAGAAGGTCCCCAAAATGACACTAAAAATGACCACACATCTCGGACCGTACTAAGACAGTCCCAATAACCTCAGTTTCTTCATGGTGGACAGTCAGTAGTTTATCCTTCAATTTTTTTTAAGTCTAGAGAATCTAGCATGAAACTCCTGTTTTGAGTCTGTTGATGTAGGGGGTTAAAAGGGTCGTATTGAGAAAGAAGTAAAACGTTTGACTTGTGAAGGAAGACAGAGGGAGGGGGGAAGAAGATTTAAGACGAAAGTGCTAAGTCGTGGTGTTTACTAAATATTAGGTGACTCCCCCGTAGGGACCACCAGGTCACCAATTCTTAGACGAACGGTTACGTCCCCTGTGCCCAAAGTAGGGACAAGACCTTCTAAGGTGTACGGTACCCTATCGATTCGGGTACACGGTTTTGATGACTCGGATGTACGGGATCTCGGACACGAGAGGTTGTGCTCTTCGGTGACGTTACTCTTCGGACTTGTGGGGTTGTTTCTCATCGGGTGTGAGGGGCTTTAATGTCTTTCAGGTATACACCGTTGCTTCTAGGTTACGTCAGGTTTTGTTTATTGCTTTATTTCGGAAGACAGATTTTTTTCTTTTTCTTAGGTGACTCCAGACTCGAGATCCTCCACACATCATCTCACTCCGGGTTCCTACCCCTTCAATTATTTAGAGCAGTTCTGTCTTTGTCTTTCACTCCCCGAATGTACGTCATTCCCTTTGTGAAGTAAATTCTCCTTGTAAGAGTTTTTCTAACTAATTTTTTTACGTGTACCAGGAAGATAAGTCACCTTGAACTTTTTCTTTAATACGATAACTAAATTAGTAATACCGACGAAAGAAAACAGACCGAAGGGACCACCGAGTCTACCATTTCTTAGGAGGACGGTTACGTCCTCTGGGCCTAAACTAAGGACCCAACCCTTCTAGGGAACCTCTTTCTTTACAGTTGGGTGAGGTCATAAGAACGGACCTCTTAGGGTACCTGTCTCTTCGGACCGCCCGAAGACAGGTACCTCAGGGTTTCTCAACCTGTCCTGACTTGTTGATTGTGAAAAAAGTGAAAGTGTGAAAGGGGGTCATCAGGTCACCAATTCTGAAACACGAGGGTTATGTCCCCCGGAGCTCAAGGTAAGAAGTAGTCCCTTGATCTAGGATGTACAGCTTTGATTCGTAAGTGTACGGTGTTGGTTTCTAGGGTACTCTGTTGTTTCCCGTTTCTACGGAGGACGTCGTTGTTTCTGGGTCTCGTCGGTTTATTTAATTTTTATATATATATTTCCCTGGCTTTACCATAAAGAAGTAACGGTAATTTTTTCTTAAATTATCTGTACCAGAGTACTGGGTCCTTATACCTAGAGTGACTTGGGTAAACAAACTATCATTCTGACTCCGAGTCCCGTCCATTGATTGAAGCGACTTAGTACGGTGAGGGTCTACGAGTGTCCCGGAGTTTAGGGTCGAGAATGGTGGACACAAGTAGGCGGATCATTTGTAAGGGACTTTGTAGCACAGGTCATCTCCTGTTACGAGAGGTTCTCCTGGAGGTCCTTTGACGAAGATTGAGTCAACAGACCCAGATTCTATACCTCCTACTGATGTAAAACTCACCAGTCGTTCCCCACGGGTCGACGCTGGAATTTTGCGACGTTTTCCTCTCTTTGACGTGTTTTTGTTTTATGTGTCCCTTTTTAGCGAGGGAACAAAGTTTTATAAATGTCGAATTGCAAAGGTCCGGTGGGTCTCACACCACCAGTCGCCAGACGCTGGACGGCCGGGGTGCCACTCCTCCGCCACTAGTCTCCCGACACCCCCTGCCCCGGACCCGCGTCCCGAGGACCCCCCGCCACCCCAGCGCCTCCGTCCCGAAGACGACCGGAGAAAGGACCAATCAAAACCGAGTTCCCGACACCGGTCCTCTGGCTAAAGGTGGTCTCGGTGGGAGGTGCATTTGGTGTCTTTCCTCAATTTGAAAAGGAGGAACAATTCGTCTCTCTTCGTCCGAACACACGCCACCTTCCCCCGCCTCTCCCTACACCTGTCTCCCTCCCCGCCACAGTATTGAGAACATCAGTATCCTGACCGGTCAACCATCAATGGTCACAAGGTCTGTGAAGGATTACGGTCTGTTTACGGGGTTCGGGACCGAACAGACCGAAGCTCTAGATAAGTTGGCTATCGTCGGCCCGAGGTGGCCCCTTTCGGCTGAAGGTCGCTCGGAGGCGCCGATTAGTTTGCATTGTAACGAAAGTCTTCCTTCTTACTTTTCCAAACAAAGTCTCAGTGTCGAAAAAAAAAAAATATTCTCCGTGGGTTCAACAAAATTGTTCAACGATGTTTGGAACCCGAAGGACTCCACTCCGACAACACGTGTCATGTACAGGGTTTGAGGTTCCTCCGTCCTTAGGCTTTTAATCAGTAATTTTTTTTTTTTTCGGGGTCCGTGAAGTACGGACCTTTACTACATTCTGCGACGGTGAGGAGACAATGTTGATGTTGGTTTGACGAGCCGCTAGCGTCGTCGACGAAAGGTTTACAGTCGCGGGTCGGCCCCGTTTCCCGACGTCTCGGTGGCTCGGGCTCCCGACACGCGCGATGGAGCCAGCGGGTGTAAAAGAGGTCCGTGAGCGCCCTGGGACCGTTGTCCATTGCACCGTTGGAACCGGAAGATTTGACCGTTCGCCGTTCTAATGTCTCTTGTTTTCCTAAAAAAACTTTCGGTCGACGTAGAGGGAGCGGTGGGGGTGGGAAGGGAGGCGGGGAACGGGAAAGGGGCGGAGGGTTGAGTTTCAGACTCTTTTGTCTTCGTAGAGGCCCGTCGAGGCGAGCGCGCGCGGGGGACCACTGGTTTCAAGCCTAGTAACTACATGGAACTTGAGGCTTCGACCCGAGGGTCCATTCGGTGCGACCCTGTCCCCAGACCGAAGGGACCACCGAGTCACCATTTTCTCAGGCGGACGGTTACGTCCTCTGCGCCCAAGCTAGGGACCTATCCCTTCTACGGGACCGCTTTCTACACCGTTTGGGTAAGGTCATAAGAACGGACCTTTTAGGGTACCTGTCTTCTCAGACCGCTCGACGTCAGTACCCCAGGGGTTTTCTCATCGGGTCGCTGATGACCCGATTTGTTGTCCCCGACGCAACCAGAAGAGTTTTTTGCCTCACCTTCAGTGGTGAGTCTTACAAAACGAAAAATTGAATAGTGGAGTTGTTTAAAAAAAGGGAATGACTTTCCATTCTAGACACCCAACTCCAACGACTAAGGAGGGGGGGTGGGGGTGGGGGTGGGGGTTGGGGCGGTTGGTCGTGGATCCCGTCGTCACAAACGAAGGAACCGTTCCACGTTTCGTTTTTGACTACACCGGAAAACCAATCCACCTACCAACACTCTTACTTATCGACCCTTTGACTCCTAAGGACGACCCACCCTGAACGTAAAAGGTAAACACAGACTTAAACAGCAATCAAACGTCCTCTGAAAGTCCCATCTTCGTAAAGATTAAGGGTAGCGACCAAAGGCCAACCAACTAAACGTTCCTACTGACTTCTAAAGGTTCGACGTCCGGGTCGAAGGTCTCTTGAACGAAACGTCGTGTGACAGCAGGGGGGTGGGGGTTGGGAAAATAGACACACACCCCGTTTGTGGGTGCTTTTACGGTTCCCGTCATAAAAGCTGGTCGGAAGGAGAGTCCGAGGAGGGCGGGAGGTTCCAGAGACTAAACCTCCTCTTGACGTCAACACTCGACGACCCTCGAGGGCGGGGAGTGGGTAGAGAACAGAACGAGACCTTTACAATTGGCCTTTGATTCTTTCTCCAAGTCTAGTTTCATTGACAAGGGAAGTCTTTTAAGGTAATTAATTCATTTAATTTCCTTCAATTTACTCCAAACCTCCTTTCAGTAAAATCTTCCGGGTCCAGGTCCCTGACTCCAACTTTCGGAGATTACACCTGGAAATTACTTCGAACCGTTGGACAATTTGTGATCCCTTTAACTCCCAACGGGAAACATTTCGGTTTACAACGGATTTTAGTTAGTAAAGTTTCTTTGTATAACTTTCATCTACCTGTAAACCGATCGCCAACGGAGCCAGTAAATTATAATTTCCAATTTTTGTCTCCCGAGACTCATTCTTAGTAAACTGGCCATTGAGTCCACTCAGTGGTGGAAGTATCTTGGCCCGTGTTTCCAAGGTCCGTCCTACAACTCTTGCGGGTCAAATGATTAAACGGTCCACCCCGGCAACGAAGATCGTCCCTTACGGAAGTCCTAAAGTGCCGAGTAAAAGAGTCGGAGAGGTTGTCCACGATGACTCAGTAGGTGCGTGTGTTCACTGACGGGACCGTCACAGTAGACAATCCTAATTTGAAGGTAAACAAGGTACTGAAATACTTCGCTAAAGATTGGTGACTTAGTCTATATGGTGAAGGAGATCCCGGATCCCTAAAACAAAAAAGGATAAAATTACAGACATTGTAAAACACATCAAAAGTTTTAAACAGGGACGGTTCAGTCGTTCAGAAGGACCCAACTTACCTGACGACTGTCCTCCCCTTCCAAACCCCGAGTTCCAGTCCCAATGTCTTACTTCATTTCAAAGGACAAACCCGTCGACCAGGGGGTAAAGGAGTCCGAGGTCGTCTGACTCAGAACCTTCTGTTCTTCGGACCCTTCGGACCCCACTCCTACCACAGGCCTCACCTCCTGTCAAAAGATAATTCGAAGAGTGGTGGGTCGAAAGGAAAGAACAATCTTCAGTGAAGAGTCGTTGTGAACGGATATAAGAGACAATCGACTTAAAAAAGGGGAGGGTCTGATTCTGTCATTAATCAATTCCTACATTCCTAGTGTTCCAGTCCGTAACAACAGACGCCAAGTACTGCTGGAGTCATGAACCTAGTACGTACCGCGTATCACCTTACCACCATGTATGAACAATGGACTTCCTTCCCTGTCCCTACTCTTCCCTGAAGGACCTCTTCTTCTTTTTCCCTGATTATTAGTCCTTTCGTTCCAGTGCTCCTATCTTTCTTTTTACTTATGAGTCGTTTCGGTCAGACACTGGAACCTACAACACTGTGTTGGAGGACAGTGGCTATGGGCAAAGAGAAACCGGAACCAACTCACGACCGGTTCAGGTCGACACTGACCGACTGAAAACTGTAGCTCAATTATGACACTCACGGGGTGGAGATAGTCGACCTTCGTCACTCAGGACACCTAATAGAAGACTTGAAGGAGGTGGGAAAGACGACCCGAGATGGGTCCCCGTGTTCATCTACCGACACCCTCCATGGTGTACAAGTGACGGGAACGGGGTCCGTCGACGGAAAGGGGGAGCCGAGGAAGGTAAGGAAAATGAGAAAGAACAACAAGTCAGGGATTCAGGACAGACTGAGACAGACGTCGTGCTGTCGGAAGGGACGGGAAGTGATAGAGGGTCTTAGACGAGTTTGAGTACAGGTAACTCAGACACTATGGTAGGTTGGTAGAGTAGGAGACAGCAGGGGAAGAGGAGGACGGGAGTCAGAAAAGGTTACTCAGTCGAGAAACGTAGTCCACCGGTTTCATAACCTCGAAGTCGTAGGTACTTATAAGTCCCAACTAAAGGAAATCCCAACTGACCAACCTAGAGGAACGTCAGGTTCCCTGAGAGTTCTCAGAAGAGTCAAATAAGAAACCGAGGAGTATGAGGACCAAAGTAAAGTATTCTTGATCACAGTGTACATGGTACCCCGGACCTTTCGTTCTCTGTGGTGGTAGGTTTGTCGGGTCGTCCTGAGAGACGGCACCCCAACACAGACCCGGTATGTCGTCTGGAGTCCCTGCGGTTGGGGGCGACCTCTCTCACTGGCTACCCGTGGTTCACCCCCATCCCAGAGCCCGTGTGTGACGGTCGACCAGAGGGAGCTTTGTCACTCCACCGGTACGTCTCACTCACTGGACACAGGTTTGGTTAACTCCAGTCCGACTCACTTTGAACACCAACTTAACTAGTCCTTGGAGACGAGTGACCGGTTGAGAGACCTGAGGCCTCTCTTCCGTCTTAAACACTACGACGACGGGACACCTGTGTCACAGACCACCTTCCCGAGGCGGACCTCGTCTTCAAAACGAGGTCTGTTTGGACCCCTCTGTCCGCCCTACACGCTCCTTCGTTTCCTCGTTCTTTGACGGAGGTCGAACGGAAGAACACCCGACCTCGTGTTACTCCTCCTTACTAATGAACACAGACGTTTCGTCCCGTACACTCCCGGACCAGACACGTCACTCCGTCGATTAATAAGTAGGCCGAGGAAAGGAGGAAGGAGGGACCTTGGGGGAAGGAGTTTCCTTTTGGTCCTTTCTGACACCCAATTTAACACCTTATGGTAGATGGTCGAGTGACCCGGGTCTGTCTTGCGGTCGCCGGGGAATGACTGAGGGTCTACTGTCCTAGTCGGAAGTTTGCTGTGGAGTAATAGGTCGGCACAGTGACTGTCTACTCCTGTGTCCAGGTCTCTTAAACCGGTCCGGGGTTGGAGGGGGGGTTGGGGAAGAGAGAGACACGCGTGTTGTGTCGTTTGTGGCAGTCGGAAACGTCACCCCCGCATTTCCCGGTGAATGTCTGACGTAAAGGTAAAGGTGAGAAGTCACCCCAAACCAGTAACGGTGGTGACTCATTATAGGTTCCTTGGGAGGGTGCGACAACCACCCTTACGTTTAACCATGTCGGTGATACTTCTTGTCACACCTTCAAGGAATTTTATGATTTTTGTCTTGTCGGTAAACTAGGACATTAGAGTGAGGACCGGTATATAGGTCTCTTTCGGTAATTTTATTTTTTCTATGTGTGTGGGGTAATAAGGAACGTCGTGAAAAATTTTGTCGGTTCTACGTCTTCGTTGGATTTATGGTGACTGTTTTCCTTATCTATGCTTCTACACATATGTGTGTGTGTGTGTGTGTATATATGTGTGTTACCTTATAATGAGTCAGCACTTTTTCTTGTTTTATTACGGTAAACGTCGTTGTACCTACCTGGATCTATAATAGTAGGATTCACTTAATTCAGTCCCTTTCTCTTATAGTGCACTATATATCGAATATATACCTTAGCTTAAAGAAAAAGAAAAAAACCGGTACGGTACGTCGAACACCCTAGAATCAAGGGACTGGTCCCTACCTTGGACCCGGGTAGACGTAACTTTCACGTCTCAGAATTGGTGACTTACCGGTCTCACAAGGGACACCGCAGATCAAAAATTTTTTGCTGTGTTTACTTGAACAAATGTTTTGTCTTTGTCTGAATGTCTATAGCTTTTGTTTGGATCCCAACGATTTCCCCTTTGTACCACCCTACGTGTGAAGGGATGGAACCCAGACTAACCTTGGACCCAAGAAGGGCAGATTCGGAGGAAAGAGAAGACAATTCACTTCAGTGAGTCAGTACAAGCTGAGAAACGCTGGGGTACCTGACATCGGATGGTCCGAGGAGACAGGTACCCTAAGAGGTCCGTTCTTATGACCTCACCCAACGAAGAGGTCCTCTAGAAGGGTTGGGTCCCTAGCTTGGGTCCAGAGGGCGTAACGCCCGTCTACGAAATGGTAGACTCGGTGGTCCCTTCTGAGGACAAGACAATTTCTCGAAGGATATGAACCCAGGAATTCGCAGAGGCAACTTGGAAGTGCTCGTGTCACTGGTTTTCGGGAAAAGACTTAGAGAACCAGTTTGCACGAACCTTAAACATTCAAGAACCTAACATCTTTGACTATTCACACTGTGTGGGGCCCTCGTACGCCTGCGATTCCGTAGACAGACGACGACGATTCAGTGAAGTCAGTACAGACTGAGACACGCTGGGGTATCTTCCGTCGGGTGGTCCGAGGGGGTAGGGACCCTAAGAGGTCCGTTCTTGTAACCTCACCCAACGGTAAAGGAAGAGGTTACGTCCTTTCACTTTTTACTTTCCCTTCAGCGAGTCAGCACAGGATGAGAATCGCTGGGGTACCTGATGTCGGGTGGTCCGAGGAGACAGGTACCCTAAAAGGTCCGTTCTCATGACCTCACCCCACGGTAACGGAAGAGGCCAGACAGACGACCTTCTCTACTTTATCAGTGCGACGTTCATCGACGGTCCAGTCCAAAACCAGAGACCAAAAGTCTTGGAGACTTCCGAAGATCACCGAGTCATCATTTCTTAGGTGGACAGTTACGTTCTCTGTGTCCTCTGAGTCCAAACTAGGAAGCCAGCCTTTCTAGGGGACCTCTTCCTTTACCTCTTAAGGTAATTGTCTCTTCGGACCGTCCGATATCGGGTACCCCAACGTCTCAGTGACTTCCTACCACCGGTGCTGATGTCCACGGAGCCCGTAGTCTCGGAGGAAGAGGGTCCGAACAGACCGGGACCTATCTTGAGACAGGGTCAGGCTGGGTCCTCCTACCCATCACTGACCCGCCACCACCCGAACGGGACCACCCGCCCGTTCCAAAGATATAGAATTTCCTTTTCTCCTTAGTTTCTAGTTTAAGTCATTATGAAGATTGTTGGAGAGAGAAAGGAAGTGGCACACCTCAAGACCTACAAACAACCAAACAGTGACACACACAAAAGTGTACGACAGGAATCTTTGTAGAAAAAAATTTTTTATTACCATTATCTACGATTCAACGAAGTCAGCACAGGGTGAGAAATACTGGGGCACCTGACATGGACGCCCCGAAGAGACAGGTGCTCTAAGAGGTCCGCTCTTATGACGTCACCCAACGGTAAGGGAAGAGGTCCCCTAGAAGGGCTGGGTCCTTAGCTTGGGAGCAGAGGACGTAACCGTCCTCCCAAGAAATGGTAATCGCGGTGGACCCTTCCCCCTGATTATCGCCGAAAATTGACCGTAGAAAGATGTCACGCCTTACAATAGAAGTATAAAAGTGAAGGTACGTAACCTCCTTTACCGTTGGGTGAGGTCACAAAACCGGACCTCTTAGGGTCCCTGCCCCCTCGGACCACCCGACGACAGATACCCCAGGGTGTCTCAATCTGTGCTGACTTCGCTGAATCGTCGTCGTCGTCATCAGGCTACACAGGAACCTCTATTTGTGAAGTATAGACGTTCTGACACACACAAGACATACACAAAAATCAGTAGGGAAGGTAGTAAGAGAAGGGGTAAGAGTGAGGGATGGGAGTCGACACTAGACTGAAGTCC
Source organism: Capra ibex (assembly GCA_006410555.1). Lineage (NCBI taxonomy): Eukaryota > Metazoa > Chordata > Mammalia > Artiodactyla > Bovidae > Capra > Capra ibex. Next base: position 36,091,008 of record SJYO01013871.1, read on the forward strand.
CCTTTTCTCTATTTTCATTGTAAGAAGAGCCGGGTGGGATTACACAGGACTGTCCTCTCACCAAGACTCGATTCAGGTCCGACCCACGTCACGAGTGAACTACGTTGAGTCCTCAGCTGTGTTGATTTGCTGATTCGTATCGTGTCGTGTCGAGTCCTGTGAACAGATTTTCAAATAGACGTTCTCGTAAGGAGTAAGTGATTTCGAGATGGGTCCTGTGTCAGCCTTTTAACAAAAGTTTTGTCTTCAAAAATAGGGTGTAAAGGTTAGGTTCTCTATTGGGTCTCTTAGGTACATTTTGTTCGAACTAAATTCTTATTTGGTTACACACAGTCACTTGACTTTTGTCTTTATGTATTTCGTGATTAAAAATTTTTTTAGATTTTGTTCCTATGTCCGTGTACATATCGTCAGGGAAGTGAGAAGTGGACTTTGATAGTGTCGTCACAATTAGCCGGTAGGAAGTTATGCTTATTTTTCCACAAAAAAAAATTAGAATTTTTTCATTTATTTTCTTCGGGACTTGACAGAGGACCACATTGGAACCGATCATTTCCACTAAGTAAAACTAAGAAAACCTAAAGATGATAGTATCCCCTTCCCAAAATAATTGGTTGAGAAACTTTTTTCGTTGATACGGGTGACGTTTCGATGGTTTACTCTTAAGATTTGATAAGACACCCAACGAGAAAACCCCGGCACCAATCTTACAGTTCGAGGACAATACCCTAACCGACCGTCAACGTTAAATGTGGTAAGTAGGCATGCACCGACTTCACGTCCTTACGCCTTTGACCTCCTTTGGTGGTCGCGACCAGAAACCTAGTTTTAATTGATGGTTATTACTCAATCCTTTAACTAGGGTCACTTCCCTTTCGTAGAATTACCGGTGGCGAGTTTCCAAGTCGGGGAAAGTCAACGACTATTTGAACAGTGCAGAGGTCTATTTTCCGTCGGAACAGTGGGGGTCCGTGGACCGACGCTCCATTATTTTGCCAATGGAATAGAAGATTCCCACCCCAATCAGGTTGGAGTCGGGTTTCATTAATGTCATTTGACTTTAACGGACAGTAAATGTTTTTTCCCCCTCCCTTTCCGGATTTAGCCTCCTCTACCAACAGAGTGGGAGGGACCTAAAATTTTTTCCTTCCTTGTTTTGTCGGTTTTCAGAAGGTCCCTCAACTCTTTTTGTCGGGTCACACCGACGGCCGAGGACCCCCCAGTCCTACCGACGGCCGAGTCCAGGGGCACTGCTGGACTTTTTCTCCGAGTTCGACTACTTTTAGGCTCGTTAGAAGAATCCTCGGCAGGAAAGATTTACATTTACGGACTCTCTGTCTCGGGACGGTCCCTGTCCTCCTTCAGAGTCGGTGTGGCTCACTGAGTAGGTCGCGACAATCGAGGCCGTCAGCCTATTTTTCAAGGTCCCTTTCGTCGTTGTTTAGATGAAATTTATGATCGTGTCTTTCCTTTAAGGAGAGAAAGTCCGGCTTACGACAGGTGTGTTTTCTCGAGGACAGCTGTAGAGTAAATGTCAGGGGGGGTCCTGTGGCTGTCCTGGTAAAGTTATTTGGGCCGAGTCTTTGTGGATAACAAGTTTTAGAAGTTGATCGGTGTCCGATGGTGGGGAGGGATAACAAAACATTTTCTTTTCTAAATCTTCCTCGGTCTAACCCTGAGACCTTTCGAGACTTTTCCCCTTCCTTTTTTTCGGAGAAACTGGACTACGACAGCCTCTCGCACGCACTTCTTATTTCAATTACCTAAAAGTCAAAAATGTTCTTCACGTATTCGTTGCGGACGAGGGAAGGACTTAATCGCTAGCCCCCAAGATTTTCACCACGGTTGAAACATTTCGTCAATCGAGGACGGTCGCCAGACGATGTACTTTTCAGTCTCCGATATGAATGGGACAAGAGTCAGAATCTTTTCGACCACCGTCGGTGTCGTTTCTTGGTCCACTCTGAAACTAGACCCTATAAAGGACCCCTACACTCGAACGGACAAGAAAGATTCATCCTAAAACTCCGACCGACGTCTCGGAGGGGGGGGCGGGGCCTTACTAAATAAGGAAAAGTCACGGTGGTAAAACGAGGGAGAAAATCATTTTGCACTGGTAAAAGACCTCAATGTATTAAATTAGAAATCTGCCAAAAAGAAGTCTATCTTGCGTTTACTAAAAGAAATCCATCTGGAGTTTACTTCCCGATGTGAACATAACTGGTTTGTTTTACCTGAAAAAAAAAAAGTTTGTGGATCATAGAAATGGGAGGTCCATCTAAGAAGTTCAATTGTATGGAGGAGAATCGGTCTGTGTAAAAGTATGGTTCAAGTTCGGTGTTGGAGAATTAAGGAAACCCAGGATTGGGAGAAGAGAGAATTTAGGAAGACCTTAGAAGGGTGGAGGATGTTAGGAGGAAAGACGAAAGGACCTAGGACAATAGAGGAGAGACCTCCTACTGTCGGTTTTAAGGACGGAGCTCCACGGAGTCTGATGGTCCACACTGAATAATTACCCAGTACTCAGTTAACTCCACCCAGGACGTCAAAGTGGTAATTTTTTTCTTTTCTCTTTTGCCTCACCTAATCTTTTGAATTCTCACATAGTTTGTTTCCGTCAAAACACTGCGAACAAAACTACACGCAGGGGTCCAGACCCATGGAGGACCCAATCGTGCATTTTACATAGAACAAACAGGTTTCTCGAACTCTTTATAAAAAAAGATTTGTCAGAGTGACTCAGACAGACCAGGAGCGGAGATTTGATGACATGTGCGAGGCTCGTCGACGCCCTCTAAGACTTACATAGGTCGACTGTCAAGACGGGAGCCGTATTTCTGGTCGCAGGTCCCGAAACCTCTAAGGCTTAATGAATCAAAGAGTAGAAATTCCAGAGTCTTGAGGTGTAGGAGAACTGTCGAAAATGGAAACCTACAAGCTCGGTAGCTCGAGGGACCGGAGACGTCTACCTTAAAGGGACGTCCTTGAACGACGAGAGAAAGGGGAAGTACATGGTCGACCCCACAGTGGAGGAGGTCCTTCCGAAGGCCTTCGGGAGGATTTACGGAAGAGAATCAAGAGTATTCTTGTGACATCAAAAATAGACTGTCTCGGGTATGACGTAGTACTAATAGAAGTCAAGAAATGACCTGAAGTCCAAGGGTCCCCCACAGGGTATTTATAAACCTCCCCATTTATAACACGTACCTCACACAGTGTAGAATCGAGTGTAAAAAAAGGATGTTTGAGTAAACCTATCAATAATATTTCATATGATAGATAGAGAGTTCCGGAATCAAAAGTAAGAAACTTACTTCAGAGAACAAGTAAAAGAGAACTTTGTGTTGGGTTAATTAAAGATTTAAGTGACCTGAGGAAAATTTTTAGTTTTACAATTATTTTGTGCCCCCCTCGATGACCTGAAAACCGACCAGTGAGTGGGAGAGACTCAGGGTCGAACATTCCTCCTCGTCTCGAGGCACTAGAGATTCTAGAGAAGGTTCGACGGTGAGACTTGGAGACGGAACTTGAAAGACTCCTGGTCTCTCCAATTCATTGAAAGGGTTTCAGTATGCCGAGAGACCACCTTCGTATGACAGAAAGTCATCTAAAAATTGTCGTACGTCGTTCGTTTGGCAAATGGGTCTTTGGTCATCGCGGTGATTGTTCACACGGACTTTCTCTTAGTAATTTTTTTTTCTTTTTCTCCCGAATTTTTTCTGTTTTCGGTTGTCGTAAGTATTGTCTAAGGACGGGTCCGTCCAAGGTCGTAAAGATTTTCGTCGAAACGAGAACAAACGACAATCTATGTCTCTACAAGTCTAAAGGAAAATTCTTAACTTTCACGTCCCAGAAGGGACCACTGGGTCACCGATTCTGAGAGACGAGGGTCACGTCCCCCGGACCCAAACTGGGAACCAGTCTCTTGATCTAGGGTGTACCATGTTAACTCTGGGTCACATCGGTTTACATATGACTTTTTTCATCTTCACGTTTTAATTTGAGAACGAGTAGGACTGGGGAACGTCCCCGACGAAGCTTCTCCTGTCTGTCTGTCTCCGAAAGACTTGCACGGTTACACTTGTAAGATCACCGAAAAGATCTTGACTTCGAGGGCACGGGACTGGACTACATTGAGACTCCTGGTTTCGACATTTGGTTTCGACATTGAGTGGTCTAACTCTGAACCGGAGTCAAGGACACGGACCAAGGGGTAAGGAGGGTTGGTCTTGATGGGGTGTCTGGACCGAGAGTTCCTATATGAACACAATAAAGGAGTCAATGTCTCGGTCCCCCAATCTGGACGAGACGTTTTGTCTTTCAGTTGTTTGATCTTTATGTGGGGAAATCCCTTTTTTTCTTTGTTTTGTTACTATTAGGAAGGGGAGGCGGGTACAATACACGGTACAAAGTGAGACATTGAGTTGGACATATAAATAAACAACGAAAGGGGGAGATTTCCCTGACCGTTATGGAACGGAAGTAAACTGTCTTTTAAACTTCAGTGAAAGCTGACGTTGAGATCTATTTGTGTAAATCGTGGTTCAGCACTATTGGTTCATGACCAGACACATACTAAAAATGAAATAAGAAACCCGAAGAGCCTTAAAAGGTCAATTTTTTGTTGTCACTTGTCCGGAATGATGATATTAGTGTTTTTTCATGTTTACAGTCTTACTTTTAATCCATGTGATTATAAAGAAGTGACGACTCCGGACTAATTTATCAAAATGATATCTACCAAAACAGATAAAACAGAAAAAAAATTTGGTAAACAAAAACTTCCTTTAAAATATGTTAACGGTGTATTTTTTTATTACTTTTTGAGAATTGTAACAATAAAATGACTATAAAATTTTCATTCCTTGTACATCGACACTCTGTCGGTTTGTGACCGTATATTAAGGAGAAGGTGGACCGACGTCGCATATAGTCCGAAAGGTCGACCGCTAACAACATTTCTTGGGCGGACGGTCACGTCCTCTGCTTCCTCTGGACCGAAACTAGGGCCCCACCCATTCTAGGGGACCTCCTCCCGTACCTTCTAAAGGTAACTGTCTCCTCGGACCGTCCGATGTCGGATACCCAACGTCTCAGCCTGAACTGACTTCGTACATGAGTGCGTCACATATAAAAATCGGAGAGGGCTGTAAAAGTGTTGATTGTTGAAAAACCGGTGGGGTTGTAAGTCTTAAGGTAGAAAAAAGTACGGAAATATGGACCGTCCACAACAAACGAAAGAAAATTGGTGGGAGGAACGATTGACCCGTACGTGCTGAAAAGTCCCTCCATCTGGGGAGGGATCTACGCTTCCGAGATAGAAGGGACAAGACGTTCTACTTCCTACTCTTCTCTTAAGAGAACGTTCACGAAACAACTTTCAATTGGAGGAAAAAAAAAAATTGTCACTGTGTTCAGTCTATGTAGGGAAAAGAAGGGTAACGGTAGTCACTCTCTATGGAACTTGACACCGACGGTAGACCCCTGGTGTTCCTCGAAGACGAGGTCTTCTGTCTTCTACCGTTCTTCGACCAAAACATATAAGTAACCGACGGGACGGAGATCTGAACGACACCAACCTCTTTTACTTACGGAAATTGTAGACTCAGTGAGATTAAAATGAGAATTTGGAAAATAACTAAATGATTAACTAGACAAACCGGACCGTGAATCCGTCACTGAAATGTCTACAGAAGGTTCAGAAGGTTCGGAAGGACCGAACCCTTTGACAAGTACGAAGTCCTAAGTGAACGAAACACAAGGTACTCGTGGAGGATGGATAGAAAGGACATCTTGAGTAGTACGAGACGAACAAGGTCAGGACACGACTACGAAACCCTACTGTCGTCTCTCTTTAATCCCTATTTCATCCAGAAACAAAGGACGAGTTGAACGTACAACCGAATTTACTAAAACAAATCGTTCACACTACTGCGTTCTCTAGTGGTTTGGTCCAGTAGAGATAAAGTCTCTACACGAGTCGACACCACCGGGTCGTAGAGATCACCACGGAATTTCTACTGGTCTCGACCAGGTTAGGAATGAACGGTCAATGACCTACTTCCTGAAGTCTACTGAGTCGAAAGTGGGACAAAGGAAAAGGTGACTCAATCCCACTACCGTAGCTACTGGAGCGTCACAGTACTCTGTCTATTACATCAAAAAAAAAAGGAGAGGTAAATAAACCCCCGTGGTTCAGAATCTACGTATGAGATCAAGGGACTGGTCCCCAACTTGGGACGTGAGGACGTAATTTCTTGTACCTCAGATTGGGTGACCTGGTGGTCCCTTCAGGGTCACTATGTCAACTGTAGTACTTTCTCCTAAACCACACCGCGATTGCAGAGTCTGTGTCCTTTTCACTATCCGCGAGTCAGTACAGGCTGAGAAGAAGTTGCGTCACCTGACCTCGGGCGGCACTAGGAGGTAGGTACCTTAAAAGGTCCGTTCTTATGACCTCACCCATCGGTAAAGAAGGAGGTCCCCTAACAGGGTTGGGTCCTTAGTTTGGACCCAGAGGAGGTGACGTCCGTGTACAAAATCGAAGATTCGGTGGTCCCTTCGGGGTGTTTGTGTCCTTCCTCCGAGAAAGAAGAAAGGAAGATACAATAAACTATGTCGTTTTAAGGTCATAATGTTTTTGGTAGAACTTTGAAGGGACTCCTCCAAAATGACCTCGTCCCTCTAGGATAGGAAAAGTCTGTAACCCCAAAGAGGTCGCATTTCTCAGGATGCACCTGCAGGGTACACTCTCTATCGTGTGAAGGTCTGTCGACAGGGATCACGAGAGACAATTTGAAAGAAGAGTAGGGAGACCAGAGTCGAGTATTTAGGAGAGAAATCTCTTCGGAAAGAAATGGTGAGTCGAAGCTCGTCGTGGTACGAGACGGGAGGGTCTGGACCTCGGTAGGTGACTCTCCTCCTCTACACTTCTCTTTTACAGGATACTTTCAGACCGTAGTAACGATTCGAGCTCGGGAGGGGAGACCACCCCCGCACACCGAACGGACCAGGTAAAAATAGTCGACGCGGGGTGACGCGGGGTGAGGGTTCACCCGATGGGTCCGCCGCGTCACCGTCTCTTGGGTGGACGGTCACTGGTCACTTCCTCTGTACTTTCTGAGTCCAAACTAGGAACCCAGCCCTTCTAGGGGACCTCTTCCTTTTCCGTTAGGTAAGGTCATAAGGACGGACCTCTTAAGGGACCTGTCTCCTCTGAACACGCGATCTCAGGTACCCCAACGTTTCTCAGTCTGTGTCAACTCCTGTGTTTGTATGTACGGGGTAAAGGTGGGAGACTTCGAAGGTGGAGGACTTTAGTGTACCTACTGACCGGGGCCGGAGACAACAAAGACTGGAACCTTTTACGTGTAACGTTACTTAAAGACTCCAGAACGTCCTACCTAGGGGCAGTCACTAATTTTGAAAAAAGGATGAAAGACATAATGGTGAGTCAAGTATTTTCTGCTTTTGTCTGTTTGGTTTCTGTAAAAGTTCTTACAAAAGGAAACGCGAGCACCAGTTGTATTAACTGAAGGTCGATCTCACCTGACCTCCCGTCCTACACGTACCCTGGTCGAGTGAAACAAATTCAAGTTCACGAACTCTTGAATTTTCGTGTCTGGGAGTGGTTCCAGATGAATTCCGGTCAGTTGATTTAAAGGGATCAAACGGTATCATTAATCCATCCTATGATCAGGATTTTACTACGTGAATTTAATGATTTTTGGATAGTCTGGCTTTATTGAAATAGACGAAAGTTACGGACTCTTCGTTAGGACGTACTGTAGAGTCTTATACAAAACCTCCGTCCGGATTCCTTCCGATAAATTAGACAAGTTAGTAGTCAACAACAACAGAATTGATACACTTTATTTCTATCATTGGGAACGTCCCAACAACCCTCCTACTTTACTTCATTATAGACTCTTTACGATTCTTAGAATGGACTGTGTATCAATTCACGAGTTAATTATCATATGCCGAAGGATCCACCGGGTCACCATTCTTAGACGGACGTCACGTCCTCTACACTCAAGATATCGACCCAACCTTTCTAGTGAACCTCACTCTTTACCATTGGGAGAGGTCATATGAACGGATCCTTTAGGGTACCTATCTCCTCGGACCGTCCGATATCAGGTAACCTAAAGTTTCTCAACCTGTGCTGAATAGCTGATTTGTTGTTGTAGTTGACAAAGTTTTACCTTTAGACAGAACAGAATCGTCGATCATTCGGTCGTCATGGGGACGAGGACACGTCTTCCGGACACTTTGAGACTTCGATATGAACATGTGTCTACACCAGGTTCCTACGGTAGAGTAGAGGAACCGTTGGTCTATAGAGTCAACAGATTAGACCACGGTCCATCCACCATCCACTACTTTGTTTGACTTAGAGTCCGATTTTGAGACAGTAAGTTATGTAGGTGGTCGGCAATGAGGATAATGTCTGTGTGTGTGTTTAAGACTAAAGTACACTGGAAATATAAGTGTCAAAATCAGTCTTTTCATGTTTGTGACTGGTGTAGTCTGTGCAAAAAATAAAAATCAATGGGAGGTCTACAAATGGACTCGATTTTTATTCGTTTTGTTGGTTTCGAAAAGATAATTTGTACAGAGTTTCCGAGAGTAAAATCAGGTAAAAGGATAACGATTGGATTCTCCCTAATCCTTCATACATCAGTTTTTTTACAAAAACTCGACTTCTCTTACCAACGAGTACGAGTCACCGAGTCCGTGCAGGTTGAGAAAAGGTGGGGTAGCTGACGTCGGACGGTCCGAGGACAGGTGCCCTAAGAGGTCCGTTCTTATGACAATGACGATTCAACGAAGTCAGCACAGGTTGAGACACGTTGGGGTGACTGACGTCGGGCGGTCCGAAGAGGCACGTGCTCTCAGAGGTCCGTTCTTATGACGTCACCCAACGGTACAAGAAGAGGCCCCCTAGAAAGGGTGGGTCCTTAACTTAGGCACAGAGGACGGAACACACGTCCACCTAAGAAATGGTGACTCGGTGGTCCCTTCGCCTGCCAACTTTACCAACCTTCTCTTACCAACCGTCGTGAAACATTCACTATAACCTATATTCTACTTGTTTTCGTAGACGTCTTTCCTCATTGCCTTCGTTACAACCGACTTTCCCGGGTCACGGACCATGTGAATCCTTCATACTTAATTACTTCATACTTTTCATACTTACCTCGTTTCAGGAACCTTAAGGTCCAGGTAGTTACTCATCCAGACACTAGATCCCGTTACATGTAGTGATGAAGTACAAGAAAAATGTTGTTAGACATCTTACCCTGTTATTGATATTTTACTGACAATCTCACTTGCGACTCCTCCGCCTCGAACATTTTCGGGAAACCATTAACGTCTCCAAGACCCGACTCCAATGTCATCCTCCTCGTGTCCAGTATCACATTGTCAACACTGAAAAAACCGGCGGTCGACTCATTACAAAGATTTGGTATTAAGAAGGACCTCGTCGTAGTTGAGTTGACCGGAGTTGACTGTGACTCGACCCTAAGACGTCTATGGTCTTCTACAAGATATTTTAAACGTGTTTTAACGTTCAGAGTTGTTTCATTCTACCCCTTTTACGACATTTTTAATTATCCCGGTTTCCCTTACCAGAGATTAGTGAATCAGTGTTTACAGAGGAGAGGTGACGGGGGGTTTGTGAGTATTATAGACTACATTTTTATTGTACCGTTGTTTATCCATGTTACTTTTCCTTGCTAAGAAGGTCGTGTCGAGTCCCACTTCGATTCAGCTAAAAATTCTCACTGACCTCAGTTTGTATAGAACCTCTTCTCTGTCTTATATTGAAAATTTTTACTCCGTGTGTGTGTCAACAATTAAAGTCACCAAAAACCCAGGTACTTCTTCTCTCAACCCTGACCAGCCGGATTACAATGGGGACATTCCCGGACAAACCCCAGAGATAAAAGAACCGATCTTCAAAAGGAGATCTCTCTCAAGTCTTCGAAACTTATTGATCCGAGAGCTTCCTGGACCAAGCTTACACCTCATTCCTTCTTTCGTCTCAGTATCCGTCTAGTAGACGAGCTCCTGACCGGAACCTTTATAGGTCCCCTCCTCTCTTTTGTAGGCTCCCTCTAAAACCGGTCACCTCCTCAAACCCCCTCTCTATTGTTCAGACCCGTAAACCTTTCCCTCCGTTGCCCGTTCCCCTCCCGTTCCTTTATAAAAAGTAACGAAACAGTCTCCGTCGGGACTCGAATTGCCACTTCCTCCAGTTCAAAGTACACAAAAAGAGAGGGCTCCGGTGGCCTCTGGGCGGTGACGGTACGACAAGGGGGCGAGTGAGTTAAGGTTTAAATGGTCCAACGGGGTCAAGGAATTCATAAACGAAGAACCTTCTATTTTTAGATCACTCAGGTTATTTTATTACGTGACCTCCCACCGTTCCTAACGTAAAAATTTTCTTAAGAACGTTTGTCTAGGAAGGAGGTCTCATTATTTATACACAAATTTATCTCCCGCAGACATTTCAGACGGATTTAAGGTTCATTCCAGATTTAACCCTTAAAGACTGTCGATTATCTGGATGTGGTCGTCATTTGTGGAAAGTCACTGAGAGTTTAGTATTAATTCGGACCTTCCTCTTCTTGACAATATCCGTATCTTAACACGATTTATGTAAAATGTATACGAGTAGTAAGAAAAAATACCCGAAAGGTCCATTGTGTCACCCTTTCTTAGGTGGACGATTACGTCCTCTGCGTTCTCTGAGTCCAAGTTAGAAACCCAGTCCTTCTAGGGGACTTCGTCCTTCACCGTTGGGTGAGGTCAAAAGAGCGGACCCTTTAGGGTACCTGTCTCCTCGGACCGCCCAATGTCAGGTACCCCAGTGTTTCTCAGTTTGTGTTGACTTGTGTGTGTGTGTGTGTGTGGGGTAATGAAAAATGTCCAAACCTTTGGGACCACTTGAAGTCTCTCCGACCATTGGACGGACGTCAGTTATAGTATGAGGTTTTCACCGATTTTGTTATAACAGGTAGATTGTGCCAGAAGATCTTGTCCCAGTCCTTTGAAAAAATACTTCTCGACATGTCATTTATAAAAACCGAAACGTCTGATGTATCATAGCCAGGGTTGTGAGTTGAAACTGAGACACCGTTTCGGTGTCTGTTCTATATTTGTGTACCTGTACCGACGGAACCTCTCCACTCGGACCGAACCAGGTTGTCAGTATTAAACGGTTGGGACGAGATCTTGAGACGGTGAAGGGTAGTACGCGACCTCAGATTATGGGGAGGGGAACTTGAACCCCTTCACACACTAAACGAACACTGGTTCTCTCCTACTTCCTTCACTCTCACGTACGGAGGCTCCGACGTAGTCTCTTCCACTACGACGAAGAGGGAAACAGGGACCCTGTAGACGGACGAACCTCGGGGCTCTGTGGTATCTTCGTAGGGCAACAGGACTCCGGCGGTACGACTTTCCTTCGGGTTCAGTCGGCGCACCTTTCTGGTGTACGTCTTCGGAACTCTGAGATTCTTCTCCCCCTCTAGGAGTCGGTCGGAGGTCACAAGGTCGGGAGGTGGGTGGGTTGACGTTCGACCCCTCTCTGGGACCCGGTCTTACTGGGTTGACTTCGAGAAATGTTTAAGGACGGGTGATCTTTGCCTCTTTATAACTATCATTTTGAGTCTTCCGTGATTTGTTTTTTTGATTCTTGGAACAGGGGTTTGATCACTCACCTTCTATACTCTAAGTTTGGATCCAAACGAACTGGGGTTGGTGCTCAGACAAGATAATGTACTAACGGTTGTCGTCGGAAAATTTTTATACCACGATTTTATATGTATTGTATTTTGTATGGTACAAGGTAAAAATTCACATGTCAAGTCATTGATGAAAGTGTGACAACACGTTGGTTAGAGGTCCGGGAAAAGTAGAACGTTTTGACTTTGAGAAATGTAATTTACTCTTGAAGGGGAAGGGGGAGGGGTCGGGACCGTTAGTGGGAAGATGAAAGACAGAGACTTAAATTGCTGTTCGGGAGAGTACATTCACCCTAGTATATCACAAACAGGAAAAACACTACCCGCATAAAGTGAATCATATTTGTATATAAAAGTATATATCCCTGAAGGGTCAACCGTGATCACCATTTCTTGGGTGGACGGTCACGTCCTCTGTGTCCTCTTCACCCAAGCTAAGGACCCAGTCCTTCTAGGGGACCTCCTCCTCTACCGTTGGGTAACGTCATAATAACGGACCTATTGAGGTACCTGTCTCCTCGGACCACCAGACGTCAGGTCCCCTAGTGTTTCTCAGTCTACACTGACTCGTACGGTGTACCCAATATGAATTCGTGAATCCATATAAATTAAAAAATTTATATTTTTTAAAACAACCCATCACTCAGACTGGTCACTCATCATTTCTAGACAGTCCCTTTTTACAGTCGCTAGGGTGCACAATACTCAGTGTCTACGCTCCAGGGTCCTCCCTGAAACGTTGTCGTCAATGAGACTATTACTGTCAAGTATCTCAGGACGTAGATTTCCGAAGGAAACTTCTTTCTCCTTGGATACTTAGTTCTTATTCTATTCCGACAAACCAAATAAAGTTGAACACCCGACAAACTGAAGGAAGAGTCTCGGTACGGATCTCCTACTTTAGTAAAAGATGGTGTGTCTGGAACGTCTTCCGGCAGTTTGTGTTCGGGAGTGACAGACGAAGAAATAAAGGAGACCCAGGTCCCACACAACTGAACCACCTCACGGACACTGAACGACATTTAACGCATACGTCGTTTTTCAGAAGACGTCCCTTGGTCGAGATCCCTGCCACTCCGAATTTCCGACGAAGAACGAATATGTCTGATTCTGGGTCGGACACCCCCGAAGAAACTGGAGGAGAGGGAAGGAGGGTAGAGACAGGATCCTGGTTCTCCGTCTGGATCCGACTCCCCGTGTGACACTGGTGGGGTCGAACTGGAAGGGGAGGGGTGTGGACGGAATTAACGTGGCTCGGGTGGACAATGTGGCTCTCTCCCCTGCCTTCACTTGAAATACATACTCAGAGGGCCCTGACGTCAGGTGTCAATACTCGACTCCCACACGAGGGGGTCTAAGTTGACGACTTCAGGAATGAGAATCCTGGAGTCTTCCGTTGACACAAACCTCTATTGCCGGAAATTTCTCCTTGCAGGGACCACCAGATGACCAATCCTGAATGAATCGGAAGATTACTTCCCTACGCCTGAACTAGGGAGCAGTCCCTTAATCCTAAGATGTACGAAGGACCCGCTTACTTTGTTTGTTATAACATTGTTTAAGTTATTTCTGAAATTTTTTTCCGGAAATTTCTCCACTAATTCAGTTTTACTCCAGTTTACTCCCACTCGACCTTAGGTTATCCTGACCCAGGATTATTATTCTCTCTCCACGATCCCCTCACACGAGTGTCTCCTTCCCGGTAGACTCCTGCTCCCTCTTCTGTCGGCAGACGTTCGGCTGTTCTCCCCGAGGTCCTGTGTGTCGGACGAGTGCGGGACGAGAGTCTGAAGGTCCGGGGCCGTGACACTCTTTCACATAAAGACATAAAGACAACAGACTCGGCCGGTCAGACCATCAAAATGTCGTCGGGTTCGTTCACTTACGTGGCTGTCTTTCAAGTGTCGGACCTCCGACCCTGAAGTCGGGTCTTTTCGAGACGTCCAGTAGGACCCTTTAAGTTTTCCGTTCTTCTGAAAATCATGTTAAGGAGAAAGACGTAGAGAGTGTTCGCGGACGACCGTCCAAACCCTCCACCACGACCTCCGACTCCGACCCCACTCCGGGTCGCTCCTGGGACCGCCGAGGGTCGGATCTCCCTCGTGGGACCGAGATCCAAGATCTTTCAGACCGTTTACACCCCTCTCTAAATATCCACAAACCCCGGACCAGATTCTCCGTGAAACGATTGAGGGAACCCCGAGGACGGAAGGAGGGGTGAGGGAAGGGGCGTGGGGGGGTCTGAGGGGGAAATAGAGACGTTCTACCGAACTAATGGTCCTCACAGACTTCCGTCCCAACGTAGTACGTTTAGGACTGAACCAAAACCAAAGCCACGAAGAAACCACCCTTCCCACGACACGAAATCCTCCCATGCGTCGAGAGTCCACCGATCCCATGACCTGTCTTACTTCCGGAGACTTCTACAGGTGCAGGATTAGAAGTTTTAGACACATGTGAGGAAGGAACCGTTTCCCCTGAAAGCACACATTAATTCAACACTTTCACAGTCGGCGAATCAGCACAGGCTGAGAAACACTGGGGTACCTGACATCGGACGGTCCGAGACGACAGGTACCCTAAGAGGTCCGTTCTTGTGGTCTCACCCAACTCAATTCCCAGAATTTTACCTTACTAATGAAACCTAATAGCTCCATCCGAAGGAACCCCATCCAGTTACTTTAGTGTTCCTGAAGATCCTCCCTCCGTCCTCCCAGTCTGAGTCTCTTCTCCACCAGGGTCTTCGTCTCTCCCCACACACACACACACACACATTCTCTCTCTCCAAACTTCTACGATGAGGTGACGACAAAAACTCCTGGGTCCTCCTTCCCCACTGTTCGGTTCCTCAAGTCCGTTGGAAGACCTTCGACCTTCTCCGTTCTTCAACCTAAGAGGGGACCTTCGAGGTATTACCTCTCCGGGAACGTCTGGGGAAAAATCTGAAGACTAAAGGTTTTGACATTCTACTGACCACAACAGTATTCAGGGATTTACACACCATTATTACACTGTTGTCGCTATTCTTTGGTTATGTCTACCATTCCTACTTGTCTACGATAGTGTTAATTTGTCTGTCTCTGTCCACGAGTCTTTACATTAGAGTTTCGATTTCGAAAGTAGGGAATTTTGTCACCAAAAGTTTCCACCAGGGGGTTTGTCGTCTCAGTCGTCGTGGTCCTTGGACACTCAGTTCAAGGGTCCGGAGTGGGTCTGGGTCCTAAGTCTTCGAAAACCCCCCCCCGCCCCCCACAACCCGACCGTTAGACACAAAATTTTTCGGGAAGCCCACTAAGACCACGTTCGACCCCAAGTGGATGTTCTACTCACCGGAACCGATCGAGAAGTCCCTAATCCCCGTGGACACAAAGGAACCTACACACATACACAAAAGGATCACTTGGATGTTAATTTGATCAATACAGCACCAAATACAACCGAACCCTAGACCTTTATTACTCGTTAGATCCGAGATTCTACCCGAGACTTCCCCTTTGCACCACCACCCCTTCCGATCTTAAGTCAGAGGGACACAGAGACCCAAGGGTCGGAGAAGTATCGGATACGACGTAATTTCTCTGTCTCATTCCGCCCTGGCACCCATGTCTTGGGTGCGCTCTAGAGTGCTCTAGGACGTGTGACGGGGACGGAGTGTGTAAGACGTCTTCCCCACTGAAAAGACTCAATGTGTTCCGTTAGGGTTTGACCGATCAACCTTTCTATAAGTCAAACTTTTGCACTCACATCGGTAGGGAAGGACGGTCTCGAATTTCAATACGTTAGTGTATTTGTCCCGAAAGTCAGGACCCAGTCGGAACCCAATCGACCTACTAGAGGCTTAGGAACAGTCACTTCACCCGTACGTCTATCATGAAGAGACTATCTAACAACTCTCCAATTCACTCTATTATAGCCCCTTCCAGGGTCACGTCCCTGGACTTTGTTTCATTTATGACTTGTGGTGACACCACTTAACATTAACTGACATCAATTACTGATACGGTTTCGGAAACTGACACACCTAGTGTTATTTGACACCTTTTATGACTTTCTCTACCCTTATGCTCTTGTGGACTGGACGGAGAACTCTTTGGATATACGTCCAGTCCTTCGTTGTCAATCTTGACCTGTACCTTGTTGTCTGACCAAGGTTTATCCTTTTCCTCATACAGTTCCGACATATAACAGTGGACGAATAAATTGAATATACGTCTCATATAGTACTCTTTGCGACCCGACCTTCTTTGTGTTCGACCTTAGTTCTAACGGCCCTCTTTATAGTTAGTGGAGTCTATACGTCTACTGTGGTGGGAACACCGTCTTTCACTTCTCCTTGATTTTTCGGAGACCTACTTTCACTTTCTCCTCTCACTTTTCAACCGAATTTCGAGTTGTAAGTCTTTTGCTTCTAGTACCGTAGACCAGGGTAGTGAGGTACCCTTTATCTACCCCTTTGTCACATTTGTCGCAGTCTGAAATAGAAAAACCCGAGGTTATAGTGACGTCTACCACTAACATCGGTACTTTAATTTTCTACGAATGAGGAACCTTCCTTTCAATACTGGTTGAATCTGTCGTATAATTTTTCGTCTCTATAATGAAACGGTTGTTTCCAGGCAGATCAGTTCCGATACCAAAAAGGACACCAGTACATACCTACACTCTTAACCTGACACTTCTTTCGACTCGTGGCTTCTTAACTACGAAAACTTGACACCACAACCTCTTCTGAGAACTCTCAGGGAACCTGATGTTCCTCTAGGTTGGTCAGGTAGGATTTCCTCTATTCAGGACCCACAAGTAACCTTCCTGACTACGATTTCGACCTTGAGGTTATGAAACCGGTGGAGTACCCTTCTCAACTGAGTAATCTTTTCTGGGACTACGAGTCTCCCTAACCTCAGTCCTCCTCTTCCCCTGGTGTCTCCTACTCTGCCGACCTACCGTAGTGACTGAGGTACCTGTACTCAAACTCACTTGAGGTCCTCAACCACTACCTGTCCCTCCGGACCACACGACATTAAGTACCCCAGTGGTTCTCAGCCTGTGCTGACTCGCTGACTTGACTTGACTTGATTTACAATAATTAAAGTTAATTGTTGTCAACAAATGTGGTCGGGACCTTAGAGGACAAAGGTCCGAAGAGTGCATATTACCTAGGTTATGTGTTTAAGTGGATACATTCCCTAAGTCAGATAAAGTTCAAGACGATTGTTGTAGAGACGAACTCTAAGGAGTTCTGAGACACTTTTCCTTTTCAAAAGGAAAAATATTGGACTCACGCAAAGAGAATCGAAGGGTCATTACTTTGAAAAGGTGTGTCGGACCCGGAGGTCGACCCACACACATACACACCTCTCCCCAACGAGTGACCTGGAGTCGTCCCTATAAGGGTAGTGGGGTATGTGGGGTTTTGTGTGTACGTTCGAGTTTGTCCCACACTACTGGTTTTCCAGAACGAGTGTCCAGAACCGGTGGTTTCGATGATCCACCGTACACGGGTTTAGGAATGTATTCGAGACGTAACGAACATCCTACACCGGTAGTCCTTTAGTAATCCGTCCAGTATATTTCCAAAGGTACTTCCCCCTCCAATTCGGACGATCCTTAGCGACGGTCCTCGGGGCTCCGTCATCTCTGTCTCCACAATGTCTGGACTTAAACTCAAGGGAATGAGAGGAGGGGAGACTTGTCTGGGTACTCCACCTTCCACGATGACCCCGAGCACAGGAAGGAGGAGGAGACAGAGATACCAGAAGGAAGATACGAAAACTCGGAATTTCAGTAGGGTACCTAAGAAAAAACGTTTAACTTTTTCGTATCGAACGGAACATTATCCTATAAAACAATTTCCCGAGGGAAGAGAGAGACACGAAAATTATAAGAATAAGAAAGAAAGAAAAAATATAGGAAACCGGTGTGGTACACCACATACCCTTGAATCAAGGGACTGGTCCAGAACTTGAACATGGGGAATGTGACCGTTGTCTCTCAGAATTGGTTACCTGGTGGTCCCTTCAGGACTAAGACTAATGAATTTTTTTTTTTTTCGAAAAGATGAAGAATTTTTTATACATTTATATTATCTCCAAACCATTCCTGGTCGAGGGTTATACAACCTTTCTGATGGTGAACTGAGAAGGAAGTACGATCGATCGTAAAATTTATAAAAGGTAAGTATTTAGTTGACGTAAAGTGATACTTAAGACCCCAAAACAAACAAAAAGACGACCCGTCGACAAAAAAAAAAGGGGAGAAAGTAGAGTACTAGAGTAGGAAAATAAAAGAAGAGAGTCAATGTAATTACACATAAAGTGACGAAACTTACAGTATGACAATTACCTTATTAAAATATGACAATATTTCTAGTATCACTCATCAGACAATTAGAATGTAAAAATTCTCACCCTTGTAAATTTCTTATTTTTGTTCCGCAACACATAAACAACAAGAATTGTCTTTATAAACTGAGGTTGTCAGGAACTATGGTAGTCAGAAACTCAGGATAAAATAGACCTTTTACTCGGACAAACATCATATATGAAGTAGTTCTAGGATTTCAAACATTATAATTGAATACCATAGTTTCACCTATAATCTGTCCGGAGCTACCAACATATCATTCAGAGTAAAACAAATTAGATAAAGTTGATTGGTAGAAGGCGTTATTCGGGTGTTCTTGAGTTTGTGGATTGGAAGACAAAAGATTATCTCGAAAGATGTGAGCGACGTATGTACGATTCAACGAAGTCAGCACAGACTGAGAAACACTGGGATACCTTACATCGGACAGTCCGAGGAGACAGGTAAGCTAAGAGGTCCGTTCTTATGGCCTCACCTAACGGTAAAGGAGGACGTCCCCTAGAAGGGTTGGGTCCCTAGCTTGGACGTAGAGAAACCAGAGGACTTGACCGTCCCCCCAAGAAATGGTGATCACGGTGGACCCTTCGGGTCCGAATATGTCAACGACACACAGTTAATATAGAGTTATGTTGACCTTCTTTTTTGAATAGATTTATTTTCCTTCACTGTTCTTCCTTTTTTTCCTCTTGTTTTCGAGGTGTTCCGGTCCTCTCGAAAACAAATACTTTAGTTTCGTGTGGCCTAGGTACTAGCTTCGTAGTGGAGGGCACACTTGACTTTGGCGTCGAAGGGAGGTTTTCCGCGTAGGTTTCATCCACTGCAGGTTTCACCGACCCTCAACACAGTGGTAGAACGGAGAATCTAAAGAAGGATCTCCGAGTAGACAAGGGTAAAAATTTCTGTGCCCTGAAAAGGTTTCTTCGGTTTGAAGTAAGGGGGTATCTCCGATAGCTTTCTTAAACTGTAGTAAAACTCTAAAACCTAACGGATGGATGGATGTCCCCTACTTGTTCAACGGAAACTCCGTTCAGAGGAGTGTCACACGACCCAATAGTCAGCGTTCCGAACAGGGGTCGTAGGTCGTCGGAAGGTCGGGGTTCCAGAGAAGACAGGTGACTTGTTTGGTTCACTCAGTCTACTTCTAGAAGGTCGACCCCGACCTGGGAGGGAGGGGTCTTTCTAGGCCCGTCCTACAGTCCCGGTAAGGTTGGGTCCGTACTGAGTCAAGAAGGTACCGGAGGGAAGGGCAAAGCGAACCTATCCGACCATCCAACCAGAAGAAACACCTTTATACGTGGAGAAGGACGAGGTTAAAATTCTCCCTTTTAGGGAAAATTCTCCTTATAAATCTTCTAAGACAGTACCTTAAGAACGGTAATGGGGTTGATAGAGAGGAAGAGGGGTCAAACCACAGACCTACAAAGAGAGAATGGGGTTAAAAGAAAAGTAAAAAACTCCGGTGCGAACACCCTAGCTTGGGTCCGGGAGTCGTCACCGTCGCACCTCAGCATTCGCGACCCAGTGGTTCCTTAAGGGGGGTTAAAAGACTTAAACCCCAATACTTAGATTTTAATCTCAGGTCTTGGGTAGTCACAATAGTTGTCTTGAAACGTTAATAAAGAAAGTTTGTTTATAAAAAGGACAAGTTTATGAAAAAAAAAGTAGTGTTTTAATTCATAGTTGCTCACAAAGACAAAGTTACATTCCAGAAATTTTGTACTTTCCTGTCGAGTGAAAATTGGAATGACAACCACACTATATTTATCGAAAAAAAAGAAAGACTACTAAAATTTTCGAATGTGTTTCGACGTTTTACGACTTCCTCCGTGGAACGAAGTCTCTTTCTCTTGTCTGACTGGGCGTATTGTTTTTATGAGGCGTCCTTCATCGGGTACCTCAGGGACAACTAAAAGAGAATACTGACATTGTTAACAAAAAGGAATTTTTCTTCTATTTTTTTTCTTTTCCTATTGGATGGATGTTGTAATTACAGTAAAAGTCTCAAGATCCTATTTAGGCCTTGTCTCAGTAAAAATTTCTTTTCCTTTATCCAAGGTAAGACCGTCACCTAGGGGAGGTGACTAAACGCATAAAGAACGGTACTATTCGACATCTTCGACGGAACTCAAGTAAGCCGTCTACCTTTTGTCGTTCTTTTCTCGATTCGTAAGTATTCCTGGTGGTAGACTCCAAACTAAAGGGTATCTCTGTTCTCTCAGGTTGTGTGTAGGGTGTCTCGTACGGGTAGTTTGAGAGGGGAAGGTCTACGCACTCTTGTGTACGCACCTTATTGTTGGGGGAGGGGGGACGGTGTGTGTGTTGTTGACACAGGACCCCTCGGGGACCCGTGTGTGTCAATGTTGAGTCGTACGATGGTTCGGAAGTTCGACGATGTCGGGGGTCGGTTCTTTGACGGTTTTTCTACGAGTTCGTCGTCAAGTTTGTCAGGACTGGAGACCATGGGTACTGGTGAGGGGCACTCGGGACCCTTGAGTCTCCTCTGGGACACTACTACTCCGACGACTTTTTCGGGGTCCGTCAGTCAGTAAGTCGAGAGACGGGTATGAATAGGAGTGAGAAGAAAAAGAGACTTCTGGTATTTGGAGAAACCCCTCCCAAGACTATTCGGTACGATGGTCTTCATTAGTATCGTTACTCGTTTTAATACTACCCCTGTGACAAGATCGTTCTGTTATGAAAAATTTTAATAGATTACAGGAGAACCGAAAGACCGAAAAATTTTTTTACAAAAGGTAGGAAAACAATATTCGCCTGATGACACGAATTCGGTTCGTCCGGTGTCTTTCGGGACTGAAATTTCGGTAAACCGCTATTGTGTAGACTTGTCGGGTCCCACCTGGGTGACAATAGGTGTCTATTAATTGACTTTGAACCCCACTGAACG
This sequence comes from Capra ibex, assembly GCA_006410555.1. Lineage (NCBI taxonomy): Eukaryota > Metazoa > Chordata > Mammalia > Artiodactyla > Bovidae > Capra > Capra ibex. The sequence continues at coordinate 36,112,035 of SJYO01013871.1, forward strand.
GTGACCCTCAAAGGTGTCCGTCTCAGTAAGAGTACCAGGGCGAACGAAACCATCGACACAGAAGACACAAAAGATTCGGTCCCCGCCAAACCTAGAAGAGAGTTATTTTAAGGCACAAAAGCCAGTCTCCCTGGAACTTAGGGACGAACCGGAGTGTTTCTGGACGGTGTACGCTCCACAGGAGAGAGCAAAGATATCCAGACAAGAAACTAAGGAGAGAACTCAGACTTGCCGGCATCGGACATGACAAAGGACCAGGGAAGGAATAAACTCTATCGTTACGTGAAAGACGGTACTTACAGTCTTAATCAGGGAAAAATTACACGAAAAGTTTTACACTACCGTGATTTAGGTGAATTCCTCGTCTCAGGGGGAGAGACCTACCCGGTCGGGATACCCCTGTAAAGGCTCAGAGAGAAGGTAGAGGGTTGGACGTTTGAGGTCGGGTGGGTCAGGAAAACGAACTCAGTTCGTCCACCAGAGTGGTGATCTCGGGGGGGAGGAGCGTGAAAGACCGAGGGTGGTGGTACGTAACGGGTAAGTGCTTCGGTGTAGAGAGGAATATAAACTTTTAAGTGGAATTTCGGGTGGTGGAGAAGGTTCCTCGGAGGGGACTATTTTACCCCTACTTCTCGGGAGGTTTCGTACTGACTGTTTGAGGGTTATTTGCTCTTGTGTGCGTGTGTGTGTGTGTGTGTGTGTGCGGGGTGTTGTTTGTCTCTGTGAGTGTTTCTCTCTCGTACTGTATAAGGGATGAATGTTCTACATACGAGGAGAATCCCGTTCCACCAGTTAAAATATGGTTATGGGTTACTCAGTAAAGTTTTTTACTCCACAAAAATTGTAAGGACCCCCAATGAGCCACTTTGTGCCGACACGCCAGAGAGGCGGTGGTTGGGAGGAGAACGAAATTTAGAGAGAAGGAAAAGAAGATTCGCAGAATTTACGTCTCAAGGTTCCTTGGTGGACCACACTCACTGTACCTACTGTGAGTTCCTTCGACCAAGGACGTTATGGAGGACCCACCGTGGAACACTGAACTCTGCTCGGTAGTCCTTCAAAAAAAAAAAAAAAAAAGGGTAGTCCTTCAAAATTGCTGAGGCACGGACGTATAAAGGACCCGTTCGTCCAGACGATATAACCCTACTCCTTAGTTTAGGGAGATCTTTTCCAGGACGACTTTCTACCTCACTCACCCCCTCGCCCGTCCCAAGGACTGTTCTGAGTTCCAGGTCGGAGTCTATTTCTACGGCATCTCCTATTCCTACGAGAGATTCCTCGTCACCACGACTCCAGCAGGGTAGTCCCCGTTTTGGTGTGGACGAACGAGAGTAGTTACGACAGAGTCCCCAGTCACAACTCCGGTGAATAACCCCTCGACTCCCTGCACACCGTATTCTCTTGGTCCTGTTCCTCTTTGTGTCTACCTTTCCGTCATCGACCGCTAATCTTGTACCGAAGTCTGTGGTGCCGGTGTCTTCGCCAGATCGATGTTTCGGTGCGCCACGTTAGAACTTCGTTTTGCAATAACTAAAACACCAACATTTTTGCATGGAAGTTGACGTCTTGAGTCAAAATACTGTGGAACTTATTTTTGTTTTTCAGCGTCAATATCTTACCTGGGTGTAATGAAACGGTCCGAAGCGTGTAATGTGCGTACGAAGTTTAGACCTCAAAACAACAACAACAACAACCGAAAAACTCTTAAATTCATTTGTTTGTAGTCGCAGTTTTTGCTTCATTAAAAGTCAGTAACTAATTCGAAGTACTCACAGAAGTAGAGGGTGATCATAGTGAACGCTCGTAAAAAGTGATTTATTTTCTAGCCGGTACAAAAACCTACTTTGTTTCCGGTTCAGAGATCAGACTGTCCGATAAAGACATCTATTCAGTATGACCTACTTCCTGACTATTTTGAATTGAGTCTCCTGTAGTTCCGGATCATAAAGGATGGATTCGACGCGTGTCTCTAGTGGACTATCCACAACCCTGTCCAAAGACGACTTTATACATTGTTCACGAATCTTTGATACCACACTAGTCCGTTGAAGGAAGAGACCCCACCAACCTGGTCTCCGGTAAAGACCAGAGGACACAAATCACGAGGGTAAGGGACGTCTAGTCACCTCCCCGACTCGAACAGTTTAACAAGTACTTCGTTTGTCTGTGATAGGAACTGACCTATAGGTACACTGAAAAACCACTTGACTTTCCAGTTTTATGATTTGATTTTATTTAATCTGGACCAGGTTATTAAACTAAAACTTTCAAGTAAAAGAAGGAACATTCAGCATTCATATTTGTTATAAAGGGTTTGAGACACACTATCGGTACTATGGAATCCGACTTTTTTTTTTTTTTTTTTTTTCAGACGTCAAAGTGACACACCTTTCAGACCAAAAGAAAGTTTACCCTCCTCAGAGTTTACTTTTCACCTTTGTTTGGCGAAAAGTTATGACCATTTGGTTTGACCAATAGTCGTACTGGTGGGTGACTAAAAATTGTCTAAGATAAGTGTTTCTCTGTTTGAACGAGAGAAAATATTGAAAGACCTTTTTTTTTTTTGAAATTCAATGGTCAACTTAAAGTAGAAAGACCACCTTGGTCAGTATAGACCAGTTACAAATTGTTCCCCTTTTTATACGGACATAATACATACATATAATACCCAAAATGGTTATATACACTACACATCATGTGTTAGATGTAAATTATTATTTTATGTGTCAGAATAAATAACGTCGAAGGTACGTCGGTTGTCTAAGAGTGTCTTCTGAAAACGACTAAACCTGGTTTGGCACCCTAAGTGTCGGTCGTTTAGTTAGTACTAAACTGTTTTTATTACGAGACTTAACGTAGGGTTAAACAAGAAAAGGGTCATTTAAGTAATAGTAATATAGAAAATACACTAGAGAACTTGATAATTTGACAAGTTCAAAATATCTTTAATAAAACTAATTCAATTTTGAGAAAGCTACAGTCGTGATACTTTTGTGAGGGTGACACCGGATAAAGTTCGAAGGTCGAAACTACAGTGACCTGTACCGAAACCCTTCTCTACTTACTATCGTTTTGGTAGTACATCATTTATAAAGTGGCGTGTTCCTATCGTCTACATTTCTTGGGGTTTTCGTACCTATCATTTTACATCAGTTTGTTAGTCCTTCATTTCTAAAATTCCATAAATAGTGGAAACAAAATTATATTAATATTAACGTACAAACATTAGTACCCACACACATTATTACCCAAATGGTTTAAGGGGTTTTACATTGTCAACCGAGAACGTTGGACCATACTTGGTCCAGACTGTGTAGTACTGGCATTGACTACAAAGAAAAAGGAGTACGGACCTCTTCTCTTAGAACTGGAAGTCTTATGAAACTCAATAAGTGTTTTCCTCAATATTAAATTGACTTGTTCGGTTTATACTTATTTGACTCGTAAATGGTACTAAAACGGGTATTAAAGTGTTGGAGAATTTGGACAGTATACGTTTTTCTATGAGATATATCTAGTGGAACCTTTATTGTCAGTAACTCGTGGTTTATCCTCGTGTGCGATTTACCTGAACCAGTAGAAAACCAGTCCGTTGGTAAGGTTCTCCATACTCAGTGACCGTATCATTCGTTACTAAGACAGAAAAAACTTGGCATCTTCGAAATACGTCCTTTGGTAATCTCATAACAAAGAAAAAAAAAGTGGGCACAAATAAAAACACGTATTGGTATCCACAGTCGTTGACAGTGAGTTCACTTTCCTGTAGTCACACTGGATTAGTCACACACCTTTGTCTGAACTACGTTTCTTTCGTTCCTTCAGATTTCTTAAAGAATACCCTCTACACCCACTACCACCTACTCTCGAGTCCTTACATAAATATCTCACTCCCCCTTTTCTAGATAATTTTTTGTTTTCAGACTGAAATCTTGAGATTAATATTTGTATTAAAATTTATCTGTGTACTCAATAAACAAGGAGGTACACTTAAAGGGAATACAAAAAATTTGGAGTTCAGGTCGAAAGGGGATATCGTTCTATCCGAAAGTATAACGTTCCATCATTGATGCAATATCACTTTTAGATCTTAACCGATTTAGACCAATCCCATGATTATAACTGTAATATGTTTTTGAATATCTTACTTTTCTATAAAGGAAATAGAATTTTATCTTTATAAAAATTTTTGTACCTATAAATTCTTTACTAACTACCACGACTTTTCGATGTGCATCGTGACGACTGAAGATCCTGTGTGTTGTCTGTAATAGACCACTGACCGACTACGACTGTAAGGGACCTTAATTCCCATTCGGTATTGTGTATGTATTTATATATATGTGTGTACTTGCGAGGGCAGGAGGCGGTGTAAATTAAGAAGTATCAGAAGGCTTTACAAAAAAGGTGGACTACTGAGTGGAGTTAACTAGATTTCATTAAGAATCCTCTTTTCACAGTCCAATTTTATTAAGTACGATTTCACACTTACTGACCCCGAGTGATTTTGGGAGGTTACTGTAGAGTAACAAAAACTTTATGATCAACTTAAAAATCGGGACCGGTAACTCCGGATACCCTACATAAGGACGAATAAAAGAATGATGAAAATGAAGTAAAGTCCACTGAAGGAGGGAGTGAGTTTACAAAATTGGTGAAGTAAAAAGAGAGACACGAAACGTCTCTATTAAGGAAAACCGGGGGACGAGATGGGAGGGCCGTGGACGACGAGGGAGGGAGGGTTTGGTGACCTAGAGGGGTGTCGATTGAGAAAGAGAAGTAAGTTGACAATGAAGTTTACAGTGAAAGAGCTTCAGGGAGGAACTAATGACATGAATCTCGTCTGGGTCATTCTTGAGTGACCGGACAAAGAGAGAGAGAAAAAGTCTCTGTAGTGAAACGACTGTTTCCAGACAGATCAGTTTCGATACAAAAAAGGTCATCAGTACATACCTACACTTTCAACCTGGTATTTTTTCCGACTCGTGGTTTCTTAACTACGAAAGCTTGATACCACGACCTCTTCTGAGAATTCTCTACGAACCTGTCGTTCCTCTAGTTTGGTCAGTTAGGATTTCCTTTAGTTGGGACTTATAAGTAACCTTTCTGACAACGACTTCGACTTCGAGGTTATGTATCGGTGGACTACACTTCTCGGCTGAGTAATCTTTTCTGGGACTACGACCCTTTCTAACTTCCGTCCTCCTCTTCCCCTGTTGTCTCCTACTCTACCAACCTACCTCAGTGACTGAGTTACCTGTTCTTAAACTTGTTCGAGACCCTGTATCACCTTCTGTCCCTTCAGACCGTACAATGTCAGGTACCCCAACGTTTCTCGACCTGTGTTAAATCCCTGAGTTGTTGTTGTTTTAATGATGATTTTACTAGAAAAACCAAATAATAAACCAAGAAACAAGACCCCACAGAAGGAGTAATGTTGTGGTCGTCTTTCTCTCGTCCTTAGACCAGAAAGAACGAACGACGACATTGAGGCAATTGATCTTGTCACGGACCGTATGTCATTAATGAATTTTATAAATAGTTTACTTTTTCGCTAGCAAGGGTTCACAAAGGTCCACAGTCTTTTCTTTTAAACTAGACAGGATCGTTCATATTAAGTTATCACCTATAGTGACTCGTCTTATGATCTAAAATAATAAAACTGGTTACTGATAAAGATAAGTCTCTGACCAGAAGTACCTCCAATCACTTGTGACTACACACCTCACTTCTATGTATTCAATGTCGTCTCTAAATCCGAAGTCCTAATATTACAATCTTTCAGGGTTTCTTCATTCAAATAGTCGCAATCCTGATCCCAACCTTTTTTCTAACACGAGATGCATCTGAAGTTCCTTATAATCGAATAACTAAAATATAGGTTTACAGAGATCTTGGACATCAAAGAACGGAAATGACAGTAACACGAGTCAGCGAGTCAGCACAAGCTGAGAAACGCTGGGGTACCTGACATCGGGGGGGTCCGAGGAGACAGGTACCCTAAAGGGTCCGCTCTTATGGCCTCGCCCATTGGAAAGGGAAGAGGTCCCCTAGAAGGGTTGGGTCCCCGACTTGGGTCCAGAGCGTGGAACGTCCACCTAAAAAATGGTATACTCGGTGGTCCCTTCAGGTTGGGACCCGGTTTAACAGTGTCATTACAAGTGTATTTAGACATACTATTCCATATATATCTCTTTCTCCTTGATTCTTTCTTGGTAAGTCAAAAATTATTAGAGGAAGGTTACATGAGAATATGACGTCGACCTTGTTAGAAAAGTTTTCCGTTCAGGTTAATACACTATAGGGAATGGAGACTTTTCAGAAGTCACCGCGAAGTAATAAAAATTCTACTTTCGGAAATAAGCTTTCGGAAGTGTACTAAACGTTTCGGGACGTACTACAGTGGGTCTCACCTTATTTTTACCAGTGTTTAGGAAGCATGTGGAGGGTATCTCTCTACCCCCAATACGGGGGAAAAGAACTTACTCCCGTCGAGACTCTGACGAAACTGCTAATTTCATGTCACAGTCACTACGGGCGGAGTACAAACACGGGTCCGAAATACTTTGTCCGTCGGAGAAAAAAAGACAGAGAACCTCGGGAGGGAGACCTTTGGGACTGTATGGTCCAACCTTCGGGAACCTGACGGGACTACCTTTCTGGTCCACCTCTGTAAGACCGTTTGTTGTAGGTCGCTCCCTTCTTCGATCTTCCGGAACTCTTCTGACGACCACTGTCGAGCCTCCTGTCCCCCTTTTCCCGGTGACAGGGAGGGTCTAACCCTCTGACGTCCTTCGTGTGAGAAGACTACAACTCTGTCTTGCGAGCCGTTGTGACAGGGGACGTCATTGCACCTTTGATGTTTATAAGGACTACTTAAATATCTAAAATCATTCTAAAGGGCCATCTTACGAATTTTACGGTAACCAAGAAATTTTGCACAGTATACTATTTTATATCTATTTCTACTCCAAAAAAAAATTCCTGGACAAGTCAAAAGTTCACTTCAAATCTTTTTTTATCTCGATCATGAACAACCAAATTTTTTCTACTTTCCTAAAGTGTAAGGATTAGAAAAGTTTCCGTCTTCAGAGAGTTGGATCTTTAACTAACTATAACCTCTTGTAGAGTTCCCCCACCGGTCTTCTTGGAAAAAATATTGAAGTCCTTCTGAATTCATATACGGAGTGTTTCGAAGATTTTCTCTGTGTTTACGAAAACTCCTAGGAGTCCCACCCCAGGGGTGTCGTGGGGCTGACTCGGGTCCGGTTTCGTCCCTGACAGAACTCCTCTTAACTCCTACATACAAAACAGATTGTCTCACTTCAGATTATTCTAAGTATCCTTCCTTCAGATTATTCTAAATATTGAATCTTCCACTTTGGTTCGTAAAAGTCCCACCACCGGTCTTGACGACTCTCAGACCCTCGTCCTGACCCGGGGGGTTCAATTCCTTGTTCGTCATACACCTAAAGTCTTGACGACCTACGGTCACTACCGAGACACGGAGAACAAGGGGGTGACAAACTTACTTGTACGAGTTACGTAACTAGAGTGGGGACACAATAAATAGAGTGGAGACACAATAGTCATATACGACCCACATACACACACACACACACACACACACACACACACCACCCCGATACTATATGTATTGTAAAGTCAAGTGTTCAGAAATATAACTCTCTTTGACATAGTCTCTTGATGTAGTTTCCACGGAATAGTCGTGAACTGGGAATGAATAAAATAATAAAAAATTTTTGATTAAATACATAAATAAATGACGGACGTGGGGTTCCGCACACCCTAGAATCAAGGTACTGGTCCTTAACTTGAGCTCTGAGGTCGTAACTTTCGTGTCTTAAAATTAGTGACCTGGTGATCCCTTCAGGGAACTAGTAATAAATCTACCAGTCTTAGACCTGGAGTTTGAACTTGAAGTACGGGATTCCTCTACTGTAAAGACCTGCCGAAATCCTTATTCCTTAAAACGTATGCCCCTTACATTTCTCAAACACAAACTACCACTTGGTACCGACTGATTTCTACTGGTGTTTAATAAACTTTCCCAAGTACAACTCTTGTGAACAAATGGAACTGGGTCCACCCAGGACACTGACAAGACTGGTTATATTATGGAAACTTTACTACGACAGACCGGTCTGGAATTATGAAGGACAGAGGACCCGTGAGAGAGACCCTCGGGACTCGACGGTGCAGTCTACGGAACTTCGACGTCATAACGTCCCCGGTGAATACCCACGAGTTGTCGGAGTCGACTCGTGTGAGAAGGTCTGTGACTTTGGTTCCGTCGTCGGAATCAGCAAGTAAACACAGACTGAGACACTGAGGTACTTGACATCGGTAGGTCCGAGGAGATAGGGACCCTACGAGGTCCCTTCTCAGGACCTCACCTTACGGTAGGGGAAAAGGTCTCCTAGAAGGACTGGGTCCCTAGCTTGGGTACAGAGGACGTAACGTCCGTCTAAGAAATGGTGGACTCGATGTTCCTTCTAGGACTTTGGTTCCATGGTCAACTTATTAAGGTAGGACCTAGAGGATCTGTCGGGTTGGAGGTCAACTTACACTTTGTCTTCTTAGTGGGTCCACTTGGGGTACATTCAAGTACAGGGTATTCTAACTTCCTATTTTTATTTCCCCAACAAATAGTCGAGGAAACGATGTGAAACGTCAGTATCGTTGTCCATTGACTTGAACTCGAAGTTAAGAGACTGGAATGGACCGTAGAGTCGGGGATTATTAGACATGAGACTAGTATGGTGGGAAGGTCAAGAAAATTATAATTGTACACGTAAGGGAGTGAAAAGAACTAGAAGGTCGAGAATCGAATACTGCTAAAAGAGTCCCTCCAAGTGGGACTGGGAAATTTTAATCAAGGAAACAATGTCGTCTAAGAGGACGTTCTTGACACAAGGAAAACCTCGTCAATAGAGACACTAATAAAGTACTTACGGTCGGAGGTGAAGATCTGACACACGTTCGGAGAAACTAGTAGTGACTAAAAGTCTCAGGTCATCACACAGATGTGTATTCGTGACTTATTTATAAATTCGTCTACTTGAATCTTAATAAACTACGTCGTCTATTCCTGAGTGAGAAGTGGTCGCGGAAATTATTGACACAGTGATAAGAAGGACTTTCTACTACGACACTTTCACGACGTGAGTTATACGGTCGTTTAAACCTTTTGAGTCGTCACCGGTGTCCTGACCTTTTCCAGTCAAAAGTAAGGTCAAGGTTTCTTTCCGTTACGGTTTCTTACGAGTTTGATGACGTGTTATCATGAGTAGAGTGTGCGATCATTAGGAATTTTAAGAGGTTCGGTCCGAAAGTCGTTATACACTTGACACTTTAAGGTCTACAAGTTCGACCAAAAGCTTTTCCGTCTCCTTGGTCTCTAGTTTAACGGTTATAGGCGACCTAGTAGCTTTTTCGTTCTTCTCAAGGTCTTTTTGTAGATAAAGACGAAATAACTGATACGGTTTCGGAAACTGACACACCTAGTGTTCTTTGACACCTTTTAAGACTTTCTCTACCCTTATGGTCTGGTGGACTGGACAGAGAAATCTTTGGACATACGTCCAGTCCTTCGTTGTCAATCTTGACCTGTATCTTGTTGTCTGACCGAGGTTTAGCCTTTTCCTCATGCAGTTCCGACATAGAACAGTGGGACGAATAAATTGCATATACGTCTCATGTAGTACTCTTTGCGACCCGACCTACTTCGTGTTCGACCTTAGTTCTAACGGTCCTCTTTACAGTCATTGAAGTCTATGTGTCTACTGTGGTGGGAATGCCGTCTTTCACTTCTTCTTGATTTCTCGGAGAACTACTTTCACTTTCTCCTCTCACTTTTTCAACCGAATTTCGAGTTGTAAGTCTTTTGCTTCTAGTACCGTAGGCCAAGGTAGTGGAGTACNTACGACACTTTCACGACGTGAGTTATACGGTCGTTTAAACCTTTTGAGTCGTCACCGGTGTCCTGACCTTTTCCAGTCAAAAGTAAGGTCAAGGTTTCTTTCCGTTACGGTTTCTTACGAGTTTGATGACGTGTTATCATGAGTAGAGTGTGCGATCATTAGGAATTTTAAGAGGTTCGGTCCGAAAGTCGTTATACACTTGACACTTTAAGGTCTACAAGTTCGACCAAAAGCTTTTCCGTCTCCTTGGTCTCTAGTTTAACGGTTATAGGCGACCTAGTAGCTTTTTCGTTCTTCTCAAGGTCTTTTTGTAGATAAAGACGAAATAACTGATACGGTTTCGGAAACTGACACACCTAGTGTTCTTTGACACCTTTTAAGACTTTCTCTACCCTTATGGTCTGGTGGACTGGAGAAATCTTTGGACATACGTCCAGTCCTTCGTTGTCAATCTTGACCTGTATCTTGTTGTCTGACCGAGGTTTAGCCTTTTCCTCATGCAGTTCCGACATAGAACAGTGGGACGAATAAATTGCATATACGTCTCATGTAGTAGTCTTTGCGACCCGACCTACTTCGTGTTCGACCTTAGTTCTAACGGTCCTCTTTACAGTCATTGAAGTCTATATGTCTACTGTGGTGGGAATGCCGTCTTTCACTTCTTCTTGATTTCTCGGAGAACTACTTTCACTTTCTCCTCTCACTTTTTCAACCGAATTTCGAGTTGTAAGTCTTTTGCTTCTAGTACCGTAGGCCAAGGTAGTGGAGTACTGTTTATCTACCCCTTTGTCACCTTTGTCACCGACTGAAATAAAAAGACCCGAGGTTTTAGTGACGTCTACCACTAACGTCGGTACTTTAATTTTCTACGAATGAGGAACCTTCCTTTCAATACTGGTTGGATCTGTCGTATGATTTTTCGTCTGTGTAATGAAACAGTTGTGTCCAGGTAGATCAGTTCCGACACCAAAAAGGTCATCAGTACATACCTACACTCTCAACCTGATATTTCTTTCGACTCGCGACTTCTTAACTACGAAAACTTGACACCACAACCTCTTCTGAGAACTCTCAGGGAACCTGACGTTCCTCTACGTTGGTCAGGGAGGATTTCCTCTAGTCAGGACCCACAAGAAACCTTCCTGACTACAACTTCGCCTTTGAGGGTATGAAACCGGTGGACTACGTTTCTCGACTGAGTGAACTTTTCTGGGGCTACGAGCCTTTCTAACTCCCGTCCTCCTCTTCCCCTGCTGTCTCCTACTCTACCGACCTACCGTAGTGACTGAGTTACCTGCACTCAGACTCACTTGAGGCCCTCAACCACTACCTGTCCCTCCGGACCGTACGACGTCAAGTACCCTAGTGTTTCTCAGTCTGTGTTGACTCGCTGACTTGACTTGACTAAGAAAGAGTATGTAACACCTGAAAACCTAAGTTTCGGTAACATTGACCCCTTTTGATTCAGTGAAATCAACACAGGTTGGGAAGAACTGGGATACCTGATATCGGGCAGACCGAGAAGACAGGTATCCGTAAGAGGTCGTTCTTATGACCTCACCCAACGGTACGGAAGGAGGTCCCCTAGAAGGGTTGGGTCCTAGATTGGGTGTAGAGAATACAGAGGACGCGACCGTCCGCCCAAGAAATGATGATCACGGTGGACCCTTCGGGTCACACTGAATTGTAGACAGACACTGTCGTCGAGTCGTGTTTATTTCAACAACTTCAAGGAAAACCAGTAGAGACACGTTTCTTTTCCTTCAACTTCTAACCAAGACCCGCACACACCCGTATCCTCTCGTCTCCTTTTCTTTTGTCTGTTAGTCACAAGAGTGTAAATACAGAACCGACCTTTAACCCCTCGAGAGGACTCTTAGCTTTCCTACCATTGAGTCGAAAGATTTACTAAAGATTTAAATTCAAAACTTTATTAAAGAATGACTTAACACTCGAGAAGAGACGAAATGGGGAAGTAGGTTTTGACACCGGCCTTTTTATTACCCTCCCGACTACAGACCCACTTTCTAAGATATAGAAGATAATGGAGAGAACGTTCTGATAAAAGACTTATAGATCAAACGTCAGATGACAAAAAAAGGAAAAATTTTACATAAAGGGATGAATAACTCAGAACACGTACACCCTTTATCTACCTAGGTAACCTTTGACAGAAAGAATTTTTAGAAGACGACAAAGGAATTCAGGAAACAGTAAAAACGACATACACTTTATTCCAGGAATATTTACAGGAATTTTGCAGATAAAGTATTAAAATCTTCCGAAAAGGAAACGGAACATGTCAAGAGAATTGTCGTCAGGAGTTTATCCGACCACATGTTATTTGAAAAAATCAAAATAAAAACTAACAAATTACAATCGACTTGACGTGTCGAACACCCTGGAAACAAGGACCTGATCCCTAGTTTGGCCTAGGTGTCGTCACTTTCGGGTTCAGAATTGGTGACGTAACGGTCCCTTAAGGGAAGTCAAAGAGAGAAATAAAGTATAACCTCAAGGGGTTACCAAGGCGACCATTTCTCAGGTGGACGTTACGTCCTCTACATCCAAGGTAAGGACTCACCCCTTCTAGGAGACCTCCTCCTTTCCCTTTAGGTGAGATCATAAGAACGGACTTTTTCGGGAACCTGTCTCCTTGGACCGCCCGATATCAAGTTTCCCAGAGTTTCTCAACCTGTCCTGACTCATGAGGTTTTCTATCGGTTAATTGTTACGACAGTATCAAAGTCCACCTGTCGTTTACCTGAACCGGTATGTATATGTACGTAGTAAGAGAGGGTTTGAGGGGAGGATAGGTCCGACGGTGTATTGTAACTCGTCTCAAGGGATACGACGTATGGATGATATATATATAAAAATTGTTCTCAAATCATCCTGAGGCTATTTGACGGTTGTAGGCAACCTAGTAGTTTTTTCGATCGCTTAAGGTCTTTTTGTAGATGAAGACAAAATGACTGATACGGTTTCGGAAACTGACACACCTAGTGGTGTTTGACCTTTTAAGAATTTCTCTACCCAGTCTGGTGGACTGGACAGAGGACTCTTTAGACATACGTCCAGTCCTTCGTTGTCAATCTTGACCTGTACCTTGTTGTCTGACCAAGGTTTAGACCTTTCCTCATACAGTTTCGACATATGACAATGGGACGAATAAATTGAATATACGTCTCATGTAGTACTCTTTACGACCCGACCTTCTTCGTGTCCGACCTTAGTTCTAACGGTCCTCTTTATAGTTATTGGAGTCTATAGGTCTACTATGATGTGAATCCCGTCTTTCACTTCTCCTTAATTTTTCGGAGAACTACTTACACTTTCTCCTCTCACTTTTTCAACCGAATTTCGAGTTGTGTCTTTTGATTCTAGTACCGTAGACCAGGGTAGTAAAGTACCGTTTATCCACCACTTTGTTACCTTTGTCACTGTCTGAAATAAAACCCCCCGAGGTTTTAGTGACGTCTACCACTAACGTCGGTACTTTAATTTTCTGTGAACGAGCAACCTTATTTATACTGGTTGGATCTGTCGTATAATTTTTCGTCTCTGTAATGAAACGGTTGTTTCCAGGCAGATCAGTTCCGATACCGAAAAGGTCATCAGTACATACCTACACTCTCAACCTGATATTCCTTTCGATTCACGGCTTCTTAACTACGAAAACTTGACACAACAACCTCTTCTAAGAACTCTCAGGGAACCTAACGTTCCTCTAGGTTGGTCAGTTAGGTTTTCCTTTAGTCGGGACTTATAAGTAACCTTCTTGACTACGACTTCAACTTTGAAGTCATGAAACCAGTGGACTACACTTCTTGACTGAGTAGCCTTTTCTGGGACTACGACCCTTTCTAACTTTCGGTCTCTTCCCCTGCTGTCTCCTACTCTACCAACCTACCGTAGTGGCTGAGTTACCTGTACTCAAACTCATGCAAGACCCTCAACCACTACCTGTCCCTCGGACCGACGACGTCAGGTACCGCAGAGTTTCTCATCCTGTGCTGACTCGCTGTCTTGACTTTTGACTTAGTCTAAAGGTACATGTGTATGATAAGTATTATATTAAATTTTCTTTTGTGAGGGATTTACCGTCCCGATGATACATCTGTCTGTATAAGGAGTAGTAGACTCGCCCAGGTGTTTGAGACCCTGCAGCGGGTACAGGTGCCAAGACTAAACATAGGGGTAGGGACGCGCGTGTTATGACATGAACAGGGAAAACTTGTACATTGTCTAATTTCTCGACCCGTCCTCCGTCTACGTCTTTGTGGAAACTAGAGAGTAGGAACCCCCAATTCCCTCCCGTCTGTGGACCGCCGACGACTCGGCCTTTGTTTTGTGTCCGCCCTGACCTTAATGGAAGTTCCCTCGGCGTCGAGGCGCCTCCTCCGTCGACCTGCGGGGCGCACCCACGCTCCCCTCCTCCCGGTCACAACCCGACTCCTGCGATCTCGGGGTCGCTCCACTTTAGGCCGATCGGCCCCCGACGAATGTAAGGAATCCGTCTCCTAACCCTTCTAGTCCGTCGACGTAACTCGTTTTTTAACTTCAGTAAGAAAACGTTTATCATAACGTTTTGCAAGTCGACACGCGTTAACGACTTTCCGTTAAAACTACCGTTAAGTCCTTCGAAAGTTTCTTTCCTACAAAAAGTTGAAAAAAAAAGAGAGGAATCGCTTTGAGAGAAATAATCCCTAAAGTGGAAACGTTGTCCTACGACACTTCCCAGAATCGGTTTTGTCCTAGACCTCGTAAAGGACACTAGAAACCACTTTAGCGTAACGGGGGACCGCAAACGCACGACACAATGTCGAAGTGCGACTTTCGGGTCTCTTACGGTTAGTTCAGCAAGTTCCTCCGACGAAAGTCAGAAAGGGCGCCAGGCTCTTGTATCTCACCAAACTGTTCTGTTCCTTACTTTTAAATTTTAAGTCCAAGAATCCTGAAGGGACCACCAGGTCACCGATTCTGAGACACGAGGATGACGTCCTCCGGCCCCAAACCAGGGACCAGTCCTTGATTTGGGGTGTACGACGTTAATTCTGGTCGCGTCGGTTTATTTATCGATTTATTTTTTTATTTTAAGTCTAAGAAAAGAAGACATGGGAGACGTCGTAGAAGACTCTAAACGTTCACCGAGAACTTTCTTTAAATAGTCTACTATTAGGCGGTGAAAAAAAAAACCATGTATTCAAAAGTGCACTCACTGACAAAGTGTGGGTAAAAAAAGTCTTGTTTGAGTTTATAGAGGACATAACATTTTGGAAAGGACCTTAGACGAGGGACAAAACATGTTTGGACTTGAAAGGGTGGAAAGACGGCAGTACAAAGAAAGAGACTATCTTTGAACTTTAGCTCCTAATGTAGACTAAACAAACATAAGTGGCACTGGTCGTTCCACGGACCGTCGGTCATATACAGTTGTTTTTCACACAACAAACAACCAACGTACATTGTTACGACGAGTGTTTTCCTAGTTGATGTGAAGGATTAGTTGTCGTTGACTTATAGTGATACGGGTGTCTCAACCTCCTTCCTCTTGCCAGGAACGTGTCCGTGTCACAGGTTAATACCTCCTCTTACCAATCTTATTGGATTCTAATCTGATAGAGATGGAGATTATTTACCGAAGGGACCACCGGGTCTCCCATTTCGCAGACGGAGGTTACGTCCTTTGGGCCCAAGCTAAGGACCCAGCCCTTCTAGGGGACCTCTTCCTTTACCGTTAGGTGAGGTCATAAGAACGGACCTCTTAGGGTACCTGCCTCTTCGGATCATCCAATGTCAGGTGCCCCAACGTTTCTCAGCCTGTGCTGACTCGCTGAAGTGGAAGTGGAGATTATTAGATGTTTTTTAGTAAGTTTGAAGACAAAGAAGGGGGCTACTTGGAGACGAGCTCTTTCTAGTACTCGTATAAGTAACAGTGGTTAAATTATTGTTCAAAGAACCCCGTCTGTAAAGATCCTCATTCACGTCAAAGACTTACTACAAGAACTTCTACGCCTCCGTACAACTGACTCCGGTAACAGACAGGGACTTGACTCGCTGTTACTTGTCTAGACCCCAGATCCCGTCCAATACCCATAACTCCCCGTCAGATAAATTTCCTTATCCTTGACACTTAGTTCCCACGGAGACGAACTCATACTACATATGTATCTACAGTGGAATCCCGTCTCTTTACTAGTCTAGACTTCTAAGATAATATAATCCTACCCACCTCTCCTACTACGATAATCGTTCTGACGAAAAATCCAATATTATGACAGTATAATTATGATTAGGTATTTTCGAGGAACTTCAGTAAATAATACGAAAATAAATCAATTTTATTTTTTTAAAGTTCCTTCCTCCGGGAACATTGTCTCCGTGTTAAGTACCAACAATTTTCGAACACCAAAAAAAAAAAAATTAATAATGTACGATTACTGAAATGAAAAATAACCAAAACCGGAGTGAGACTTCGAACGTTCTAGGGGACTGGTCCCTATCTTGGGTCGAGGGGGTGGGTCACCTTTGCACCTCAGGAATGGTGACCTGACGGTCCCTTAAGGGTTCTCGACCTTAAAACCTCAGTTTGACTTATCCATGTTTATAACTGACCCAGTGACTGGTCGGTGAACTGGACCCTTTTCGGAGATTTGAAAAGACACAGAGTCAAAGGAGTTACTATCTTTGCTCCGACCACGACCATTTGTAGAGATCACAAATGACGACTCCTCCTGGTACACTTAAAGGGTAATACTCGTCGATTCCCCTCTAATTTTTTTTTTTAAGAATGACAACTTCTTTAGGTAAGATACTCTGTAGTAAGTACGGGATGAGAAACGCCGGGACACCTGAGATCGGGGGGTCCGAGAAGGGAGGTACCATAAGAACGTCTGTTCTTCTGACCTCACCCATCAGAAAGGAAAGAGGTCTCCTAGAAGGACTGGGTCCCTAGTCCGGGTCTAGAGGACGTGACGTCCAGAGAAGAATGGGTAAACTCGGTGGTCCCTTCGGGGACTCTGTAGTAATTTTGGGGGTTTATGTTTCCTTATATGATCCATTGTCTTGACATTATCTCGTGTCGATTCCCGAAGTTCCATCAACGAGACGTGGTGGATGAGACAATGGTCCGTTTGTCCATGGTAATCACCAGAACGAGTCGGTAACCAGTCACGACGTCACCCGGGAAGGGGGTTCACTGGTTGACTGTCACTCAACGGCAATCACCGGGACGAGTCGGTAACCAGTCACGACGTCAACCGGGGTGGGTGTTTGTTCGTTGACAGGTATCTACTGGCAATCACCGGGTGCGTCGGTTTCCAACCACCTCGTCACCAACGGTACACCTCTTAGTCCATTCTCCGTCTAGGAGAGAAAGAGGGACCCCCCCGGTGGTCAAGTGGACCGGAACCCGGTTGCCCACTCGACCCCCGGGTCCCTTGTCCGGGGTCCCCCGACCCAGGACGTCTCGAGGTCTCGGGAGTGGTCCCAGTGGGTGGACACTCGGGTCCGGAACTCCGTCACCACTTGGAGAGAGGGGGTCGGGACGGAGACACTGGATTACCGTCACCGGCGGACATATCCAGTGTCAGACTCCCTGGACGGGGGCGACACGTCCGCCGGACTCCTCGGACTCCCGGACAACCCAGGACCCGAAGACCGAGGGAGTCACTATCGCCGACCCGTCCGAGACCCCTGGGTCGGGACTCCTGTGGTGGTCGACTCGAGACGGAGGAGAGTCGGTCCTGACCCGGAGTCTTCCCATTTCAACACAGACCCCTGACACAGGAAAGAACAGTCTTGTCTCTTATTGTAAACAAACCACCTCCAAATGTCTTTGTAACAATGGACTGGTCCTTTTACTCACAATCAGTGAATCACCACAGCTGAAAAACACTGGGGTACCTGACATCGGACGGTCCAAGGAGACAGGTACCTTAAGAGGTCCGTTCTTATGACCTCACCTCACGGTAAGGGAAGAGGCCCCCTAGAAGGGTTGGGTCCTTAACTTGGGACCACAGGACGTAACGTCCGTCTAAGAAATAGTAGACTCGGTGGTCCCTTCGGGTCATTCTCCCATATATTCGGAGTTTAAGATTATGGAGGAACTCACTATAAAAGGACACTTAAGGGTCTCCGTGAACTTAATTTTAACACAAAAAGGGGGGTCGATTAGACAGAAACCAGTCAAATTAAACGTCCGGAGGTTCTTGTCTCGTATTCTCCCATCTCCCCTTTATAAAGGAGGGGTTGTGTAAGGATATACTGAAACCGGTTTATAACATGACATGATTCGATTTAGAGATGTTCCACGGAGTCTTGATCGAACCGTGGAACGAAGTCTTATAGGAGTCAAATGCCTCGACACCGTTTGAATTCAGGTGGTATTTACTCGTTATCTTACGGGGTACATTATAAACTACACAATCATAAACGTCTCGTAGAAACTTGTTACCGACTGTTTATGTTCAAGATCTATTCACAAACAATAATTATCTATTTTTATAAGTGAAGTAGCATGTTAGGATTAGAACTTCTGTTTCAGTACGTCTGAACAAGATCCCAAGGTTCGGACGATCTATGGATAAAACAGAACGTGACGTAGAAATATTGGAACGTGTATACTACTACACATTTGTCACTTATGACAATTCTTTCGATTTTGAAAATTAACAACCTTATTCTATTAGTAACACTCAAGTAAAATCGATTGGGAAGACAGAAGAGTTCACATTGACTCTTACAGTAAAAATTTGTACACGTTCCGTATAAGTCTGAATATGTTTCCCCTGGTCCCCCTAATGACCTCTCTATTTACCACCATTATTGGTGATTGTTACCACACTTTAATACGTAGGACCCCCTCGGACCTTTACATATAAGAAAAAGTCTTCCTCTACTCTGAATCTTTTAACCCAGAGATTACACTAAAGATTTCCGTCTACTGGTAGTCACTCGTTTTACCCCGAAGACCCCTTAAGGTCACGTAAGGTTCGTTTGGATCGTTGACTATCGAAGGACCTGTCGACAAAGAAGGTAGATAAGGGGGTTAAGAAAAACAATCAACAGTCGATTTAGAAATACACTTACATTGTCGGTGAGACGTCTTTGTTTAAACAGAATCTCCAAAAGTAAAAGTAGACCGTTTACTACATGTTTTTAAGACTGACAGTAAGAGTTTCGGATGTCACTTTTACGTTCCCATCTCAAAGATGTTTACGTTAGTTCGTATTGTAACACAATCCAAATCCTCTATAAAGATTCAGTAAAGATAAAGTTACAAAGGTTTACATATCCTGTTAAGACGAATTTAAATGGTACACACGCACGATTCAGTGAAGTTAGCACAGGCTGAGAATTCAACGAAATTAGCACAAGCTGAGAAACACTGGGATGCCTGACATCGGGTGGTCCGAGAAGATAGGTACCTTAAGAGGTCCGTTCTTATGACCTTACCCAACGGTACGAGAGGAGGTCCCCTATAAGGACTGGGTCCCTAGTTTGGGTGTAACCGTCCACCCAAGAAATGGTGATCGTAGTGGACCCTGTGGGATATAATTGGTATAGGATTTAATTATTAACTGTTGACAGTTCATTCGTACACACACACACGTGCGTACTCGCACAAGAGAGTCAATACAGACTGAGAAAATACTGGGGTACCTGACATCGGGTGGTTCAAGGAGACAGGTACCTTAAAAGGACCGTTCTTATTTCGAATAACCAGATATTTATTGGATTGTAATTACAAAGGTATTGATTCGTGTAACTCTAGTCCAGTCAGACAATCAAAATACAATAATAATAATAAAAATTAGTTCTGATAGATACATACATATATACATACCGACTCAGGGAAGTCATAAGTGGACTTTGATAGTGTTGTAACAATTAACCGATATGGGTTATGTTTTATTTTTCAATTTTTTTTTTCTTATAGATACATATCACTGTTTTCAACTGATCTGAATAGCTCCACTATTAAGATGTTATATTTGTTTGTAACTTAACGATACGATATATAGACTTTGATTGTATTACAATCGACAGTTAGTATGACGGGTTTTTTTTTTTTTTGTTTTGTGGTTACAGACTCTGCCGATTCGACGAACTGAGAACAAACTTTGGTAAAGGAACGGAGGGTAGTGTCTTAAAAGTTTTAGAAAGTCTACCACTTACTGTAAGACCTAATAAACCGGGAATGATGAAGAAAGAAATAGAATCTGGTGCTCGTAGGAGTAGGAGAGAGGGATGATGATTAGAGACAGAAGGTCACTGTGACCGAAAAAGTAATTATCAATTGAAAAAGAAGAGTAAGGACCGGAAACGGGAAACGACAAGGGAGTGGACCCTTAAGTTCCTTCTGAAGGAACTTCTTTCCCGTCACTTAAAAGGGACTGGTGTGTGAAGTGTCAACTAGATCTTAGAATTGTGGAAATAAATACAGAAATATCGTGGAACATTGACTCCATTTGTTAATATATGTATTTGTAATGGTGGGGGAGGGGGCTGGGTTTAGAGTCTAATAGACGAGGAACTTTAACCCCGTCTCGGACTCAGACATTATAACGACACAGGAGTCCTCGTCGGGTCACACACCGTGTGTCATCCACGAGTTATTTACGAACTATTTGTACCTTTCGTTAAGAATTCGGAGTCAAGTCAAGTCAGCGAGTCAGCACAGACTGAGAAACGCTGGGGTACTTAGCGTCGTGCGGTCCGGAGGGGCAGGTAGTGGTTGAGGGTCTCAGGTGACATTAAGTACGAAAGGACGAAGTACCGACACGCACGAACACACGATTCAACGATGTCAGTACAGACTGTGAGGCTGAGGTACCTAACATCGAGTGCTCCGAGGAAACAGGTACCCTAAGTTCTTATGTCCCACCCAACGGTATGGGGGTAGGTCTCCAAGATGGGTTGAACCTAACTTGGGCTCAGAGAATAGGGAACACGTAACCGTTCACCCAAGAAATGGTGATTACCGGGGTGAACTTTTCGGGAATAACCATACACACCCCCCTTACATTAATGTTCCGGCAACATTCATTTTCTCCTTACGTCCTCCCAGTTCCCGGTTCACTACGTCTCACTCCTAAACCGACCGTAACCACGGAGACTTCTACCTCCTTCCTCGGTGGTCGGTTCCTTATACCCACCGAAGATTCCCTACTTTTTCCTTTCTTTACCCACGAAGGTGTCTCTGGGGTCTCCCATGAGTCATAGGGACGGACAGTAGAACTAAAATCGAGTCACTTGGGGTAAGTATGAAGATCGGAGAGTCTCCATTATGTAAACTCGATTCGGTGGTTCAAAGAGCATTAAATAGTACCGTCGATGTCCTTTGACTGTGTCCGTGGGAGAGAGTTCAGAAGTGTAGCTCCCATGGAAACCCACGAAGTCGACTACCCACGGGTTGATCCTCCTAGAAGACTAATATAATGGAGCAAAAGTAAAGTATTTTACCTTTCTCCCAAATTTTTTAATTCCTATTATGATTAGTACACTCGTATCTTTTGTGGTATTATCTTTCCAACTGAACGAAACGATATCATGAAACAATTAGTAACAATTTGGGAAATGTGTAATTCGTTTGTCCCACTATTAGAATAGTCTCGACTATTCTTTAACCGAGGGTTTGAATCTTAATAGTTCTTATTACTTCTTGTAGACGAAAAATTTTACTCCTTGACTCTCTTAAGGGACCGGCGGGTTACCAACCACCCTCCTCCCACACCCCCCTCATCCAAGTTAGGGATCACCCCCTTAATTCTAGGGTGTTCGACACACCATACCCGGTTTTTTTTTTTTTTTTCTCAAGATTTATATAGTGCGAAACTCTTATAATTGATTAATACACTTCAGTGATATTACCTTTCCACGAAAATCTTTATGACTTTCATAACTTCCACGTCCATCCTTAATTTTTTACTGAACATTTTGGTATATTTTATAAAAGTAATCTTTTTTTGACCTTTGAAGTACGGTTTTGTGTATTCGTCTCGTTTACAATAATGGTATTCGTTTTTATCCATTCCACTACTATTTTTAACGGTCTACCGTTTACTGGTTGGATAGTATACTTTTCTCTTTAAGACTTGTTTATCGTCGAGAGAGGATTCCTCATGTTACTAAGGTTTGGAATTTCCACCTGAATTTTAAATTAGTGTAATATCCTGTGTTAATAACAGGTAGCTTTTCTATACATCAAGTATCAATAGTTGAGAGGTAAAGAACTAAGTATCCCTTATTAGACACACTGAATTTTAGTCTGTCTCCATATTTGATGTTTCATCTGTAGGTTGTGACCCTTCGCTTCGTCTCCAGCCTTTACCTTGTCTACGTTGAGATCCCCCGTAGGACCGCTGGATTCCCTTTCTACCTTCATTAAGACTTTTCAGTACCGTTTTTTCTTTTTACACTTTATGGAGAAGTACATTTCGATGAAGTTATAGAATCTTGTTTAACATCTTACAACGACAACCATTATAAACGGAAAGAGGATAAATTCCGTAAAATAAGATCCATATATATATATTTTTCTGTTTTTCTTTGTCTTTACACAAGGTGGATTTCTACTGT
This sequence comes from Capra ibex, assembly GCA_006410555.1. NCBI lineage: Eukaryota > Metazoa > Chordata > Mammalia > Artiodactyla > Bovidae > Capra > Capra ibex. The sequence continues at coordinate 36,134,561 of SJYO01013871.1, forward strand.
TTGTCCAACTCAATTCCTTACCCAATTCCCCATCGGACCCCACCAAACGTTTGTAGGCCCTCACAGACGTGAGGGTGACATGAGTGACGGGGTCAGGAGATGGGGAACACCTAAGAAGTGTACAAACGTGTCTGAAGTAACTGTACACTCGGACACCTGACAGAATAGGTCGAAGGAAAGACCAGAGATCTAAGAGACTCCGGGAAATGATAACTGAAGGTCACGTTCCTTCATTAATACTCTTTGTCTAATGTCTCTACGACGTCAAAATTCAACACCCAAGTGAAGTAAATGTGGGTCGTGTAGAAACGTACGTACGATTCAGCGAAGTCAACACAGGCTGAGACACGCTGGGACACCTGACATCGGTCGGACCGAGGAGACAGGTACCCTAAGAGGTCCGTTCTTATGACCTCACCCCACGGTGCGGGAGGAGGTCTCCTAGAAGGGCTGAGTCCTTAACTTGGACGAAGAGAAGACAGCGGACGTGACCGTCCACTCAAGAAATGGTGATCAAAATGGACCCTTCGGGGGTCGTATGGAAATCGTCAAGAGGTAAAACGGGGTCCAAAGTGTGTAAGGGATAATAAATACACGTGTATGGATAGAGAACTCTTTTTAAAATTCCAGGATGGGGGTCTGAGACAGAGAATCGTGTCACAAAAACGTCTGACAAGACTTTTCAGTGCCGTCTTGGTACTGAACCGATTCACCGATGATTTCTTAGAAACTTCCTCTCAAACATAATAATAACGAGCTAATATAATAAACGTTTCGTCCTATTCACCAAAGACCGTCTTAAAGTCAAGTAAATAAAGGGACAAGTCCAATTTACGAGGTTTGATAAGGGTTTGGAGTTTGATATTAACTCGAGGAGTTTGTTGTTTTGGAAAGTTGTCGATCCAGTTGTGTCGCCTTTTGGATCGATGGTTTATTCGAGATAAAAGGTAAGCTGGAAACTACCTACAGTCTTTACATTAAAATCTAAGGGGCAGTCAGTCCCAGTCCAACGGGAGTAAAACCACTACAAGACTTGACAGACTTTTTAGTAGCTTCATGACACACATAGTCTGTTGTACGTAGCACAGGAAAAATCACCGGGACAGTAAAAGGTGGAGAATCTTAGTAGTAGTTTTTCTTTTCCATTAGTTGGTAAAATTCTCCTTCGACTATATACAACTTTGAACGATGGATGGAGTCGTTTGGTTTTGTACCTACTACCTATATTACCATGTAAAAGAACACAGATCCCGAACCTGGGTGAGTTTATATGGATTTTTGTCTTCCAGTTGTACCGTATCAACAACAAGTTTATAAAGGGTTTACATTCGGAACCTTCTGGTCAATACTCTGTATTTGTTCATCTAAATCTCCCCTTTATTTTCTAAAACACTACTTTCGTTAAACATTTTAAGACCTAGCTAATCTTAACTTCTCCAACGAAATGATATCCCAAAGAATCTCAAAAGTTATACCTTTATTCGTGACACTGAAGGATTTTCCAAACGATGGATAAGTTTGTATAGAGGTATTCACTCGACATCCTAAAAATCGATTAAAAAAAAAAAGGGATTGTGGAGTGCTTTAGGACCTTATGTCAAACTCTTTACGGTTGTTCGGAGAGAACTACGGGGAGGGAAACCACCTTAAGGATTCGTAGATCCTAATAACCACCATAGGACCCCCTCCGTAGTCCTGAACCCACCCGTTATGATTCCTTCCTCTCTAAATGAACCGGAACCTCTTTGAAGACCTTTAAGGTTCTACTGGACCTCGAGAACTAAGACTTCGTGGTACCAAAAACTTACCGAACCTTACCTGACGATCAGGGTCCTGGAAAAACAAAAAAAAAAAGAAAATGTAATTAAAAATAACCGTATATCAACGAAATCAGGGTTCTAGAAACTCTCACCCAAGACCCTACTTCATCGGGTACACGGGTCTCCTTCCCTTCCGACTATCCCCGTGTAATCTATTTCCTTAAACGTCAAATTTTATTTTTTAATAAAAATTTTAAATGAAAAACCGGTTCACCGAACGTCCTAGAATCAAAGGAGTGGTCCCTAATTTGGGTATGGGGAAAGTCACCCTTCGAACCTCGGAATTGGTGCCCGGGTGGTCCCTTCAGGGCTCTTCTCTCAAAATTCTTCCGTTCACTAATTATAAAACCAAAAGGGTAAAGAAGGAGTTAATAAAGAAAAATTCCTTTAAAAGAACATTACAGACAAAAAATCAAAACTAAAAAAGGGGAAAGTTCAAAGGATAATCAAAACAAACAAACCAACCAAACAAACCAATGAAATTGGTGGTTGTAGTCTTAATCTGAGACTTGGGAGTACAGTGATAATAGACTCTGGTTCCGAATTCCAAGTCTCCACGAGTCTCACCGAGACCAAAGATTATTACAGTCCTTCTCCGTTTTTTTTTGTCCTTTTGACCCTGTTTTAACCGAACGGTGTGTCTCGTCCTAAACCATATCTGGTTTCCGTGTACACTTCCAAACCAAATTATAGGAGTTCTGGTGGGTGTATTCTGGTGAGGACTATTTGCTTCGTGGGATAACATAAACCCGTGTGTTGAAGAAGGTATCAATTACCCGAGGAAACTTTTTTGTACTCAGTCTACTTGTTTTAAATGAGACTTTCCAATATCATAACACTTATACCGAAATCGTTCATTTGAAAATTTTTTAGAAATTCAAATAACCAGACATAAATGCACATACTAACATTGTAATTTTATGACCGGATTTATTAAGGTATTAAGATGGTATATTATGATAAAAATTTTTCTCAACTCCTTAATCAAATTATAAAGTGTATTCTGTTCTATTCCCTTTTTCCGGATTTTACTGTGTTACCACCGGGTATAAAAAGAGACATAAACGAGTTCAACTACAAAAGAAATGAAGTAGAGTTACGTCTTCCTCAATAGGAGTCCTCTTGAGACTCGTTAAATCATTAATAAAATTGTATAGTAGCTTTGATATAGTTCCCTTTTTTAAGACCGACGAAATATTCGATGGAAACCATTACCTTAAATTAAGTTCTAGTTTCCAATTCACGGAGAATGGTCTCCACTCTTCATTAGGAAAGGTAACATATATATAAAAGTCTCATAAAAATAACAATTTTACTGTACGTTACCTGAGGGAGGGGTAGGGTGGGAAGGGTTGAGGTTTAGTAGTCATCAACACAAATCCGTAGGTTTTTGTGTATTATTATCAGTTAATGTTTCAAGAGGATCAGAGGTCTCAAGTTTTCGTTAAAATAGTAAAATTAATCGTTAAATGAGAAAATTGTCCGTAGTCTCAGACGATGTCGGGTAGGAGTGAGGGTTGACTGTCACCTTATCCTCATAATCGAGAGGTTCCGACGAGTCATGGACGGGGGTACACAAATACAACCGTGACCAAGTCCGGGACCCTTCGGTTGGAACAAAGATGTTCGGTCCCGGTCTGTTAGGTTACCTCTAGACGTATGCTGTCGACAGACGATTGATGAGTCGTGAATCTCGAAGATTCACGAGAAGGCACTACCTCAGAGGACCATGTGGGTACCCCTTTACCTGTAATTGAGACATAATGAGAGTAGTTGGTGGAAGAAATATTTGAAAAGGTAGTCCTTTAGTTCGAGACAGGGACCTTTAAGTTGAAAGAAGAGTGACAAGGTCTTCTTCGTTTTCTCCGCCCGAACGGCCGTTACACCTCTACCTTAGATCCAATGATTAGGAACAACAACAAGTCAGCGATTCAACACATGCGGAGAAGTGTTGGGGTACAAGACGTCGTGCGATCCGAGGGGACAGGAGGTGACAGAGGGTTTCAAACGAGTTTAAAGTACAAGTATCTCAGTCACTACGATAGATTCCTAGAGTAGAAGACGACCGGGGAAGAGGAAAACGGAAGTTAGAAAGGTTGGACCGGAACGAGTCAGACTTCTTTCAATCATCGGACCGATAGTCCTTTCGTCTCGGGTCCAGAGGTAATTTCGGGTTACGAAAAGAAGTCCGTAAACCCCAAAGATTGATATTTTCGGAAATAAAGAAACGTGACAACTCGAGGTCCTCCGTTTGTATTACGTTTAAGATGAGAATTGGGAACTCAAAAAAGAACAGATGGATACCACTAGACGTACAACGTCTTTACGCTTTATAAATTAATATACTGTCGGTCCGTCTTTGAACAGTCTTTTTAGATAAGATTATACTTCTAGTAGTGTCGTGTCTACAGGTAGTCAGTCTAGTAGAGGAATGACTCATCCTAATCTGTCTTTTCCCTTTGAGTCTTTGAGTCCGATTAACTGAGTCATGTTAAACACCAAACATTAATAGGTGTCGCGGTACTTAGGAGACACTGAAATATCGACTTCAGTCTCCTAGGACTATGTAAATTTTACTTTCAAAGAAGGAGATGACTTTTATACGAATAAGCCTTTCCTGTTTTCCCTCGTAAGTAACCAGCTCTTTCTACGACCCCCATGTAAACAGAAACGTAAAAACGACTAACCACAAATCACAACCATGACGGACGTAAACGACTACATTCTCGAATAATAAATAAGATAAAGTAATAAACACGATACATTTTTAATGTAAATAAATAAAAGTACATACCTACACTCTCGACCTGGTATTTCTTCTTCTAAGAACCTTCAGGGAACCTGTCGTTCCCCTAGTTTGGTCAGTTAGGATTTTCTTTAGTTCGGACTTATAAGTAACCTTCCTGACTACGACTTCGAGGTTATGAAACCGGTCGACTACTCTTCTCGACTGAGTAACCTTTTCTGGGACTACGACCCTTTCTAACTCCCGTCCTCTTCCCCTACTGTCTCCTACTCTACCAACCTACCGTAGTGGCTGAGTTACCTGTACTTAGCCTCGTTTAAGACCCTCTATGACTTCCTGTCCCCTCCGACCGTACGACGTCAAGTTACCCCAGCGTCTCTCAGCCTGTGTTGAATCGCTGACTTTTTGTTGTTAAGTAAAAGTACTGAAAAATCTACAAGTTTACCAGAGTAGAGTACCTCCCTCCTCTTTATACTTCGTTCCTCTTTATTGGTGACAGGAGTCCTCAGAAGTCCTACTTCCGTAAGACCTCAATAAGAAGTAGGACGGTGTCGTCGTACACTGTAAGACCAACTACCACTCTTCAAACCCGTCCCCGACACAACCCCTGAGACTTACTTTGTTCGGGAGGGAGGTTTACTCACCCACTCCTGAGACAAAGATTTTTTCTAATTTTAGTATTATCCCCTAATCCTCTTATTTGTGACGTCTCAGTTTCTTTTGTCGTCCCGTTCCTTCTTCCTCATAAGATTTGTGTAAATACACTACTTAAAACACGTCCTCTCAATTCGACCCCTAGGGCTCCCCGACCCTCAACACCTCTCAGACCACACCCCAACCGGCCGCCTCGGTCTCCCTTCTCCGACTACGTCTCCACCACATCCCCACTCTGACCCTCGTCTTTTTCTAAGGAAGACTTAGACGCAACCAGATAAAGGTCGGGTCTCCTCTTTCTCTAGAAAGAGTCATCCTATTTACCTCTATTAAGTCGGTCCTAGACTGTCCACCTACCTCTCTCTCTACTAAATTCTTAGTGTCTCTTCAGGACCCCACTCTCTCTCAAGGACGTTCACTACCAAAGTCTATAAGTGGGACACGGTTCTACGGTCTAGCTGTAACTCTACATACATACATATAATAGGAAATGGATACCCAAAGGACCCCCGAAGGGACCACCGAGTCACCATTTCTTAGACGGACGTTGCATCCTCTGCGTCCTCTGAACCCAAGTTAGGGACCCAGCCCTTCTGGGGGACCTCCTCCTTTACCGTTGAGTAAGGTCATAAGAGCGGACCCTTTAAGGTACCTGTCTCCTCGGACGACCCAATCTCAGGTGCCCAGTGCTTCTCAACTTGTCCTAACTCGTGTCCGTGGGGGGGGTGGGGGGAGGGGGCGTCACTAATCCTGAGGTACGAAAGTAACATTTGTCGTACCCAAGTTAGGGACCAACCCCTTGATCCTAGGGTGTTCGGCGCGGGGTGAGGGGTAGGGGGGGGGGNGGGGGGGGGGGGGGGTTTTCAAGGGAGCTACACCTTTTTAAGACAAAAGAACTGTAGAAAATCGGGCGCTGAAGGACCTTCCGGGGAGTCGACGGACGGCCATTCAGACAGGGGACGTGCGTGCAGTCGTCGGCGGTCCCCCTCTGCAGTGGGTCGTCGCGAGTTACCTCTTAGACACCGCCGCTTATACGGGACTTAATCTGTTTAAGGAGGGGCTTCAGCGGAAGGGTACGACTCTGCGATTAGGACTGCCAAAGGTCTCATCGTCCGTACCGATGTGCCCCCGTCAATGTGATGACCCTTGCAATTCTAATTTCGATATTTCGTGGGTCCTTGTCTAAGAAATTTTTTTCCATTTTTGTTCTGACGTCACCGTCGCCAATCCTAGAACCTTCGACTCAGTGGAGGGTCGTAGAGGAGTGTAGGACGACTACTCCCCTTCAACACGGGTCGGATGGCTCCCCGACACACGACCCGTGGTCCCTGGGGTTCCCGACGGTGTCAACCGAAACGTGGCTCTGGTACCCACCCCTCCTCCGCTAATAAAGAAGTTTAGAGTTTTATTGAAACTTGATTTTGGAGACACTCTTGTACCCCGAGAACGACAGAAAACAAATCAACGATTCAGTACAGATTGAAATAACGGTGGGGTACCTGAGGTCGGGTGGTCCGAGGAGACAGGTACCCTAAAGGGTCCGTTCTTATGACCTTACCCAACAGTAAAAGAAGAAGTCCCTTAGAAGGGGTGCGTCCCTAGCTTAATCACAGAGGATGTAATTGTCCACCCAGGAGATGGAGACTCGGCGATCCCTTCGGGAGAAGGGAGATCGACAGGGTGGTTGACCGGGTTAACCCAGTATGAATAAATAGGGTCTCCTTCATAAAAATTGAACGTAAAATACAAACAAGGACTCGACTACAGTACCTTTGACCGAACTACGTCCGTTAATCTCTTTCTTTCTTGTGGAGGACCTACATAATCATAAATGACAGAAACCTACAAAACTATCCTCCGAACACAGTTCTCTTTTCTGTACTTATACATAACTATCTTTTTGTTTGTCTCTTCTTGAGTCGTAAATATGGTGGGATAAAACCCCAAGATCTTAAGCCGTGATGTCCCCTTTTACACACCTAGAAATTCCTTAATAAAGAGATCAAACCAAGTGTTTTACGTCTCACTCCCATTCAAATTATCTATCTTTATTCTTTAAATCAAAAACAAAATCTTTAAGTCACAAAAAAATTAATGTTTCTTTGTGTATTAAACCACCCAAATAAAATTAAAAAACTCGGTTTGTCTAACACAACCAGACTGCTAAAGTCGTTTGGTAGACGTTCCGATAGACTTTCCTTAGATTTTATTTTCTTCCCCAATAAAGCCAGACAAAAAACCTTTTTTATAAAATTTGAAGAGTCTGATGAAGAGTCCTTTGAAGTCGCCCACCTCACCTTTACGTCGAAACAACACGAAATAAGTGGAGGATCAGTTAGTCACAACGTGAACATATTTATAACGTCGACCTTACTTTCTAGACACAAACGGAGAGTCTGCCTAGTGAGAAGTCACTAGTGTCACTGTAAGAAATATACTTCGACGAGATGGGTTTGGTAGTCGTTTTCTCGTAATCCTGTGTCGAAGTAGATCCCGGGACCTGAATCTGTGTCAAGGTCTGAGTTTTACAGTAAAGTCAAATAACAACTCAGCGAGTCAACACAGACAAGAAACATTGAGGTACCTGACGTCGTGCGGTCCGAGGGGACAAGTGATAGAGGACCTCAAACGAGTCTAAGTACAGGTAGCTCAGTCACTACAATAGATTGGTGAAGTAGGAGACGACGGGAGAAGAGTTAGAAAGGTTCGTAGTCCCAGAAGAGGTTACTCAGTCAAGAAACGTAGTCCACCGGTTTCATGAGCCCGAAGTCGAAATCGTACTCAGGAAGGTTACTTATAAACCCAACGAAAGGAAATCCCAACTGACCAAACTTGAGGAACGTCAGGTTCGCTGAGAGTTCTCAGAAGAGGTCGTGGTGTTAAGTTTTCATAGTCAAGAAATAACGAGTCGGAAGAAATACCAGGTTGAGAGTGTAGGTGTCTACTGATGATTTTTTGGGTATCGAAACTGATGTGCCTGGAAACAGTCGTTTCACTACAGAGACGAAAAATTATGAGACAGATCCAAACAGTATCTAAAGGAAAGTTCCTCGTTCACATATAGAGTCACATTAATAATTACCATAGGAAAAGTTAGAGGTTTCCCTGAGTTAAAACGGGCATGTAAATTATGGACAGGGTATCGTCCACCCACGACTCGTCTCCGCCCTACAAGGTAGAGATGTGAGTCCATTTCTGACCACCGAGTCACCTGTGACCGACCCAGGGAAGGGAACCAGGAGGGACGTCTCAAGTGTGTCGTTGTCGAAGTCCCGTTCCTGTCTATTACCCTTTGTACTATGTCTAAGAGAACGAGTTTCATGACCGTCCGTACTCCTGTATTAACATGAGACTTCTACGTTTACAACTAAGACTCGTAACTTCTATCCCGGGTGACGTCTGTACATAGACACTGTAAACCACTGACCGACTCCCGAAGGAGTCACCGAGTTCGTCATTTCTTAGGCGGACGTCACATCCTCTGTGTTCTCTGTGTACAAGCTAGGGACCCAACCCTTCTAGGGGACCTCCTCCATTTCCGTTGGGTGAGGTCATAAGAAGGGACCCTTTAGGGCACCTGTCTCCTCGGACCTCTCGATGTGAGGTACCCCAGCGTTTTCTCAACCTGTACTGACCCATTCGTAAGTGGACCAAGTGGACTCGCTGTAATAGTAGACTTCCGTCTCTCTTTCCCCTCGACTGTTTTACTACACTATGTCTAGTCTGTCTCGGACATGAGGGTAGGAATCTCCTACACTTGAATGGTCCCTGTTCCTTCATTCTTTCAGTCCTCGTTACTTCGTGGTCTCAGTATATAGGACCCTCTTTTTCAAAGGGTTACTCTTGGACTATCTCTTCATAAGTATTCCTAGATCATCTACGATAACCTTTGAAACTCGAACCCCGAACCCCCCTCCATCCTTTACCTAAAACTATACTTTAAATTCTCTTCTGAGCTCAAGTCTTTCCCTCTTTACTTATAGTGGTCCGTAACGTCTACTACTACACCCAATCGAGACATCCTGACTTTACCTCTTTGGTCAACGATTTTCGGACTACTTAATCATTCGACTCTAGATCATAGACAGACGACTAGAGTATATGGGTGCTCTGAAGTGGATATACTTATGTCAGTTCGGGGTGACATAAGGAAGGAAGTGAGACACGACCAGGTCAGTCGGAGGTCGGTCAGTGATCTTCTGTGAGGAAATCTTTAGGAGTTGAGGTTTCCTACGTAAAAGCCTTAGGAAGGGACATGTACCTATTTAGTTCTCGTCATAACTTGGTCGAGGAGACTAGACTCTTCGAGGTAAACTTACATTCGACATGTCAATCGTGAAAGTTCGACCTTGACTTAAAGGTAGCTCTACGGATTCCTCAAGTTTCAATAACGTGAACAGTTGGTAGATTTTAGGATATTATTAAGTCCCTCTGTCTAATGTGGTCCCAAAAGTCGGAGAAAAGTCGGACGTCTCTTGTACAGATAAACGTGGTCTAGGATCTTTTAAGACGATGACATTTTCGTCATGTTTTTAGTCCGTAAAACGGAAAAAATTTTTTATTGACGTTTCCTCACTTTGTGAATCCAAATAAAATTTTTGAAAAAATGCAAGATTATGATAAAATAAAAGTTTTTACAGAGATTTAACCTCATATTAGCGAAGTGTTACAATACAATCAAAGACGACATGTTGTCGCACTTAGTCGATATACGCACGCATATAAGGAAGGGAGAACTTAGAGGGGTGTCAGGATAAGGTAAGGAGACCAGCAGTGTCTCGTGGCTCGACTCGAGGGACACCCTATGTCGCCGAAGGGGGATTGGGTGACAAGATGTGTAGTTCCACACATATACAGTAACGATGAAAGAGTTTTACCGTCGCTTTACTCTTCACGACAAAGTCACGACCTGACCCTTGTGGGACGGGTCCCTACGGAAGAATAGTCCAACTACAAGGACCGGGAGTTGAACCCAAACCACGTCTCTTCACAGAAACCCCGACTTCCTAATCTGTTGTGGCCTCTCAGGAGAAAAGAGGGGTAAAGGGAATGACGGTACAAAGAGACCATGTCTTTAGTCTCCCTCCACCATGTCCTTGTCCTCTTACGACAGGACTGAGAGCTCTAGGTTCCCGTGGAGGGGTCCTATCTGGACTTAGACCGAAAGAAACGTCTAGTCGTGTCCTTGATTTCGAGTCCAGGTGACTGCCACTTAGTGACAATACTCAGGTCGGGTCCGCAAAATTTATCAAATTCTGTCTGTCGAAACCCACACCTACCTAGATACGAAGAGGTACGTGACCCAAGAGAGGTTCTTATAGGATACCAGGAAGTAAAATGTGATCCTCTCTGGTGGATGGGATTTGGTTCTGGCAGAGTTTGACATAGAAAGGATGGGAATGGTTTAGGGACCAACTCTCTTCCATATAAATCCCTTCCACTAACCTTTCCAAACACCGAGTACGAAGAAAAACCATTAGACTTTTGAGAGTTACTGGAGGGGGTTGTGATGGGGTAACGTGGGGATCGAGGTCGGAGACGTGCCCCTGGACCCTAAAAAAAGGAAATAGTTTTCCCCCGTACCCAAGTTTTCCGACTTCTGAGACCAGACTACCCAAGTGTAACAAAGGTCTTTTTGAGGGTACTCCCAAAAAAAGTGTAGATATCCCTCTCTTCGAGTCGAGAGAGAGTGTATAAGTAAGGTGTCTATAAAAATTTGTTAAAAATAAAAAAACCACGTACCGTACGTCCTAGAATCAAGGGACTGGTTCTGAGAACTTGACCACGAGAGACGTTACCTTCGTGTTAGGAATTGGTAGGTCGGTGGTCCCTATAGTAGGACGTCTATAAAAGTCCGTAGGTAACTTCTGTAGTGAAAAAATTCTCGACCCTTGTATCATCACTTCTTCTGTGTTTAAGACAGATCTTAATTTACTGTCTATGGGTTCATAACTTAAAGTGTTGTGAATCGTCATTCAGAGTACTACTTTTTCTTTCGTATCGTTCTCTGTTCTCATGGTGTCCCCGCCGTCCCCTCCCTCCACCAGGACTCTCTGTCGACTCCCTGCTCCTGGGTCCCCACCCGACCCCCACCGCCACCCCCCAGTCCTCAGGACCTTCTTCGTGTATTCCGTCCTTACTCGAGTGACTCCACGTCTTCCAGTCTCGAGGGGTAGAGTACAAGGGACTCGTCGATTATCCAGAGTCTACAGGCCTCTTCCGTCGCACGAGTCCGGCCTCCGTCGGAACCCTACGCGACACCCGTCCCTCCGCGGTTCTTCCGGTACACAAACCTTGTCTTTTCCCGGTTCTCCGTCCTCCCCGGTGTGTCCCGTTCCGGACCCGACCTTCGTGTCCCTATGATCGGGAACCAACATTCTCTCATACACGACTAAGTCAGGTATACCTGACATCGGGTGGTCCGAGGAGACAGGTACCCTAAGAGGTCCGTTCTTATGACCTCACCCAACAGTAAAGGAAGAGGTCCCCCAGAAGGGTTGGGTCCCTAGTATGGGACCAGAGGACGTGACCTCCACCTCAGAAAAGGCTGACTCGGTGGTAGATTCCGATTACATCTTCCCTCATTTTTTAGTCATATAGTGCAAACCAAAGTCCGGGACTGTAGACTATTCTTAAGTATCACCCTCACCTAGGTGTGGTGTCGAGCTCCAGAGGTTTTACTAAGGTCACTAGTGTAGAAAGTAGGATTTTCACTTAGTCTAGTATAGCGTCACCTCATATTTGTGTCTCAATTTCTTCTCAAATTGAGAAGAAATTTTTTCCCTTTACAAATTTTAAGGGAATTTTAAAAAATTAAATTTGTAATTTTTTACAAATTTTTTTACCTTTACAAATACGAGTTAACCGGACGACAACGACGACGACGATTCAGCGAAGTCAACACAGGTTGAGACACGCTGGGGTATCTGCCGTCGGGTGGTCAGAGGGGGTAGGATCCCTAAGAGGTCCGTTCTTGTGACCTCACCCAACGGTAAAGGAAGAGGTTACGTACTTTCACTTTTCACTGTCACTTTAGCGAGTCAACACAGGTTGAGAATCGCTGGTGTACTGACGTCGGATGGTCCGAGGAGGTAGGTACCCTAAAAGATCCGTTCTCCTGACCTCACCCCACGGTAACGGAAGAGTGAGTTAACCGGATGATCTTGAGTACCCCGAAGGGACCACCGAATCTCCTATTTCGCAGACGAGTGTTACGCCCTCTGGGCCCAAACTGGGGACCCATCCCTCCTAGAGGACCTCTTCCTTTACCGTTGGGTGAGGTCATGAGAACGGACCTTTTAGGGTACCTGCCTCCTCGGACTATCCGATATCAGGTACCCCAGTGTTTCTCAGCCTGTGTTCACTCGCTGAAGTGAAGTGATCTTGTGTTTGTCTTACTTTTTTTTTTTTTTTCTCATTCTCAGTGGGTCCACTCTATCAGATCTGGACTTGTCACCACGCACGTCAGGTGCGTCTGGTAGCCGACACGACTCAGGTGGACCATCCAAACCCTCCGGACTCCCCGTCCGCCACCCCGACTCGGGTCTCTTCCTGTACCCGACACGTACCGACACGGGATTCCCTACCGTGGACTCAGGTCCCTCCTCCAGAAGAACCACTCAGTTGTGACCCTTAGGAGGCCCCCTCCAAAAAAAACTCCCCTCCTCCACCCACCGACAGTGTGTCTTACTGACCAATTACCGAACTTCAAAAACCAAAAGTAAAACGAAACAGGATTTCGGACTCCAACGTTGGAGTTTTATTTGTGAATCCTTTACCTCTTAGAATGGCGTGAATGACGGAAAGACCAGGGAGATCTCTTCACGTGGGGGTAGAGAACTGACAGGATCACACACCACTGTCACACCCGAGATCGCCCCGAGTCTCCCCCGGGAGACGGGGCCCGACCTGATTCTCCCCCGTCCCCGTCCCAACCCATACACCTGACCCTCCCACCCCGGCACAACCCACACCCCGGCTGAGAGAAAAGAAACCGTAGCCAAAGTGTACCTCTTCTGGAAGTCAGAAGACAAATGAGTCTCAAGGGTGACCTGGTAGAATGGGACCCGGAGAGGAAACCCTTTATAGACTGGTGGAATAAGTTAGAGTCAATGATTCTCGACTATTGACGAGCCCCACAATAAAGGAAGCTCATTGTTTGTCCGACACTAAAATAAAAAATCGACGTGCCAAGCCGTACACCCTAGAATCAAGGGGCTGGACCCTTATTCGGACTCGGGGGACGTGACCCTCACACCTCAGAATTGGTGACCTGGTGGTCTCGGGTGGTGATCCGACACTACACCTCGTCCGGGTGACTTCCCTTGATTTCAACCCCACAGGTTACCGTCGACCCAGCCCTCGATTAACAACCGTTCCTGAACAGAGGATGGACGATAAGACCATTAAGGGACGGGTGACGTCGAGTTCAGCACCCCTCGGACCTCGTCTCTTTTCCCCGTCCGTTTTCTCTGCTACTACAAAATCAATTTTACGGTTTCCCGGTGAGAAACGTCGAAGGTCTCGAGGTGGAAACGTATCGTTTGTATCATCGTTGATGACAGAGCTAACTTAGTTAGTAGAGAGGTAGTCGAGTTGTATTCCATTCAACTTTCGGTTTGTATTCAAACTTTCGGTTTGTATGCTATCACTTCGTCAGGATAACGATAAGAAAAGAAAGGTCTCAATAGGAAGTCTACACGAGTCTAACTACCCCCACACCACCCACCCACCGCCTCCCATACCCCTTACAAACACGTTTTAGGTAAAAGTCGTAAATGTCGACGATAACGATAGTTACTGAGGAGTATTCTACCACAGAACCATGTTTTAGTCTGTGACTTAAGACCCCTGAGAGATACATGTCGCATCTCGGATTTGTCGGTTCATGTTAGTCCCAATTAAGACTTAGTTCCATTAAGATGGTTAAGAGGGAGAGGGTCGAAGAGGGGGTAGTAGGTGACGCAATAGTCGACTCAAACCACGTCGACGTTGACTAACTTGGAGGTTAGTGGAGGTCTTATAAATGATCCGTGACTTTGACTATTGTCGACTATAATTGGTACGCGCCCTTTTCTACTTCTCCTTCCTCGCTATTCCGACTTCCTATTAAGGTTCTACCTACCCGAACCTCGGACGCCTGTGTATTGAGTTCTGTCAGTTCCGAATACGTCATTAACCGTTCTAAACAGTTCGACCTCCTCCGAAATCAACTTTTCTGCTCTACTCATTTAAAAGGTCAACGAACAGTCCTCAATCCTCATTCTCCTACGAGTTTAACAGAAACCCCTATTTTCCTTCCGTAGACCCTACCCTTTCTTCGTCAGAGACTCCTCCGTCCTAACACGTCGTTTAACTATTAATGCAAAAACGAATACAAAGACAAGAGTTTTGCGTTGTAAACGAATATCAGAAGGTGAACTAGTGTTTGAAGTCACGTAGCAATTCATAAACCACCAAGAAGGAGACTGTGCGTCACGCTACATACGTCACACTTTTGTCGACGGACACTTTGACATGAGTACAAACCTTCGGACTGTAGAACCTCTACAGACTACCCGTGGGCGCACAGGTGCACACGAGGCCGTGTGAGACTCCTTCACGGGTTCTTCGTCTTAACTAGTTATACGGATAAAGTAATTCCGACGTCGATAAACGGAGACGGAAAAGTAGTCGGACAAATCTTCTCTCTTTTACCTGTATACCCCTTAGGTTTTTATTTTCCAAAACTCCTACTAAATGGTAAAACTCAATTGTATCTTTTTGTGTCCGTCCGTCCGCCCCTGTGAAACTACTAAGACGGGATAAGACTTAGAAGGTTTACGAAGACCTCCATACAATTGTAGTCTTTATCGAGGAACTCTTTCTTGAAATAGGTTCCCGGTGTCCAAAGAATCAGAGGTGGGGTGAGCAAAATTTTTTGTTTTTTGTATTAAAACTAAGTCTTGGTTAAACTCCCCTCTCTTCACACCCGTAGGACGAGTCATTTACATTAGGATAATTCTGAAAGAAACCTTCCTTTTGTTTTGGTACTCACTAAAAGATTCTACAAATCCTGAAGGGATAATACATCAACTTTGGTTCCCCTCACATAAACCTTTCCACGTAATGTTTACTGTGTGTCCAAGTTTCTCAGTTAACCAAAAGTTTGTCTTGGTCTCCAACTCTTACTCACCTACCTCTGTCTCGGGGTCTTCCTACTGAGGTTTACTTGTGTATGTCACTAGTCATTCCAAGTACCGTCTGGACATTTTGAGTCCGTCCTTTGTTCGGAGTTAGGTGAGTCGTAGACCAATTTTATAGGAGGACAACGTGTGTAAGTCGAACGTACGATATCTAGATGGTGGTCCGACTTTACATGTTTAATTACACACATCCAAAATTTTAAGTCATCTGTTGTGGCGTCTCCATAGAGAAAGTGAGGATCTACTTCCGAAGTGTTACGAGGAGTATGTTGATTGTGTTGAATATACTAGTGTCAACCCTTCTCGGTCCGGAGTCATCAAAACAGGTTCCGGCACACTGGTACACTTACTTCCCTTGAGTTGACGGACAAAGACTCGGGGTAAGTACGGCACAACGGAGTTTGTCTTAAAATCCTCTTGCGTCCACTTTTCTCTCTTGACCAATCACACCATCGGAAGTGGAAAGGATGTCAAACGGAAACTCAGCGATCTTACCCACTCTTTTCCGATTCTCGAAAACTCAAGAGAGACCTTCTCTTATTACTTTTCTCCTCCGTTTCTGTTTCAGTCCTTTTCCAAACTCTTTCCTTTTCCGGCTACAACATTACTCTCAGTGGTTTCTTGGACCACTACAAGCTAAGGTCTCGGTCGTCTCGCGACACGACCCCCGGTGTCCATAGGGGATTTCGTGATCGGAAACAAAACACCGAGACTACGAAGAGTCCTTCGTTCTCAGAAGTAGGAAAAAGTCACATTTAAAAGTGTTAGTGAAATTACTTAATCCTACTACTTATAGAAGGTCCTGAGGCGTGTCAGGGTAGGTCGTAAAGGGAAAAAGGTGAAAGATTTCTCAGGAACGGAAAGATTTTTGTGTCCACCGGAGGAGATAACATAATCCACCATAACCACCGTCTTTGGGAAAGAAAGAGACATTAACGAACCCCTCGAAAAGACCGACCCTGTGTCCATGGTCGGCTGTCGTACGGAGACTCCCAAGTCGAAACAGTCGGATTCTTGATGTTTCCGTACCTAAATACAAAGTTTCTAGGGAATTCGACCAAAATACATCGAAATGTGAAACAGGATTTACGGGAAGAGAAGTTTTTGGTGGACGTTGACGACAAACGTTTACTTGGCGGAGACTGTAGACTTCCGTTTTTTTATTTTTTTTTGGGGGTTAGATGTCTTTCGAGTGGACGATGGGAATACTCTCCGTCCCTGCCGTTTCGTTTCCGAGGAATTTTTTAAATTAAAAATTCTTAAGAAAGGATCTTCCTCAATGATATACGAATCTGTTTATTGTTCGTAGTGGTTCGTCGTAGAAAGAGTGCTAATAAAAGTAAATGGGTCACATTGGTGACTTGGGTTCTCTGAAGTAAATTGGTTCTCTTTTTCCACTTTAACTTACTATACTCTACATAATAGCAAAGATTTACCTTGGAATTGGGACTTTACAATAGATAATTATAAAGACAAAATTTTTATTTTAAGTAAAATACATAATACTTTCATTTTGTACGGGTGACGTCTTTATTTCATATTTCTTTTTGAGTTTGGCAGAAACCGAGGTTATCGTTTTCATTAATGACAAATTGTAAAATCACGTAAATAAAGACGGGCCAAAAAAAAAGGGGAGACACACGTCAAAGAATTGTATCAAGACGTAATACATACGTACAGACACACAACACATGTGTGTTGTAAAACCTGTCACGAAGTGACATGACATCTGTAGATCGAACTAGATTCTTCAAGAAGGGGAGTTATAATGGCATTCAAGAAAGATTTAAATTAAAAGCACCGACCGTATTATCAAGTGACTTCACTCGCAAAGTATTAAACGGATTGTCAAGGGAACACCACCATAAAAAGTCAGCGATTCACCACAGACTGAGAAACACTGGGGTCCCTGACATCGGATGGTCCAAGGAGACAGGAAGTAATAGAGGGTCTCAAACGAGTCTAAGTACAGGTAACTCAATCACTACGACAGATTGGTAGAGTAAGAGATGACGGGGGAAGAGAAAAAACGAAGTTAGAAAGGGTCATAGTCCCAGATCCTTTGCCGTTGGGTGAGGTCATAAGAACGGAGTTCTTGGGGCACTTGTAAAGGGACGACGACGACGACGATTCAGCGAAGTCAGCACAGGCTGAGACACACTGGGGTATCTACCGTCGGGTGGTCCGAGGGGGCAGGGACCCTAAGAGGTCCGTTCTTGTAACCTCACCCAACGGTAAAGGAAGAGGTTACGTACTTTCACTTTTCACTTTCACTTCAGCGAGTCAGGACAGACTGAGAATCGCTGGGGTACCTGACGTCGGGTGGTCCGAGGAGACAGGTACCCTAATAAAAGGTCCGTTCTCATGATCTCACCCCACGGTAACGGAAGAGGCTTGTAAAGGGATGACCGTCTGTTTAAAAGTGAATAGTAGTTTCCACAAAAAGTGGTAGTATTTATAACGACACCACTTGTAGAAATGTTTTAAAGAGAGTCTGACAGAGGTGTCTTGTCAAAGTATCTTCCTTTTGTCCATTTCTTGTTACTTATAGGTTTTCAAAAATCTCTAAAGTTGTGGACCGAACCCAACTTAGAGTACGAAACCTATCCACGTTTCTCACTCTCAAAACGACGGAATAATTTTTTTACCTTAATTTTCATCTCTTCTTTAATGTACAAGAGTCGTGGAAATCTCTAATAGTCATAAAAAAGACCGGAAAATACCATGAGATCTTAAACCCCCTACTTATTATACTACGTAAAATTCTCTTTCGGCCCTTTTCAACATAGTCACAGGTATGTTTACGAAATATCTAGAGTATCAAATTATAAGTAAGGTCTCTACCCGAGTCGTTAGGTATAGACTTAGGAGGAATAAGTCTATAAGTATCCAATTTGTCTCTAAACTCTGGTTCAGTCCTAACTCCGACGATTATAATCCTATTGTTAAGTGTCTATTCTTTCCCTTTTCCTCCACATTGGAGGGACCCTGCAACTGATCCTCTTCTCCCCTCTTTCTTGTATTTCATCTTAATTCTCGGATTCTTATTTGCCTTCGGAAATAAACGTCTTCAATTGTAAATGGTCAGAGGAACTCAGAGTGGTAAAATGGGTAAAACCCTTCAGGTAAGGGGTTTATTTTTTCACTAACTTTGAAACAAAGAGTTCTACCACACCCCCTCTGTACACTGGTAGGGTGAGAAAGATTTTACTTCACCAAATAAAAGTCCACGAACTCCTTTTTTCATTTCTTGAAAGACGAAGACATATCTACAACCTCAATAGGATCTTTGAATCCCTTAAGTCACTTCATCTTTTAAAGGACTCCTTGAGAATGTAAAAGTGGATAGTCAGTTGATAGTTGTTTACAAGAACCGGTTTAAAACATACACTCTTGACATCGAAACACAAAACTTCCGATTACACGTTGTCGACGTTTCGTTATGTAATTCACCACAAATTTCACAAATCGAATATCAAACCCAGTCGTCCCGTGCACACGAATCAATGGACTCAGGACAGACTGAGAAACCCTGAGGTACCTGATTTCGGGAGGTTCGAGGAGACAGGTACCCTAAGAGGTCCGTTCTTACGACCTCATCCAACGGTAAAGGAGGAGGTCCCCTAGAAGGGGTGGGTTCCTACCTTGGACGTAGAGTCCGAGAACTAACCCGTCCACCTAAGAAATGGTGCTCACGGTGGATATCAAACCAGTGTCCATGATTGACTTTGGAATTTGGTATGTTCTGATCACCTCAATCTGGCTAGTTCCGGTTTCAATTCTCGAACTTAAGATAACTAAATTCGTTAATTTTTTCGCAACTCCTGAACACCTTACACCGAAAGAACAAAAGACTACCTATCGATAAGTACAAAATCCATTGATTAAAAATAACAAATTTAAAAATTTTTAAACTTGAAGAAAAATAATGAAATCAATACTTTCTTCCTTTTAAAGACTTAATTTCATATTAACTGATCAAAGTTCACATATTGTATCACTAAACTATAAAGGTATGTAATGTTTTACTAGTAGTGGTATTAGATCAATGGTCGACGGTGATACATTTCAATGATGTTATAATAATACAAAGGATACGGCATGTAATATAAGAAACTGATAAAATATTGACCCTCCGACACCGAGTTAGAGGAAGAGGATAAAGTGAATAAGGGAGTGAGGTGAAGGGACATCGTTGGTAGACAAGCAAGAGACACAGACCATCAGAAAAAGACAAACAATTAAACGAAAAATCTAAGGTGTACATTCACTTTGGTATGTTATAAACAGGAAGAAAAAGTAATAAAGTAATTCATACTATGGGAGATCCAGACAGGTACAACGTTTAGAGTAAGAAAAAACACCGATTCATTGCAAGTTGATACATTCACACATCTTTTGTAAGAGACATAGGTAAGTCGACGACTACCTGTCTGTGAATCAACCAAAGGTATATAACCGATGACATTTATCGCGACGTTACTTGTATCCATACGTATATAGAAAAACTTAAGCACAAAAATAAAAGAAACTTTTTTATAGGTCTTCATCTTAACGACCTAGTATACCATCGATGTAAAAATTAAAAAACTCTTGGGAAGTATGACAAAAAGTGTGACAAACATAGTATCTTATTTTTTTACAAAATTAAATAAAAACCGACGTGACGTAGAAGTAACGACATACACCCGAAGGAGACCACACCATTCGTCCCCGAAGAGAAGTAATATCTCGTATATGAGATCCACACACTCGAAGTCATCAACACCTTGCACCCGAGTCATCAACATAGTGTTCCCGAAGTGACGAGGTGCCATACACCTCAGAAAGGCCTGGGCCCTAGCTTGACACAGGGGACGTGACCGTCCGTCTAGGAATAGGGGACGCGGTGGTCCCTCTAGGGGTCCATTGATTAAAAACTCACTTTTCTTTCAAAGAAATTTGTAAGAAAAATAAATTACCCTACGTCATTTACACGACATTTAGACCTTTTCTATGACTACAGCAACGGTAGACTTGACTCGTTTGTGTACCGCTAAGGTTTCCGATTCGTTTGTTACAGACTGCGAACGTAATGAAAAATTCTGTTCACCACGAAATAATTTTAAGGTGAGGCTAACTATACGGTGATTTCAGTAGGAGTTACTGAACTTTCTGTTACCTATGACGACAGGAACTCTTAAGAAACAGAAGTGAAAAAAGAGTCAGTGTTAACAACTCAGAACCAAACTCGTCAAGTTCTAAAAATTTCTCACATATTAAATCGAATATCCAAAGTCTCACCACTCTTTTTTTTATGAACCTATCCTAACCCTTCCTCCTATTCCCTGAGACTGTCACTATACTCCGTAACTCATGTCCCACGTCTCGCTTTATATTAAAACCCACCGTGGGTACTCACTTTTAACCCAGCACAATCCACCCCGTATCGGTACACACCTTTCGTATCAAAGTTACAAACTACCCGTCTGCCTCAATGTATTATCTCTACTTTTGTTCCGGACGGGTGGGTACGTACAGGAGAAGTTTCCTTTGGGACGAGTTTGGTGGGTAACTTCTTCAGTACCGATGACCCAGGGACCTCAGGGTCTTCCCATCTTCCCCCTCCCACCCCTACTTTTTCACTAATGACTTTACTGTCGACTTTTAAAGGGTTTGAACCGTCATACCGGTTTTTTTTTTTTCCAATTTATGTTATCTGAAAGAGGAGACTTTTAAAGACGTAATACATACTGTAAACTTCGTTTTTTATATTGCACACTACACCAAGAGTTACACCTCTTTTATAAATTCTACTAACCTCATATTTATCCTCTTCCGTTTCCCTGAACTTTCGTCCAAACTAAAGATATGGAGTAAGTTTGACCATTTTACACCTGTTCTCATCTAGAAACAGGACTACCTCTGGGGGACCTCCTCCCGTACCATTGGGTGACGTCATAAGAACGGACCTCTTAGGGGTACCTGTCTCCACGGACCGCCCGATGTCAGGTACCCCAGTGTTTCTCAACCTGTGTTGACTCACTGATTGTGCGTTGTCACCAAGACATAGAACTAACACCACCACCAATATTCTCAGACGTGAACCTATTAATGGGTATATGCAGTATGGTTACAGTTAAAGGACCAAAACTATAACATACTAATAGATGTTACATTGGTAACCCTCTCTGACCCACTGACCCATATTCATTAACGACATGACAACAACGTTAAAGGATATCAATATATTAATAAAGATTTGTTTTTTAATTTTCTATTACTTTCTTCAAGGCACTTTTACTATTTTCGGTTGTAAATTATAGAGTATCGAAAGACCGGTTTTATTAGTAAAACCCTCTCTTCTCATGAAGCCTTCGTTTCGTCACCCATTATACCTGAGTGATTAAAAGAATTTAATATTTTAAATTAATATCTCCCCTATATATCATCCTATTCTTATAATAAAACCCCCCGAGGTTTTAGTGACGTCTACCACTAACGTCGGTACTTTAATTTTCTGCGAATGAGGAACCTTCCTTTCAATACTGGTTTGATCTATCGTATAATTTTTCGTCTGTGTAATGAAACGGTTGTTTCCAGGTAGATCAGTTCCGATACCAAAAAGGTCATCAGTACATACCGACACTCTCAACCTGACACTTTTTTCGACTCGCGACTTCTTAACTACGAAAACTTGACACCACAACCTCTTCTGAGAACTCTCAGGGAACCTGACGTTCCTCTAGGTTGGTCACGTAAGACTTCCTCTAGTCGGGACCCTAATGAAACCTTCCTTACTACGATTTCGACTTTGAGGTCATGAAACCGGTGGAGTACGCTTCTCAACTGAGTAACCTTTTCTGAGACTACGACCTTCCCTAACCCCCGTCCTCCTCTTCCCCTACTGGCTCCTACTCTACCGACCTATCGTAGTGGATGAGCTACCTGTACTCAGACTCACTTGAGACCCTCAACCACTACCTGTTACTCCGGACCGCACGACGCTAAGTACCCCAGCGTTTCTCAGACTGTGCTGACTCGCTGACTTGACTTGACTTCTTATAATGTACTTTTTGTTCAAGTTCTAACCTAAAACTCTCTCTTTCCTACCGTTGGGATGAGTCTTTAAGATCCACTCGAAGACAGAAGTATAGTAGACTATAAGGAGTAGTCTCTATGTGAAGATTCCATATTTTACCCAATTCGTTTCAAATAAAATTATTACAGTATATAGGGGAACTCTGGTATTTCGACTTTTTTATGACATCCTTTTTTTTTATGACATCCCTAATTTTTGATTAATTTAAAACTGTGCCATAGTATATAAAATCGTATTAAATCTGATCAATAAGTCCTGACAACGGACCTCTTAGGGTACCTGCCTCCTCGGACCATCCGACGTCAGGTACCCCAACACTTCTCAGTCTGTGCTGACTCGCTGAAGTGAAAGTGAAAAGTGAAAGTACGTAACCTCTTCCTTTACCGTTGGGTGAGGTCACAAGAACGGACCTCTTAGGGTCCCTACCCCCTCGGACCACCCGACGACAGACACCCCAGTGTGTCTCAGCCTGTGCTGACTTCGCTGAATCGACGAATCGTCGTCTGATCAATAAAAGAAGACATTCAATCTTCAATAATCTTAATCATCAGAATTATTAACTACTAACTATCTTTTCCCTTTTTTTCTCGTCGTCGTACTTACCTGGATCTCTAATAGTATGTTTCACTTCATTCTGTCTGTTTATGGTACCAAGTGAATGGACACCTTAGATTTTATACCGTGTTTACTTGAATAGATGTTTTGTCTTTGTCTGAGTGTCTTTCCTCTCCACGACAACTGTTCCCCCTATCAACCTCCACTCCCTTCCCCACCTGACTCTCAAACCCCAATCACCTACGTTTGATAACGTACATCTTACCTATTTGTTGTTTCAGGATATATCGCGTTCGTTGGTATAGGTTAGAGGACCCTATTTGATATTACTTTTTCTTATATTTTCTCTTGCCCATATACACATATTAGTTCAGTGAAACGATATCGTCTTAATTGTAACATTTAATATCAAGTTGATTTTTACCGGTTTTTCACCCATTTTCTCTTTTCAAAAGAAAACATGTGACCACCTTAAATGGACAGTCATCCTATGGTCGTCTACCGTTTCTTTTGAAGGTCACAATTATCACTGTGCCGGTAACTAAAGAGTAATGTTATTCATATTCTGATAAAGTATATATCAACGATCACATCATTTTGGTACCATGATAAGTAGAACCAGAAGAGAAAAAATTATTCCTGTAAACCGTTGTCATTTCCCAGTAGGACTTGCGAACTGTCTTTCAGTTAACGTTCTCCTTGTCTGTCTCTGTGTTTGGGAACCGACCTCGATACTTCCCTACAGGTTCACGGTCGTAATTAGTGTGCATACCAAAAGTCAACGATGATCAAACGACATAAACAATTTCAAGTTATACTTAACCTAGTCTGTTGCGGCTTGAGACTTCTCAAAATTTTCACAGACAAATAAGGTAATATTTTGTACACAGATACCTCCATAGTCTTTCTAATTTTTCACTTAAAAATCCAAGCCACAACAGTAATTAAAACCCCCTCTTTAAAGGGTATATTGTTTATAAGTGTCCTTTTCTCAGACTAAAAGATTACACACAAAAGACTAACTAGAACCATTGACCCAACACTTATGAGTTGGGTCGGTTCTCTGGTCGGTCTAGTCCTCATTTAGTAGCATCAAAAAAAAAAAAAAAAAATGAATCAGGTTCCGTCTCTGGTTACTACTGAAGTAGTCGGTGTTGTGTTTTGGATGGTAGACGAATGAACGGTGTACTCATCCATTTCTAAGGAAAAAGGTAAGTCAAGAAAGACTGTCGTGATATCTAGTTCCCCAACCTATAAACTAGAAAATTTAGGTAGTATTACAGTTCTACTTTTTCACATTATACTTTAAAATTTGGGTTCCTCATAAAATCAAAAACTCCAAAACAGAGATAAGTAACAGTAAAGAGAGAGAAAAAAAAAATGTAGAAATAAAGTAAAATCTATAACGGTCAAATCTGTTTGGTCGTACTTTGTACCACAACGATTATACACTAGGTTTGTAAAGAAAATTTCTCCCCAAAAGTCTTTTAAAATACCATTTGTGTTCAAAGTTTGTACCGTCCTTGATTTACTTATAAACACCCTTCTTTTTACTTTATTTTCTCAAAACCCCGTAGAGTAAGACATCTGTTTAAACATAATTTAATCAAGTCCCCTAACCCCCGTCCTCCTCTTCCCCTGCTGTCTCCTACTCTACCGACCTACCGTAGTGACTGAGCTACGTGTACTCAAACCCACTTGAGGTCCTCAACCACTACCTGTCCTTCCGGACCGCACGACACTAAGTACGCCAGCGTTTCTCAGCCTGTGCTGACTCGCTGACTTGACTTGACTTATGACATGAAATGATTCGTGAATAACTACTCATTTCTCTTAACTTCACACCTGAAGGGACCACCAGGTCACCAATTCTGACACGAAAGTCACGTTCCCCGTTCCCAAATTAGGGACCAGTCCCTTGATTCTAGGGTATACGGTACGTGACACCGATTATTTATTTAAAGTTCAAGAATCAGTAAGATGAGATAGAATTTTTGTTTTATTTCTCTTAAATTCTCGGACGAGACAGTGAATGATTGAACCAGTTCGACAAATTTGAACGATTATTCGGAATTATAAAAAAGGACATAACACTTTTGTTACTATAGTATAGGACATGTACAGTATCTGACGAGTACTCCTAATGTACTCTATTAGAGGTGTCGACCAAGTATCACGAACGGTTCCTCATTTACGAGGTTCTAATCGGTAATAGTAGTAATAATTTGATTTTGTCTAACTCTCTAAATTTTAGTTTCGGTCGTCTCTCTGTAATACACTTGACATGTGTCACGAAGGAATAATTACCAGAACAAACTTGGAGTGTTGTTGGGAGTTCCGACCTTCTGTGACCTTGAGGTAGTGATGATCGGGACACTGTTGGGGACTCCACCCGTTTCCGTCTATACGTCCGACAAATACCTCGTACTATGGAGGTCTGGACTACGTGACCAGGACTCTCCACTAAATTTTTTTTTAATAAAACAATTTTATATCGACTAAATGTTACAACACAATCAATGTTACAACACATATCGTTTCTCTAAGTAAATATGTATGTATATATATGTGTGTGTAAGAAAAAGTATAAGAAAAGGTAAGACCAAATAGTATCTTATGCTCGTATCAAGGGACACGATATGTCATCCTGGAAACAACAAATAGGTAAGAGAGAGATATATTATCAACCGTAGACGATTGGGGTTTGAGGGTCTAGGGAAAGGATGGGAGAGGGGTAACCGTTGGTGTTCAAACAAGAGAGACAGACACTCAGACAAAGATAAAACATCAATTTAAGTAAACACAGTATCAAATCTAAGGTGTATATTTGCTATAGTATACCACAAACAGAAAGAGAAAGACTGAATGAAGTGAATTATACTATTAGAGATCCAAGTAGGTGCAACGACGTTTACCGTAACAAAGTGAGACAAAAAATACCGACTCGTACATATGTATGTAAAAAAATTAGAAAAGTAGACAACTGCCCATAAAATCAACGAAGGTACAAAACCTATGACACTCATCACGACGACACTTGTGTCCCCATGTACATTCGAAAACTTAGTATCAAAAGAGGTCTATATACGGGTCCTCACCCTAACGTCCTAGTACACCATCGAGACAGAAATCAAAAACTCCTTGAAGATGCGACAGGAGGTATCACCGATATCGTCAAATGTACGGGTGGTTGTCACATTCTCCCAAGGGAAAAGAGGTGTGGGGAATCTCCACTAAATATACACTGTCTTGACGACCTCCTCTGTCTGGGGAGATAGAAGAAGTCACAACTATCCTGAAGACATAAAATACTGAAATATTATAACGATAAATCTCATGTCTTCTTACGGTGGAACTCCCGGGGTTTCATCTTTACAATATTGGTTTAAGAAGGATCTTAGTAGTGTCAGTCAAAAGAGTCTATAATGTTTTGTCTCTTCAAAGGGGTGTTTTCCGTATCAAAAATGATGTTTAGAACGAGAAAAAAAAAAAAGACCAGATTCGGAGGATCCTACCCTCCTTCACCTACAGCGGTCAGGATGTACCTATAAACCTCTTTAAGTTCCTTCCCTCGGAGTATTCGTCTCCCTGTTCTTTGGTCAGGTCCGTTCTAGACTTTAAATAACGAACTAGAATAGAACTCATCTTTTCTTTCCAAGAAACAAAATTTTTTTGAAGACCGGATATAGACAGGAAACCTGAAGACTTGGAAAGGGAGTAACGAAATATTTTTGTTGGACAATTAATTGAAGCACGGACAATCTTTCTTCACTTGAAGGAGACTTGAGATTCCTAAGAACCACTTAAACATCTCGACCCCGAGTTTGTTCGTTTCCCGTTACCGACCGACTGGACCCCAAAATAAGACTGAAACGAAGGTCGATCTCCGGGTGGTGAGACCCAGACTCAAAAGGATGAAATTTTACTCAAGACACCTACTCTAGTCACCACTATTGGAAAAAGTCATTTTCCGGTCTCTCGTTTATAAAAACTGAAAGACCTGGTATACCAGAAGTCGTTGATGAGTCAAGACGACACTTTCCTATTTTCGTCCATGTCTATTATACATTTGTTTACTCACACTGAAACACAAGTATTTTGAAATAAATATTTTTATCCTTCGTCGAATCTAAACCGGGGATCCAACACCAAACGTCTGGACACCCGACCTACTACATCTTAAAAGAAGATAACGATTATAAAACACTAAGTTGGACAAAATTATCGTTATGATAAAGGGACCCTTTCAGTGGAACCAATACGTTTGTAGACAACTTATACCTCAAACACTCCATGAATTCATAAAAAGACGACCAGTGACGTCACAAGGACCTCTTCCTTTACCGTTGGGTGAGGTCATAAGAACGGACCTCTTAAGGTACCTGTTTCCTCGGACCGTCCGATGTCAGGTACCCCAGCGTTTCTCAGCCTGTGCCGACTCGTTGAGAGTGAGCAAGAGTGACGTCGCAATAAGTGTTACTGAGTTATACCTTTGTTAGACACAGGTACCTCCCTACATACCTACTTCTCCTTTATCAAAAATTAAAAAATTTAATTTTTTGGAAAAATAAAATATAACATCATGTCGACTAATTGTTACGACACTATCAAAGTCCACGTGTCGTATCGATGAGTCAGTATATTGCGTACATAGGTAAGACGGGGTTGGGGGGGTTGGGGGTAGGCCCGACGGTGTATTGTGACTCGTCTCAAGGGAGACGATATGTCATCCAGGAACAACCACTCGGTAAAATTTATATCGTCACACATGTATCGGAAGGGTCTGAGGGATTGATAGGGAAGAGGGGTTGGAAGGGAGATAGGAAGGGGAGACGACGACGACGACGACGACGACGATTCAGCGAAGTCAGCACAGGCTGAAACACGTTGGGGTATCTACCGTCGGGTGGTCCGAGGAGGTAGGGACCCTAAGAGGTCCGTTCTTGTGACCTCACCCAACGGTAAAGGAAGAGGTTACGCACTTTCACGTTGGTATTTAAGTAGGAGAGTCCGACATACAGACAAAGACGAAACATTCAGATAAACTATGTGTTACCTTATAATAACAGTACTTTTCCTTCTTTAGAACAGTAAACACTGTTGTACCCACCTGGAACTCCCATAATGTAATTTACTTTATTCAGTCTCTTTCCGTTTATGACGTACTAGAGTGTATATATACCTTAGACCTTTTCGACTCCGTCTCTTATGTAGCCACCAAGGACCCCCGACCTCCCACCCTCTTTCCGTCTCTACCACTAGATTCCTTGTTTAACGGTTAATCTTCTAATTATTCAAGACCTCTAATTACATGTTGTAGTACTAATATCAGTTGTTGTGACACAACGTAAGTTTCAACGATTCTCTTATCTAGAATTTACAAGAGTGGTAGTTTTTCTTTACTATTAATACACTTCACTACCTCCACAATCGTTTGTGATACCACCAGTGGTACATCGTTGTGTAAGTACATAGTTTAGTTGAGTAGAGTAGAATGTGGGATTACATTTTTACACCATAGAAACAGACCAAAACCATAGTCCCACTACCACTGGAGTATCTTACTCAAACCCTCACAAGGAAGGAGACGTCAAAAATTTTTGTCAAAGTCTTCCGATCCACAATTGAGAAGGGATTTGCAAACTATCTTGAACGGACACTTCGGTAGACCAAGACCTGAAAACAAACAACCCTCAAAAATTTAGTGTCAAAGAATTTGAATGTGTTACATTATACAGTTACTATGGTCTCATTTTATTCGTAAAAAGACGTAGAAGAGAATGAAAAGAAAGAGGTAATAACTCACGGATGGTACATATAATATTTATATTTAATGATAGAATTACAGTAAAACGAGTTCTAGCACACACAAATCCCAAACAACAACCCCCGTCCACACACCCCTCGTCCGATATGCCTCCCATCCTACTTCCTTCCATCCAAGTCACACCAAAAGACATACCCTACCGACTGGTCCACACTACTGGGTTTGGACACTCTTGAGGGTCTGCAATCGGGGCTGGAGTCCACGAGATTTCCCATTGACGAAGACATATACCTCGACCCTCTCACACACTCCAATTCTAATACCTTTTCGCACAGAGACAAATTTCCTCTTACACTGACGAGAATAACCTTTTTTAGTTTGACCTTTATACACAACACTAGTGACACCGGGGTTCGGTGTGAGTGTTCCCGTTTGACACAACTTGAGGGACGAACTCCTGGGACCGACAAGCGGGTCCTCCTACGAGACAGGACCTGGGAACGACGGGAAGGACCCCCACGGTACTTCCTGTCCTCTGGTGAAGTTGGGGTAAGTGAAAATTCTCGAAGGGGATTACTTTTCTTATATCGTGTGGTCGGTTTATAGTCCTCGTTGTCACATCGTGTACGAATGAGAAGTATTTCAGTGTAATAACAATGTATTCAGAAGGAACTTTGAGAACATTACATGGTCTCCTTTATAAAATTTTCTGGTCTCTTAGTACACAGTACTATCGAACGGATAAAAACACTTTCTCATAATAAAATTGAGTTTATAATATAACCGAAATGTTTAGTATTTTTCGTCATTCACAAATAAATTTTGTAGAGGGAGACGGGTGTGGGTGACTGGGAGGCCGAAGATACACGACGCAGGGGTGACGTTTACTGCATAAAACACAGGAAAGACTGGAACGCGCACACACACACAGACGTACTCATAGGCAACTACCACTACGTGACGAATACGAATAGGTCCGAGAACACAGTGGTCTGACTTCAGACAGATCGACGTTACACCGTTACGAAAGCTATCTAGGACCTACGAATCGTATCCTTCATTTTTCTTTAGAGTAGGGATTTGTGTATGTTAACGTAAACATACAAAGTGTCTTCCGGTCGACTTAGGTCAAGAGACTTCACCTCCAAACGCAGATAAAGATCGTGGTTCAAGATGAAAATGGATTTTATAAGTCTCCTAACTCCATTACCACGAACAAAAGGGTGTCAGTACTCCGATTGACTGGTGAATTTTAAAAATGAAAGAATCACAATCAACGCCTCTTCCGTTACCGTGGGGTGAGGCCATGACAACGGCCCTTTTAGGGTACCTACCTCCTCGTGCCACCCGACGTCATGTACCCCAACGTTTCTCAGCCGGTACTGACTCGCTGAAGTGAAAGTGAAAAGTGAAAGTACGTAACCTCTTTCTTTACCGTAGGGTGAGGTCACAAGAACAGACCTCTTAGGGTCCCTACCGTCTCGGACCACCCGACAGTAGATACCCCAGCGTGTCTCAGCCTGTGCTGACTTCGTTGAATCTTCGTCACAATCAACGAGTCCACACAGACTAAGAAAAGCTGGGGCACCTAATATCGGGTGACACGAGGTGACAGGTATCCTAAGAGGTCCGTTCTTATAGCCTCATCCATCGGTAAGGGAAGAGGTTTCCTAGAAGGACTGGGTCCCTAGCTTGGGTCCAGAGGGTGTAAAACCCGTCTAAGAAATAGTAGATTCGGTGGTTCCTTGTCATGGAGATTAGGAGTGGTTTATCGGGAAACCACGTTACTAATATATCTTTGAATGAACTTAGATAGTCCACCTCTCTATAGACTCACGAACTTCGTCTATTATTTCCCTCTATTATATCCTGACATAGTATATATTTGGTTTTACAGTTAATTGGTTTTCTTCGTATTGATATGTAGTGAGAGGTTGAGTCAAGGATCAACCGAAATTCAGAGGTAATTAGGGATCAGTATAGTGGTCCCCGAGGGATCCCGGGGAACCTCGGCTCGGGTAGAAGGACGGAGAGGGTGTACCGTCGTCTGTAAAGACACCTAGAAAGAGCCACCAAAGAAAAACGAGTATACTCCTTACCTTTTCTGACCTCCTCTTTTCGAATTATCAGATCAAACGATTTGTAAACTTGGTAAATTTTACCCGACTGTTTTTAGTTTCTGTCTTACACCTAACAACACCCCCCTTCAATTGTCGATAATTGACGTCAACTGTTTTTACTTAACAAAACGTCTGTTTCCTTTCAAATCCTTTAAATTTTAGATAACTCTTACAGGTTCTTATTACTCGTTTCCGCTTTAGATACAGTGTAGGATGACTTGTGTCTACATTTAGACTGGACACACGTGTTCCCTTTACCAATTTTAATCTCGTTTCAGTAAAGGACTAATTATGTCTACTCACGTACGAAAGTTTTTGATCATCCAGGTTACTCTTCCGTCTAAAAGATACCTTCCTTTGATTATCTTCTTTTATACAATTATTATCGTGACTGTAGTAGTACTGTCTCTTTTCCTTTTGAGACACATATACACACACACACACTCTCTCTCTCTTCTCCCCATTCTTCCTTTATGTCCTTTATACTGTCTTCATCTTAATTTTCGTGTCTTGAAATAATATAGGATTTTACTGAAAAAAATTTTTCTTGTTTAGGTACCATATCTATTTGAACCTTTTCACTATAGTCTTAAGATTTCCGAAATGAATCTTAGATATTGTAAATCAAGAATTTGACAAACGAATAAAAAGATACTGACATTCCTGCTATATAGTATTACAACTGAACCTACTACTTCCCACTGTAGTGGTCGACAGGACATATGTTTAGACCATAAAATACGAAATGGTAAGGGGTACTGTTCAAGGTAGAAGGACGGGCATTGGGGGACGTCGACGTCGGTTCTGACCTCAGAGCGGCGGGACTGCCCCGGGTCCTGAATCCTGTTCCGAGGATCTCGGGTTCCACCTCGTCTACAACAGTCGAGACACCCCAAAAACAACTGACGAGGGACAAAAAACGACAAGAGGGTATGTCCCGGAGACCGATTTCGGAGAGGTTAAGATTTACCTTGTTGTGTTCTGTGGGGGTGGGGTCCGGGGGAAGTGGAGGAAGAGACTATCCGAACAGTCTAAATCCTTTGTGATGTCTACAGTGTCTATTAAGACATCACATTCATCCAGGGTACTTTCTAAACCCTATATGACTGTGATGTTTTACTAGGTGATAACTAGACTTTAAGTGTGCATTGACCGTTGAACCTAAAATGGACCACTCGAATAATAGACTTGAGACCCTTGGGAGTTGTATGGACCCTTCCCAGAATCCTTTCTGTCTTATCCCATAAACCCCGTCCCACAAGGGAAAAGGAAGGGAGCCGGGTAGACCCATTCCTAGACTTAAAACGCATAAATTCCTCGTTAACGTCGTGTCTTCTCATCGACCACTCACTACTTAGACGACACGTCTCTTGTCTAGTCTGTCCCGACCGCCCCTCCGCCCACCCCTCCCCCGCCCCTTTGTCCCTTTGTGGTTTCTGCTTTGATCTCTGCGTCGGTGTGGAAGTTCGATGTGAATAACGTGTTTACATTTTTGCGTGTTCATACGGGCACTTACTTAAATTTTTACACAAGTAAAGGACTCGGTTGAAATAAATTGAATAATTGGAGCAGACACCGACACGTCTTAGAGGATCACTCGTTCTTGTGTGTGGGCGGCAGAGACCACCCTTAGCCGGTGGGTCCCGGTCTCCACGACCCTATGTCACCCAGTCGACTCGATGTCAGATCTTCGTAGAGAAGGGATTAGGACTCTAGGATTAAACGGAACCAGGTCTTCCTTGTGGACAACAAATTGGAGATTACCGAAAGAACGTTCATTCTACCCTTGGACAATCAAGAGTTCGGTCGTTTTCAAGATTCGACTTACTATTAACGACTGTAAACTCCGTGGATCTTACTTTTGACTTATCAAATCGTATCTAAAAAGGAAGATTAATTAAGTAGTAAATAGAACTGAGCTATACTACTAGAAAAAATAGCTTGATCAGAAATAACCTCATTACGATTTAAGATGGTTTCAGTTCTGATCAATGTTACCTCTCCTAAAAGAAGAACCTGGGTTACAATAAAATTTTTGACAAGGGACTTTGGGAGGTTTTGTTATGTATGTGACAGTGTGTGTTAGGTATCGATATAAGGATGTATCCAGGTCACAGTACCTTTGGTCGATTCGAGAAGACACGGGGAGACTGCTTTTAGACTGGTTTTCTGTCACAGCACCGTATTTAGGTTTGAGTCAAATCTCACTTTTCCTCCACGACCCACACATATCTATCAGTCCTCCAAATTTTACTTTACTTTATTTAGACGCAAACCAATATTACTTTCCTTTGTAGTCAACACGGTAGTCACAATGATGTAGTAGGTAAAGAATAACAGAGTGTTACTGTCAAGTCCAGAAAGACCTCTCAGTAAAACACATATAGAACCCTAAAATTTTCGAAAGGTCGAGACACTACGAGTCGTTAGTCCCACAGACTAAGTACCTCTCCCAGTATCGGGATTTGCCCTCCCAAACCACTACCTCTCGTCCTCAACCCTCCCTACTCTCATGACCCGGATCCTACGACCCACCCGTAGAACCCTTGTAGAGGGGGCACACGACAGAGGGAATCAGGGGCTGAACGTCAAAGGAGACCACTATGGCCTCTGCGTCTACCTCCTCCTTGCCTTACGCACTGACACCGGCCTCCGACCCTACGGAGCGCCCCTCACCCACCCCAAACCACTGACCTCTGGCACACTATGGGCGCTCTCCTGGTGCACGTCACAGACCCCTGTCAACTCCGCGGCGGGCCCCCCGCCCCCGACCACGCGCCCCGGCCGAGACGTGTGAGTGGGCACGACGAGACCTACCAGGAGTGCCACCACCACCACGCGCCGCCCCTCCTCCTGGCGTCGCTGTGCGTGAGCAGCAGGACGCTTGTCGGGAAGAGCTACCGAGCGTGCATCGACACCGAGGCGTACGCCTTCGTCGGTCCGTAGCCGTCCAGGTCCCGGAGGTGGCGGACGCTGAGGTCGAGCGACTTGTGGCTGAGCGTGTGGCTGAGCTTGACGGGCAAGTGGAGGTAAAGCGAGTGGACACCCCGGTCTACCCTGCAATCCTTGGCGAGAAGGGCCCCTCTTCGGTTGAGCGGGAGGCTTGTAGAGGTTTGGTGAAGAGGGTCTCCTTGCGGGGTAGTCTATCGTAAGTTAAGCTTGCGTAAAAATCGAGGAGTCGTTTCTCTAGTTTGGTCAGTTGGGATTTCCTTTAATTGCGACACTTATAAGTGACCTTCCTGACTACTTCGAACCAGGGGACTACACTTCTCGACTGAGCAACCTTTTCTAGGACCCTTTCTGGCTCCCGTCCTCCTCTTCCCCTGCTGTCTCCTACTCTACCGACCTACCGTAGTGACTGAGGTACCTGTACTCAAACTCATCGAGATCCTCAGCCACTACCGGTCCCTTCGGACCGCACGACGTCAGGTACCCCCAGTGTTTCTCTGTGTTGACTCGGTAACTTGTCGTCATAGGAATGTCTGATTACCCCACCATAGATCGAATATCAGTTAATTTAAGATTTCTTTCTCCTGAAACAAAAATCTTACGTTCCTTCGTACCACAACCCTTTAGTAAGGAGGTCGAGTGCGACTCCGTGATTAAAAGGAAATAGGGAAGAGGTCGTCTATATTTACGTTTGGATCCCCGGTCACAATGTCGGGTGCCAGTCTCAAGTACATGAAGTTACCCCGTTAAAAACCGTGTTTGCAAAATCTTCGATCATAAAAATAACAAGGAAACCTTCACTGATCACACAGTTTATTAAACACAACTGACCTCACATGAAATAACATTTCAGATCTTTGTCCGGGATATAAAAGACCGTTCTATATATATAAGACGTGTTTTTATCCAGTTGGGTCTATACAGTCAGAACTTACTGGGATAATAACTCTAAAAGTTTGATATATGTATGATAGATTTTTTCCAAGTGAGAAGAGATATTTTTCGACTATACCAGGTGTTTAACAAAAATTTTAGAAGGTTTATTTAAGAAGGGGAAAAACTCCTTAGTCACAAATAAATGTATATAAGGAGACATATATTGAATGTGACCTAAACTTGTGGTGTAATTTTTTTTTTTTCGGTCTGGTCCAACAAATTAGCGAGTCAACACAGGTTGAGAGAACGGTGGGTTGTCTGACATCCGGCGGTCCGAAGAGACAGGTAACCTAAAGGGTCCGTCCTTGTGACCTCACCCAACAGGAACAGAAGAGGTCTCCTAGTTTGACACAGAGAATCTAGAGGACGTGACCGTCAACCTAAGAAATGGTTATCGTGGTGGACCCTTCGGGGTATAATGTAAATATACATATAGAAATAAAGTATGATTTTTAGACCCAAAAGTTCCTGTGTCTTCTACTATCTTAACCCTATAAGATGTTACTAAGTAAACCAAAGAAGGTGTCATATATATGTTGTCGGAGTCTTATCGTTTGATTATGGTGACGACGCGTATGGTGATAATTTTTGTCAAGTGTAAAGGAAGGAGAACGTACACGAGAGAGACAAGCAAGGAGTAAATTTTTATCAACACGATGTCTTACTCCGGTCCGAGGTGGAAACGCCATGGTCCACGATGACGGTCGAGACTGTTGGAATTTTTGAACTTGAAGTGAAGACCCCCTCATATGACTTTACATCTAAACTCTTAGTGACCAACCCCCCTTTATCGTAAATTCCAACCTTCAACACACACGTTCTAACACATACTCATAAAAACATAATTTTCTTAAATTTCCGTTTTCTTTTTTAACGACACGAGCTGACTGCAATAGTCTTGTGTAGTGCATGTACCAGAAAGGGTGACACCGAGAGCAATCAGGATCAAAATGTTTACTGATATATAAATTACAAACAACGATGAAAAAAGTATGTTTTTCCACTAAGAAATAAGTCGGATCTGTGTGTATATCCAGTTCATCGAGATCTATCGAATATTTTTGTTTCTCGCTCGGGGTTTGGGTCGAGGTTAAGAAGGAGGGGTCTTCTTGGTAAAAGTTAAGAAGGTCCACTTAAAATTGCCATAAACGTAGGTATAACGGTCTGTGTACGAATACACTTAGAGGACTATACAAGTCTCTGGAGACTATTGGAGAACCAAAGGAAGGACGGGAACTTTGTAGACAGACCCACGGAGGATGATGTTAGACACCGACGATTCGGGTGACGACACGACCCTAGAGGGAAGGGGTAGTAAGGCCCCCACGGAAAGTAATAGACTGACCACCACCGCGGGGTCAAGGGGAAAGGGACAAAATAAGGGAGAAAAGTCACCTCGTGTAGAGGATCGCGAAAGAACCCTTCCGTCGGGGGAAGTGTAACGACCTTTCCAGACGTGGTGGAGGTGGCAATTCCCTCTCGACGAACATAAATCCCAAAATCGACATAGGGAGGAGGAGGATCCATAAAGACCCGAAGAGAGGAACAGAGAATCGGAGGCACACACGATCTCTGACCCTTTTGTCTATAGAAAGAGTGGAGACTCGGAAACACACACACGACCAAACGGGATAGGGAAGACCTTCGAAAAATCCTAAAGAAAGAAAAAAGAAACCAGGACTTACGAGATTACAAAGTGGTACCGTAAGGGACATCCCTAGAAACAGGTAAGTAATATAATCCATGACCCACCCGGAAGAGTTGGACGTCTAAGTATAGAAAGTCAAGACCCTGGTGAAGACCCTGGTAGTAAAGTAATCATTAACGGAAGGAAGACACAGTGACGAGTCTAAAATTTAAGTAAACCTTAATAAAAAATAGACCAAATTACGGTTCTCACCCTTATATCTCTTCCGACTCGTGACTTCTTAACTACGAAAGTTTGACACCACAAACTATTCTGAGAACTCTCAAGGAACCTGTCGTTCCTCTAGTTTGGTCAGTTAAGATTTCCTTTAGTTGGGACTTATAAGTAACCTTCCTGACTACGACTTCGACTTCGAGGTTGGGAAACGGGTGGACTACGTTTCTCGACTGAGTTACCTTTTCTTGGACTACGACCCTTACTAACTTCCGTCCTCCTATTCCCTTGCTGTCTCCTACTCCACCAACCTACCGTAATGACTGAGTTACCTGTATTCAGACTCGTTTGAGGTCCTCTATCACTTCCTGTCCCTTCGAGAGCCGTACGACGTCAAGTACCCCACCGTTTCTTGACCTGTGCTGAATCGTTAACTTGTTGTTGTTACGACAAAGATGATATAGTGCCATTAAGTGAAGTTAAGAGACTCGGAGTGAAAAAAGTAGACATTTTACCCATATTATTATGGAGGGAGTGTCCCTACGAAAATTCCTCTTTTTATTTTATATGTTCACTTGTAATGATCCGTCTATCATCCGTAAGGTATTCATGATCTATGATGAAATATTCTCTCTCACCACCCTTCTTACTCTTTTACATGAGATTAAGAGATTCCAAGTATTTAATTTTTTACTAGAAAGAATACGTACACACGTACAGACATCGGGTGGTCGGAGGAGACAGGCACCCTAAGAGGTCCGTTCTTATGACGTCACCCAACGGTAAAGGAAGAGGTCCCCTAGAAGATCTGGGTGCCTAGCTTGGGTACAGAGGACGTAACCGTCCGTGTAAGAAATGGTGACTCGATGGACCCTTCAGTTAGAAAGAATGTCGACTGTACTTTAATTACTCTATTATACGTTTCGAATATCGTATACAGTCCATTCACTATATATCATTGACAAGGTAACAAGAGTAAAGGTAATAATGATGACGATAATAACCGTTATAATAACGGTGATTATGGGGTTAAGGTCGTCTATAACTTCTTTAAATACTCAATCCTCAGTCCTGTGGATCCACAAGAGCCAAGACAGTGACTGATCGACACACGAGTTTTTACGAATTAAGTAGAGTCAAATGTAAAGACCATGTTTATGTTACTTCCCTACCAAATCCAGTTTTCAGTGGTGATTGGACGACCATAATGGTAACTCATGTTATTGACGGGATAGTGTAAATGTAAAAATTTGACCACATGTTTGGGTTTGTAGTGACCTGTTTTATATAGACACCCGAAGATCAAATAGTAAAATCCACTTCTACAAACTAAACCCGAACTTTATTTAACTCTTCATTTAATTCGATTAAACCTTTGCTCTCAATAATACGGGTTATCAAAAATTTTACACTGAAAGAGTTTAAGAAGAGTTCAGAATGAAATTTTCGGGGGTAAAAAATCTACACATATATCCCTTTTTTTTCATCTTTCCCTTATTTGTATATTTTTCTACAAACCAAGAGGAGTATTAGATTCGTGTTAGACAAAAATCCCTATAAAATAAAGATATTCCATACTTGCCACCTTTGTTAAATCAATAAGATATGGTTAAAGAATTGAATATCGTAAAATGAAACTAGAAAGATCCTCGGAAACTACTTATTATATGGTCCAAAATTCTTCCTTATCCGATATTACGTCAATCTAAGATATGATAATCTCGACGATGACTTCTAGATATTCTCTCCATAGAGGTTGTAGTGTTGTTGGTTGACGAAAAACTTTTCGGATCTTATATATATCATCCTAATGAATCTTCTTCTTTAGTAAGGGAAACTTATTACTGTTACGACCGTGACACTGTCTTTTAAACTTTAGTAGGAAGGACTATGAAACAAGGAACCTTTTACTTATTCTATGATCTTTTTACCACACAGTAATCCTTAGGTAAATCCTACCAAGACGAAGGACATAAAATGAATTCCACGGTACTAGTATGGTGAACTGTGTGNGGGGGGGGGCGGGGGCCGGGGCGACGGGACCTAGTCCCGGGTATGCACGGAGAAGTCACTAAACAACTGTAACATGTTTCAACAGTGGTCTTTCACTGTGTCAGAGTCCAGTCTAGACACCGTGTCTCTGATTTTCGTCCGTCGACGTACTCACACGCAGAACTATTTCTTCGAGAGGACAGCATTGACACACTTTAATACTTTCGTCACCCACACATATTTGTAAAGGTCGTTTTATGAGATTTGGGTACCTACATCAGAAGTCCACACTGTGGCCTCTAAATATCTGATAAAATGTTAAGACCTTCCGACACACTGGTGCTCGGACAGGTCTTATTTCTAGTCAATTTTTTTAATATAACAAATATAACTTTTTTCATTCTTGTTTCGTTTCAAGTTTAAAGTGGTTTACTCTGTGGTTTATAAATGGATTCTCAACCCTATCACTCGAAGTGACCTGCGTCATCGACCGTGTGTATCTATACACCTGAGAACCTCTAAAGAAATTCCTTTACAT
This sequence comes from Capra ibex, assembly GCA_006410555.1. Classification (NCBI taxonomy): domain Eukaryota; kingdom Metazoa; phylum Chordata; class Mammalia; order Artiodactyla; family Bovidae; genus Capra; species Capra ibex. Next base: position 36,173,764 of record SJYO01013871.1, read on the forward strand.
GTCACCCGTGTGTAACCTTAGGTTATCCGGTTGAAAAGGACTGAAGGTGGGATGGGACTATAACCTCGGAGCGACACCAGGGACGGAAACGAAAAGTTCCTATGTAAAATCGTCCTTCGAGATAAAACTACCACCCCTGTTTTACTCTCCTCACTAGGATGAAGTTCCAGAATGAGACTATCCAGTCTCTACGAAGTCCCGAATCGGATGGTAAACTGTGGTGGCGGACTGGTAGAAGTGGTGATGGTGGTAGTAATCATAGTAGAGATGGTGGTGGTAGCAATGGTGGTGGGAGTAGTGTTAGGAGTGGTGGTGATGGTCGTGGTAGAGGTAGTTGTGATGACGGTGGTAGTTGTCGTCGTCGCACGTACTTTCTACGGAGGTTCTGTTTTAAGTCTTGTCTAACGGGTAACGACACCGATGTTCATAAGACTTGAAGTTGGTGTGTGATAACGAACGTATACGAAACCCCAAAGGTTACACCACGATCGTCATTGACGAAATCCGGTCGTAACAAGTTTCAAGTCTATATGTGATGAAATTATTTATGAAGAAATAATTATGTAATAAATAATCTTAGTGGACCTCATAGACAATTTTACATGTAAGGATCTGGGGTACGGATCTTCGCGAGAGAAATCTTAGGACCCGTGACTTGTGAAAAAAATTTTTAAGAGAACCCATAGAACAACTGTTAAAGTACTGGTATTTCAGGGTAAATTGAAAACCAATGAATGTATAGAATGTCCCACAAATATTCCTAATTCTAATACTCGTATATTTCGTCAACCGTGTCACGGACTGGGTCATTTCAACCGAGAATACCGATTAAAAACAGGACGGGTGGAGTCACAAAAAGACCACAAGTTCATTTATTGTAAACAATAACAATAAACAATATTTATTGTAAATAAAAAACCATATTAGAGGTAATTTGATATTTGAAACCCCCTCGTCCTTACTCCGTAATAAGTGATGACTTATTGAACGTCCTAGATCGGGCCACAAAACGAGTTATTATAGTCGACTCAATTATCGTATCACGAAAATTTTCGTTAATTAATCAATTGAAAACAGACGAGACCCAGACACAACGACAAGTGCCTAAAGCCGTTCACCCCCGAGGACAGCTCAACGTCACGAACCCGAAGAGTGACACCACCGAAGAGAACACCTCGTGTCTGAGATCCGTGAACTCAAAGTCATTAACACCGAGAACCCGAATCATCAGACCCGCGTACCCGAATCAACGGGAAGTTGGTCCCTAGCTTGGGCACAGGGGACGTAACCGTCCACCTAAGAATTGGGACCTGGTGGTTCCTTCAGGGTTCATACCACGAATAAAATTTTTTGACTATTTTTAATTTTAAGTCTTGAGGATTTGAAATAAAGGTTTTTTTGGGGGGGTAAAAAACACGAAGGTCTTCTTCGCGGAGGACGAGGAGACCACCGGGGACTTTCAACGTCACAGGTGGGAGGTCCTCAGGATCCAAATTGGGAGCGAACCCTACTCCGTCGGATTGGGGGAGGGTATAAGGGACCTCCGTGACTCTTCGAAATCGACTCATAAAGTCTACGTCATAATTCAATTGAAATGACTCAGAAGTAGGGATTAAGTCCCATGGTCAAGAATCTTCATCTGAACACAGAATGTTGGTTCTGTGTTATAAGTGGATCCTGGGTCGACTTATTTGTCTAATGTAGAGTAAAGGGTCGGAAACAGGGACAAAACTACTGAACGAATTATGAAAATCCTAATCTGTGACGGATCCAAAACGGTTACTGCAAGTGGGACAGGAAGATAGGAAGTTTACAGAAACGTTGACTTCGGAGTAGGTAGTTGAGGAATTACTGTTTACACGGCCACGTCCGACTGACGATTTCTCAAAGGAGTTCCTGAGGGGGGTGCACGAAATGGGGTCGACGGGTTCCTGGGGAGACGACGACCAGCCTGACAACCAGGGGTCTCGGCCGACACCGGTCAGTGTCCGTCGTAAATCTGACCCTGGGTGAGTCCCCTACAGTTGGAGGAGCGCAGTGTCGGGGACCCAAAGGGGTTGACGGGGCACGTCAAGTGACGGGTACCGGCGCCCCGAGTGGACCGACTACCACGAGTACCGCGCGTACATCGAGAGCAAGGACCTCGCCTTGAAGCCCCTGCACTCGTCGGGACGTCCCAGGTCCGACAGCTCCGAAGCCAACTACCTCTGGAGTGACTGGCGGGAGTCCATTGACACTGAGGCCTAGACCTCAAACCCCCTCACGAGTAACCTTTAGGACCTCCTCTTGTTGCCTCTCACACGCAGCTCAGGACAAGGTGGCACGCCCGCCCTCATTCTGTCCCGTTCAAAGCTGACGGTCCCGTTCAAGGCTGACGGTCCCGGTGGGATGTATGATCACGCTCTTTGTGTCTACGGGAGGGCACCAGCAATGTGAGGGGGCACCCCAGACCCTTCTTTCGAAAACTACCTTTTAGTAACTCTCTTTAATATTAAGGAAGTCGGGTACTTTATTACAGGAGTTAGTGTAAAAGGATCTGTAGGATCCCCCGTAGCACATCAACGGTACGGACGGGATCTTAAGAAGGGCTAACATTAAACACTCGAAAGAGAAACATGAGTAAAGAAAAGATACGGTAGAAGATAAAATAAAAAATAACACCATTTTCAGTGTATTATATATCTTACGTGATAAGTAGAATAGACACGTCAAGTCACCGTGATTCATGTAAGTGTAACAACACGTGGAGAGTGGTAGTAGGTAGAGGACTTACAAAGTGGAAGGACTTGACTTTGAGACAGGGGTCATTTGTGATCGAGGGGTAAGGGGGGCGGGATGGAGGGGTAGGGGACTAGGGGGGAGGGGAGATGTGGGCTTCTGGGACCATAGATGGTTGGATGAAAGACTGAGATACTTAAACTGATAAGATCCATAGAGTGTATTCACCTTAGTTTGTCATAAACGTGGATGACATATAACCTTACGTGAAAATTCCAATCGAATTATATACAGGATGTTTGTTCTAACAGGAAACAAAACCTAAAAGATAATTACCATTTACCGTTTACCCACAGACATTGAGATAGTTATAGAGATAGGTAGAAATATAGTAGACAAATTAGCAAAGAGTAAATCAACTCTAAATTGTCACTTGTTTTGAATTTAAAATCTGCAATTGTACACGTGTAGAGATTTAGAACTATAACTTTCCGTTCAGAATGTATGTAATATGAACGTTCTGACAAAGGGTTCTACGTAACCGAACCCCTACTGGGTGTCTCTACAATACCCCTCCCTCCACCCTCCCCCCACGTACAAACCCTTGTGTACATTCTTAATTTCTAAAATTTTAATTTTTTTATTTTTTGATTTTTTTTATTTATTTTTATTTTAATATTTTCGTTTAACGTGAAACGTTTTTCGGTTCGATAGGTCTTCACGTGTCTCGTCTTTCACCCAGAGGAACAGGGGAACAAGGACGAGGTCTTAGGGTGAGGGGACCTTCTTAATGGGCATTGTTAAACGATATATCGGAAGGAATGGGAAAGACTTGTGTATTTTTGTTAACAAAAGCATTAATTTTAAAAAATTAACTTTATATCGACTAAATGTTACAACACAATCAAAGTCCATATGTCGTTTCACCCAATCAATATATAAGAAAAAGAAATATTTGATAATGTTCTATAACTTATATCAAGGAACACGATATGTCATCGTGGAACCAAAAAAATTTTTAGATAAAATATATGTCTTCAAACATATAAAATTAGGATTTGAGGATTAAATAGGGAGGAGAGGGGAAAGGGGAGACCATTGGTATTCAAACAAAAGATACAGACACAAAAAATTCATTAAAAACTTAAAACAAAAACACACCCTAAGTCCCACTAAAACAAAGAAAGTAATAATTTTTTTTAAACGATATTATAACAAACGTTAAATTTTTCAACCATTCCTCTTTCTCCATCCGGGTTATTCGAAGATAATAAATATTAAAAAGACCTCTAGTATCGATTACTTTAATCTTTTTTTTCTTTATCTCTTATATTTATAAGACTTCTTTCTCTCTTTGAAACTCATAAATGTCTAATATGTTAATTAAGTGATCTTCTATTTTAGTTTACTTTTGAAAATCTTGATTATTCTCACTAACGGGTTTATCAATGTATGTCCCATTTTTGTCTCTTTAGTTATCAAAAAGATATATGATGGTGGTGGTTTATCTTTAAAATTAAATTTTTAGGTAAGTTTTACTATTTGTATTATTCATCTTCGATACTTTTTCTGCACGTGGTCTTTAAAAACTTTTTCATTATTTTGAAATACGTTCCGTTATTCGTTCATCATTTATTTTTGTTAAAAGGACCTACACTTTGAGTTATAACATCTTTTAAAATTTGAAGGATTTAATTAAATATTTAAATTATGAACAACAAGTCAGCGATTCACCACAGGTTGAGAAACACTGAGGTAATTGACGTCGTGCGGTCGGAGGAGACAGGAGAGGATAGAGGAGACAGGATAGAACTCCTCAAACGAGTCTGAACAGGTAAGGACTAGGTCCCTAGGTTGGGTCTAGAGGAGGCAACGTCCGTCTAAGAACTGGTAGACTCGTGGTCCCTTCGGGGACCATTTAAATTATGATTTTCGACTCCTAAACTAATTACCGGTGAAAAACGTTGATGTGACTTCCTCCCCGGTTTAGCTTATCTAGACCTTAAATCGTAGTTTTCCTTTGGAGAATACATAAAATGATTATGTTTTCTCTTTGACTAACAAGATCGTTACAAGGGATACCTAGGATTTTCATCGACGGTTTGTATTTTTATGGAGACGGTCCAGTCCGTTCATAAAACGTACGGAATACACGGTAATACCTCTAAGTGGTGCCTGGTGAAATATTTACGAGCACGGTTTTTGGAGACAGTCTTTTGTTTATGTGGCTTCTCATGTAAAAGGGTGACTCTAGAGAAGATCCCTTTCTCTCGGAAGTGATCTTCGTAAATGTCGGATTTCAAGTGAAGGTGATCTTGAACTCTCTTCTGTTTACACAAAGAAACCGACAAAACATCGGACTGGGTCTCGTTACCATAACGGTTGTATTTACTCCGACACGAAGGTTTGTCAATAGTCCCGTCGTTACACCCGTCGACAAAGTATTTACCAGACGTAAGTTTTCTTCTTGACTTTTCGAGTCACAAAACTTGTTACTCCCACACAGACGACCGACTCTACCTCTTTACTCCGTAGGAACTTTATTAGTAAGTCAGGACGTTGAGCAATACTTTCTTTCGTATTAAGGTTTGACCTTCTAGTAAGTCTTCTCTAGCTTATCAAGATGAAACCACTCAGTAAGGACTACTTTGTTGTGGATGAAATTACTATGTGCTTTATATTCCTTTACTCGAGAAACTAGAACAGGTGAATGTCTCGTCACGGGTGTCGAGAGTAGTATTTCCCATGTCATACATACACACGAGGACTTCTACTTTGTGAGTACTTTCTTTGTGGTTTTCTCTTACTCAACTAATAGTGGAGATCTCCTTCAACTAAACGATTCTTCTTTTCCGTACACGTATAAGTCTTTGTAATCGAGAATCTAATCTAAGTACTAGCTACAATCGGATAATATTCCTGTCGGTAGTATAAAGTGCAAGAGGGATTTAACGAATACGATTCAATTGGAAAGTACCGAATAGGGTTACCTTAACTCTAAAACCGGACCAACCCGGGGTAAGCAATAGTACAGGAAATTGACGTGGGTTTCTACCCTACGGGAATTTACCGTCACTCTGTCGATCTGTTTGTTCAAACCGGTCACATAGTCATTCCAAAGGTAACGTTTTTCTTTTTTACGTTATTATGAACCTTTTGTTGTGAATTATGTGAAATGAAAAACTTATATCAAAATAATTAAAATTAACACAAATAAAATTTTCTATAAAATTAAGATAACCTCATATCAATTAAATGGTATTACCCTTTCTTATACTTTTTCTTACGTACACACATATATATATATATACTTAGTGAAACGACATGTCGTCTTTAATCGTGTTAATAACATTTAGTTGATGTGAAGTATAAGACACTATTGGATGTAATTCCTTCAACTAAATGTTACAACACAATTAAAGACGACATGTCGTTTTACTAAGTACGTGTGTGTGTGTGTATTAGGTAAAAAAAGTATAAGAAAAGGTAATACCAAATAGTGTCCTGTAACTTCATATCAAGGGACATGATATGTCATCCTGGAACAAATACGTAAGATATATATTATCAAATGGAGACAATTAAAGTTTGAGGGTTAGGTAGGGAGGGGGAAGGGGGGAAATGGAAGCCGTTGGTGTTCGGATAAGAGAGACAGACTCTTGTGTCGTAAAATTTAGTGACAAGGGTTTCTCTCTTACTAATTAGGACATTATATAGTGATTGTAACATTGAGGTGTTCTACTTATTCGAGGTCCCTAGATTACATGTCGTGTCACGTGCACAGGATAGTGAGTCAGCACAGGCTGAGAAACACTCGGACACCTGACATCGGGACGTCCGAGGAGACAGGTACCCTAAGAGGTCCGTTCTTGTGACCTCACCCAACGGTACGAGAGGAGGTCCCCTAGAAGGGTTGGGTCCCTAGCTTGGGTCCAGAGGACGTAACGTCCGACTAAGAAATGGTGACTCAGTGGTTATTGATGTATTATTGTTTATTTTACCTTTTGAATGAGTTCCCCGAGTCTCGTTCCGGGTGCTTCTTCTTATTTGGACTTCTCTCTAATACGTCCGATTCTTTAATTTTCTTTTCTTATTCCTTTTTGTATGTCTCGAAGTTTCTACCACCCTGTGGTAGTTTGTGTGGTTGTATGTACATTAACCTCAAGGTTTTCCTCTCCATCTTTTATGTAAACTTCTTAATCACCGGTTTTAGTAGGGTTTAGACTACTTTTGAGTATATAGATTCTTCGAATTTTTTTGAGTTTCATGATACTTGAGTCACTCTGGGTATGGATTGGTATAGGAACATCTTCACAGTTTTCCTGTTTCTGTTACTCTTTTAGAACTTTCGTCTTTCTTTACTGAGTAGTGAATGTCCCTTAGTAGTTATTCTAATTTTCGACTGAAGAGTAGTATTTAGTTCCTACGATCTCCCGTAACTCTACTTTATAGGGTTCATGACTACTTTTTCTACCAGTTGTTTCTTCAGATATATCTCTTTTTGATAAAAAGTTTTTTCTTCAATTCTGTAAGGGTCTTTTTGTCTGACTAAGTAATTGTCGGTGAATCCCAGAAAAACGTTTGAAGAAAACGTTGTGGTATAACAAGGAATTTGAGAAGTAAAGGGAAGACAAAGAATCTTGAAATTGAAGTATTTCCCTAGCCAAAGTGGTTGACTAGTCGGGGTAGTCTCCTCGTATCGAATCTGTGTCCTCGTTGAAGATGTAAAATTCTAAGTCTGACTTCCTTGTTTGAGGGTATCCAGGGAACAACACAAGAAACAACGAGAAGGAGGTATTTACGAACTGTACCCCTTACTTACAGTCGTAATAAAGATCCTCTGTACTGTGACGGTTCACAACATCTGGAACGATAGAGTCTTCAGGTCCCACCCCATTTTCCTTCTACTCCTTTATTAGAATCCCTAAAAAGAAACGAGGTAATCGAAGTGAGACATCTCCTTTTTTTGACTATACCCACCTCTAAACAACTGACAAGATGACCCTTCTAATCGTTTCTCGGTGTCCGACTCATAGACGTTTCGGTATACGATCTTCGACCCTATGACGTAAAATCAATATTTCACCTAGAAGAGGTTTTATTCCCACGTCAAGAAGACTGTCATTAAGTAGTTGGGATCGTTGAAAGTTGTATTTTACGTCAAGAATGTCCCACGGTTTATACAAATAGGTAGTATAAATCCGAGAAGACTGTGAACCTTCCTGTAGGGTCCATCAGGATCACCATTTCTTGAGTGGACGGTTACGTCCTCTACGTTCTCTGAGTCCAAGGTAGGGACCCAGTCCTTCTCGGGGACCTCTTCCCGCGTCTTAAGGTTCTTTCTATGAACCTTAAGTTTGTAAGAAAGGATATCTAAGAGCTCTGACACGTTGTAATCTAAATTTTGTTATGTTTAGTCTACGGTTGATAAGTATTACGAACACGATCTACCACGCCTCTTGTACACTAAGGACGGAAACTATTGCGGTCAGAGGTCTGCCTCTGTTTATACGGCTTGTTTGAACTTCTATTAGACACAACACGAATATTATCCCGAAGGGTCAACCACAATCACCATTTCTTGGGTGGACGGTTACGTCCTCTGTATCCTCTACGCCCAAACTAGGGACTCAACCCTTCTAGGGGACCTCCTTCCGTGCCGTTACGGTCATAAGAACGGACCTCTTACGGTACCTGTCTCCTCGGACCACCCGATGTCGGGTACCCCGGTGTCTCGACCTATGTTGACTTCGTTGAATCATGTGTTTGTACATAAATATTATTCACAAGTTCTTTCTTCGTTCTTCTTCCATCGTTTCTTCTCTGAGTAAACCTCATCTCCATAATCCTTTTCGAAACCTCTCTCCTGTCGAACCTCAGAGAGTCTGGCACTATCGGACAGTAGTCCATTCTCACTCGGTCTGTCTTCAGTAAGGTCTGGGTCCCTCGTTTTTGAACCTCCGAGTCCCGTCTCCTGTCACGGGTCCTTCGACTATGTATGTCTTGACTCGGACGAGAGTAGTCTCCGAATATCGTCAACATTGACGGACGACCGGTCAGAGGGGGTATTTTGACACCCAAGACCTTCCGTCGCTGGTGTAGACCCCAGTACCCTAATATACCTTAGTAGTGACACAAAGGTTTCGAATCGTGTCACCGACCGTATGTAACAACAACAAGTCAACGATTCAGTACAGGTTGAGAAACGTTGGGGTACCTTACGTCGTGTGGTCCGAAGGGACAGGAAGTGACAGAGGACCTTAAACAAGTCTAAGTACAGGTAACTCAGTCACTACGGTAAGTTGATAGAGTAGGAGACAGTAGAGGAAGGGGAGGACGGGAGTTAGAAAGGGTCGTAGTCCCAGAGAAGGTTACTCAACCGAGAAACGTAGTATAATAATCTAGAGGAATTTTTAAACAACTTATTCATACTCCCCCCATCACACCTCTCAGACTTTAGGTGGTTCCGTGACACTGTTCTTTGGGTCATTCTGGGACTACTCCTGGACTTCTCTTAGTTCCGTGGTACCTTCCACTTCTGAACCCCCTGCCCATCCAGGGAAACCTCTAGATAAGGACTACCTTTCACAATCAGTGAGTCAGCACAGGATGAGAAACGCTGGGGTACCTGACACATCGGACGGTCCGAGGAGACAGGTACCTTAATAGGTCCGTTCTTATGACCTTACCCAACGGTAAAGAAAGAGGTCCCCTAGAAGGGGTGGGTCCCTAGTTTGGGTCCAGAGGGCGTAACGTCCGCCTAAGAAATGTCATTGAGGAGAGTAGTACAATATGTCTGATATCAGTCTGGGTCCCCTTAACTAAAGAGAGAAACCCTCGTCATTCCTTTCTTGGAAAGAATTATAAGTCTACACGGGTCGTCTCAAAATAACTACCGACTGACTCCTATGTCACGAAGTATGTGTTTCTTAACGAAGTTTCTGAACGTACGTCCTTAAACCCTCGAGACCATACGAAAATCGTAGGCTCCTCCAGACATACTCATGTGTCATGTACAGGTACTTCCGTCTAGGGCGGATCTTGACTTGTCGTCGACGTCGTGCCCCGAGAAAACGAAAGAACCCAAGGCCCATCAGTCAAAATATTTTTGTTCAGAATGCATAGTGGAGTTTTACTAAGGATGTTAAGAGAAGGGAAATCGAACTAATCCTGGTTTTACTAGTGATTTAACTATTTTTATTAAGTCTCTCTTTACTCTAAACACCTCACCGTCAACGGGAATCACCTGAAGGGACCACCGAGTCACCATTTTTTAGGCAGACGATACGTTCTCTGGTCCTAAGCTAGTTCGTCAAAGTGTCGCCCCTTGAACGAGACGACTTGAACCGAGGCACAATATTGTTCGACCGGAACTTAGAGTCAACCGAGGCACCATGACCCCTTCGGTGTGAAGGAGGAACAAATTTTATCTCTTGTAATGACGGAATATCTCGACACTCGTAAAAAGAAAGAGAACCGTCGTGGCGTACCGTACGGACGTAAGTACGATTCAGGGAAGTCAGCAAAGACTGAGAAACACTGGGATACCTGACATCGGGCGGTCCGAGGAGACAGGTACCCTGAGAGGTCCGTTCTTATGACCTCATCCACACACACACGAATCAACGAGTCAGTACAGACGGAGAAACGTTAGGGTACCTGACATCGGACGGTCCGAGTAGGTACCCTAAGAGGTCCGTTCTTATGACCTCACCCAACGATACGGGAGGAGGTCCCTCAGAAGGGTTGGGTCCCTAGCTTGAGTACAGAGAATACAGAGGACGTAATCCGCCCAAGAAATAGTGATCGCGGTGGATCCTTCAGGTGGTGTACCATATACCCTAGAATTAAGGGGTGGGTCCCTACTTTGGGAGTCGGGGACGTAACCTTCCGTCTCAAAAAAAAAAAAAAAGATAACTCTTGAAAATAAATCCAGATTGGATTGTAGATCTCCTGAAGGTACGCTAAGGTAGAAAAAGGGTCTTACTCTAAGGTTTGACGTGAAAGATCCTCTCCCTAAACCTCTCAACCCAAAACGATAAATTTAACCCTAGTGTAATTAATAATCGTCTGTTTTCTGGAAAGAGACGACCTGAATTGGTGGAATTGATTCCTTTCAGGGAATCTCGACACTCCTAAATGACCTATTAATCGGAGAGAGAGAGTAGTACCGTTTATATTTATTGTATTTTGGGTGGTAAAGTTGGTAAAAAACCAAACAAAAAAATTAAGATTAACCTCCTATTAACGAAATACTATAACACAAACAAAGACGGTATGTAGTTGTACTTAGTCGGTACCCATATGTATACAGGTGAGGGAGAACTTGAAGGAAGGACGTAGGGTAGGAGAGGGTGGGGAGATCCAACAGTGTCTCGTGACCCAACTCGAGGGACGTAGTGTGTCGTTTAAGGGTGCCCGATAGACAAACCGTACACCACTACACATACAAAGGTACGAGGAGAGAGTTACGCAGGGGGGGAGAGGAAGGGGGCGACACAGACGTCCAGACAAGAGACACAGACGCAGAGGTAACGACGGGACGTTTATCCAAGTAGTCCTGGTAGAAAGATCTAAGGTTTGTGCACAATTATATGTTATAAACAGAAAGAGAAAGACTGAATGAAGTGAGACATGGGATCCAAGTAGACCCAAGTAGGTGGAGTAATAGTGACTGAGTCTACACAAGAAAAAATATCGACTCATTATAACTACGAAAACTTGACACCACAACCTCTTCTAAGAACTCTCAGGGAACCTGACGTTCCTCTAGGTTGGTCAGGTAAGATTTCCTCTAGTCAGGACCCACAAGAGACCTTCCTTACTACGATTTCGACTTTACGGTTATGAAACCGGTGGAGTACGCTTCTCGACTGAGTAACCTTTTCTGGGACTACGACCCTCCCTAACCCCCGTCCTCCTCTTCCCCTGTTGTCTCCTACTCTACCGACCTACCATAGTGGTTGAGCTACCTGTCCCCAAACCCACTTGAGGTCCTCAACCACTACCTGTTCCTCCGGACCGCACGACGTTAAGTACCACAGAGTTTCTCAGTCTGTGCTGACTCGCTGACTTGACTTGACGTGACTTATAAGGTAGCAGGTAAAAATTCGCACGTCAACCCGTCGTAATTCTTGAAAATGTCACAATATGCTGACAGTGGTAGTAGATTGGTGTTTTGGCATTGCAGTAGGATTTGACTTTGAGACATGGGTAATTTGTGATTGAGGGGTAGGAAGGAAGGGACTGGCAGAATGAAAGACAGAGATACTCAAACTGCTGAGAATTCATGGAGTGTATTCACCTTAGTATCACAAACAGACCGAACAAAACGAATCGTATTACAGAAGTTCCAAGTAGGTACAACGTCGTACATAGTCTTAAAGGAACGAAATTATAATGAATAATTATAAGGTAGTAAGATAAGTGGTGTAAAACAAATAAGTAAGTAGGTAATTGTCTGTGGACCTAACGAAGATGGACAATCGATAACACTTATTGTGACGATATTAGATTCACATGTTTATAGACAAACTCAGGGACGAAAGTTAAGAAAACTCATATATGAGCTTTCATCTCTAGAATGAAATTGTCTTCATGAATTGACAAGATAAAGTAAAGAATCGTTAATTCGATGATCGTTGCAACCCCTGGTTATATTATTTTTGTCTGACAGTAATAAAAAGGAGGTTTTTCTATGAGATAACTAGTAAATTCCATTCAAAATCCCTGTGTGTTATTACATCATAAAGTCCTTGATAATAACAATACCGACTTTTGTCTTTTTACGAAGATAACAAACCACTTTTCATATCATTATTTAGACTCATATTACAATGACGAGATCACTAACGTTTTGTCATTACATTAATTTTGAAATATGTCATTGTAACTCTGATTTAACCTAACGGCACTAATTCTGTAGGTCCTTTTATTAAGATGTTCGCCAATCTCTAATGTCTTTCTGACAACTGTCCTCACAGTCAGTTACTTGGCCAATTCCTTTCTTTCTTACAGTAGTGATTCCTTCTGCCCTACTGTTAAGTTTACATGATCAATCATTTCTCGGGAGTAAGAATCCTCCCTACATTTACGACGAAACTCGACTTCCCTCTCACAAAGAAAGTCAAATTTTTCACAGCCCCGTTTTCGCCACAAGAATGTGTCTACATTCGACTGTAACTCTTTAGCCTCAGTCATTTCGGACACACTTGCAGAAAACTATCTAAAAGAGTATTTCACGAAGTGTAAGACTGAATTGAACTCCTTCTCTTTTTGCGTTGATTTCTATCAGAATTTATTAAGAAAATCACAACCAAAAGAAGATTAGGGGGAACAACCTACGAGACACAGATGTGAGTGAAGATCGGAGAGTTTTCCAGAGTTTCTTCTGGAGGGAGGGCAGGTACACAGTCGGAAGTCAACAAATCTTGTGTCCACAGTTCGGGATCGATTCGGAGGGAAGAGGACCACTGTGTAGGAGGAAGTAGACCAGGAACATACAGTTCTAAACATCCGTGAGGTGATGGAACTATTGAGTAGAGATTTCATCCAGGTTAAAAAATAAAAAACTGTTGTCTCATGGACCTTGGTTTGAGTTGGAAAGTTTATACCCGACTGTTCTCACCTTATGTCTTACCGATAACGGAAGACAAGACATCTTTTAGTAGAACCCCACTTCAGATTTTTCGAAACCTGAATAACAAACCAAATATCAGTGGGACAACCGAAGACCATTCGAAGGAAACCTGTTGAAAATAAATAAATAATAAAAAATTTGAATAATAAAACATAACCTCATATCGACTAATTGATACAGCACTATCAAAGTCCATCTGTCGTTTCCCTGAGTCGGTATGTATATACTCAGGGGGTCTGAGGGAAGAGTAGCTCCGACGGTGTATTATAACTTATCTCAAGGTACACGATATGTCATCCTGGGACAACCAATAGGTAAAATTTACATCGTTACACATGTACGGAAACCTGTCGAAAATCTAGAAGTGGAGTTTCCTACAATTCAGTAATGCTAAAAACTAGGAAAAGAAGGACACTTGGACTGTGGTTCCAAATAGGACGGTTGGGGTATGTTATATACGTTATATATCCGAGATAAGGAAAAAAAAAAAAAAACCAACGTGACCCAGAACTAACGACACTCACCCGAAAGAGATCAACGTCGCTCACCTCGATAAGAACCCACGCCACTGTCCGAAGAGTAACACTACCAAAGAGAACAACACCTCGTGTCCTAGGTCCGACGCACCCAAAATCTTCAACACCGTGTGTTCGAGTCATCAACGCCGTGTGTTCGAGTCATCAACGTCTAGCTCCCGAATCAACAAGGTGTCGTACACCTTAGAAGGGCCTTGTCCCTAGTTTAGGTGCAACCGTCCACCTAAAGGTAGGTGACACGGTGGTCCCTTCAGGCATGGTCGATAAGAACGATCAACACAGTAGTCGTTTATTTTGTCTTCGTTCACATTATTTTGGGGTTCAGTCACTCACAATGCTTCAAGAGACGAAATGGATGTTACAGAATAAGTCAATCGTGTGGTTATAATACTTAGCAAGATTGTCAATACTTCGTAATAATAAGGATAAAACATCTACTCCTTTGACTCCGACTACTCAAACATTTGAATCTTAACCTTCGAACCGGATAGATTAAAGACAGTAGAATTGATGGAACACCGAAGGGGTATTCGCACGGTACATAAAGGAATGGGGTAGTGGACATTTTAATAACTGATCCTAACCCGTTTAGGTAACAGAAACCTTAACCGAGTCAGGTAATTGTCGTGTCAGAAACAATCCGAGAAATAGTACATGAAGACACTGGGTCGGGTACGAAGACACTACAGTCAAAAAAGGACGTTCGGATAACCCTAGAGGACACATTTACAAAATTTACGTCAAGGTAAGGAGACTATACAGAGTTGGTCAAGTCCCTCCTTTTTATATCCGTCAGGATATACAAGGAAACATCAGTCAGATACGACCGAGGAAGAAAAGATTCAGTAGTATTTGGTAGACAAATTTTTAGGTAAGACTTCAACGGGGTCCCTAAATGTAATCTAGTTGATAGACTTTAAAAATCTTAGGAGAGAAATCTTTTGACTCTATTATAAATGAAGAAAAGACCGTGAAAGGGATACCAAGGATTTTATAATGGTTATAACTAAGATGTTAATGTAGACGTAAGGAAATCTACCTTTAATTTAAAAGAACCGAAATACATAAACGAAGCATAAACACCGTCAATGGATCAAAACCAAGATTCGACCCGAATCCATCAACCGGTATAAGAAAAACGTACGGGTTAAGTCAATTCAAAATTGAGTCTTTCGATAATACATAACCCCTTCATATAACATTGGTTTACATTTGCACCAAGGATGTGTAATCCCGACGAGGAGTGGATACGTCATGAAGACATGTTTAATCCTTTTCTACGGGGAAAGAGTTTAATTTTTCACGAATCTATTAATATAATACCATATTGTCCTTATTAAATACCATCTAGGGTGGGATTGAACCGAGAAACCGAAATCGATGCACTATGTTTACGAGTGACAAACTGGGTCAGAGTGTATTCTGTCTTGATAAAATCTGTTACTGACGACACTGACCTCCGTGCCAAAGGTGTGAAGTGAGTCTGACCATTCTTACTACTAAGGTTATGTGACACTATTCAATATTAAGGATTTTGATGGTGATTTTTTCGATATGTTCTTCTATGTGATTTTTTGGTGATAGCTATTTAGTTTTACCTTAAGACTTTTTATAAGTTCAAAGGGGATTGTTTAGTCCTTTTTTGGGTCCCTTTGTTTTTTCAATTTTGATTGGTCTTTTAGTCTTTTAATTCTTTTAGTTTACCTTCGGAATTTAGGATTCTACCATTAATTTAATTTACATTGATCAACTTACGGACTTAATTTTCTCAACGTCCGTCCTAATTTTTTGTACTGGGTTGATATTCAGCAGATTACTACTTGGATCTGTCGTATAATTTTTCGTCTCTGTAGTGAAACGACTGTTTCCAAGGATATCAGTTTCGAAACCAAAAAGGTCATCAGTACATACCTACACTCTCAATCTGGTATTTCTTTCGACTTGTGACTTCTTAACTACGAA
Source organism: Capra ibex (assembly GCA_006410555.1). Taxonomy (NCBI): domain Eukaryota; kingdom Metazoa; phylum Chordata; class Mammalia; order Artiodactyla; family Bovidae; genus Capra; species Capra ibex. The sequence continues at coordinate 36,189,619 of SJYO01013871.1, forward strand.
AACTTGACACCACAACCTCTTCTGAGAACTCTCAGGGAACCTGTCGTTCCTCTAGTTTGGTCAGTTAGGATTTCCTTTAGTTGGGACTTATAAGTAACCTTCCTAACTATGACTTAGACTTCGAGGTTATTAAACCGGTGGACGCCACTTCTCGACTGAGTGACCTTTTCCGGGACTACAACCCTTTCTAACTCCCGTCCTCCCTATCCCTCGTTGTCTTCTACTTTACCAACCTACCATCCGTAGTGACTGAGCCACCTACACTCAAACTCTTTTGAGATCCTCTATCGCTTCCTGTCCCTTCGGACCGCACGACGTCAGGTACCCCAGCGTTTCTCAGCCTGTGCTCACTCGCTGACTTGTTGTCTCTCTTCCTTGTACGAAGTTTATATTTCTATGTTTGACTTTTGTTTTTCTCTTTTTCAACATGATACGTTTGTAATTAGTTTCCTTTTGTTATCACTGAGGTACAGTCTATTTCTTTAAAATGTCCATTTTAAGAAGTAGGCCATTTCTTTTACTGGTCTCCGTCTCTCCCTATAATATATCACCAATTTCTCAACTATGTAGTTCTTCTGTCAGGGTTTATACATACTTAATTTACTGTCTTAACGTTTTATTCACTTTTTTGACTTTCTTAACTCACTCCCTTTTTAGATAGTAATATCAATCTCTGAAGTTATTGGTGAAAAGTAGTTAACTATCTCGTTGAACTGTTTTAGTCGTTCCTATATAATTATGATTATCTCCTTGAGTTGAGATAGTTGGTTCTCAGTTTGACTGTAAATCTCTTAGGAAGTAGGTTCTTCTCGTGTGATGTGTAAGAAAGGTTCATAAGTACCCTGTATATATTTACATCTGGTATAGGACCCGGTATTTTACTTCGAAGGTGGTTAATTTTTTTTTAACTATAGTATATGTCGTACGGGAGACTAGTGTCACCTCGACGTACTCTTGACTTTTTGTCTTTCTGTTGTTCTCATAGAGATTTGTGTACCTTCGATTTGTGGGTTTCGATTTATTGAATACCTAGATTCTCCTTCGAAGGCACCTTTAGATTTTTATGTGACCTGACTTCCCTTTGCCTTTATGTTGTATAGTTTAAAACACCCCCGTATCGACTTTGTCACGTCTCTCCTTTTAGCTACCGTGATTTACGCATTCAGCCTGTTCTTCTTTTCGGAGTCTGGCTCTTCCAAATGGGGGACTTAGAACTTTTCTCGTTTTATTTGACCTTTTTTCCTTCTCCCTGAAGGGACCACCAGGTCACCTATCCTATAGTGGAAGGTCACGGCCCCCACGTCCAAGTTAGGGACCAGCCCCTCGATTCTAGGGTGTGCGGAGCACCGGTCTTTTGGTTTTGTACTTTTTTTTTGGGCTGTTGGTCTTTGTTATGACATTGTTTAAGTTATTTCTGATTTTTACCAGGTACAGTTAAGAATATTTTCCTTCTTTTAATATCGCTAATCCCGTTTTTAGTCACTTTAACTTTTCTCTTGTTATATCTTTTAGTCACTTTATTTCTCGACTAAGAAACTTTTCTAGTTATTTTAGCTGTTTGAGGACGGATTGTTACTTATTTTCTTCTGTGTTTAGTGGTAATACTCCTTACTCTGTTTCATGTAGTGATGTCTGTATTTTTACTATTGTTTCCGTATAATACTTACTGACATGTGTCTATTTAATCTGTCAAATCTACTTTACCTGGTTAAGAAACTTTTTGTGTTTCCTGGTTTAAGTGGTTTATAATTTGTCAGTTGTCTCGACATTGAGTATTTATATAGTTTAAAAATTAATTTTTGAGTGGGGGTTTTTTATAGGCCGGGTCCACAAAAGTGTCCTCTTAAGATGGTTTTAAATTTTGATTTAATTTTGGTTAATATGTTTTAGAAAAGATCTTTTGTCTTCCCTTCAATTACAAAGGACTGAGGAAAGTACTTCGATCGTAATGGGACTATGGTTTTCGTCTTTTTTGGTGTCTAGAACACTTATTTCTGTCTTTACAGGAATTGTTTTACGACCGTTTATCTTAAGTCGTTGTATATATTTATTAATATATGGTTCTCGTCCAGTTCAAATAAAATGAATCTACCCCATAAGATGAACGTCTCTACGTTCCGACCAAATTCTTTTAGTCAGTTACATTAGGTGGAATAATTATTCGATTTCCCCCCTTTTAATATGTTAGAATGGCTGACTACGTCTTTTACGTAAACTGTTGTTGAGTAAGCAATATTTTGGAGAGTCTTTTCGTCTTTATTTTCCCTTGCGGGAGTTAAACTGTTTCTAATAGATGTTTTTTGGATGTCGATCGTTGTCCCGTTCTACAGGTGAGTGGTAAGAATGAGTTGCAACACGGTCTTCAGGATCGGTCACGCCATTCCTTTGTTTTTCGTAGGTGTAATCCTTTCTTCTTTATTTTGGCAGGGATGACACCCACTGTACTAACGGTTGTGTCTTTTGGGGTTCCTTAGACGGTTTTTAAGGACTTGATCATTCATTTAAATCGTTTCAGTGCCCTATATTCTGCGATGTTTTTTAGTTGACATAAAGATTTATGGTCGGACTTGTATACCTGTGACTTTCATCTATACGTTGTGGTAAATGTTAGTGAAATTTTATGAATCCACATCAGACTGGTGTACAACATTTGTCTTGTACACGTCCTGAACGTATGACCTTTGATTCGTTGTGACTACTCTCTTCAGCTTCTTCTAGATCTATTTAGGTCTGCGTCTGGTACAAATCCTTAAATTTATGCCTTGTATCAGTTTTACGGTCAAAGGGGCTTTAACTACACGTCTAAATTACGTAAAGGATAGTTGTAGTGTATGAAAACACCTATATCTGTTCTGACAAGATTTTAAATGTGCCTTTCAATTTCCTTGATCTTATCGATTTTATTAGAAATTCTCATTTCACTCTAAATGAGATGATAAAAACAGCCCTCCAACTGTGTCTCTAGTTACCTTGTCTTACCTCTTAGACCTTTATTTGACTGTCTTTATACAGGTTGACTAAAACGGTTTTCACGTTTTCGTTAAGTTCCTCCTTGATATCGGAAAAGTATTTACCACAACCTCATTTGTAGGTAACTATAAATGAAACTTGAAATTCAGAGTGTGGAATGTGTTCTTATTTGATTTTTACCTAGGACCTGAAGTCACATTTCATCTGAAAATCCCCCTTTTTTTTAATTTCTTTTAGAAACCCCAAGATCGGATCCAAGAATCTAAACTGTGTTTAGTTTTCGAAAAGGAGACACTTTCTGATAATTTCATTTTTTTTTTTTTGGTTCGATCTGTACTCTTTTATAAACTTGTAGTGTGTATTCTGTTTCTTGAATGTCAAAGATATTTTTTTCCATGTAAATTTTGGGTTGGGGTTTTCGGGTTAGTCGTTTACCCGTTTTCTACCTTTCTCTGTAAAGTGTTTATTCGGGTTCTTTTTTCAGTTGTAGTTTTCGGTGACTCCTTTGCGCTTACTTTAGGTACTCTTTCGGGATGTGAGGTTAGTCTTACTGATTATATTCTTTTTTATAACTGGTGTTTATGACTACTCCTAAATTTCTTTGTCTTAGTGAGTACCTAACGAGCACCCTTACATTTTACCACGTCGGTGAGACTTTTTATCCTACTGTCGAGGAAGTTTTGACTTTGTACGTTGATCATATACTGATTGGTGACATAAGGACCCTTAAATAGAATCTCTTTACTTCGGATGTAAGTGACTTTTCGGAGGTGCCTTTACAATAGTGTCGAAATAGGTATTATTTGACCCTTGTCGGGTCTACAGGAAGTTGTCGACTTACTGATATTTGGTTGACACTATGTGGGAATAGTGCGTTCTGGTGAGTCGTGTCGGACCTCCTTAGGAGCCTCGTACCACTTTCCAAAACATAAAACGGATGTAACCGTAGGACCAACACTATAACATGACGTCAAGACGCTCTATAAAAGTAGTCTCCTTTGACACATTTCCCCAGTCCCCTAGAGGGACGTAATAAAAATAATGATATACCCTTAGATGTGATACGGTTCCATTTTCAAATTAATTTTTTATTAAGGTGGGAGTCTGTTGCTTACCCAATCTTATATCTTCTTTGATTACACTAAAGAGTGGATCAGGTTTCGACTTACAACCTTAATACAAGTGTGGACTCTTATTCCTCTCGGTTCAATTAGAGGTCTAAAAATTTGAAGACGGTACTGCTTCGTCCCAGACACAGACACCGTTACTCATTACGTACGGAATTCGTACATGAACACTATGTCGTTCAGGTAAAGACCCACAAATGGGCTTCTTTTACTTTTGTGATTAAACTTTTCTATATACGTGTGAATACAAGTGACGTCGTAATAGATGTTATGGTTGGATTCACGGGTAGTTGTCTACTTACCTATTTCTACATAGGTAATATGTGTGTGTGTGTGTGTGTGTGTATATGTGTTACCTTATGATGAGTCGGTCTTTTTCCTTACTTGGACGGTTAACGGTGCTTTTACTTACCTAGATGTCCCATGATACGATTTTACTTTACAATGTGTCCCTTTCTGTTTATGGTAGACTAAAGAAAATATACACCTCAGAATTTTTTGTTTCCTTGTTCGTTTAGTTTTGTCTCTGTCTACGTATCTATGTCTCTTGTTTACCCATCAACAGTCTCCCCTCCCCTCACCTCCCAACCCACTGTTTTCGCTTCCCCTAATGCTCATGTCTGAAGGTCAATATTTTATTTATTCAGTGTCCCTACATTGTATGGTGTATGCCTTACCACCACCACCAAATCAGCGATTCAGCACAGACTGAGAACACTAGGGTACCTGACATCGGACGGTCCGAGGAGACAGATAGCCTAAGAGGTCCGTTTTTATGACCTCACCCAACGGTAAAGGAAGAGTTCTCCTAGAAGGGATGGATCCTTAATTTAGACCCAGAGGGCGTGACGTCCGTCTAAGAAATGGCTGACTCGATACTCCCTTCGGGGATGTATGCCTTATTATAACATTATATCAGTTATTATAACATTATTGAAACGTGAAACATGTGACTCCCTACCAATGATCTGAAATCGTACCACTAGTTGAACATTGCGTATATTTATGGTTCTTACATGAGTACCCACACCCGAGCTCCCGACGAATCCGTGGTAACAGACTCCAAAGAACTGATAAGGTAGAGGGACGCCTCACCCAGTCGCGACACCAGTCCCCTTTCCCTCCATCCGTCCTCAGCTCCCCGTCTCCCTGGCAGGAGAAAGAGCCTGAGAGACCTTCTACGTCCATCAAATATCATTGACCTAAGACAAAGAGACGGGCGACGGCAAAGTTGTGAAGTGACCGGTGATGGTAATATCGGTGTGACTACGGAATTGACTCTGTACTTTTTCTACTCCCCTGGTGTCCTTTTCGTGAACTTTATGTTATAATTTTTTTTTAAAAAAATAAAAATTTAAAACGGGACAGGTTTCACCGTACATCCTATAATAAAGGGGTTAGTTCCTACGTTGGGTGTGGGGGCCGTAACTTTCACACCTCAGAATAGTGACCTCACGGTCCCTTCAGGAATTTTGTGTTAAAGGTACAGAGTACTTTGCGTGTCCTTACTCGTAAGTAACCGATACGAAATGTAGACGAAATCGATATCTTTATGTTACCAAGACTTTGAGTATAAATCCCTCTTTCATTGATGGGTGAGTAGACTTGTTTTTCCCCTTTTTTTTTTGCAAAAAGTCCTTTACACTTCTTAGTAATTGAAGTGTCTAGACGTGTCTTTCGTATTAACGGATGTTATGTTCCGTCTTTGTGTGAGATTTCGTAAACACTCGTTTTACCTCTGTACCCGGTAATTAGGAAATAATAGTCTTAGTTTGTCATGAGTTTACTGGTGTACCTGACACTGATTTAGTTAATCCATGTTTCTACCATTATTAATCCCGACAACCGTCAGTTTTCGAGAGGGTCTTTACACGAATCTACAACTTTTCTGCTGAAGATAGGTGAAAATAATGGAAACACGACGTCATTTAATATCATTAAAGAATACGGAACTCACTCCCTTTTACCCTTCTATTATAAGTCGAATGACTCCTACCAAATTGAAAAGATGTCTGTTCGTGACTTGTTAGTAAATGGATGTGTATTACTCCCTATATTTCGAAAGACCAGTTTTACATGAGACATTACCATCATTGTATTATCTCATACGTATAAGACGGAGCCTTTTAGGGTTCTAAGACTATTCGTTACACATCCTTCGTTTCTCGATCTCCTAATCTGTCACGTATTTGTTTCGAGGGAAATTGTCTACGACGACAACCCTGTCGATTCTGAGCGGAGGACAGGAAGAGGAAGGGTTGGGGACTCCCCGGAAGGAGGGGAGACCCAGAAATAATCAACCGAAAACAGCGAGGAGAAGACTTTTTCTGTGAATAAAAGACAAGACGAGAAAGGATACGGGTCGCAGGTGAACCTCCTTTCTCACTCAGATAAGGGTTCCTCTGGAAGCGTCTGGTGGTCCGCTCAGTCAGGGCCCCTCGCGGACGTCCCCCGCCAGCTGTGGCACCTTACTCGTCTGCCGCGACCGACGGGATCCCCAGGGCCTGGACGACGTCCTGTCCGGACCCTCTACTTATACGTTCTTTCCTTTTAGGTTCCATTAGGCGAGTTTAGTTCAACAATTTACAAACAGAAACCACTGGAGATTCTTAGTTTCCACCAGCCCCCGGACCTCACTACCGCCCCCACCCCCAACTAGAGAAGATTCCGAGAGTGACGTGTTTACACGTCAACTCCGAGTCTCCTCCGGACACCACATTGGTCGATTAATCATCGTGACGACTACGTTCTTGACTCCAACTGATTGTCGGACCTGGGAAATTCTCTAAGGGCCGCCGGGGACAGACATAAATAAATGTTCTATTTATAGATTTCATTTTTCTTGTGAGAGGTGAAGACTCAAAAGTAAAGATCCTCACTTCGACTTTCACCGCTTCGAATAATCCCCCCTTTATCCGTGATTAAACTTTATTCTATCCTAATACTTATGTAACGTGATGGACAAATACAATATTGTCGCTATCCGAGACTACCGTTTTTGTCAATTATTCGAACGAAAAATTTTTAGATCGACATAACGGACAAAATAAATGTATATAACTTTGTTCCTCAGAAAAGACCACTTAGTGTGTAAATACCCTAGTAAACCCTCAAGACCATAATAAAAGTGGACGAGAAGAGAAAGATTCGAGGTGACGTCTTGTTAATTAAATCCAAGGGTCCCATAAAAGTTTTCGTTCGACGAGTTTTACACCAAGATCCTGGTCGTAGTGGACCCTCGAACAATGTTTACGTCTCAGGGTCCGGGTGGACTCCAAATAACGTAGGTGCACAGTCGCCCTAAGGTCCGCTAAGAGCTGCACGTGATGTCGGACCTCTCTTGTTGACATAGTGAGGTCATGATGGAGCGTCTCGGGAATGAAGTAACAAGGAATCCGACTGGACCCGAGGATCAGGAGTTGGACCCACAAGGACGGTTCTTACTCGCGTCGTAGAAGACAAATTTTCTTCTCGTAGTGAACACGAAATTTTACTCCGCCCTTCTCATTACCTCACCTCAAACACCACGCAAGGACACCTAAGGAATTACCCTGAAATAAAATACACCTTCCCGTGACACAACTATCGATATATTCTTTCCAAATTTTCAGGAGTATACGTTAAGTACCTTCGATTATTTAGTCAAAGAACCAGCTGAGACCAGGATCATGAACTGAGTAAGGATTACTCAACCCCAGACTTGTCGGAGTATTTGGGACAGTCGAGGGGTCTGTCTTCCTGCGCACCGCTCCTTGGACACGAACGTGTCTGGTATCGAAGAATAGTAAAAGCAAAGAAGGGTGGTGGTTCAGATCTCAACACAAGAGATAAGTTGTGCACGGATTGATAGGAACGGTCGTTATTGTGATCTATTTATAAATAACTCAGCGGGGGCGGGGTGGTACGTATTTCATGACAACCTAGTTTTACAAAAGGATTAATCAATTTTATCGACTACAACCTGACGATCAGTCACGTTCCCACATCCGGCTTCCCGTATAAATCTACTCAAAAAGACTACAGGGACAAGATATCAACTTTAGTGTAAGGGTAAACGAAGAAGTATATAGAGGTCCCTCAATAGTTAAACCCTCTGTTTACTCAATGACGTAATATCACGACAGTCTGAGTTCGTAAAACCTTAAACACCTTAATTTGAGTACGACCGAACAAATAGAAGATACAGATCTTTTGACTACTACATTTACAACCTTACGAATTTTCCTATGTGAAATCTTCACACCAAATGGTGTACTGAAGTTCAGAACCTCAAACTCACGACCTCTTCTTCGAAGGTGTCTCATCTAACCCCAAAAGGTCTTGGTAAGTGTAGGAGTGACCGGTCAAGGGGACCGTCCGCCGACGACGGTCCAAGGAGGAAACCCTCCGGACCAAGACGGATCCGTCAGTCACGGTAGTCGACCTCCCCCATGGAATCTCTGGTCCACACCTAGTGGTCCCACGAACACCCGTCACTACCTTCGTTCCAGGTGACATGGGACAACGCTTAAGCCCTCTCTGCCTACTATGTCGATACCTACTTATTGTCAAAGAAAAGAAAAGTAGAAATAAATAGAGACCGATGTGACACAGAAACAACGACACGTACCCATCAACACCGCTCACCCCCGACGAGCGATCGACACCACACTCCCGAAGAGTGACCCCACCGAAGAGAACAACACCTCGTGTTCGAAATCCACGCGCCCGAAGCGTCCGAAGCCATGAACGTCACAATCTCAAAGCTGCACACTGAGATCTCGTGCCCGAATCGTCAAAACGTGTCCGAATCGACGGGGTTCCGTTACCTTAGAAGGGTCTGGTCCCTAACTTTGTAACGGGGACATAACCGTCCACCTATGAATAGGTGACCTCGTGGTCCCTTCAGGATAAAATTTTTAAAAAATCTTAACTTGATGTCAACTGAATGTTATAACACAATCAAAATTCACTAAGTCAATATACATATATACATAAGGAAAAGTCTAATAAAAGGTAATATTCAATAATATTCTATAACTTATATCAAGAAACACGATATATCATTTAGGAACAACCAATAGATAAAATATATATAACCACGTATAGATATTTAGGAGATGGGGATTAAATAGGGAGAGGGAGGGGAAAGGGGAAACCATTGGTACAAACAAAAGATACAGACACTTAGACACAGACAAAACATTCACTCAACCAAACACAATAAAAGATTCTAAGGTGTAACTTACTTAGTAAAAGTTACAAGTATAATTTGAGTCCTCACTATACCATGGTGTTTGTCTATTATAGACGTTACTACTACTGTAAAGTGATAATTAATTCTAGAAGATATTACTAATAAAATTACACTCGATCTTTGTAAAAATACTACTTCTAGTTACTTCTTTTTTTACACTTATCTTTCAAGTCGGTTTCCACTCAAATTTGTCTCGTCGGATGAACTTCTATAAAGAGACACATCTGAGAACGGAATGTCCAGAAGAGCATAATCGACCAATCCGTAATCGACTAATCCGTAAGGTCTGTGTTTTCAGTGCAATCTTTTACCACTCTGAGAGGAGAGTCAGTTGGGGTTTGACTGAAACTAGTCCTGATCGTAAAGAGGTAGTTCCATCCTTATAACGGTAGCCTCCCTGACCCGTGTATGGTCTACGGTATTTACTCCGACTGTAGAGGTTGATGATTCAGTCTTTCGACTTTTTTATATCTTATGGAGTTGTCCGTTTTCACGTCGCAGAGACTTACCGTATACTTTAAAGGTAGTTTTACCGAACTAGACCTTCCCAAAATATTTTTATTTGACGAAAAGGTCGGGACATGAGTAGAGGGGGACCCTTGGGTCACCCGTCACCGACGTCTGTCGTCGGAGGAGCCGTCACATACGTCGGACAACAGACATGTCCAACGGGATTCCCTGGGACCTCTGTCGGGAAAGGTCACCTGTAAGTACTGACCGTACGACCGGGGTCAGATCCGAGGTCTGTCCATACACACAACGGAAACCTTTCGGGGTTCCACTTCACCGGTCCCAGGTGGCCGGTTCAGAAATACAGATGGACGTGGTTGGACATCTTGTGCTCGTACACTGACTCCGGGAGACGTCCCGGTTCAAGTTCAAGGGACCGGCGGTCTTCTAGGCGCAGAGGTTCTTCACCCCTAAATGATTCAAAGTACACCTACTCAAACATTTTTTGTGCCACCGTCCTTTAGCCGAGTAGGGGTCACTGACACTCCAGTTTATTAGGGATCACTACCGGGGACCTGTTTACTGCCGGGACGTGAGCACTCTCGGAGCCGCGGTAAGAGAGGAATCAGTGCGAGTGGTCACTTAAGATGAAAGTCATATTCATATTTTTGACAAACAAAAAACATTTGTTTGTTTTTTTCGACGACAGGAAAGAGATACTTATACAATTCCAACTACATTGGGATGCAAGCCTCTTCCGCTACCGTAGAGTGAGGTCATGAGAACGGACCTTTTAGGGTACCTACCTTTTCGGACCATCCGATGTCAGGTACCCCAGCGTTTCTCAGCCTGTGCTGACTCACTGGAGTGAAAGTGAAAAGTAAAAGTACGTAACATCTTCCTTTACCGTTGGGTGAGGTCACAAGAACGGACCTCTTAGGGTCCCTGCCCCCTCGGACCACCCGACAGCAGATACCCCAGCGTGTCTCAACCTGTGTTGACTCCGCTGAATCGTCGTCGTCGTCGTCGTCGTTGGAATGCAAACAAGTATTTACATATTATTAATATTTACGACCTTTCTTCTGTGTATGTGTGTGGAGAGAAACACCTCCGAAAACACACAGTAGACAATTTTTAATAGACAAGTAAATCAAACAGGGAACCTCACGTTCTTCTAGTTTGGTCAGTCAGGATTTCCTTAGTCAGGATTTATAAGTAACCTTCCTGACTACGACTTCACCTTCGAGGTTATGAAACCCGTGGACTACGTTTCTCGAATGAGTAACCTTTTCTGGGACTAAGACCCTTTCTGACTTCCGTCCTCTTCCCCTGCTGTCTCCTACTCTACCAACCTACCGTAGTGGTTGAGCTACCTGTACTCATGCTCGTTCGAGACCCTCAACCACTACCTGTCCCTTCGGACCGTACGACGTCAGGTACCCCCAGTGTCTTTCGACCTGTACTGACTCCCCGACTTGACTTGAACCAAACAGGTAAACAGGATTTCAAAACTCGATCGTAACGTTTTCTGTAATCAATGAGTCAAATTGTGTCCGAATTTTAACAGTTTCGTAATCCTAAAGATGATTCAGAGAGAGAGATAGTCCTTTCCCATAAAAGGACAGCTTACTATGACTGTTACTTTTTTGGAATAGTCCGGGTACTTCAGAGGAACTTTGTGTTTCTTAGAGAAGGCCCACCTCTTGCCGAATACATCCATCGGGACTTACTGGATCGAAAACTTTCCCGTCGTCTCCCGGTGGACCGACAATTCTGAGTCCGAGGTCTCCTTCGAGGGGGTTTGACCAGGAGAAACCGTGGAGGGGTGTCTAAGGTCCGATGGTGGCACCCACGGTCTACGATGCAGAGAGGGAAACGGAACAACGGATCACTGTCCACGGTGTACGAGAAGGGAGGGACAACAGTGCTGGTGTTGTACTACCTCTTCGACATATCAGGACGAGTATTAGTCACCCGACTAGCTCATCCAGTAAATAGGTTTAAGTAAATGAATAAATTGTTAATACATGGCTCATGGACAATCCATAGTCCATAGTGCGATCCACGATCCTATCATCCCTTATTCAATTAGATTAAGAACGGGAGTTCCACGAATATTAAATCCCCGGACCCCCCTCGTGTTCGGACTCGTGTTTTGTTTGTTTGTCCCCCTCTTCAGATTATTTTCAGGGATACTGTACATGATACTTTCTATATCATGTATCACAGGACCTCTGAGGGTACCTGTCTCTTCGGACCGTCCGATACCAGGTATCCCAGTGTTTCTCTGTACTGACTTCGTTGAATCGCATTTCCTATATTCACTTCCGCCTCTGTCCTTTATCTACCTCTCAGACACCTAAGGACCGAACTCACTGGCCCATCCCACTAGTGGTAGCTGCCTCGTGACTCGACCTCACTTCCCGTCTCCTTTCACAGGACTCCACCCACACGGAGGGAGACGACGTCCCTCCCTTCGTACCGGGCTCCCCTTCTTTGTTGCCTCTGAGTGTCCTCTCCCGTAGTCTCTCCTCTCCCGACACACACACAAGACCCTCTCCTCAGGTCCGACCTCCTACAGTCCAGTAGTGTGGAGAGTTTCGAAGGTCACTGGGTGACCCCCATTCCAGTACCCGTTTCATAACCATAAATTTTATTTGTACGGAAACGAGATTTTTTACTATTGTACCTTCGACTGCCAATTCATCAAATGGGTTTCCAGTGAAAGGATTAAGGGACCGCTCACAAAAAGTACCATTTACTACAAGGGAGAGTATAAAGACGACTAAAGTTTCTTTAGTACGACTAAGTAATGGATTTTCATTAGAGTGGACCCCCAGTCTATAATTAGAAACGGGGTTATACTAAAGAAAGACGGACAACCGTCGGTAGGGACGTCTCTCGGACCGTCTCATTTGGAATGAGTCGTAACTGTGAACCGACCCTCAACCGTCCTCCCGCTTCCCGACGCGTCCACAGGACTCTCCGACGGCCTGAACGCATACACTTTGATCTGAAGCTAAGGTAAAGCTTCAATAAGTAACGAATAAATCATACATCACGGCTTCACGGTCTTTAGGAATTACTCCTTTCGTTTACCAGTCTTCTGGATTTATCTGCAAAAAGGTTTCTTCTGTATGTCTACCGGTTGCCCGTGTATTTTTCTACGAGTTACAACGATTAATAATCTCTTAGTTTAGTTTTGATGTTACTTCATGGTGGACTGTGATCAGTCTTGTTTAGATGTTACTCCACACTGGAGTGTGACCAGTCTTACCGGTAGTAGTTTTTCAGATGTGTAAAATTTACCGTGAGCGTAAATTTTTCATTATAAATACGCTAAAGAGCAGTATGCCTAGACTCCAAGTGACGCACAAAAAGGTAGGACCCCCCATGAGTCCCACCTTAACTGAAACGTGAAGGTGTCATAGAAGAAAAAAAACTCCATAGAGGTATGACAAGAGGTATCACCGACGTGGTTAAATGTGAGGATGGTAGTCACTTCCTCCCAAGGGAAAAAAGGTGTAGAATAGGTCGTAAACAATAAACATCTGAAAAACTACTATCAGTAAGACTGGACACACTCCAGCATGGAGTAACATTAAAACTAAACGTAAAGAGATTATTAATCGCTACGACTCGTAGAAAAGTACACGGACAACCGGTAAACAGACAGAAGAAACCTCTTTACAGAGAAATCTAAGAGCCGGGTAAAAAACTAACCCAGAAAAACAACAACAATGACCCAACACACTCGACAAACCTTTAATTCGGTAACAACCAATGTAGTAACCGTTTATAAAAGAGAGTAAACATCTAACAGAAAAGTAAAAAAAAAATACCAAAGGAAACGACACGTTTTCGAACATTCAAACAAATCCAGGGGTAAACAAACAAGAAAAAAAGTCAAGCCAAGTCAGCGAGTCAGCACAGTCTGAGAAACACTGGGGTACTTAACGTCGTACGGTCCAGAGGGACAGGTAGTGGTTGAGGGCCTCAAGTGAGTTTGAGTACAGGTAGCTCAGCCACTACGGTAAGTCGGTAGAGTAGGAGACAACAGGGGAAGAGGAGGACGGGGGTTAGGGAGGGTCGTAGTCCCAGAAAAGGTTACTCAGTCGAGAAACGTACTCCACCGGTTTCATAACCTCAAAGTCGAAATCGTAGTCAGGAAGGTTACTTGTGGGTCCCGACTAGAGGAAGTCCTACCTGACCAACCTAGAGGAACGTCAGGTTCCCTGAGAGTTCTCAGAAGAGGTTGTGGTGTCAAGTTCTCGTAGTTAAGAAGTCACGAGTCGAAAGAAGTCTCAGGTTGAGAGTGTAGGTATATTCTGGTGACCTTTTTGGTATCGGAACTGATCTGCCTGGAAACAACCGTTTCATTACAGAGAACAAAAAAAATTTAAATAAATAAAATTAACCTCCGATTAATGAAATGTTATAACACCACCGAAAACGATATATAACTGTACTTTGTCGGTACCTACAAGGGTGGAACGAGGGGTGGGGTAGGGAGACCCAACAGGGTCTCGTGGTCGAAACCCGCGGGACGAAACACGTAGATTAAACGTGACCAGTAGATAAAATGTGTACCATTATATGTAGAAAGCACGATAAGAGAATAAAAACGAAAATAAAGATAACGGAACCCTCTGACTGGACTTTTTTGTAACCATGTCTAAATACAGTCTATCACAAAACGGATACAAAAGAAGATCCTCAACATACCACAGTACTTTCACTTTCACAATCAGTGAGTCGGCACAGACTGAGACGTTGGGGCACCTGACATCGGGAGATCTGAAGAGACAGGTACCCTAAGAGGTCCCTTCTTATGACCACACCCAACGGTAAGGGAAGAGATCCCCTAGAAGGACTGGGTCTTTAGCTTGGACCCAGAGGACGTAAGGTCCGCCTAAGAAATGGTAGAATCGGTGTTCCCTTCGGGAATGCGGTGTCTTGATATCACAGTACCAAGATCTGATAAAATTCCACCTCCGGGTTGAAACATCGCTTCTCACGAGACTTAGACCTCGATGTAATACTCTATCAGTATCGTATTTTTTGGGTCTTATCAGGTAGAATTCAGTAGACGGGAGAATTACTTCGTTCTTCGACCCTCTCCAGTTTTTTTCTTTTTTTTTTTTTCTATTACAGTCTATACTGTACTAGAGGGGACTATTCAAATTAACGTCAGTCTTGACTTTGTTACTTAAACACCCAAGAACGGGTCTTTATTTCTCTTGATTAACTCTATTAACCTTCACAGTAGAATTCCCTGAAGGGGCCTTCAGGTCACCAATTCTGAGACCCGAAGGTTACGATCTTACGATCCCCGTACCCAAACTAGTGACCAGTCACTTGATTATAGAGTGTATAACGACGACATCGTTTTTTTTCTTTTTTTTTTTTTTCGTGATTTGGTTTGGTTAGTTCGGTACTTTTCGATCTACCTTGGAATTTATGTACAATGTTTCACTTCCCTCGGTTGACCTTTTCCGATGTATGACATACTAAGGTTGAGACACTGTAAGACCTGTTCCGTTTTGATGCCTCTGTCACTTTTCTAGGAACCACTGGTCCCAAACTCCCCTCCCTCCCTACTTCCCCGTCTCGTGTTTCCTAAAGATCCCGAGTCTTCGACAAGACTGTACTGTCTCCACCTAATAACATTAAAACAGTGTTTAGTATCTTACACGTTTCCTCACTTGAGATTACATTTGACACCCGAAACCCACTATGACCACACAGTGACATCCAAATAGTCAACAGTGTTTACATGGAGAAACCACCCCCCACAACTATTACCGCCTCAGACACGTACACCTTCGTCCCTCACATTACCTTTAGAGATGAAAGGTGAGTTAAAACGACATTTGTATTTTAATGAGATTTTTCTATTTTAGATGAAACTTTTTGTTTTTCCCACTCTTTCGGACCTTTACTCTAGTAACACAAGATTCGGGACCGTTTCTAGTGACTACCAGTTTGATCGACTACTCTCTTGGAGCCCGTCCACCCGGCTCAACTAGTTCTTCGCGAAGACAAGAGAGAGGCAATATGGTTAGTATGTTCAATTAAACAAGTAAGTTGTTTTACGTAACGGAAGACCGACACACGGTCCATGATACGAACTCGGACACTATATATTTCTTCAGGAACCGGATTCCTTCGGGTATCGGTAGTCTCCTTTGCCTGTTCAACCTGTTATTTTCAGAACCTAATATCCCTGAAAGTACCACCAGTTCACTACTTGTGTAACAAGAGGGTGACGTCGTCCACACCCCAACTGGGGACCAACCCCTTGATTCTAGGACACACGACACGGCACGTCGTTTGGTTGTGTGTGTGTGTACGCACCATACTAAGGTAGCGAGTCAGGACAGGCTGAGAAACACTGGCGTACCTGACATGGGCGGTCCTAGGAGACAGGTACCCGAAAGGGTCCGTTCTTGTGACCTCACCCAACGGTAAAGGAGAAGGACTCCTAGAAGGACTGAGCCCCTAACTTGGACTCAGAGGACACCGAGGATGTACCGGTCGCCTAAGCGGTGAAAGAGTCGGAGCCTACTATTTATAGTCCTATTTCTAAAGGTGGTCTTTAATAATTCGACCCAAAGATCATGTTAAGATAGGACTGTTAAACCTACCTACTAAGGTCGAAAGGACAAATGAAAGTCTAATCTTCTAATCTCCACTTCCAGTCTAGACTACCAGGTGCAAGAATACATTGATTGACATCTAGAGAACTTATTGAAGAAGGGGACTATTTTTATGGATCGGTTTAAGTAGAGTTAACTAACCATTTATAATAAACAAAAATTGACTATAATGTACGATATATAATCATTTATCTAAGGTGAGCCAAGACCCTTATCGTCTCCGACCAAGATGTAATTACGTTCGTTTAATTTCTCCTTTTATCTAAGTGTTACGATTATAAAGACACATCGAACTGTCAGTCTACAATCTTCGATATTTAACGGTTCAATTTTTCATTGTTTTTCTTGGTTTTATGTAAAAAGACAATAACCCTTAGGTTCGACTCTTTCTTCTGAAGAAAGATGGGGGTTTAATCCCGACGAATGGAGGGTGGGGGGTGGGGGTAGAGGGTCGTCGACCATGGGGTGGAGGTGGGAGGATGATAGTCTTTATTAAAAGTCGTCGACAGACTCCTTTCAAGACGTCGGTAACGGTTTAGACCCCGAGTCAACGCAGGTATACGGCAAGGACATTGAGATACGGTCATAGAAGGATACTCGTACACTAGTCCATGTTCGTCGAGTCTAGAGGGTACACTTGGAAACTTTTGGTCCCGGTACGAGTTGGACGGTCCGTGGGTTTCGGAGTAGAAGGAAAAGGAGGGACACTGTTCCATTGACTAGTCCTTCTTATACATTCCCAGTCACTATCCTAAACGCCATTAACGTCCAAGAATCTTCGTTCTCAAGACTCTTCAGTAAACACCAGAGTAACAATAGACCTTACAGTACCTTACAGCCACTACAGCGGACAAACTCCGAGTGAATCCGCAGAGACAGACGCTACGACAGGGGAGAATCTTCTCGTCCGGACGGTTGACGGTGAAAAGGAGCGACGACCGTCCTTGCGAGGAGTAATTTCCCTACCACCGACACCCGGTTAGTAAGGTGAGAAAGATGAACCGGGTTGAAGAATTTGACAAAAACCTTAGTTGACTCTCTAATCGTAACTTTGTATATACAATGGCATGTATTTTGTCGATCACCCTTCGACGGCATATTGTCTCCCTCGAGTTAGGCCCCGAGACACTACTGGATCTCCCCACCCTACCCGATCCCCCGCCCTCCCTCCAAATCCTCCCTCCCCTATATAGATATGTATAGCGACTGAGTGCAATGACATGCGTCGTTGAGTGTGTTGTAACATTTCGATAATAGGAGGTTAATCTTTACTTAAATTTTCGGTTTCTTTCTTTATATTATTTCTTTTTAAGTAATTTTTTGACAAGATAACCCTATGTTTTATATACGTTTTTTCGTATATTCAAATGTTGACCAACGACACATGAGAGTCAGTACAGGGCTGGAGAAACGCTGGGGTATCCCATATCGGGCGGTCCGAGGAGACAGATACCCTGAAAGGTCCGTTCTTATGACCCCACCCAACGGTAACGGAACAGGGTTCCTCGGAGGGGGTGAGGTGGGGGTAGTTCCTTCTCTTGCACTACTCACAGGGTCTCCGAGCGACGGTTAGGGGTAGAGGAGAGAAGGGGTTTCCAAGGACGGGAGGAGCGTAAAGTGTGGGACCTAAACAAGTCGAACGAAAATTGAGTCTATTCACCCCAGTATTTCCCACACAGGAAAACACACAGACCCAGGAAGTGCGTTGTACCACACGTACTCTCAGCGGGATCAACAAACCGTGTCGACAACGAATGAATTGACCATATTCACGAGGTAACGGACGGACAGGAGAGTAAATAAATAGACAGCTGCCTGTAAACATGAAACCCCGACAATTTTCATATGGCGATACTTAATGAACATACAGAAAACCACCGTACCCGAACGTAAAACCAACACATATATATAATATGTGACCCAACATTATTAATGACATTACTGACCGAGCGTTCGAAACGGAAAATCCCCTTCCCTGTCAAGTGGGACCCGGGGTTCTTGGGGACGTACAGAAAGGCTTCCCACGTCTGCAGTTCGGTGTAGGTAGGGACCATGACTCGTCAAGGACATCGTCAAGTGTGTCTGTTCTGTCCAGGTCCGCTCGTACCACACCAATGACGAACGAGGAGTCCCCTTTGTCCCCTGACCGAACAAACGACGAAGGAAGGTTTCCACGACTCGGGACCCAGGGTGCGGGGAGTTTACGTCTCGTTGGACGACTCACTGGTCGAAAGTAGACCTGGGTGGTGCAACGGGTCACCCGAGCCCTCCGTGTCCTCGGTCGTACTGGTAAACTACAAGGACCACCAACGACACGACGCCCATTCTTTGACACAACGATCACTAAAAGGTGTAGAGTCTCTGGTGAAGACCGATGACACCCCACACCGTCGGGACGAGACGAGAAACGAACCCGTAGAGGAAACCCCAGAATAATAGGGAACGAACAGATACTCCGACCCCAAGAAAGGACTATCTCGAGTAGTTGACATCACCCACTACGATTAGTAACGGGTTTCATCACACACCCTAAAGAACAAGAAGACTGGGGGACAAAAAATTTTGACTTCATATCAATTAAATGTTATGACACAATGAAAGTTCACATATGGTTCGCCAAGTCTATAGACATAGATTGCTATACGTACACTCACGTACGCACGATTAAGTCACACAGGTCGAGAAACGCTGGGATACCTGACATCAGGCGGTCCGAGGAGACAGGCACCCTAAGAGGTCCGTTCTTATGTCCTCACCCAACGGTACGGGAAGAGATCCCCTAGAAGGACTGGTTGATACACACACACACACACACTCATATTCTAAGTCTAATAAAAGGTAATGTGTAATAATCTTCTATAACTCATCGAGGAACAAAGGGATAAAATATACATTATCACATATATATAATTAGGGTTTCAGGTTACGTAAAGAGGGGAGGGGGAGTGATAAGGAAAACCATGGATAACAAAAGACACAGACACTTAGATAAAGTCAAAAATCTATTCAAGTAAACATAGTAAAAAAATCTAAGGTATAGATTCACTATAGTATACCATAAAGAGAAAGACTGAGTAAAGTAAATCCTACTATTAGAGATCCAGGTAGGTACAACGACGTCTACCGTCATAAAAAAAGAAAAAATACTGATTATCGTGTAACACATATATATGGTGTAGAACTAGGTAAGTAGACAACCACCCATAAATCTAACGAAGACACAGAACCGATAACATATATCAACTGGGGTTTAAAATTCTGAAAAGATAGTGAACATAAAATGACTACTAACATACACATTATGAAATTATAATAGTTTATCCTATTAAGACTGTCGAGACACTCCAGTCGTAATAAAATCTCTAATCCCGTGACTTCTGTCTCCCAATTCCCTGTGTAAACCAAAATATGTTGATACTGGTGTTGTCATTGGTAGTGTATATTTGCTCATCAATGGATAACGGATAGTCGGGGACACAACCCGTGAAATATAGAATCAGTAAGTATTATTACGAGGTTGTAGCCATAATGTCAATAAGGGTCACTGGTCGAGTTACTTAGCTGTACGTCACTTCACTTAAGTGTGCAGGTGTCAGTGTGCCAACAACCGTCTCGAAAGTTCCAAACTTAGGTCCCACTCGGACTGGAGACCGGTAGTGTGAGGACCAGATCTAGACCATGTATGAACTTGGGTGCAAGAGCCTTGGGTCTCGACCACGAGTCAAGTGGTGGGTAAAACGACTGGGGTTTGGAGGTTGTTGGCAGTGGGACAAACAGAAAGGATAATCACGTGTTAAATTACTGGTCACTAGTCCGTCTCACTTTTCTCTCCGTAGACACGCTTCAACGAAGTCAGTACAGACTGAGGAACACTGAGATACCTGACATCGGGTGGTCCGAAGAGACAGCTACCCTAAGAGGTCCGTTCTTATGACCTCACCCAACGGTACGGGAGGAGGTGCCCTAGAAGGGTTGGGACCTTAGCTTGGACGCAGAGAACGTAGAGGACGTAATCGTCCGTCCAAGAAATAGTGATTATGGTGGACCCTTTGGGATTTTCTCTCCCTCCTCTTACCTTTCAAACAGAATAAGGACATGGTCTAGTAGTCGAAGACCTATTGTCTAGTAAGGGACTTATATAATTATTTTAATGTAAGTTTCCCCTTACGTTTAGGGACCTTTAACTCTTCTCATACACACCGATTAAAATTTCCTTTTCAATTAAAACGAAAACTTCCAAGAGGGAGAGTAGTGGTGGTAGACCTCGAGAGACAGAGGTCCCTTGAGTCAAGATCTTCCAGTCCTCCCCACGTATCATTACGGAGACATAATCGTCTCAGGTCTCCTTTACTTACGAGTCTTTAAGTGGCCAGAGTACCAAAAACCAGAGTGACACGAGGTCACCGGAGTCGGACGGGAGGACCTCCTCGTTTGTGTACTAATTGAAGTGTGGGTTAAGAACCGAAGAAACGAAGCCCTGGAACCGGTGAGAACCCCGATTCGACTGAGAGGTAGTATTGGATTTTCACTTTCACGAAAAGATTGAATGGCGGGGGGAGGGGACGGAGTGACGGTCGTACAAAAAAACCGCTGTAGTGTGATAAAGAGATTGGGACTTATACTATTTCCCCCTCTAATACATTGTAAACGAATGAACGGTAAAATTCTTCGGTCAAGTTTCTCTCTCTAGGAACCCTTTTAATAAAATTTACGTACAAAATATTCTAGTGAAAGATGTCAAATTTTTGGACATACCAAAAAGTTACTACCAAGTTTCAAAGAGAAATTTATAGGTAGGTATATACCCTGACCCATAACCGTCTCACCCTCATCCCTAAATTGTACCTACAAGTCACCCTTTAAGACTTTATGAGGGGTCGATGGCCGCCGAAGAGTGGTTTATTACACGAGTCAGAGAGTCAGCACAGGCTGAGAAACACCGGGGTACCTGAGCTCGGGTGGTCCGAGGAGACAGGTGCCCTAGGAGGTCCGTTCTCATGGTCTCGCCCATCGGAAAGGGAAGAAGTCCCCTAGAAGGACTGGGTCCCTAACTTGGACGTAGAGAACACAGAGGACGTAACCGTCCACCTAAGAAATGGTGATCACGGTGGACTCTTCGGGAGAGTGCCCCAACCTCCCCCCTAAAAATTATAGTTGAAGGTTTCACTAGTGAAGTCCTTTATTTGATTTTCCTTATACTACTTCTTTTATTCATCTATTAAAGTATTTTTACCTCCACCACCTTTTAGACGCATACACCGACCCCCTCCCCACATGTCCCCATATGTACGAACATAGTATTTTGTTTAGGGGAGCTCAGGACAACCAATAACAAAATATAGCTTTCATTCCCTTTCTTTCGTTAAAAGTCGTAAACATGAACCCTAACAAATATGTTGTAACAATCCCAGTAGATCAGAACCTTTTTTGTATACTTGTTGTTGTTGTTGTTGTTTTGTCTCTCTACATTTACAGTGGAGATCTCACAGACCCCATCTCGGAAGACAAAACTAAGACTTTCCATAAAGTTTAGACACGACGCAAACTCACCTAGGTGTTCTAGTCCAGTCTTTTTACGGAACGTAAACTACAATTTATGACAAAGAAAGCTATCTTATCTTGTTAAGTCGGTTGTTATCAACCAGGAAACTGGGGGCCCCATACTTTCTCCTTTTCAACTACTCTCCTCTCAAGAAGTCTAGATTACATCCTAAACACCCTACCCCTGTAGTAGAAGACTCTAGTCCCTTTACTCTATACACACACTCAGACATCTTGGGTTCGTCTTGTTTAGGAGGGTTTCGTTCACCGGGTAAGAAAACAAAAACGAAAAACAGTCGGGGAATGAAACGTACAAACGGTCACTCTGAGTGAGCTCTTCTTAAAGACTACTTTCTGGATCATAGATATTTTCTTTTTAAATTAACACGCATAGCCCCAAAACTTGATTAATGGAGAATACTATACGTACATTTTTCGTCCAGTACGGAGAAATCGTCTACAGCCCTTCTACTTGGAAAGACTACCTTCGTAGATTTAGTAGACATTTCCGTCAAAAGAACTGTCACACCCGACTCCCGGGTCCAAAGAGTCCCAAGGAGAGTCCCTTAGAGAGTGATCTGAGAATTGTCTCTCTCTGGGCTCGCGTCACCGTCTCGGACTTCTGTGTGTGTGTGTGTGTGGGGACTCTTATGCGTCTCAGTTTTAAAGACCTCGACTTGGTGATACAACCACTTATCTTTCCGATTTACGCCGAGACCCTTTCTTGTTTACTAGCGACTCGACGCCTACTTTCACGTGACCCTCCCGTCCACCTATTCGTTTCTCTTTCCTACTCCTACAGTGTCTTTCCACCTAGGACGGCACCCCTACGTCTACCACGACACGACACGTCCGAGACCGACACCGGGACTCGGGTACGAGGTGCCGTGGAGGGTCAGGACCTCGGAATATTCAGTGGGTCGTAGACGGGTCCTCTGAGGGGACCCCTGAAGGGTCCACCAGGTCACCAATTCTGAAGTGCGAAGGTTACGTCCCCCGTACCCAAACTAGGGACCAGTCCCTTGATTCTAGGGTGTACGGTACGTCACACGGGGGGCAGGGGGGTTTTCTCGGTTCTCTTAGGTGACCGTAGATTTTGAGTCAAATAGGGTTGGACGGGAGTGGGGGTGTAAAGAACGATGAGACGAAGAAGGAGGACGGTCGGGTGTCGACGTCTCACTACTTCAGAAGGACGGGACGGAAGATATCGTCGAGGGTTTAAAGAGAGTCGAAACGGGAGAAGGGAAGACAAGATTAGAGTCTCGGAATCGGTACCACCCCAGAAGGACAGACAGAGGGATTAGACTTTTTCATTGTGTTAGTCAAAAATGGTATTACGGTTTTGGAAGTATCCAAAGGTAGTAGATGGTTTACTTCGGGTTTGGGTGTTCTTAGGTAGGTTCGGAGACCCTAGTCCTAATTACAAGAGTACCTACCACTTCGGTTGACAAGATGACTTATAGTACGTTTAATTCGAGTTCCCAGAAAAGAACATGAACTTGGTAGGGACACAAGATTTATATCGGAGAAGTAAAACTAGCGGAGGAGAGTGAAACGAACAATTATAAGATAAATAAACCCCGAAGGGACTATCGAGTCGACCATTTCTTAGACGGACGTTACGTCCTCTAGGGGAGGAGAGAGAAACGAACAGTTATAAGGTAAATAAATTCTAGGTCAAATTTAACGTGGAGGAGGTCCTTGGAACGAGAGAACGTTTGTCTACCTTCGATAGAAAAGGAGGAGTTGTAGGAATATTATCAGTCACGTGTGAAAGAGAGAAAGAAGAAAAGACACCGGTGTGTCACTTTCGTTTCAGTAGTGAAACGACTGTTTCCAGGTAGATCAGTTTCGATACCAAAAGGGTCATCGGTACATACCTACACTGTCAACCTGGTATTTCTTCCGATTCACGACTTCTTAACTACGAAAACTTAATACGACCTCTTCTGAGAACTCTCAGGGAACCTGACGTTCTAGTTTGGTCTAGTTAGGATTTCCTTTAGTTGACACTTATAAGTGACCCTTCTGACTACGACTTCGAGGTTATGAAACTAGTGGACTACGTTTCTCGACTGAGTAACCTTTTCTGAGACTACGACCCATTCTGACTTCCGGTTTCTTCTTCTCCCGTCGTCTCCTACTCTACCAACCTACAGTAGTGACTAAGTTACCAATACTTAAACTCGTTTGAGGTCCTCTATCACTTCCTGTCCCTTCGGAACTCACGATGTTAGGTGTGGTAACGTTTCAACCTGTGTTGAATCACTGACTTTTTGTTGTACACCCTTGAATCAAGGGACTGGTCCCTCGTTTTGATACGGAAGACGTCACCTTATTGCCTCAGAATCGATGACCTGGTAGTCCCTGAAGAGAAAAATTTATTTAATAAAAATTAGAGGGATAAACTTTCAGGCGACCAATTATTGGAATTAAAGTAGACGTTGTATGGGAGAGAGAACGGTTTATCGTATCGTATAAGTGTCCCAGACCCTAATCCCACACCTGTAGAAACTCCCGACCGTAAGACGAATAGTGTCCTAGGAAGACACATAAAAAGAGAAAATATAAGTGTATAGTTATAACAATATTTCTGTATAAATAAAAAAATTATACACTAAAAATTTTCGTACTCTATGGTATATATATAGACTATAATATATAAAACGAAAAGAGTTACTTATTAAATAGAACATATCAAAAAACCCCAGTCAGGAAAACCTCCGACAGTGACAATTATTAACGTATCATAGGGTATCAAATAATGATAATCACCTACAAATCCGTCGAAATTGTAAAAAATGGGAACTAGTATATATAGACACAGGAATCTGTTCTGACTGATGTCGTGTGTACAGATATTCACCTGGGGGACCCTCGTTTCTTGTATACATATAAAAGTTTCCCGTAAATTTTAAAAATAAATTTCAAAATTTGGTACAAACGACTAATGTGTAGTAATTTATCACATCTTTAAAATTTTATATTCTAATAAATAATAAGTTTAAGAATTTTTGAGTAATTCAAATGTAGAAAAAAAAACTGATCAACTAACTCAGTGGACGGTGAGTAGACACACTTGTCATACTTCAGTGTACTGAACTAAAATAATTTTATGTCGATAACAACGACACTAAGTACCCCGACGTTTCTCAGCCTGTGCTGACTCACTGACTTGACTTGACTTGACTAACAACAACAATGACAACGAATAAATAAAAACAAAATTTTTGACATGTCCTCTAAAGACCTATCTTAAAGACATAGGGTTTGACAAGAGTTATTGGCAGAACCAACCCTTCACTCTTCCTGCGGAATCCCAGTAATTTTAAGTGAAAACGAAGTTCTTAAATGATACTTTACAATCCATGTTTCGATTGACCTGGTTTGTTCAGTACGTTTTTCCCTGAAACGATCACAAATACCGGGTACACAATCTGTTGAACCCCTCTTCCACGTTTCTGGGTCTTAGGGACATTACCGGATCGAACTAAAACTCTTTCTCCTTTTGTGACCGTTACTGAGTGCTTCCAGGGGGGTTGGAACGGAAAGAACCCCAGTAATTTAATGAATGCACTGACATACAGACTTTCCACCGGAGAAGGGTTCCTACGATTTATTTTCACTCTCACAAGCATCGAGTCAACACAGACTGAGAAACGCTGGGGTACCTGACATCGGACGATCCGAGGAGACAGGTATCCTAAAGGGTCCGTTCCTATGACCTCAGTCGACGGTAAAGGAAGGGGTCCCTCAGAAGGACTGGGCCCCTAACTTGGGTCCAGAAGACGTAACGTCCATCTAAGAAATGGTGGACTCGGTGGTCCCTTTGAGGTTTCTACGACGATTCAGACAGACGTCCGAACCGAATACGTTTCACACCCACAACTCCACTGTTCCTTTACTCGGGGAAGGTTCGGTTCTCTCGAAATACAATTTATAAGACTTTCAATTTCAGAGTTGATTGTTTTGGCGACGTCACCAAAATGAGGAGACTGCTTGAGCGGTTGGAGAAATGTCTGGAGCTCACAGGACAAAAGGAAATAAGGGGATTTATCCTTGTCCTGAGGGGAAGAAAAGTTTGAATATTAACTTATTAAAGGAAATTTTACAAGAACTGGAGAAAATAACATTGGGTACAACAAAAAAAAAATTAACACATAAAATTGGGGTCAAACAAAACAAGTCTCATATTCTAGTCATATATTTTTAGATAAACTAAAGATGTAGGATCGATACTTGTTTCACTTTTAATTTAATACCTTTGTTGAGATAAATGTCATCGTAGTATTTCTTATTTTAGGAATCCAGATATAAACTGTTTTCTACATGTTTTGCATATGAGACTTTTGGTGTTTTGATGTTTCAGTGACTTCGTTTAATTTCTTCTGGATTTATTTACCTTTATGGATTCATTTACTAGTGAATGACCCTCTGAATTATAACATGACTGTCATGAGAAGTTTGACTAGATGTCTAAGTCACGTTAGGGATAGTTTTAGGTTTGACTGAAGAAACGTCTTTAACTGTTCGACTAGGATTTTAAGGGTACCTTTAAGTTCCCTGGGTCTTATCGGTTTTGGTAGAAATTTTTCTTGTTTTAACCTCCTGAGTGTAAAGGGTCAAAGTTTTGAATGTTTTCGACGTCATTACTTCTATCTTTGATTTCTTTTGTGTCTATTTAACCTGAAGTAGTTGTAATTTTTGTAAACGTTAAGATTCTTGTGGTAGTACTTTTACTTTCCTTTTGAGTATCTTGCCCGAGTTGTAAAAACGTATAAAGACTACTCCTTGAATGGAGATATTCTTAAGGATGTTGGTTGAGTTATTATTTTTCTGTTTATTGGGTGAATTTTTACTCAATTCCAAGACTTATCTACCAAGAGGTTTCTTCTATATGTTCACTGGTTATTCGGGACCTTTTCTACGAGTTATAGTAATCGATAGTATTTTACGTTTAGTTTTGGTGTTACTTTATGGTGAAGTGTAGGTGATCCTACCGATATTAGTTATTAAATCCATTATTGTTCCGAACCGGTTCCACACCTCTTTGACCTTGGGTGGTGCACACCTCCCTTACATTTTACCACGTTGGTGAAACTTTTTGTCAGACCGTCAAGGAGTTTTCCAATGTCTAATTCAACAGTATGCTCGGTCGTTCTGGTGAGGATCCAGACGTGAGTCCTCTTTACTTTTGTACGGTCTCTCAAGTACCGTCGTAATAAGTAGTGTCAGTTGTGGACCCTTGTCAGGTTTACAGGTAGTCGACTACTTACCTATTTATTTTGTGCCATACAAGTATGTTGTCTTATAATCATTCGGGATGTTTCTTTACTTCACCAATTTGTACGATGTTGTACGTAATCGGAACCTTTGTACGATTCAGTTGGTGTTTCCTGGTGTAAATACTTTATTTATAGGTCTTCTCTACTCAGGCACCTCTGTCTTTCATCTAACTCCCAACAGATCCCGACCTCCTCCCCTACTCCCCTTGATCCTTTTCTCCGTATCCTCAAAGCCTCCACTACTTATACAAAATTTTAACTAACACCACCACAAACGAACTGACACTTCTACGATTGTCGGGAAAATGACTGGTGTCATTTACCCACTTTATGTACCATACATGTAAAATAGAGTTATTCTGACATTGTTTTTCTTTCATTACAGAAAAACTTCAAAGAATGAATACTTATGTCCCGAAAAGAGAATGACACCTAGGACTCCGCTAAAGACCTTCCCCACGACTACGACCACCCTTAAGACACACAGGAGTATACATTTCAGTGATGTCTGTGTCTCTTGTTTACA
Source organism: Capra ibex (assembly GCA_006410555.1). Classification (NCBI taxonomy): domain Eukaryota; kingdom Metazoa; phylum Chordata; class Mammalia; order Artiodactyla; family Bovidae; genus Capra; species Capra ibex. Next base: position 36,217,413 of record SJYO01013871.1, read on the forward strand.
TACCTACGGTTTCTCCCTTCCCTCGCCACCCTACTTAACCCTCTACTCCCCACTGTATGTATAGGATGACTATAATACATATTTTCTCTATCGATTCCTCTTGGATGACAGATCGTGTCCCTTGAGACGAGTCACGAGAGACCACTGAATTTACCCTTCCTTTAGGTTTTCTCTCCCCCATATACATATACATGTCGACTAAGTGAAACAACATATCGTCTTTGATTGTGTTGTGACATTTCGTTGATATGAGGTTAATTGTTTTTATTTTTTCAGCGACCCAATTCGTGACTCAATTCTAATAAAGGCCCCGAAGGGACTATTGAGTCACCATTTCTTGGACGGACGGTCACGTCGTCTACGTCCAAACTAGGGACCAAGCCCTTCTAGTGGACCTCTTCCTTTACCGTCGTGTGAGGTCATAAGAACGGACCCTCTAGGGTACCTATCTCCTCGGACCACCCGATATCTCAACCTGTGTCGCATCGTTCACTCGTACATGTGTTCCAATAAAGACGGGGCCTCTGACGCACTACCCGAAGTAAAGAAAGGGATCGTCTAAGACTCCCAAGTTTTTGGATATTAAAGTTTTATAACTCATACACCCGCAAGTAGGTGTCGTCTCCCAGTAAACCTTCTGATCTTATCTTTCTCTGTCACAAACACACATACCGACGTGTGTTCACACATGCCGCTCTCCACCTACTTCCCTCTTCGCACTGAAAGATTCGATATCACGTAGGGACCAGCGGTCCCGTTCCCCACGGACCTCCCCGGACCCAGGTCCCAAAGTCCGTGATCTTGCTCTACGGACTGGACCCGACGAAGGAGGAGGTCGAGGGCCCGTGACCCAGAGACCCGGCATCGTTGGACCCGAAGTACCTTAGTAAGTGATAGGAGAAGGGGTCAAGAGATAAGATAATCTCGTCGACGAGGTAGAAGAAGAAGCAAGGGGGAGAGTTCGACGAGATCAGAGTCCTTTCTAAACCCAGACGAAGGACACACACACACAGAATAAAAATTTTGTTAGGACCCCTAAGATAAAAATGAGGAGACAAGTCCACAGGTCTACTACTTCTATAAAAGAGGGTTAGTCGTCGTCGGGTGGGTGTCACAGTGACACAAGGTACTAATCCGAAGAATTACTGGCCCCAGGGGAGGACGGGGGCCCGACGAGAAGTCGTGCGGGTGAGGTCGCCGACGGTGTTCCTTTTACACGGGACCCGGTCTAGACCTCGGTCTCGGTCTCTTCCCCGTAAGACCTTTCGGGTAGAGTGATGTCTACTTTAGGTCCTCCGTTTGTACTCGAGGCCTTCATGAGAGTTCAAGTTTCAACACTCACTTTGGGCATTTGGAGTGTCCGGTCCCGAGACGGTGGAGGCACCGGTATAGAAGGCGGAGGTCGGGGAGTGGGTGAGGGACGGTGAGCTGCCGAAAGTACGACGACGAAGAGAGACTGTTGGTATAAGGACGGAGCTCCGAAGAAGGTCTAAACATTTTACTGTGGGTTCGGGGTGGAACATCTATAGGTGGAGTGTAATACCTAACTCTTTTAGTGTAGGTGAAGGCAAGAGTACCAAAAATCATCGAACACGTCGACACTACACAAGTAAAATAAACACAGACATTTATAGGGCAGTGACTACCCTCCTAAAACCTTCCGTTCCACATAATAAGAGGATAAACGACGACATTGTATAATGGGGCTTCATTCACGGTACATCCCGGTGGGTTCTACCCGCCCAGTGCCACCACTCAAGACTGTTTTACATCAGGTGACTTCTTACCTTATCGTTTGGTGGTCATAAGAACGGAACTCTTGGGGTACTTGTCATACTTTTCTGTTTTTCTATCCTGTGACTTTCCACTTGAGGGTTCCATCCATCCACGGGTTGTACAATGACCTCTAGTCACCTCTTTATTGAGGTCTTTCTTACTTCTCTGTCTCGGTTTCGTTTTTACTGTGGGTAGACACCAACACTGACCATGACCTTCGTTCCAGGCTACGACATTTCTCGTCATAACGTATCCTGGACCTTACAATCCAGGTACTTAGTTCCGTTTAACCTTCGCCAGTTTGCCCTCTACCGTTCTCACTTACAGTTGTAAAATCCTTAGTCGCTTGATTTTACCTGACTTTACCCACTTAAATTGAGTCTACTGGTAATATAGATGATGACACCCGTTGTTAGGGAATCTTCTTTGTTTCATCGGTAGTATCATTTGTTTCCTCAGGTTTTACGTCATGAACCTACGTCAGAGTGTTTACTGTCTTACTAGAGACAAGCAAAGGTTCCGTTTGGTAAGGTATAAAACCATTAGGTTCAGATAAGGGACTGGTCATTACGACTTCTTCGACTTCAACTTGTCAAGATACTTCTGGAGGTTCTGGAAGATCTTGATTGTGGGTTTTTTCTACAGGAAAAGTAATGTCCCCTGACCTTACGTTTTCATCTTTCAAGTCTTTGTAGACCTCATTGCCCGTTTAAACCGGAACCTCATGTCTTACTTCGTCCCGTTTCCGATTATCTCAAAACGGTTCTCTTACGTGACCAGTATCGTTTGTGGGAGAAGGTTGTTGTGTTCTCTTCTAAGATGTGCACCCATAGTAGTCTACCAGTTGTGACTTTAGTCTGACTAATATAAGAAACGTCGGTTTCTACCTCTTCGAGATATCAGTCGTTTTTATTCTGGTCCTCGACTGACACCGAGTCTAGTACTTGAGGAATAACGGTTTAAGTCTGAATTTAACTTCTTTCATACCTTTTGGTGATCTGGTAAGTCCATACTGGATTTAGTTTAGGGAATGTTAATATATCACCTTCACTCTTTATCTAAATTCCCTGATCTAGACTGTCTGTCTCGCGGACTACTTGATACCTGTCTCCAAGTACTGTAACATGTCCCGTATCCCTAGTTCTGGCAGGGGTTCTTTTTCTTTACGTTTTTTCGTTTTACCGACAGACTCCTCCGGAATGTTTATCGACACTTTTCTTCTCTTCGTTCTCCTCTATTCTTTCGAAAGGAGTCACTAGCCACGTTTCTTTATCACCTTTTGTTATCTTACCCTTTCTGATCTCTAGAGAAGTTCTTTTAATCTCTATGGTTCCCTTGTAAAGTACGTTTCTACCCGAGCTATTTCCTGTCTTTACCACACGTGGATTGTCTTCGTCTTCTATAATTCATCTCCACCGTTCTTATGTGTCTTCTTGATATGTTTTTTGTAGAAGCACTGGGTCTATTGGTGTTACCACACTAGTAAGTGAATCTCGGTGTGTAGGACCTTACACTTCAGTTCACCCGGAATCCTTCGTAGTGACACTTGTTTCGATCACCTCCACTATCTTAAGTTCAACTCGATAAAGTTTAGGATTTTCTACTACGACACTTTCACGACGTGAGTTATACAATCGTTTAAACCTTTTGAGTCGTCACCGGTGTCCTGACCTTTTCCAGTCAAAAGTAAGGTTAGGGTTTCTTTCCGTTACAGTTTCTTACGAGTTTGATGGCGTGTTAACGTAAATAGAGTGTGCGACCATTTCATTGTGAGTTTTAAGAGGTTCGGTCAGAAGTTGTTATGCACTTGGTACTTGAAGGTCTATAAGTTCGACCAAAATCTTTTCCGTCTCCTTGGTCTCTAGTTTAACGGTTGTAGACGACCTAGTAGTTTTTTCGTTCTCTCAAGGTCTTTTTGTAGACAAAATAACTGACACGGTTTCGGAAACTGACACACCTAGTGTTCTTTGACACCTTTTAAGACTTTCTCTACCCTTATGGTCTGGTGGACTTGACGGAGAACTCTTTAGACATACGTCCAGTCTTTCGTTATCAATCTTGTCCTGTACTTGTTGACCAAGGTACTTGTCCTGACCAAGGTTTATCCTTTTCCTCATGCAGTTCCGACATATGACAGAGGCACGAATAAATTGAATATACGTCTCATGCATTACTTTTTGCGACCCGACCTACTTTGTGTTCGACCTGAGTGCTAACGGTCCTCTTTATAGTTATTGGAGTCTATACGTCTACTGTGGTGGGAATACCGTCTTTCACTTCTCCTTGATTTTTCGGAGAACTACTTTCACTTTCTCCTCTCACTTTTTCAACCGAATTTCAAGTCGTAAGTCTTTTGCTTCTAGTGCCGTAGACCAGCGTAGTGAAGTACCGTTTATCTACCTCTTTGTCACAGTCTGGAATAAAAAGACCCGAGGTTTTAGTGACGTCTACCACTGGCGTCGGTACTTTAATTTTCTACGAATGAGGAACCTTCTTTTCAATACTGGTTCGATCTGTCATGTAATTTTTTACCTCTGTAATGAAACGGTTGTTTCCAGGCAGATCAGTTCCGATACCAAAAAGGTCACCAGTACATACCTACATTCTCAACCTGATATTTCTTTCGACTCGAGGTTTCTTAACCACAAAAACTTGACACCACAACCTCTTTTGAGAACTCTCAGGGAACCTGACGTTCCTCTAGGTTAATCAGGTTGATTTCCTTTAGTCAGGACTTATAAGAAACCTTCCTGACTACAACTTCGACTTTGAGGTTATGAAACCGGTGAACTAAGTTTCTTGACTAAGTAAATTTTTCTGGGCCTACGACCCTTTCTAACTTCTACCCTCCTCTTCCCCTACTGTCTCCTACTCTACGAACCTACTGTAGTGACTGAGTTACCTGTACTCAAACTCATTTGCGACCCTAAACCACTACCTGTCTCTCCGGACCGAACGATGTCAGGTACCCCAACGTTTCTCAGCCTGTGCTGACTCACTGACTTGATTTGACTTGACTTCACCGAATTTTGTGTGTCTAAATCTTAGATGGGGATCCTTTAGACCGAAGGGACCACCGAGTCTACCATTTCTTAGACGGAAGTTACGTCCTCTGGACTCAAACTAGGGACCCAGTCCTTCTAGGAGACCTCCTCCCGTACCGTTGGGTGAGATCATGAGAACGGATCTCTTAAAGTACCTATCTCCTCGGACCGCCCAATGTCAGGTAGCCCAACTTTTCTCAGTCTGGACTGAATCACTGATTGTGAAGGTGGGGACATTAGACGAAATACTGTTTTGTTACGATCTCCGTCCAAGAGTCTACCTTTCTATTACTATGGTCTCACTTTTGGTCTTGGACTTCTTAAGTTCTTTTTGTTGGTTTTTCCATTTATGTACCGGTTACTCTGATAAAAAGTGGAAAGTTCAAGAAATTTTATATAAACAATACCTTTCGTTTACATCTGGTAGTAAATTACCTTAAAAACTATACACTTTTAATTATTTTTACTCCTACTATTGTTTTCCCCCTTTTTTCTTCTACTAGAATATAGTAACCCCCTTTATAATTGAGATTCATCTTACAGCTTTCAATTCATATATCATCTGTTAGGACTTTTATTGGTAAGTTTCTAGATATGTTTCTCTGTCAGTGTCTCGGTTGTCTTTTTAATTTTACTTTATGCTCACGATGATCTTATTAGTTTTCTTCTGTCCTCACTCCTGTGTCCTTGTTTTTAGCACCTCCTTTAGTCTTTTACTGTGATTGTGACATTTGACTACAGGTCAGTATCAGTATTAACATACTTTACATTCACTAGATTTTTTAAATAGAATATCAAGACCTCCATCCTTCAGGTTTTACCCAGAATGACCGGTAGCAGTCTCAGTCGTCCCGACTTAACAGATACCTACGAGGTCCCCCTTTTTATCCTCGGTCACCGATCCTGAGGCGTAATGGTCACGTCCCCCGGGTCCAAACTAGGGACGAGCCCCTTGATCTAGGGTGTACGGTGTTTTTTTCTAAGACGTACGACATTGCTTCTAGTTTCTAGGACACACAGTGTTGACTCTGGACCTCGTCGGTTTTTTTTTTTTTTTTCCGAGGGAACACAAAAGGGGAGATCTCCGTCGGGTGCAAGGAACCGAACACCGGGAAAGGAAGTAGGAATTTCGGTCTTCACATCGTAGTAGAACAGAGAGGAGGAGACAGGAAACGTGGACGGTAGTAGAGGAAGAGACTGAGACTGGGAGGATGGGAAACTGTCTTACAGAACACTGATGTAAAGGAAGAGTTCTAGGAATCAGTGTGAACGTTTCAAAGAGACGATACCTTCCATTGTATACGTATCCGAGACCCCTAATCGTGTCCGAGTAAAAAACCCACCCCCTTAGTAAAAAGATGAAAGGTATCTCTAATTACTGAGTGTACCAAGGTTACGTAATAAAATCCGGTTTACGAAGGTAAACGGAAAATACTACCACTGATCTATCAGGGGATAAATCCCAGTCTCCTCTATTCACGACGCGACACGAAGCAGTGAGTCAGCACAGACTGAGAAACACCGGGGTACCTGACATCGGGTGGTCCGAGGAGACAGGTACCCCTAAGAGATACGTGTTTATGACCTCACCCAACGGTACGGGAAGAGATCCCCTAGAAGGGTTGGGTCCTTATCTTGAGTTCAGAGGGTGTACCGTCCGTCTAAGAAATGGTAGACTCGGTGGTCCCTTCGGATTCTTATGACCTCACTCATCGGATAGGGAAGAGGTCCCCTAGAAGGGCTGGGTCTTTAACTTGGCCCCAGAGGACGTAACGTCCGTCTAAGAAACGGTCAACTCGATGGTCATGTCCATTATCTTTCTTCGGGTCTTCTTTAGAGTCCTTCTTTGGAGTTACACCTAAGAGTCTACATCCTTTTACCTAAAGATAATAAATATAAACAGACTATCTAAAATACCCTTCTCACTCTCGGACATAATAACTACAGACTTTACAAAGGAAATGGAACTTAAAGATCTTTTAGTCTCGAACCTTCATTGAGTAAAAGACTTTCTAAAATCTTAAAAAAAAAACCACGTCGATACGATTTTATAGATTACTCTTATTTACTCATTTTCATCGTTTCCTCATCTACACTCAAGTTACTTATTCATAGAAAAGTTACTTCTCTTGACAGTGGTCACCTTTTCCACGACACAACAGCAAATCAACGAATCAGTAAGGGCTGAGAAAAACTGCGATAGCTAACATCGGACGGTCCGAGGAGACGGGTACCCTAAGAGGTCCGTTCTTATGACCTCACCCAACGGCAAAGGAAGAGGTCCCTAGAAGGACTGGGTCCTTATCTTGGACGTAGAAGACGTGACCGTCCACCTAAGAAATGGTGACTTGGTGGTCCCTTCGGGTTGTTCGGGGTAGTCACCATACACATGGGAATTTGATCTCTTTACACTCGTTTACAAACCTGATTTACACGACCTACTATTGTCTCTGAGGAGTCTGAGATTGTCAGGAACTAAGATTATCCTTTCAGAGTCGTAAACCCGTTAGACGGTAGTGTGGACTCTCGTACTCCAAGAGTGACTCGTTTCTGGTTTGGACAACTCACTTGGAGTTTTCATTCGATTCAATTACCTGTCCTACCCACTAATCATGTTAAAAGTAAACATTTAATGAAAATTCGTTACGTGTACAACATATTTTGTTTCTTTTACCCGAGCTCTTCAAAAAGTTACTAAAGTAAATGGTTTTCCACTGAGGTTTCACTAAAGTAAATGTTTATCCACTGAGGTTTTGTTGGTTCCTTGTTTTTACGAAGACGGACCGGAGGAGTGAATGAAAAAAGTCACGAATGACGAAACCCTTCCATCAAATAATCCTTCTCATGACGAGACGGAAGTTTCCCCCTCTGTTTCCTCTCACTCAATAAAGATCAGATGTTTGTATAAAGTTTGGATATTCTATGATTTTCATTAAAGATGAACATGTGTGACAAAGAGACTCCTACTGTTTGTTGATACTAATCCCAATAAACCGTTTACCCTTTTAAACCCGAAACTCAATTTCTCCAAAAGTTTCAATAGTGTACAACCGTCCGAGGAGACCGTGGGTCACGACACATAGTCCACATTAGGAAGGTCCCGACCAAACCATTAGGGGAGTGATAATAAGACCCTAATGAAAACAGTATATTACATCGGTAATGGTTCCTCTTGATATTTCGGATGTATTCGTGTACCTCTTTACCTACCGATGTTTAGTTACGAATTCACCTTTTTTCGTCTTGTGTTTTAATATTCAGGTAATTATAGGATTGATTCCGAAGGGACCACCGAGTTTGTCATTTCTCGACCGAGTAGGCGGACGTTATGTCCTCTAGGTCCAAGTTAGGGACCTAGCCCTTCTAGGGAACCTCTTCGTTTACCGTTGGGTGAGGTCATAAGAACGGACCTCTTGAGTACCTGTCTCCTCGGACCACCCAATATCAGGTACCCCAGTGTTTCTCAGTATGTACTGAATCGCTGATTGTGAAAGTGAAAGTGTGATAATAGATAGTATTGATGATTTTTTCCCATTGAAAGATAAAATATAACCGTATATCGACTAATTGTCACAACACTATCAAAGTCTACCTGTCCTTTCCCCAAGTCGATATATGTACGGACATGGGTAAGAGGGGGTTTCGGGGGAGATCCGATCCAGTTTACTTGAACAATTAGTTGGGTTGTAAAGAAACATACCTGTCAAAGTCTCAGAGGGATTCAGAAACAAAGAGATTCGAGAGTTGAAACCCTTCCATCGAATAATCAGACGCGACGGACGTTTCCCCCTCTGTCTCACTCGATAAAGATGAGATGTTTGTATAAAGTTTGGATATTCTATGATTTTCATTAAAGATGAACATGTGTGACAAAGAGATTCCTACTGTTTGATACTAATCGCTAATTTCCTTCACCTCCACCTAACACTAAAAGTCATAGGTCAAATAAGGTCTTTTCGTCCCTTGTCTGGGATCTAAATTGACTTCCTTCTCATGAACGAACGTAAAGAAAGGCTATGCTACACAGGTGCTGTCTTAGACTCCTCTTCCCCTCTCGAGCTCCGAAAATCTCGACACCGATGATGTCCCAAACTGAAACCCTTCGCCGTGTCCAGGGAGACTTCCTCAGAGACATCCCCATAAACCACCCTACTGTCGTAGGTAATGTTTCTCCAACCCTCTGAAGGTACTAAGGGGTCCTCCCAGGACTTGAACGCAAGTCGGGCTCTATTTGGTGACAGTGAGACGTCGGTCCGCGTGTGTTTGTACCTCCGATGAAAACGAAGTAATTTTGTTTTTCTGGGTGGTCCAAGGGTGTCTCCACCAAAGACGGAGAATCTTTACTGTCTTAGTTAACCACGTCCAAGTGGAGGTACCCCACGGGACCCGTCCTGAAGACCCGACTCCGTTATTACTGGATAGTTGGTCCTACGACAAAGACCCCTTGTCCACCCCTTGTCCACCGTCGATGAGCCCGATGTCCTTTACTACGGGGACCCTTTTCATCCGTGTGACAGTACTACGAACTGTCCGTGGGACAGAAGATCGCTGTGACGTTCCGTGCTACTGTTAATGATTAGTGTCCACCGAGTTAAATCGTACCGTCACAAGTGGCCTTTAGTCGTCTCTACCCTTTCGACATTTTTGTGTCACAAAGGGGGGTGGGGGAACATTAAAGTATGTACAAACAATGATGTTACCCCCAGTCTTTTGAGTTTCACGGAGGATTCTTGTTACCCGAGACCTAAGTATTTCGACCGAGCTTAGGTCTCAACAGTTTAGATCAGACCCAACGTATTACGACAAATAATTTCGTTTCTCGACACACGCGAATAACTCGTTTTTGCGTGTTATGAATGAATCTACAGTTGTCAGTAGTAATACACCATATCTACCATAATGTGTATCAACACCGAGTCGTCATTTCTTAGGTGGACGTTACATCCTCTACGACCTCTGAGCCCAAGCTAGGGACTCAGCCCTTCTAGGGGACCTCCTCCTTTACCGTTGGGTGAGGTCGTAAGAACGGTCTTTTAGGATACCTGTCTCCTTGGACCACCCGATGTCCCAACGTCTCAACCCATGTTGACTCGGGTGTGTTATATGTATCTATGGGTATATGACATACACTTAATTTTATATAAGATGATTTTTCACATTGTTAGAGTCATAAAATTTCAGTCTACGAGTCCCATTCGTTGACTTTACTTCATGTTAATTTTGTCCGTTTATCCGTCTGAAAGTAAAAATTACCGTTTCAGTACACAGGCGAGGGGAGACGAAGGTGGAGATGCACCACCTAGGAGGTGGATGTCAACCGACAGGACTCGGGATTGAGTCGCCAGGGTTGCAAAACCGTGGTCCCTGGTCAAAAACACCTGTTATCAAAAAGGTACCTACCTCCTCCCTCTCCTACCAAAGTCCTACTAAGTTCACGTAATTTAAATAACACGTGAAACAAAAAGAATAATAATGCAGTCGAGGCGGAGTCTAGTGTCCGCGATCTAGGATCTTTAACCCCCCGGACTGGATTGGGCGAGACATAGGTGGACGTAAAATAGGGTCCTCGGGGTCGGCGTACCGACGGACCGGGAACCTAGGAGTGAACAGACGGGCCGTCACCGGAGGACGGGATGCGCCTCGACCCCGATGAGGTCTACAACACTACCTTGTAGGACGAAACGCAGTACGACTATAGCGACTACCTCTGGGACTGGAGAGTGAAAGGAGGAGAGTTGGACAGGAGGGACCTCCACCCTGCGACTCGAGACACAAAGGGGACGACCCAGTCGTGGACGACGTCTGGTCCTTCCTTGGTCCACTAAGAGGCTGGACTGTCGCACACACCGGTGGTAGACGTCGACGGGAGCGGTGTGGAGTCGGGTGCCGGACGCAAGGAGTCCGTGACCACAGTCAGGTCTACCTCGGACACAACCGCCTTGACGGGTGTATTGCATGACCCACGTCATATGTACGCACGGTCCGGGAAGGCCAGGACGGACTAGGGAGTCGGAGTCGGGGGTCCTTCGACGACCCAGACACCTCGGAGTCCGAAGAAATAACCCAGTGACTTCCTTGGGGGTCAGTTATGGGGTACTCTCATTGAAAACTGGTTCCTCTCTGTCCTTCGGTCCTCCTTGGCCTTCTCTTTGACGAACGGGAAAACGAGAGACTACCTTACAAGGTCTGTCCTATGTCACAAAGGTATACCAGAGGGGTCACACACGGTTTAACGAAGTCAGCACAGGTTGAGAAACACTGGGACACCTAACACCGGGTGGTCCGAGGAGACAGGTACCCTAAGAGGTCCGCTCTTATGACCTCACCCAACGGTAAAGGAGGAGGTCCTCTAGAAGGGGTGGGTCCCTGACTTCGGTCCAGAGAATACAGAGGACGTAGTCGTTCGCCCAAGAAATGGTGATCACGGTGGACCCTTCGGGGGTGAGAGGAGCCTCTATAGGGTACATAGGTTTATTGGTCGAAACAAAAGGACGGACCATTACAGGACGGAACGTAGACGAGACGGAAGAAGGGTCGGAGTGTAGAAGACGGGGTAGAAGAGGAAAGGAAACTCCTTCTCGTACCTCTGAGAGGGATACCACGGTAAAGACCCCTCGACCCAACCTTGTCTGTAGTACTGGACCTACCGTTCTACGGGACCGTGTTCCTGCCAGGTGAGTATCCGGTCGGTGGGATCCGAAGTGTGGTAGGTGAGTAGTGAAAAGACCAGGGAAGACCAGACACCAAGTTCAAGTTCGGACCCAGTGAGGACGTGAGTTCGTCCAATACCGTTTTTTACCCACCTAAGAACCTATAAAACCATTAACATACGACCGGTACACAAGACCCCGGACCTTGGACTTCTTCTCCAAAACTGAATTATCAATATTAAAGGTCGTCGGGGGTTGTCTTGTCCAAGAGAGACCGTCCTTACCACTCAATCACTGTCCGAACATCTCTTCGATTGGAACCCGACCACTGGTACGAACCGTTCTATCATTCCTCGTCACTACGTGTCTGAACTCAAACGTCCTCCTAGTTAAGACACTCCTGTACGAATAACGTTTAACGAACAAAGAATTTATAAATGGTTAAGTGTAAAAATTTCTAACGTCATAACAAGAACAATGTTCCCTTTAAAACACTTTATTTGTGGTGACTTTGTAGGATACCCCTGGTAGGGTTGAGAAACGGACTTGTATGAAGTACACCCGAACCCCGAGTACCTAAAAGACTCCGACACTCTTTCTATCACACACACACACTCAGGACAAACCCCTAGTACAAGTATCGAATGTAACCGAGAAGTTTTCCCGTACACTGGATTTATTCATTCATCTATGAATTCTCTGAAGGGACCAGGGATTCAGGTTACCAATTCTGAAGCGGAAGGTGACGTCCCCACCGCCCAAGTTAGGGACCAGTGTCTCGATTCTAGGATGTATGGAGAGTCAGTTTTTTGGTTTTTTGTATTTGGTCTCCGTTATGACATTGTTTAAGTTATTTCTAAATTTTTTACCAGGTGTGGTTTTTCTAGAAATTTTTCATGAATTTCTTAGTTAGGAACCGGATTATTTTTTACAAATTTTAGACGGACTATACTTTCTTTACTCGGATTTGTAAGTCTTGAGAGTTGTCCTCTCGTTAATAATCTGAGGGAGGAGGGAGGCGGGTTCAGTGTCACTTCCATGTTCCGTAAATCGTTCCTCCGGGGTCCTTTGAAGAAAAACCTAAAGACTGACAAAAACATGTGAATTTCTCCGTCTTTCCTGGAGACAGGAAAGAGGAGTTTTGACGAGGAGAGTGTCATGGGGGGCCAGGAAGAGGTCGGGTTTGGGAACGGATCGGAGAGGGAAGTGTTTGGTGTAGACTACGAAGTGTGCGGGGGCCCGAGTCGGCGGTGGGGTCGTGACGGAGGGCTGGTCCGGCGTGTCGGCGACGGGCCCTTGCGACCGTAGCGTAGGAAGGACTGAGGTAGGACAAGGGGAAAATTAAAGATGGGAGTTTGGGTCAGACTGGTTAAGAGAATTTTATGATGAAGAAATGGACTTTCAAAAGATTATAAAAGTCAGGTCTCAGGAGTGTGTCGGGTGTCCGGATCCGGGTGAGACGGAGGTGAGGGAGGTCCTGGGACGGAGGTGACGAGAAGGGAGTGGGTGAGACGAGGCGGTGTGTCCGGGAATCCGACCCGCAGTCTGTCTGGTCCGCTGGAGTCCCTGAAACGTGAAGACCAAGGGATGGACTTCAGAGAGGGGAGACTGGTGACGTCCGGAGGGTGGACGTGGAAGAAGTCCGGAAGCGGGTACCTGGGGAAGAGGACGAATTGGAAAAGGAAGGGTCGTGAACTAGAGGTAGACTCCCGGTCCCCAGAGGAGGACTGTGAACCAGGTTTAGACTGTGTGAGATAAGAAGTAAACGGGTAGGGCGAGTAAAGACAGAGGAGACGACCTGACGTTCGAGAGGTGTTCCACCTCGCCCCTGACGACAGGCAGAACGAGTGACACCATGACGATCCTGTCTACGAGACATGTGTCGCTCACAATTCGTGGACAACTTATCTGCGTACTGACTTGTTCGTTCCGACAGTGAGCGTAAAGGTGTAAGGCACAGATTGACATGTGTAGAGGGGGAAAGAGGAGACTTCCCATTCCGTATCGACAAGACCAGGGTCCACCAGACAATCATGGCGGACGGGAATGTGGAGGTAGACCTCCGTGGAGGAAGAAATCAGGAAGGAATTGGTACTGTTGCACCGGGCCGTTATTCAGTCCTTTGATCAGTCGACCCTGGACTATATATTTATTCTGAGACATTAGTGGTTGTACGTAATGACACTATGTGTAGACTTCACGTAGAGTTAATCTCCGTGGGCAAGTAAAAAAAAAAGAAAAAGACTGAAGTCTTAGAAGACACAACGACGACGACGATTCAACGAAGTCATCACAGGCTGAGACACACTGGGGTATCTGTCGTCGGGTGGTCCGAGGGGGCAGGGACCCTAAGAGATCCGTTCTTGTGACCTCACCCAACGGTAAAGGAAGAGGTTACGCACTTTCACTTTTCACTTTCACTTCAGCGAATCAGCACAGACTGAGAAGTACTTGGGTACCTGACGTCGGATGGTCCGAGGAGGTAGGTACCCTAAAAGGTCCATTCTCATGACCTCACCCCACGGTAACGGAAGAGACGGAGATATAATGAACGAGGATTAAGGATCAACTTGGACTGACGCCGTTACCCTTCACTACGGACTCCTCCTGGGTCCTTATTGGTTGGATCGCAGGGACAAACCGGGAATGTAATACGACTTGTGTCTTCCAAGGAGAGACACCTCGCTCGACGAGGGTGAACCCCTAAAACCCCACCCCACACCCCCCCTGTCCTTTCCGACTGTGTTATGTGATCCCAACTTCGTGGTCACCCTAGTGTGTGACGGTGTTTCCGAACCGAACCGGTCGACGGAGGATGTCCCATCTTACGTCTTCGACCGTCCCTGAGGTGATTAATAGTTCCACCGACACACCGACACTCGGTAACAGGTTCGGTAGGTCGTCGTCTGCCTCGAGACGGTCAAGAGGCTTGTGTCCTAGACCGATTAAACTAATTGTATACCACCTCTGTTTCACGCAGTGGCCAAAGGAGAGGGGGCTGTCGACTGAAGACGTTCGACAACAGAGGAGTAGAGGGTGACACTACGGGGCACATACGTAGGGGCACGTCACCTTATCCATAAAATTTCCTCTGTCTTATAAAATCTCTAGTATCTTGTTAGGTCACTTTTGAATGAATAACAATACCTTCTTTCATTCAAAGGAGTAATCCTTTTACTCAACCGGTGAATAAAAGTCTAACCGGACTGGGACTACGGGACCTGTAGACATTGACTGGTCCTAGCCCTCCTAGTGTCTCGGAGGATGACTCAAAGTATTGTTGTCCCAGAGACCTTCAGTACTCTTCAGTCCTTCTCCAGGGGTCTAGGGAACGTTATCTGTTTCCCGAACAGAATAACCCCCGATTCGATCTATGAGTAATTTTTACAAAAAAGATAATAAGAATGGTCAAAAGTATCTCAACGTACCGAACAACTCACCTTTGGTAAGTGTACTTTGTGTTTACAAGAGGAACAGGTGTCGTGGGTTTTGGGTGTTGTTTTGACTAATAGGAGAATAACATACTCTCTAAGTCGTTTCGATTTTCCGACTCTTCACCTCAGTCGTTTCGATATCCAGAACCAAGTAGTCTCTCTCTCTCCTCTATCGTAGTGAACTATGCCCACTTGTACTAATTCCTTTACTATTAGTTGTGGAAGGTGACCCACCAAAAAGAGTCTTTGGAGTCCGACGGGTGACAGGACACACGTAGACAGGACGCAAGGTCACATCTGTCTCTTTAAATAAACACTAATCCTGTCCGTGGCCTCTTCCGTCACCGTGGGGTGAGGTCATGAGAACGGACCTTTTAGGGTACCAACCTCCTCGGACCATCCGACGTCAGGTACCCAAGCTCTTCTCAGCCTGTACTGACTCGCTGAAGTGAAAGTGAAAAGTGAAAGTACGTAACCTCTTCCTTTACCGTTGGGTGAGGTCACAAGAACGGACCTCTTAGGGTCACTGTCCCCTCGGACCACCCGACGGCAGATACCCCAACGTGTCTCAGCCTGTGCTGACTTCGCTGAATCGTCGTCGTCGTTGTGTCCGTATCGTGAATCTTGAGATATCTAAGTTCTGAGATCTGAGTCATCGGTTCTGTGCCTTTGTTAGATTTACAGACAGCTGTCTACTTACCTATTTCTTCTACACCGTACATACACACACACACACACACACACACACACACACACATATGTGTGTGTGTGTATATATATATATATACCCCGGCTCCCCATAAACACACACACCGAGTTTGCCTTTCTTAGACGGACGTTACGTTCTCTACACCCAAATTAGAGACCCAACCCTTCTAGGGGACCTCTTCCTTTACCGTTGGGTGAAGTCATAAGAACGGACCTCTTAAGGTACCTGTCTCCTAGGACCGACCGATGTCAAGTACCCCAGAGTTTCACAGTCTGTGTCGACTCACTGATTGTGTGTGTGTGTGTGCGTGTGCGTGACTTTATAATGAGTCGGTATTTTTTCTGACCTTACTACGGTAAACGTCGTTGTACCTACCTGACTCTACTGGTATGATTCGCTTCATTCAGTCTTTCTCTTTCTGTTTATGGTATATAGCGAATATACACCTTAGATTTTATACTGGGTTTACTTGACTAAATGTTTTCTCTTTGTCTGAGTGTTATATTTCTTGTCTGAACACGAACGGTTCCCCCGGTGTTCTCCCTACCTAGCCCTCAGACCTTAATCGTCTACGGTTGACAATATATATCTTCTCTATTTACCGTTCCAGGATAGATGTCCTGTTCCTTGTTATAAGTTATGGGACCCTAATTTGGTATTACCTTTTCTTATACTTTTTTGTATATACATATTGGTTTAGAAAGACGATATGTCGTCTTTAATTGTGTCGTAATATTTAGTTGATATGAAGTTATTTTATTTTAAAATTCTGTAGAATCAATTTTTCTTTAACACAGGAAATGGGTAAGACGTGACCGTTAATCATAAAACTTCTTGTAAGACCGACTTCTCATTCCTCTGGACGGGACTCGAGGTCAAGACGAGCACTGGACATTGTCCACTTCGTCTAAAAGAACATCTCTTTCCCCCCGACAAATTTCTAGTGTGTTCCATACTACCGTTTGAAAATGTTTACACTTTCGACGTATTTGTACTTTATTGAGAGTATTGGTGACGTGCACTCTTTCCAAAGGGTGTCAGTATTATGAGGAAGACTGCTTCAAATCTAAATTACGTCAGTGGAGGTCTTGTGTCCTTCCCTACTCTCTTCCGTTCTCCGAGTGGTGCAACAAAAGGTGTGACGAGTCGAGTCGAAGAAGGTCACACCCACCAACGACACACGTTGATGAATTGGTTTGAGTCCCTTTCAGGTCCCCCAATTTATCGTGTCCTTGAATTATGTAAATGGAATAAAACCCTTTTGTTCTGTTTTGTTGGATTCTAAAAAAAGGGATTTCTAATTAAGAGGGAGGACGATTATGATTCTTAAAGGAGGTACATTCTACCGTCGTCGTCGTCGTCGTGCCGGTCTCCTCACCCTCCTAGAATTGGATAAGAGATTCGTCAGGTAGGATTTCCTCTAGTCAGGACCCACAAGTAACCTTCCCTGACTGCAACCTCGACTTTCACGTTATGAAACCGGTGGACTACACTTCTCGACTGAGTAGACTTTTCTGGGGCTACGACCCTTTCTAACTCCCGTCCTCCTCTTCCCCTGCTGTCTCTTACTCTACCAACCTACCGTAGCAACTGAGCTACCTGTACCCAAACCCGCCTGAGGCCCTCAACCACTACCTGTCCCTCCGGACCGCACGACGCCAAGTACCCCAGCGTTTCTCAACCTGTACTGATTCGCTGACTTGACTTGATTCGTCAAGTCCCTTAGAGTCATATAAGTTTTTACTCTTCTTCGACCTTTAAAGATCGACAACTAGTTTTCTAGTGCTGCTGACAGTCAATTTTTGGGGTTTGGCTTTTTAGGTGAAGAAACATGTTACTGGTCACCTAACAAAAAGGCCATCATCCAACAAACAAAAGTCGGGGACGTACCGTAACAGAATCTTGGGTCAGGACGAACGTCCTTAACTCTGCCTTCTGAAATGCTAATATCGAAAACTAAAACCACCGACCCCTCTGTATAAAGTGAAATATAGTACGAAAAACGAAGGAAAAGTAAGAGAAGTTTACTAGTTCTCGAAACTCTAGGATTCGGAAGTGTAAATAATTTTAATGAAAATTTGAGAATCGAGTAATGACACAAGAACGGGTGCTAAATCTTAGAGAATTGGTTCTCTTTATCGAGAAAAGAATATCGTTCAGGAAAAATGGAAGATATCGAAACGTATTTCTTATGAGAGGTAGTTTCTCCCTTCTCCAATGGATTTAATAACAAGTGTGTATGTTACCCTATGAAACGTCAACAATTCTTAAAAATCTCTTTTCAATGAGATGCACGTAAATACATCTTACTATAAATTCTTAAAACTAACTTTTGTTTAACATCTTATCGTACGTATTTCTTTTACATCTACCCCCACATTCTATACGTATCTTGTAAAGACATTCCTATGTGTTCTTTACCAATGTTAAGAACAGAGATTACTCCCCATTTTGTCCCTAACCTCTCCCCTCCTTCTGAAAATGTATGATAAGTTCGTGTGAAACTACGATAATCTTAAAAATGTTCATAATTTTTTTATAAATAAATAAACCGACGTGACCCAGATGTGACACTACACTCCCTACAAACTAAAAGTAACACCGTACGTCCTAGAAATCAACGGTGCACACCCTAGATCAAGGGACTGGTCCCTAGTTTGGGCCCCAGGGACGTAACCCTCTCACTTCAGAATCGGTGACCTGGTGGTCCCTTCAGGGTTCACAAGAAAGATATTGTGACATTATTCCTTCCTTTGGAAAGGTAGTAAGGATTCGTCTTTCCTCTCCACACATCCGTACCGTAAACAACACCAGATCCCATAGTAGTGTTATTTGTTATCTTTTATCGTTATTTTCCCTTTACTTGGTGAGTAGAGGACCACCTGAAAACTAAAAACCATAAAAATAAATTGGTCAGTTAGGATTTTCTTTAGTGGGCACTTATAAGTAACCTTCCTGATTACGACTTCGACTGCGAGGTTATGAAACCAGTGGACTACGTTTCTCGACTGAGTAACCTTTTCTGGGACTACGACCCTTTCTGACTCCCGTCCTCCTCTTCGCCCACTGTCTCCTACTCTACCAACCTATCGTAGTGGTTGAGTTGCCAGTACTCAAACTTGTTCGAGGCCCTTTATCACTTCCTGTCCCTTCGGACCCCAACGTTTCTCAGTCTGTGTTGTCTTCGCGGACTCGTAAGTAGAGTTTCTCAAAACTCTAGGATTCGGAAGTGCAAATAATTTTAATGAAAATTTGAGAATCGAGTGATGACACAAGAACGGGTGGGTACCCGTTCGCTGACGGGTGGGTACGTATCGACTATTTGTTACAACACTGTCAAGGTCCACTTGTCGCTTCCCTGAGTCGGTGCGTATGTGTACATAGGTAAGAGGAGGGTTTAAATAAAAATTGACCTTCTATTAACAAAATGTTAACACAACCAAAGACAACATGTCGTCGTACTTAGTCGACTACATATGTATATAGAGGTGGGAGAACTTGGAAGTAGGTGGAGGGGTAGGGTGGGGAGATCCAGTAGTGTCTCGCACCTCGACTCGAAGGACGTGATATGTCGTCGAAGGGTGGTCGATACATAAAATATATACCAGCACATATATACAGTTACGCTGAGAGAGTTAAGTAGGATACATAAAAGAAAGAAAGAAAAAAAAAAAAAATGACGAGTCTTCAGAATTCTCGTCTCTCTCCACTTGTGTCCTTATCACCGATTTGACTGCCATCTTTCTATCCCATGGACTCGTAGTCTGGTCAATGACGAGAAGAGAAGGAGGTTTGGATACTTCTAAGGTGTCCCATGGGTTAAATGATCCCCTATGGGTGATGTGACTTTTTGCAGAAAGAGAAGGTTCCTACCTCAAACTCGTTGGTAGAGACAGCGGGAGATAAGAAGTTGTCCGTTCTGTTGTCAAGTGGCTGTAAAAAACAACAACAAGTCAGTGATTCAGAACGGGTTGTAAAACGGTGGGGTGCCTGACGTCGTGTGGTCCGAGGAGACAGAAGGTGGTAGAGGGTCTCAAACGAGTCTGAGTGTAGGTGACTCAGCCACTACGATAGATTGGTAGAGTAGGAGACGACGAGGGAAGAGGAAAACGGAAGTAGAAAAGGTCACTCAGCCGAGAAGCGTAATTCACCGGTTTCATAACCTCGACGAAGAAACACGATGGTGTCGTAGGGGGTCTGAATAAAGAGTCTCAGACAAACAGAGGTAATAGGGAGGGAGCAGACGAGGACCTCGAGGTAAAGAACAATGTCAGGTACAGAATTCGAAGGTAGTATGAGTCGATGTACCGTAAGGATCACCACAGATCAAATTACCCTAAATTTCTCCGTGTGTTCCTTATTCTCCCCTCATGTGATCCTTTCGTTTTTAAGGATGTACTATATTGGGTATTAGATGAGAGAATGAAGAACTGCTACAAAACTGACCTCGAGTAATAAAAGATCTTCAAACTTCGTAAGGTAGGGAGTACTCTTTTTTTCTAGGGGGATAGGACCTTAAGATCAAGGGGTTTTTTCTTTTGATATAAAAACAAGGATGAAGAAACTGTAAATTCAGGTAAAGAAAAGGGGAGGAAGGAGGGGTCGTTAAGTGTCGAAATCCCTACTTAGTATCGGTACTTGGTTCTATTGATTTTAATCGGTTCACTCTACCCCGTTTGTAAAACAAACTCCAAAAGTTGAGGGTAGAAGAGAGTCCTTACAACCGCTCCTCCGTGAGGGTGTGAGAACATGTACCAAAAAGAAAGAAGGAAAGGTAAAAGACAAAAGGTTTCCGTAGAACTCCCGAATAAAGACTCCGACCAAAAGTAGTCGATGAATTACAGTCACTAACACAGAAGGCTATCATTCCGGATTCCAGTCACCTTACAAGACCTCAGTCTTCCTCAGAACTCTGTCACTCGAAGTAGAAGTCCGACGTTTCGAGGACCTCTTCGTCGAGAGTAATGAGAAATCAAAGTAACGATGTGAGACCCCTGGTAGTGGAGAGAGTGAGGGAAGAGAAGAGGGTGTCTAGCACTTTTTTAGGGAAGGGGAGCGACGACCTAAAAGGAAGAAAGAAGTGATAAAAAAATTTAAATAAAAAATTAACCTCCTTTTAACGGAATGTTATAACACAACCAAAGACGTCATACCGTCATATGTCGTCCGTATCAATATGTAACAGTGGAGGGAGAACACGGAGGCAGGTGAGGGGATGGGGTGGGGAGATCCAGTGGGGTCTCGTGGTCCGGTCCGAGGGACACAAAATGTCGTTAAAGGGTGATCGATAGACAAAGTGTGTACCGTCGCACATACACAACTACGATGTTACAAGAAGTAATAATTGATTGTTACTAAACTTTACTGTATAGTGGGTTCTTGTAATCATAAAAACTTTTCCATAAGACTTACAAATTCTCATTTAAGAGTCCGTTCCTCCTGTCTCCAAACCTCCGGACTCAAGGGAGTTTCGTCCAGTGGAGTCGAACCGAGACTACTTCCTAAATTCAGAAAATGAACCTAACCGGTCGTATACGATAAATAAGACCTTTCCTCTGTTGACAGACGAGGTACTAATCAGTTTCGGTACAGGTTTAGGGTTGAACCTGAAAATAAGTTATCTGACATTCTTGTAATTTTTTTCATTCACTATCATTCACTCGACAGTAAATCTTCTAAGAGTTCAATTTAAGTTTAATTACAGGTAATTAGGAGTCGTTTATTGTGAAATTTTAGAGAAGCATCAAGAAATAGGGAAGTAGGTTCGTGATTCTTTTTAAAAGAGGACCTTTTTGTTAGTCAGAGATTATAATATCTGAAACTTTGAGAAGGTTTTAGTCACTCTTTCCGGAGTCCACAGACACGAACGGACCGAGTCCTTTCCTGGACGGTCTCGAAGGACGTTATAACTATTTCATTGTCTTCTGAAGTCCTTCTAAATAAAAGTTAGGATTTACGGAACTCCCGTCTATTCAAAAGTAAAAGTCCTACTAATTAGGAACTTTAGTATTAAGAAAAAGGTTAGGACTTTGAATTTTTTTTTATCGAGACACCGAAAACCGTTACCAAACTACAGAGACTCGGGGTAGGGGTGGGGGTGGGGGCTTAATTTACTCTCAGGACACGAGAATGGAACCTCCCAGGTGAATCTACCGAGGGAGAGTCTGGGTGGGGTCCGGGAACGTTTGTCGTAGTCACCTAGGGTCGTAATTACCTAGGGTCAACACATCACAATCAACGAGTCAGCACAGGCTGAGAAGCGCTGGGGTGCCTGACATCGGGTGGTCCAAGAAGACAAGTATCTTAAGAGGTCCGTTCTTATGGCCTTACCTAACGTCAGGGAAGAGGTCCCCTAGAAAGACTGGAACGTAACGTTCTCTACCTCGGTTACCTAGGGTCGAGGGGAGGTCTACTCATGTGCCAAGACCCCGACGCTTAGGGGGAGGTGTCTCGGAGTCGGTGTGAAGAGTCACTGACCGGCAACGTGTTCCACGACAGGGAGCAGAGGAGCCAGAACTCCTTTGAAAGTCGCGATTACATGTACATACCAATACTACTTCGTGTTTCGTGGCCGTCGAGTGCCAAATTTCTGTTTTTCTTCCAGCACAACCCTTTGTTTTATTATACTCTCCTCTGTTTGCCCCAACAAGAGGATGTCGAAATTAAGACCCCTGAATTTTACTCAGGGAAGACGTAGTCCTCGGGGTCTGACATCGGAGAGCGACTCGGAGAACGAAACGAAGAGAAACCATCTTCAAAGGAAAGAGAGAAAGGGGCGAGACCGGTCTGACACAGGAGTCGACACAGAAGTGTAAGGTGTGCGACAGGGCGGGTGGACGTCGAGGAGTACAAGGAGGAAAAGGGTCTTTTTCCCCCCGGTGTCCGGTACTTCTCCCCTCGTCCCGCTAAAAAAAATTGGATACCTACACTTGGTATAACTTCTTGTGTCGGTACATGTAGAAGGGAAGAATCAGGATTCACCTCCCTTTACGGAGACAAAAGGAAGCGACAGACAAAACGGGTTTACGAAACTGTAGGGAGAGGTCAGGGTGTCATTGATTGTACATTATCGTGTACGAGGAGGGTTACCCTCCCACTTGTCGGATCATAGTGGATTCCGATGTTTGAACACCCAAATGTAGGAGTAGCTGTTTGAGTCCTATGAAAGGGTGGAGAGGGACTGGCACTGTGGCAGAAGAAAACAGAAGATAGGATAGTTGATGGACGTTGAGGGATTTTTCATTCTTCACCTTTTTCAAATTTTGTCTCTTTGAGTAAGTAAATGAGTATCTGTTTAATAAATTTATAAAAGGTTGGAAGAAGTTCCTTTTTTTTTTTCGAGCCAATTTTCTGTTTATCATGGATCGTAATAAGACACACGAAAATTGAAAATTTTTCACATACAGAAAGTAAGACGTAAACCGTAAATGGGTACAACCACATGCACGTACGATTCAACGAAGTCAACACAGACTGAGAAACACTAGGATACCTGACATTCGAGAGGTCCGAGGAGACAGGTACCCTAAAGGGTCCGTTCTTATGACCTCTCCGAACGGTAAAGGAAGAGGTCTCCTAGAAGGGTTGGGTCCCTAGTTTGGGTCCAGAGAATATAGAGGACGTGACCGTCCGTCCGAGAAATGGTGGTCGTGGTGGAGACCGTGGTAAACTATTACGTAAAATACTTAGACGGTGACAATAAATAGGGAAGGGGACGACCATACATAAATTCAACAAAGGTTGAAAAGTAATAATGTTATGACGATGTTATTTGTAGTTACTCGTAGATTTTTATATCTGTTTTGGTCATGTTCTTTAACGGATAATATAAATCGGAGACAGTAGTGCGGGTCGAATTTTTTTTATCCAAAGATAAACCCCCCACTTATGGGAGGAGGTCTACTCCACCCGTACACTGAGAACGTCAGACATGGGACAGGAATAGAGAACGATATCTTAACGAGAAGTCTTTCCCGTCAAACCTAGGACGTGACAGGGACGTTACTAGTGTCGGAGCCTCTCCTTCCTTGATACATAGAACTCCCTCGACTTCCTTACCTTTCCTTAAATCTACGAAAAATCTCTCTTCCTTACCTTTCACATTTTGTGTCCTCTCTCTAAAGTCAAAATTAATCCAAGATTCACGGACTAGCTCATGAGTCCCGAGTGTAATCGAAACAAAATAGTGACATTGATATGTACTCCGAAAGGGGTAAAGTGTTTACTCCTCAGAGACAGAATCCTTCTAAGTTATTGAGCAGGTACCAATGTGTAGTTGATCGACAGTCTCGCTTCTACACTCCGGGTCTCAACTTTCGTCTTTCTTATTTCTCGACTAACCTTATTGCCTGAGTGGCTCTGACGACTCCACTCGTTTTCTATACTGTCGCCCAGGGTTAACTCCTCTTTTCCTTTAGGTTGACCCACGGGCCCTTTTCCTCGGTGAGTTTCGTGTGACCCTCTTACGTCTAACTCCCTCTACAGTCTCCGACGTCGCTTCACTCAAGACTGGACCTTCACGTTCTTCCGACTGTACGTCGACTTTCTCCTTCCCGGAACTCTTGTAGAACTGAGTTCGAACCGGACCCCACTTCTCTCCTTCCTGGCTTACTGGTTCCCTAGCTCCTCTAAGTCTCAATTCATCCGTAACAAACTACAAAGGACTCTCGAGTCAACCATTTCTTAGACGGAAGTTATGTCCTGTGGGGCCAAACTAAGAACTCATCCCTTCTAGTGGACCTCTTCCCTATCCGATGGGTGAGGTCATAAGAACCCGAAGGGAACACCGAATCGACCATTTCTCAGACAGACGTTACACCCTCTGGACCCAAGCTAGGAACCCAACCCTTCTAGGGGACCTCTTGCCTTACCGATGGGTGAACTCATAAGACCGGATCTCTTAAGGTCCCTGACATATCAGGTACCCCAGCGTCTCAGCCTGCACTACCTCACTGAAACTGAAAGAAAGACCGACTACACTCACGACCAAAGGTGAAACACCTCGGACCCAAGGCGAGGGACCTTGTTGAAGGGACCAGGAACAGGTACAACAAGTCGAGGTACCCTCTCAGGAGACAAAGACAACAGGTCATACTGGTGTAGGTTTCATAGGTTTCATGTCTAATCCTTTATAACCGAGGAATCTCGGTTATCTGTAAAGTGCCGCAGAGAGAAATGACATAGAAAAGTAACACTAAGAAGCCCTTCATCCAGGAGAGTTCTAATGGTATCAGTTGAAGAAAAAATTTTTTTATTAATTTTTTAAAATAAAAAACCGACAAGACCCAGAAACAACGACGCACCCGAAGAAAAGGGGATCAACGGCGTCCGCCCCCGATGAGAGGTCGACACCACGCGCCGAAGAGTAGCGCCGCCGAAGAGAGCCACGTCCCGCGTCCGAAGTCACCAACGCCGTCCGTCCGAGTCATCGACACCACGTGTCCGAATCAACGAGGCACCGTACACCCTAGAAGGACATAGTCCCTATCTTTGAGACAGAGGACTTGACCGTCCACCTAAGAAATGGTGACTTGAAGATCCCTTCGGTGTGTGAGTTGAAGAATGGATGACCAAGGTCACTCAAGGTACATCGTCCGTAGCATGAACATCTGGGGAACCTCTACGTTACTGGTAGCGACAGGATAAACAAACGGAAGGATGGAAGTACGGAGAGATAGAGCACATGAGAGTCGAATGGTTGGATAGTTGACGAGAAGAGACTTCGTAAAATTAGATCAATTTTTATAAATGGATTAACATAGAAGTAAGATTTAGTAGGATAAGGTGAGTTTCGTACTTATTACTTCGTTCCCTCAGTACAGGAAAAAAATTAAAAATTGAATTTTTTATAAATAAATAAATGAAAAGCAACTTGACCCAGAAGCAGTGTCGTCGACCCGAAAGAGCTCAACACCAAGTGCCCCCAATGAGAGATTTATTTACGTCACACACCCGAAGGGTGACGTCGCCGAAGAGAACACCTCGTGCCCGAGTTCTTGAGTCCTAGTCATCAACACTACGTCCCCGAATCAGCGGGGTCCCTTACACCTTAGAAGGACCTGGGTACAGGGAACGTAACCGTCCGTCTAAGAATTGGTGAGCTGGTGGTCCCTTCAGACCCCGGTACAAGAACTAAACTTGTAACGGTGTACCCCATCAAAAGCAGGATAGAAGAAGTAAGTTCACGAAAGAGTCTAAATGGAAAATGTTTGACCTAACTCTAGTCAACGAAGAAGGTCAGTGTGTTCAGGCGTTTACAGAGCTGAGAAGAATAAGGGAAAGTAATGATGAACATAACATTGGTTTAGAAAAGGTTCAGATAAAGTTTCGTACCTTGTGACACAACTTCCGACGGTTCTCGTTGACTGTGTAAGACAATTGTTATGCCAAACGTTGATGAAGGGGATCTCAAGAAACAATGGAGTAGATGGAAGGTACAAGATCTGTTGTTAAATGGTTTACTGAGTGGTGACGTATTGTACCTAGTCATACATGGTCGGAGACTATTAATGGAACGAAGGACGATGGTTTAGGATATTAGTCCGTATACAAAATCAAATAAAACAACAATGCACTCATGGGGTAAGGATCATGGTTAAATGTATATTCAAGCCTATCCGGTTCAAACCGAGACAACTATTTGTTAACGTTTAGTGTGTTCAAATAAAGAACGAGTGTTGAAGTAAAGAACCTGTACAAAGAAAACGGGTATAGTACTTGACCGTCCTCCGAGACAAGTAACGTAAGTGAGTCTATGGGTCTTTCTGTCTTCCCAGGAGCTTAGTCTTTTCACCTGGGTCCCTCATCCCGGCGTGAAGGACCTTCACTATGTGTTGTGAAGACAAGTCTAAAGTAGCGATTTCGGTACATGTACTGGTGTGACTAAAATTTCTCCGTCTCTTCACGTTGTAACGGTGCACGGGTCTTTTCCTCTCGACCCATATGTACCACTTGTCATTTTTATTACCATGGAACTTCGGTAAGGGGTGCTATATGGGGTCCTTACGGTAGAGGAAAACGTAGACAAGTAAGTTTTTTCTGAATGCTGTCGTACAACGAGTTCTCGTGTCCGAGACTCCACTCTACTAGACCCAAGTTTTGGTGTCGAGACAACGAAGATCTTCCCGATGATACCCTTTCAATAAAATGACAAGACACAGAGTTAAAACAACAGTCAAAATGTACCTACTGATATATAGGATAGAGTTCTAATTGACACTTCTAACCTTTTCTGTCACATACGAATCTTGTCACGGAACGTTACTAGTCACGGGGCGTTACTAGTCACGGGGCGTTACTAGTCACGGGGAAAGTGATCGACACACACACACACACACACACATACAACAAGTCAGTACAGGTCGAGTAACACCGGGACACCTGACATCCGAGGAGACAGGTACCTCAAAAGGTCCGTTCGTATGACGTCACCCCACGGTAAAGGATGAGGTCCCTAGAAGGGTTGGGTGACTAGTTTAAGCACAAAGTAGACAGAGGACGCAACCGTCACCTAAGAGATTGTGATCGCGGTGGACCCCTCGGGTAAGTATAAGTAATCAATAAGGTAGTAATACCACTAACGACCGATGTATGATACACGATTCGTAACCCTATCTAGTCGTCAGTCCCAAAGATCATCCTATCTTGAACGTTAGATTACCACCTCTTCTCATCTTCTTTCAAAGGTAATAAAAGTCAGAAGAAGAGTTCTAAATTGGAGAGGGACAACCGACAATAAAGAAGAAGGGTTCTTGAGACCGTCGTGAGACAACTTTGGAAAGAATTCCAACAGTGTTGGAAGAGTGTGTGAAAGGATAAAAGAGACATGTGGTGCAGGTTCCCCCAAGTTTACCATCGATTTGTACTGACACCCCGGGAGGGACCACCACGAATTCGAGACCCGTACGTGATGACCTCCGTGTCCAAGGTAAGGACCAAACCTTTAATTCTAGGGTGTACGGCACGCCGTACTGGTTTATATTTTATTTCTACTGACACTTCGGGAACAGTGTTAGGGTTCCTCTACGTTCGTCACGATGGAGTGGTAATGTCTCAGGGATATAAGATGTCACGGAACTAGTCATCGAAGGACCTCATCGAAATGGACATCAGCAACTCAACTTAACAGTAGAGTGTGGACGAGGGGGCGGAGACCGACGTAGATACGACCGAGTCTGAGAAGTGGGAGGGGGAAGTTCGGAACGGAGACTTCGTTACCAAGAGACTTTCGAAGGACAAGGAAGACTTAAGGCGGCTCGTAGCGATCGGGTGGACCTCCGACCCTTGAGCCAGACCGTCCATGTATAATCGCCCAATTTTTATAGTCACGTCGGTACGAAGTATGACAGTAGGTGAGACTTGTACTTGCATAAAGGGAGACAAGTAGACCCCTTAGGGCAAGAAAGATCAAGACATCCCTCCTCCCCTTACCGACATTGTTTGGTCGTGATTGATAAGGGAAATCTTGGCCTCTTCACAAGAGCAGTTGCCAACACCACTGACGAAGTGTACGAAGTTTGAATAGACACTCGGGTTTCCTTGGTTACTTATCCTTAATATAAACTAGTAGGTAGGACTAGTGATTCTTATATAAGTAAACAAAAGTTCGGAAAAAAAAAAAAATGTTCTATTTAACACATGTTGTCAAATGGTTCACAAAAGTCATAGACAGTAAACTAAGAGGATCACCGGAGTCTTCCTTGAGTCGTAACTGAAATTTGTTATGTCTATTTGGTGATCCCTGGTGACTAGATGTGATAAAATAGTGAGTCAGTAGACTTTTTAAGTTTACAAAATTCCTTCGTAACGGGACGTCTAAACTACCGATTTGTTTGTTGGTTCTCACCCTTATGTGTCTGTGGGAGTAACTACTCTTGAGGATTAAGAGAAATCTTCGGTAAGACCTAACAACATTTGAGAAAAACCTCCAACCACCAAGTCTAATACGAAATACGTTTTGTGTGGACCTATGGTACAGAAACTTCCGTGACCCTACATACAGTCTGGGTTCCAGTTGTGGTTATCTGATAAGTCATATAGTACGACGAGGTGGACACCCTACAACAAACGGTGTGAATGAGATCTTAGATCTTCAAGACGTTAGGCTAGTATTCCCTATTTTGTTCCTTCACCCCACGGCCTTCGTCTCATAACCTTTGTGAATGAACTCTCACCACTCAAGACACTCCCTACCGACTCAGCGGAACTCTATCGAAAGGGACGCGCGTCGGTGAAACCCTCTTCCGAACCCCGACCACAGGCTCAGTGGCGACAGAAGTAGAGGGTACCGGAACTACATCGACGGCGAGGCGTAAGAAGCCGTCCCCTAAAGTAGTAGAAATGGAGCTCCCCACATGGGACAGGTAAGTAGGACTCCCTGGATACGTCTATGTTTTGTCTCTCAAGTAAGACATATTTCAGATGAAAGCCCTTAAGGGACCACCACGTCACCGATTCTGACGACCGAGGGTTTACCTCCCCCGGACCCAAACTAGGGACCAGTCCCTTGATCTAGGGTGTACGGTGTCGATGCTAGGAGGTACGGTGTTGATTCTGGGTCACGTCGGTTTATTTATTTATGTGTATTTATAATTTTTTAACAAATAGAAGAAGAAAAAAAAGGACTGGGACTTATATCCATTACGGTCATTAATAACTTTTGAAAATCTGTAATTGAAAGTTGTTATTATAAAATGGTATTAATCAGACTTTTATAAAAGTTATGTACGTTTATGTACAGAGTCAGAAACTTTCTTGGAGACATGATGCCTTTTAATCTTGGTAGTCTAAGTGAATATGAAGAGTTAAAAGAATACGACTTTTATTATCCGTATATGTCTACGGTGATCTCTCACCAAAATAAACTCGAAGAGTTACTAAACGGAAGTCAACAGTAACCTTTAAGTTCTTACAAAGACAAAGTAACTGTAGAAAGGACGTAGAAGGTAGAGATCGTAGAACATAGGTTAGAACGAAGGGGGGTTTGGTGACCAGATGTGGTGGATACAAGCGAAGGGTTGGTGGCTAAGAAAGACTTAGAAGAATTAAACCTAAATCGGAGAAATCCAACGAACTGTGTGAGAAACTTCCAAAGGTCACCAGAGGAGTACTTTCGATCACCGTAAAAGAATTAAAATTAAAAAGAACCGGAGATGTGTGGGTGCATGGGTGTGTATATGGTGGAGAATTTCTCAAAAGGGGAAGACAGAAAGACTAATGGGATGAATGGACTAAATCGGTGATGAATCGACAAGAAAAGGAGAACGAGACAACCTAGGACGAGGTTCAGGGATTAACACTCCTTGGGTGTTCTATTACGAGAGTCATGTACCGAGTAAACAGAAAGATAACCCAACCGGTCTTCTCAAAGAAGTCAATCACTTATACGACAAGTTATTTCAAGACCCACTTTTACTTTTTATACAGAAAAATAAAAATGAATTTTGGCTTACTTGAAAAACCGGGTGGGTTTCGTTAGTAAAGGAAACTCAAGTAGTCCCGTGGTAGGCTACGGTCTTTCCGACCAAAGACTGGAATAAAAATCAAGAATCCCGAAGGGACCACCTAGTCTAACCATTTTCTTAGGTGGACGTTACAACCTCGGAACGCGAACTAAGGACCCAAGTCCTTCTAGGGGACCTCTTCCCTCACCGATGGGTGAGGTCCTAAGAACAGACCTTTTAAGGTACCTGTCTCCTCGGACCGCCCGATGTCAGGCACCTCAACGTTTCTCAGCCTGTGCTGACTCACTGATTCGTGTCGTGTCGTGTCAAGTCACACCTAGGTGTGATCGTAGAGTAAGGAGGAGGTAAACAATTCAATTTTTTATGCATTGTTACCGGTGAAAAAAATAGGTAATTCTATATTACTTGTTGGATACTTGACACGTGTCTTGCCCTGTGTCCCGAATTAATTCTCTGGTCTTTTGTTCCTCCGACGGAGAACGGGAGTTGTACGACTATTGCCTCTATTCTTCTCTTTCGTCTGTTTTCAAACCCTTGTCAAGGCTCAGTTGCACAATGGTTCGGAGTCTACACCAGGGCATTTACTTAATACTCGATTCCTCTGTAACCTTTGTCCTCAATATTTTACCACTACCTCTTCCTCCTAGGTCCTTCCCGAGGATCTTCACCGGTACAACCGTTACTCTTCCATTTTTTCATAATTTATAAAAGTACGATTGACGACCTAACCGGTTTTCAAGTAGACCACAAAAGACATTGTAGAATTGTTTACTTGAATAACCGGTTGGGTTATAAATGACTAATAAGTAATTTATTACGACAAAGTAATAATTGTAGATTCATACGATGTGTCAAACGAATGTCCTAGAATAAAGTAGTTGTATTGTTGAGATAAAAAAACTTAAAGAGTTTACTCTTCGTCTTCGAGTCTCCTGAATTCTTTAGACGGACTCTTGTGTGTCGATTCTTTACCGTCGTGACCTTAAGTTTCGTCAAAACCAAATTAAGTTTCTAGTCTCAAATGAATTAGATTTTACATACTAATTATTGTACTTAAAATTTAGATTATTCTAACACAATTATTAAAATAATTTTAATTATTTTAACAGATGTTACACAATTACTTTAACAGATGTTACTGTGTGTACATGTCTCATCTGTAACTAAAGATTCAGTATCAAAGGTCCTTGACTCTTATGAGCGACCTTTTTTTCGTTTGATAAGAAAGGAGGAATTGAGTATGTAAATTGACAAACTTTCGAACGTTATAGATCTTTGCAGTCTGACTTCTCTACGATGGTAAGGACCTGGACTTTTGTCACTAAACATCCAAGATTCCGACTTTTGATGGTCGCTTCAAACCAATTCGAAGTGATACGTCGAATAAAATTGTTTGAGTTTAGTACGCAGGACACACGTCCGAGACAAGATTTACGAAACATTCACAATTGAGTAAACTAGGTGTGTCGATTCCCATAATACTAATAATCGGGGTAAAATGTTTACTCCTTTTACTCCAATCCATTGAACGGATTTTAGAGTCGATGCTTCCCCTTCTCAAGGTCGGGATGTCGAGGATACAGAACGACTCTGGCATAAACTACAAGAGAAAGACAGAGACTAGAGTACCACGGATGTCTTGACTTGTTGATATCAGGGTGTTGTGGAAGTGTCGGTAGTACGGACTAGGTAAACGGTAAATAGTTAATACCGTCATTGTTACACCTCAAGAACGAAAAACTCGATTTTTCGTAGTTGTAGTGGTACCGTTGTCCCTCTGAAGAATCCCTTTAATATTTACAACTCTTGTCAGAACAAAAGGAAGGTAACCGTCCACTCAGTGACGTCTCTATGCTAGTATAAGTCATGGAGTAATAACCGAGTCATTAATGTAAAATATTTAATTCAACCATGTCGACTCCCAGTATCTCCTACGTCGGTTGTGAACGTCAAAGAGTTGTGACTACGTGTCGAATATTCGTACCGAGGGACTTTATACAATCTCTGGTTACTGTGGAGTAATCGAGTATAACGAATACTTTGTTTTGTACCGTTTAAAAAGAAATCCACCAAAAAAGGGGGGTTTCAATCAAATACCATCTTTGAACCAGAATGTGATCTTTGTCCGACATTGACAACGATTCTCTTGGTGGACCCTTCATAAATTACACATATACAAAGTTAATTTGTAAAAAGTTTACTCTTGTGGACTTCTTCAAATACCTGCGACTCTCTTTGGATGTTAATGTTAAAATGTTAATAATGTTATGTACATTTGATTATGTCTTTGATCGAGGTCCTTTTTACGTTCCTTTAGACTTGTAGTTCTGAAACCTCTTCTCTTCATGACAACGACTTGTTAGTCCCGGTCATTTCAACGATGTTAACTCGTTGACAAAAATAATACTCAGAGAATTTGAGTCTTTGTTTTCTCTCCGTCACCAACCAATGTCACAAAAGTTTCTTTTCGTGTGATCAAACAGGTACCCGGGTCTCGTACTTGATAGTCCACGACGTCGATGTGACACTAGATCAGTTCCGACGACACAGGAAGACGTAGTGAACCAGCCTCTCTTTTCGAAGTCCATTTAGGTGCCTTTTTTGGGTGAGGCCACAAGAACGGACCTTTTAGGGTCGCTGTCTTCTCGGACCATCCGACGGTAGAGACCCAGTGTGTCTCAGTCTGTACTGACTTCGCTGAATCGTCGTCGTCGTCGTCGAGAGACTCTTCCAGAAGGATGATGACAAGGAGCACCAAATGTTTTACCTTCAGAAACAGAATTATTGTTTCCCTTTGACCTCGTCTGTCGCCTCACCGGACCTGTGAACAACTACTGTCCGTTCGATCTTCAGGACTAACGGACTTCCTCGAACCGCCCCGTCAATCTAGGTCGTTTACGATTTTCTTTAACGTTATTTACCACGTACGTACGTACGATTCAGTGAAGGTAGTACAGGCTGAGAAACACTGGGGTGGTCCAAGGAGCAGGTACCCTAAGAGGTCCGTTCTTATGACCTCACCCAACGGTACGGGAAGAGGACTATTTTCAATTCTCAAATTGGTATCAATACCCAATCTCTCCTCCTCCTAATAAACAAAAATTTACGTTTACAAATTCGTACTTTGACGTTACCTCTTAAAATAAAAACTCTCTTGTTTTACTCCTAATCGCACGTAAAAAGATAAAATCTCTATCGGTCTGATATGAAATTTGGGATACAGTACCAAGTCCTCCTGTCTTCTGGATAGAGACTGTTCCTTACTGGTATAGATCGACGACAGTAGGAGATTCATGTCTTATTTCTACGAAAGAATCAACTTTATCACAGTACCCGTGACTTACTACCCGGGAGTATTACGTTGTTCTCTTTTAATAAAATTTTTAAAGTATATATACTTTTAATATTTTACATAATAACATAATATAAATATAAAGGATATCATTTTTAATAGAGAGGATTTAACCGGATGGTAGAGTTTTTGCATAAATAGAGAGAAGATTCTAGAAACCTTCACCTGATAAGGACACTATGACGGTTAAAAAAAAATCCAAAGGGTTTTGAGTCAACTTTATCACAATATGATCAAGGTCCTCCGGACACTCGATTTCAAATTATTGGACCCCCAGGAATTTTTTAGAGGAGGGTGTTTCACCATAGTAAATTCCATTAAAGAAGAAAGACTTACAGAGTTTGAGAACCGACTACAAAAAAACCCACCCCCCTCACCAATAGAATAGGGGCGAACCAATTATCTTAGAGGTAAGACTTCTCTGTTCCATGAAAACGAAAATGGGAAGGAGGTGAAAGGGGATTCGAGGTTTACGGGTCCAACTGACTTAGGTTCTATGGTCACGTTCGAGGAGTTATAAAAAACATAGTGATTCTTTCTTTATGGTGGTTAATTTGAGACTGTGAGATATCTAATGTACTATGTAAGGTTATAGCTTCTACGATTTTACACTTTTTTATACCTCGAGTCTTTCGTTAGGTTGTCGGGAAATTTCTTATACATGTTTTATTCTTATTCTTACCCACATAAGACCCTATCACTACTATCCGACATTATAAACATAAAGTATGACTAGTCTAATTATTGTTAATCGTAAGAAAGTACAGTACGAAAACGTTTTTGGGTATGCAAATGTGTCAGAGTACTGGTAATATTGACGGAACTTCCTATTCCTCTCATTCATAATATTAGAGTCGAATACTTTATTTCTTTGACTTCAGGTCTTCCCAACATCAAGCAAGTCTCTCTGTGGCACGGGTTCCTCCCCAGACGACATGTGTCAGGTCTCTAAAAAAAAAAGGCGAGATATAAATCTAGAACCAACAAAACCCTCCTTGTTGACAGTAAGACACGCGGACACACGAAGTCAGCACAGACTGAGAAACACTGAGGTACCTGGCGTCGGGTGGTCCGAGGAGACAGGTTCCCTAAAAGGTCCGTTCTTATGACCTTCCCCAACGGTAAAAGAGGAGGTCCCTTAGAAGGACTGGGTCCCTAACTTGGGTGTAGAGGACACTAAGAAATGGTGACTCGGTGGACCTTTCGGGGGTCGACAGTAAAGTATTAGTAGACTTCTTGTGTAAAGTCTATCCTGTTGTTGAAGACTCTCAAATTTGAGAGAGACCTCCTTTTTTTTAAGTATTTCTTACTGTACGGAACTTTATATTCTTTATGATAACATCTGTACCTTTCCGAATAAAATTATCCGGGAAGGTTACACGTACCCCACACCGACTCGACGACAGTATCTCAGATTGAGTTTCATCTGTCTCAGTCTGTAAGACACGGTCGCTACCCGACCTTCTGCTACCGACCCTCTACTTCGGTACACGCTCACTGAGGAGCTCTCACCTAATAGAGTCCTACCCTTCAACCTACCACGCCTAACCCCACTACCTTTACGCACTCTAAACCCCTTTAGACTCTCGGTGTTTTCCTTACGTCTGTGAATCTTTCGGCCCTGTCGACTTTACCTCGTACATAGGACTTTATATGGTCCCCTCCGACCCCGGTAAGACACTCGTCAAGACCTGACATCTCTGACCCCTCCTTTTGTGTATTTGGATTCTGTCTCCATTTAAATTTCGTTCAAAGATAAAGTAATCCCTGGTTTCTTCGACCTTATCTATTGAGACCGTAAACCAAGTAATCCATCTTTATTTCTGCTGTATCGTTCCTTCTCGACACTAATTTTACCACCCACAGTTATTATCCGAATAGAAACGTCCCGATGGGAAATCGTCAACAACTAAAGAAGTTGTTAACTCATAAAGTTAATTTCATTTCTCCGTTTATTTCCGTACACCGATGCCGACTCCCCCCAGTTGGACAAACTGGAAAGGACTCGGACTACTCCTTTCCATTTGTCCTCTTCTCGGACATGAATCCTTTCCTCTCGACTCCTGGACTATAAATACCTTATTAGAACGTAAGATCCCGACCTCGACTATGGAACACTGAGATAAAATTAGGGCGATCGACAGGACACTTTGTCTGCGAGGGTAAAGATGAAATGACGACGTTTTGACTCTGAGTCTTTCGACCTGACTGGACGGGTTCCAGTAGTAGTGTTTATCCTTAGACATAGAGAGACTACGGTTTCGAAACTCACATAGTGGGGTGGAGACTCCTTCCGTACAACTAACTCATGTACCTGTTTATTTGAATTTTTACCTCAAACACGAGGGTGTGAGACATGAAAGGGTTTTTACATGTTTTTTTTTTTTT
The DNA here is from genome assembly GCA_006410555.1 of Capra ibex. NCBI lineage: Eukaryota > Metazoa > Chordata > Mammalia > Artiodactyla > Bovidae > Capra > Capra ibex. The sequence continues at coordinate 36,253,228 of SJYO01013871.1, forward strand.
TTCAGTGATAATTTTATTCGTATGTCCCTGAAGGGACCACCAGATCACCAACCCTGAAGTGGAAAGTCACGTCCCCCTCTCCCAAGCTAGGGACGTGACCCTCGATTCTAGAGTGTACGGAACACCGGTTTTCTATTTTGTCTTCGATTTTTTAAGTTAACATTTTTTTTAAGTTAATTCTGAAGTTTTTCACCAAGTGTAGTTCTTTTTTTAGAATTTTTTTATTCGTATGTATAATAGATTAGGGATTGACCGATCGTGTCTATTTTCAAAATTTTATTATTATTTTATTACTCACACCTTGTATTAATACTCTATGTCATCGCAACGAAGAAGTGGTAAAACACCACGGGAATGGTTACTAACAATAACTAAAAATGAACTTTATGTACCTGTCAAAAACCCCTTGGTCTTGTGGAAGTCCTGCCGGTGTGAGGGTTCCCACGATACCCCCGGAGGTTCGTGAGGCCATCGAAAAGTCGTAAACATCCTTCTGAAGCGGGACCCAAAGTCCCAGGTCGGAACGAGACATGAGACATGCCTTTACCGACCCTACGTGACCGGAAGATTCGTGAAAATCACTCGAGAGTCTAAGGGATGAGTGAGACGAGGAAACGTAGAAGAAACGTCGACCGTCTTGACGGAAGGACGAGGTGTGTCGAAAGTTGAACTGTTTTCGCTGAACCGTATTTACAGGGACATCGGAAAAATCGAACGAGAAGAGTCTCGTTTTCGTCCTTTTTTTTTTCTCGTTCTTATCCTTTTAATGTTAATGTGCTACACATCTAGGGTTCCGGACTAACCACAAAACGTTCGTCTAAAGGGACCGTTGGCGGGAAAGGTTGAGGGGAACGTGGGGCTTCGACCACATTTTGAATTAAACGAAGGTCTAACGGATTTTTTAATGGAAAATTCCTGTCCTCATTTATGGATGGAGAAAAAAAAGGGGACCCATTTTAAGAAAAAAGAAAAAAAAAAAATGAAAAATAAAACATAACCCCTTATCGGCTACAACACTATCAAAGTCCACTGTTCGTTTCCCTGAGTCGATATGTATACGTACATAGGTAAGAGGGGGTTTGAGGAATAGGGTATCTCCACTAGTGTATTTGTAACTCGTCTCAAGGGACACGACATGTAATCATGATCAAGGGACACGACAATAGGTAAATTTTATGTCGTCACACATGTACAGGTAGGGTTTGAGAGATTGAGAGAGAAGGTGAGTAGGAAAGGAACGTCGTTGGTATTCAAGTAAGAGAATTCAGTCACTCAGAGAAAAGACAAAACATTCATTTAAGTAAACATAGTAAAGCAAAATCTAAGGTGTATATCCCAATTATGGGAAACGGTGTAGAAAAAGGTTTATTGTAAAAAATATCAATGAAAAATTTTAATTTTTTTTAAAAATGTCAAAACATAACGAAAGACGGTATGTTGTTGTGTCTACGGGAACTTATCTCGAAACATTATCACGAGAAGTTACCATTAAGTGAGTGACAATGGGATGTCTCGACCAGAGTGGGCACTTGTAAACGTCCATAGATGTCCCATGGTGCGTGGTCTCGTCCACGGTCCCTCTATGTGGTTTTTGCAAAATGTTTTGTGTCAGAACAGAGTTTCCCCAACTGTTCAAAATTCACCTAGTCTGTTTAGACCCCTACCTACTTTCTTTTCTCATTTTTGTCGAAATTTTGTTTAGTTCGACCTAATTCATAATGTAAAATCACGGAGACACAACGGATGACCCGAACATAAGTTATCAAGTATAATTAGGAGAAGAACCACCACTTCGACAAGGAAACCTCAACTTACCTAGACACGACCCTTTACCCAGACGTCCTCTTTTTGTCTCCCCGTTCCAGACACTCGGGAGTTTCCTCCCCTTCCTCGGTGACGAGAAATCCTCGACCATCTTTTATAATGGTTCCCCTACAACTACAGTTTCGTCCATGCTAGACCCTTCTGGGAACACTATGGTGTCGTTCTTTCATTGATACTATGTCATATATGACCATACTATACTCCTGTCCCCTCCTGTTACTTAAAAATAAGTAACGGGTGGGACATAAAGGTAACATCACTTGTAGACACCCAAAACGATGAAGACTAAGAACAGCAGTGTAGGGGTACCAAAACGAACCCCCTTTGGAACGAGGGAGGTGTACAGGTGCACAAAGTCCTCATCGTCTTCTCGACCGAATAGTATAGGAGGTCGTGATGCACAAACCGGAGTCGGACAAGTTAGTCGGTCGTGGAGACCTGGAACCGAACCCTAGACCCTGTTTCTACAAAGGAGAGGAAGTCACGTAGATATCCCCTCGTTACTCGGAATCCTGGACGACCATCGGTAAAAATTAGGGACGATGTGTTTGAAAGAGAGTACATTATAATATGTTTTGAGGTCACAACAATAAGAAATGTAACTTTTCTACTATTTTAACTCTGAATGACCATAATTTATTGCATGAGATTTAAAATGTCGATCATTTAGTATCTTAACTTTCGGTGTAAACAGAGTGAGTTTAAAGATACGAGAAAAGTAGTATAGTAGGACGACTGACGTTCAAAGTTTTGAATCATTAAAAGGTAATTTGTATTTTGAGTTCGTAATTCAACGATCCCCTATGTTACGATATTGGAAAAAAAAAAAAAAAAAAGAAAAAAAAACGATTCACCGTAAGTCTCCATTTCTTGAGCGGACGGTTATGTCCTCTGCAGTCTCTAAGTCCAAGTTAGGGACCCAGTCCTGCTAGGGGACCTCCTCCCGTACCGTTGGGTAAGGTCATAAGATCGGTACCTACCTCCTTGGACCCTCCGACGTCAGGTATCCCAACGCTTCTCAACCTGTATTGACTTCGCTGAATCGTGTACGTCTTAGAATCAAGGAACAGATCCCTAATTTGGGTACAGGGGGTGTCACCTTCACACCTCCGAATTGGTGACCTGACGGTCTCTTCAGGGGTCACGATATTGTAAAACTTTGGGTACTGTCTACCACTGTCAACGAACTTTCTTGGTTTTCTGAAAGTTTTCATTACAAGTGTCTTGCGGGCAGTGGGTCGTCATTATCGACCGATGGTCAAAATCACTTTATACTCGTTCTTGTGTCTGTAAAATTATCTATCGTTCTACTTTTGTTGTCTCCCAAATCCAGATATTATTTATGCAATATAAATCAAAGTGACTGATATATCTTCTATTCGATTAAATCTCGGGACAGAATCAAAAATTTCGTTGGTAAGTGACGATTGTGCAGAAAGACTATATGACCTCCGTACAGACAACCAACCGTACTGATCAACTCGGTAGTAGAAAAAGGTAATAAAAACGTCAGTGATCACACGTCCGCAGACACGATATATCAAGGTATTTAACTTAGGAGACTCCATTTGGTCTTAAGACACAGACAACAAGTCTTCGTCTCTATACCCATCTTCCAATCATTAGAAGGAGGACCCCAGTTATCTTCGGGTCCACATCTTTTTGGTAGATAGTTTTGACTTCAAATCACAACCGATTTAAAAATATTTAGAGGGTCGCACACACCTCTGGGGTACGTACGAAAGATTGTGAAGTCAGTACAGACTGAATACACTGGGTTACCTGACATCGAACGATCCGAGGAGACAGGTACCCCTAAGAGGTCCCTTCTTATGACCTCATCCAAAGGTGTGGGAGGAGGTTCCCTAGGAGAGTTGGATTCCTAAAAAAAAAAAATTAAAATTTTAGAAATTAAGAATGTACGCAAGGGTTTGTACTTGGGGGGAGGGTGGAGGGAGGGGTATTGTAGAGAGACCCAGTACTTGGGTACAGAGAATTCAGAAGACGTGACCGTCCGTCCAAGAAATGGTGATCGCGGTGGACCCTTCGGGTACCTCTTGGGTCAGGAACAGTTTACGATGCTCGTAGAAAAGGAAATCTTGAAGTCAAGTCAAGCCAACGAGTCAGCACAGGCTGAGAAACACTGGGGTACTTAGCGTCGTGCGGTCCGGAGGGACAGGTAGTGGTTTAGGGTCTCAAATGAGTTTGAGTACAGGTAGCTCAACTACTACGGTAGGTTGGTAGAGTAGGAGACAGCAGGGGAAGAGGAGGACGGAAGTTAGAAAGAGTCGTAGTCCCAGAAAAGTTTACTCAGTCAAGAAGTGTAGTCCACCGTTTTCATGACCTCAAAGTCGAAGTCGTAGTCAGGAAGGTTACTTATAAGTCCTGACTAGAGGAAATCCTACCTGACCAACCTAGAGGAACAACAGGTTCCCTGAGAGTTCACAGAAGAGGTTCTGGTGTCAAGTTTTCGTAGTTAAAAAGCCACGAGTCGAAAGAAATATCAGGTTGAGAGTGTAGGTATGGGAATCTTGAGAGTGTGGGAATCTTTAATTTCAGACTATTAGAAGCTTTGTTTACAATCTCGGGTAAATGTCAGATACTTTATCGTTCAGGTAGTAAAGGTCATAATTATGAATTGAAGTTTTAATACTCAAAACTTAACCTAAAGTCGTTTATAAAAAGAAATCGTATTTAAACCCCTGTGATTCAAAGAGTCTACTCCGATATTTAATAATGTGAACACTTATTAAGTGACTCGATAAACTGTAGATAAAAAGTTTTTTGAGTTATCTAAATTCTTCTCTGGGTTCATCTGTAAAAGACGAAAAATGGTGATAACAGACAAATGATGGGGTAGAACCACGACAAACCTGAAAAATAAGGTTCAATGTTGTGGAGTTTCACATTACGTAAGTTTACCCGGTTTTATCTTACGAAGGGAAGACTTATGACAAGTGAGATTATATTACTATGGTAGTAGAAAGTTTAATGCACTTAGATATTTCTTAACTTATAAGATTCACAGGAAACGTGTGGACATTGTGCTTCATAAGGTGAAGGTAGTAGTAACCTACCCTTTTACCAGAGGACTCCTAGACGAGAAATTCGGACATAAAGTTGGGTGTAGGAGGTCCGTCGTTCTATAGATCTTGATTGTCCTCAACAGTGATTCCGGACACGTGTCTATTCTCACTATCTATGTAGGTAGGTTGTCGATGGAGTTGGACCTAAAGGTTTGATCGAGTTCCAGGTGACTTTCCCGTACAAGGTGGGCCTCATGAGTAACGTCCCAAACTCCATTCCAAAGAATTTCGTTTGAAATACTGCTACGAGAAAAAGAAACGAATCACCAATTCGACCTCCATTTTCATGGTAAAGAAGACACTGAAAAAAAGTTTTACAACATTTTTATAAGTAAGTGAATAATTTACGTATAAATAAGAAGTCACGTGTAATGACACTTTATCCACGACAAATAGGTGAGCCCTGTACCGTTACATATTTGTCTTTTTATTAGACGGAAGCACCCCTTGCTCCTTTTACCTGTAACTATTCTATCTTACATTCAATCTACCTCACACGACACCTCTTTGTCCTTCGACCCCTCCCCTGGTTTCCCACGGACACCTCCTCCCTCGGACCGGCCTATACGTCATGACTTCCCACACGTACCAGTACCAGGTACGTGACTCTTCCACCTGGAGTCCCATTTCTAGTCCATCCTAACCCCCTAATCGGGACTCCAGACGTCCTACTCACGAACTCCTACTTTCTTCGCACTTCCAGGACTCCCCTCCGGCCCACCCTCACCTCCCCCTCCTCTGCCTTCCACTCGTGTCGACGCGGACTACTGGCTGTCCGTCCTCTCCCCACGTCAAGTAGACCCGAAACGTCCGGTGTCACTGCCGACACCGAAACTGAGTCCCACTCTACCCTTCTCTAACCTCCGAAACTACTCTCTACCTATGTGAGACCGAATTTTCCTGGTGAAGTCCACGACCAACTCTTATCGATCTCCTCCCATACCCGACTATCCCAGTCTCCCTGTCACACACCGCGAGTACGTACCTAGGTCTGACGTCACCTCCATCTCCGCCTACACCACTACCCCCTTCCATTCTACCCCGGCCGCCACCAAAACAAAAAAAAAAAATTTATGAAAATGAAGAAATACCGACACGACCCAGAAGCGACGACACGTCCGAAAAGAGATCGACACCGGTCGCCCCCGAGAAACAACGGTGCGCAACCGAAGAGTAACACCACCGAAGAGAACAACGACTCGTACCCAATATACCGTACACCCGGAGTCGTCAATGTCAAGCGTCCGAGATCTCGTGTCCGAGTTGTCAACACGGGCCGAATCAACGAGGCACCGTACACCCCAGAAGGACCTTTTCCCTGACTTGGACATAGAGAACGCAACCGTCGGTCTAAGAAATGGTGACTCGGTTGTCCCTTCGGACGGTCATCCAAAGAATTACTACTAAACCTATACCCTAACTCCCATCCTCCTCAATACTTACACACGATACCTCTTTGTCCTTCGTCCCCTCCCCTGGTCTCCCACGGACACCTTCTCCCTCGGACCGTCCGACACGTCATAACTCCCCACACGTGCCAGTGCTTTCCAGAGTAACTCTTTCACTCAATACTCAATACTTATGAGGTTCCCAAAACCGGAGTAGTCACCTACCTAACTTAAGGGTAATCGACTCTACTCCTCCGGATTCCCTCCACGTCTACCCCCTTTTTCTAATCCTCAAGTAGACCCCTACATAAGTCAACCATATAAGTCTACAGAGGGTCCTCTGTAGAGTCATCTCTCCAACTTACCCCTGGACCCATACGTTCGGATCCTCAAACCTGTTACACCGACCTTTTGGTTTATACCCGTAGGGGTACCATAAATTTCGAGACTCCTACTACTCCACTGGGTACGTCTTATCTCTTCACGGGTTCTCGACACGGGTAACCCGTGACTACTTTGGAGTCCTTGGTCTCTCCTTGTTCGTCCTGTAGACTCTGCCCAGGGGCTCCACACACCAGGTCCTTAGACTCTCGGGTCTCAAGCTCCTCCTGCATCCTTATTACTTGTCAGTACCACTAAAAAGGGGACCAGTATTAGGGTACCCACCGAGTCTACCATTTCTTAGACGGACGTCACACCCTCTAGACCCAAACTAGGGACTACCCTTCTAGGGGACCTCTTCCTTTACCGTTGGGTGGGGTCATAAGAACGGACCTTTTAGGTTACCTATCTCCTCGGATCGTCCGATGTCAGGTACCCCGGTGTTTCTCAGTCTGTACTGACTCGTTGATTGTGATTGTGTGATTGTTAGGGTACCCCCGACACTTTAGTCGTTCTAACTAAAATCGGGACTCAGTACTCGAGGAAATAGGTTTCTCAAGACACAAGTAATTAATCGAAATAGAAGGGTCGTTCGACGTTCGAAGAACTCGGGTTCCGAAAACAAAAGAAAAGAGAGAGAGATTTCGTCCTCGAAAATTTGTCACAAACTGATACAAAGTGTCATTCTTCATGTAGAATGAACCCTTTCGTCATGTTCGTGTATGTGGTGACTTTCTTTCTTGATGAATTGGAGAGACGCACAGTGCATGAGAGAGAGGAAAGGACGAAAGAAGATAACATAAGATAAATTAATTTTTATTACAACAAACACTGGGTGACATAACTAAAGTGGTTAGTGATTAACCAACGACGATGACCAAACTTTTTGTGACGAAAAAAATCTGGTAGGCCATATGTCGGGTGGTACGAGTAATAAGTAGTCTCTGTGACACTAGGTAGAAGCAAAGAGGGTTTCGTGGAAGATATTTCATTTACGAATTCTGTACGAACGAACAACCTGTCTATCGATACTCCGGGACTTCATTCTGAGGAACTTAGTTCGTGAGACTGACAATCAATGGAAAGGTAAATGACTAACACAAAAACATCTTCTTGTAAAAAGTCACCGAGAGAATTGAAATCTTTCTTCCTGTTTGTCTTCACAGAAAGACTAACCGGGGGATATCGACTCTCAGTCTCCTGTGTTACTGGTCCCAACCTCTACGGATTAATCTTCCAGTCCGGTAGTCGACCCAACCATGGTATACACGTCTCACTCTCGACTGTCGGAACTACGAACTTACATAAACGTACAAGAAAAATTTTTTAAACTATATATGTACTGAATATTACAATATAATCAAAGTCTACATGTTTATCGTTAAGGTATCAAAATATCTAATATGAAGTACATTTCAATACTTTATAACCGATATAAGGGATTCGACATACAATGTGGGAACATGTGCATCCATAAAATATGGATCATCAAACGTGGAACTTTACATTGTGTGTTTTAAGGATTTTCTTTTGGGTCCGTCATGCGAGACTGTGACAGAATCGTTATTAATAAAACCTAGACAAAGGAGCTCTTTCCTTTTATTTTGGTTTTCATTCGTTTACCCTGGATCAGTTTGAAGTTTCAAAACGTACCATTTCCTTTGGTAATTGTTCTGCTTTTCCATAAACGTACAATAAGATATAGTTGGAGGCTCCTGGTCTCCGACACCCTAAGTTTTGTAAAAATTTTTGATTTATTTATTTAACTTTGTGAAAGTAAGCGGAATGTTGTTAGGACAGAAAATCAAGATTAACTATGCCATGAAATACAGTCACACTTTAGAGACAGTAAATTCTTGTTCTCTCTTTTTAAGTAAGTTATAGATACTGGTTTTATATAACCGACCCCGTTTTTTATTAATCCTTACTGTACAAAATCTTAGAACTTCATAGGTTTATATCTTTACTATATATTAAGTTATATTTACAAAGTAATTTCCTTAGATAGATAGAGATATAGATATCCGACACAACACGAATCAGTGAGCCAACACAGACTGAGAAACGTTGTGATATCTGACATCTGGGGTCCGTGGAGACAGGTACCCCTAAGAGGTCCGTTCTTATGCCCTCACCCATCGGATAGGGAAGAGATCCTAGATAGATATACAAAATTCTAATTTTGTTAATAAAACCGGTACGACGTATGGAAAACACTAGAATCAAGGGACTGGTCCTTAACTTGGGTACGGGGAACGTCACTTTCACGTCTCAGGATTGGTGATCTGGTGGTCCCTTAAGGGTTTCCTTAGAAATTTTATTCGAGGACCGTGTATCATTCGAGACTTATTTACAATCCACTACAGATTTACGAAGAGGTGGGTCGTGTGGATGTTTGTACCGTGTCTTCTTTTACCTTATAAAACGGTGGTATGTCAAAAAGTAAATATCCCTTCTTAGTATCACTTTACTTGCATCATGCCTCAGACCTTAGTCCATTCGGACCCAAGTTTAGGTTACTATGATGAATCGTTCACACTAAAACCAGGCGCTGGAATCAGAGAAAATTGGGGTCATAAGAGTTTGTGTAGGAAGCACCTAGTGTCAAAACGACACCGTTTCCCCGAACACATTGAATTACTTCGATATTCGGTACGGTACGCCCCGATGGGTTCTACCTGTCCAGTACCTCTTCTCAAGACTGTTCTGCACCAGGTACCCTCCTCCCTCACGTTTGGTAAGGCCATAAGAACGACACTCTTAGGGTATTTATCATACTTTTCCGTGTTTCTATCCTGTGACCTTCTACCCGGGGGGTCCCGTCCACAGGTCATACGATGACCCCTTCTCGTCTCCCGTTAATGTTTATCGAAGTCTTTCTTACTTCGCCAACCCGGTTTCGTCTTTACTACGAGTCAACACCTACACAGACCACCACTTTCAGACTACGACATTTCTTGTTATAACGTATCCTTTGACCTTACAATCCAAGTACTAAGTTCGTTTTCTTCTCCCACCGTCTCCTACTCTACCAATCTGTCGTAGTGACTGAGTTACCTGTACCTAAACTCGTTTGAGGTCCTCTGTCACTTCCAGTCCCTTCGGACCACACGAGGGACTTTTCGTAGTCTGTACTGATCACTGACTTGTTAGTGTTGTCAAGAGTTTATACTCCTGTCCTTGTACATGAGTCCCTGAATGCCATTCTTATTTCTACTATACTTGAATATATCTATTACAGATAATTTATTTTTGAACAGGAAACCTTAAGTCTTCCATAAAAGTATACCTTTAGTACACCATTCACTACCAATTCAAGGGTACCCCCCGGTTGGCGATGTCGAATAAATTAAGTACTATCTCAACTTGGGACTATCTGACACCCTATCAAGGTTCCTAGAAAATCGGACTCCCACCCTCCCGAAACCCCACCCTACCAGTCACGTGAACCCCCGAGAGTTCTCTGGACACACATTCCCTACTACCTAGTCAGTCGGAACAGTCTCGTCTTGTCTTAGTGAGCTCTAAAGAAACTTCCTTGACCGTGTACCGGAACACCTATCGGACGTGTACTGGTTCCCACTTTAGACTGTCCGTCCGACCGTCCGACCGTCGAGTACGATCTCGACTGTGACGACAGACGTCCGTCTCAGAGAAGACTTCTTCTTAAAGAGAGAATCCGGAAAGTGGACTAATCTGTTCCGGGTGGACGTGAAAGTCCCCATTCGAAGACAGGAACCAGTTGACTAACATCTATAATTAAGTGTATTAAGGAAGGGTCGCTGTGGAACTAATCATAAACTGATTTATTGACCCAGGGGTCGGATCGGTCCACCCGTGAGTCTTGGTTCATAGTCTTGTCCACCCTTGAACTCACTACCGAAGGACCCGTCACCAGGTCCCCGTCTGTCCCGGGGTGTGGTGACTATCCGTCCGATAGAAATCAGTATTCGACATATACGAGACAAGTAAGAGACCCTCAATCAAACCCAGTTTTGGATGTCCATTCATAGTCGAGAAACTGGTCGGCGAGTCCTCAAGGTGTTTCCACCAGCTTCGTCTCCCTCGAAAAGTGAGTCGTGAATCGTCACACGGACGGTCCGTGCACTTAAATGAATTGTTCGAAAAATTCCCGTTCCCCCAGTAAACACTATATAAACAAAGAACAACTGTTTACATTTCCTTTTCGATGTATAGTGTGGTGTGCCTTATTTTTCCTTAGAGTCTCTGAAGACGTAAGACTTTCTGGTTACCCTGAAGGGACCGACAAGTCTCCAATTCTACGACTTGAGGGTTTCTCCCCCGTGCCCAAGTTAGGGACCAGCCCCTCGATTCTAGGGTGTACGGATCATCCCGTCGTTTTTTTTTTTTTGGTTTTGTTTGGGTTCTTAAGATATTACTGGACGGAAGTATTTTGTTTACATCTCGAGTGGATTTTTTTTTTGTTAAAAGGAATTGTTGAACGTGTATGATGATTACCTTGTGATAGCGACATAAAATTTGAGTGAGTAAATGTTTAGGTAGAGTGGGTGGGTAGACATTCGTGGATCTCTCCTCCCTTCTACAGTAAGGAGACGTCTCTGAGAATAAGTACGGAAGTAAGGGTCAACGTTCGTCTGATGGGTTATTTTATTTTTATTTTATTTCCCTCTGTTTTCACGAGTACTTTAGAAACTAACATAGTGGACTCAATGTGGACTCAAAACCTAGTCACCCTTACATTCACACCCTTGGAAGTAAGGACCTAAGAGGGGATGTTTACTGTCCCTTCGTCAGACGGTAGGTCACACACCTCTACCCCCGTGATACGCACGTCCTCGACCACCCCCCGCATCATAGTGTCACCACCCAAACCCCCTAACCTAAATATTGATCATAGGTCCTCTGTCAGAAACCACCGGAGGTCCCTCGCCGTCAACCGACAAAGACACCAGAAGTCCCTTAACGTTGGTATCGTCCTAGTTGCCTTATGACAATCTGGTTTCTCGAAGTAGCGGGTTGGTACCGTCCTGGTCGGTTTTCCTGAGTGCGATTTTGAGAACAGAGAGGGCCATATAAGGTTTCGTGTAAGACACCAAGCAAGTAGGAATCTTTACGTGATACCTTCTCCCAAGGTTCCCACCTCCTCCAAACCCTCCACGAGAGATGAAAGGTCAAAAGAATCTCAACGGTAAGTAGAATTTCTGACGTCACACGAGTCAACGAGTCCAGAGAGAGACACCAGGGTACCTGACATCGGGTGGTCCGAGAAGATAGGTACCCTAAGAGGTCCGTTCTTATGACCTCAACGGTGAAGGATAAGGTCCCCTAGAAGGGCTGGGTTCCTAACTTGGGTACAGAAGACGTAACGTCTATCTAAGAAATGGTGAGCGTGGTTGACCCTTCGGGTCTTCTAACATCTTACAGACGACTATCTTTTTGGACTCATATAATGAGCCAAACAGTTTAAGTTAAGGAAGAGAAGTCTGTTTGTAGATGAGTGTAGTACGAAACTATTTACACTATAAATGTTTACTTCTTTGACTTTGGGTTTTACATTTAATATCAAATATGTCGATTACTCACCGTCTTGACCGATCTTAAGTCTAGAGAAGAGAACCTGGACACACCAAAGTCGGAACAGTATGACGTTGATAAATAGGAGACTTGAGTTGTTTTACTCTTTTACTAAGTAGAAGTACTCAAGAAAAGTGTTAAACGTTTTGGCAAAACTAGAAGGAGATGCCTATACGTTTCCTGTTTTTACCTCCCATCGAAGATACACATCTACCCTTTTTAGTGTTGTTTTACGTCAGAAACCCTTGAATATGAAAAACATTTCGAATACGGTACTAAACAAAGTGAGTTTCCTTAGATACGTTTGTTTTATGTCGTGTATCTCTGCACTTTCACCGTAACCGAACATTGTTATCGACGTACAGTGTACAGCACGTAACTTAGTACTTGGATCTGGCACCGTTGGAAAATACTATTTTTGACAGTACTCATTCTTAGAATGAGTTCTGTTACTTACTAAATAGAAACATCTTTTCAGAAACGATTACCGTGTAGGGTACTAAGGAAGATAGGGATTTATAACCGACCTTAAGTCAGAAATCTTAACAGAGTACACGTATGTACCTGGGTGTGGGTGTAAAGTATAAGTCGCTACCACAAAAAGGTTATGTCTTCAACACTTGAGGACATCTGCCATTTTTACGTCTATACAAAGTAAACTCTTCCTGAAAACAAAAAACCCCCCACCCCCAAATAAGGGATAGAAATGGAAAAACCATTACTCAGTTTGACTGGACTAAACCCAAGAAGTCTATCAGTTCGAAGGAGGATCATTATTGCGACCGAGAGACATTAAGTACATGTGGAGTAACGGCGACATACTCACCCGTGAAGTGGAGGGTGAGTTCAAACGTTAACAAACACGTCTCCTTTTTAAAAACTTAATTATCTTTTCACAATTTAATTCGAGGTGAATACTATAAGGTAAACCGTTTTTCATTAATAAAATAAAGAGGGGGTTCTGTCTGAACCTGTTGAAGGTCTTTTGTTTTGTTTTATTTGAGAAAACACACTTCTACAGGTGTCTATTAAAAAAAAAATTTCTCCTGTGTCAAGAATTTATTCTTTCTTTTAATTCACCGAAGGATCAAAGATCGGTTTGATCAGTTTACAAGGTTATAGTAACCTTCTTTAGAGTTCTCTTATAAACCCCTCCGAACCATCCTGGAACATCCCATCCTTCTCCGTCTTTTTCCTTATAAAGAAAAGAAGAAACCAAGTTTCACGAAGATCTATATTTAAAACTGGACTGAAGTGAATATTATGTATTATATCCGTGTCTCCGTTATTTTTGGGGCTTCATCAAAAGGGATAGTCCACAAATTCCTACCGAAAAGCTTGTTCTTAGTGTATTCATTGATAACTAAAAAGACGAGACAAAACGTCCTCCATATGAAAAGAACTTAAAAGATATCTCTTTATGTAAATAAACAAAAATAGATGTTTTGTAGGAAGAAGACAAGAACACAATACCTTTGTTTTTCCTCTGTATTTTTAACACAGACCCTCCGTAAACCCATAGTACTTTACAAATTTAGTCTTGAAAGATCGTACATCTTAGTTAGTATCATCTCTCTTTGATCCCGGAGATTGGACGAAGGGGAAACTTCGTAATTGGATCCGATTAGGTCCTTCTAAGTTAAGCCTATTTTAAAATTATACAAAGTTCCATGAACTACTTCTTCCTTTACCGTTGGGTGAGGTCATAAGAACGGACCCTTTAGGAAACCTGTCTCCTCGGACCGCCCGATGTCAGGTGCGTATGTACTGAATCGTTGACTCGTGTCCAACTCCTACAACTAAATATTTTCTATCTTAGACCTTTTCAAGATATTAACATAATATAATTAATTGTTACTTTTTAACTGTCGGGTAAAGAACTACTGTATTTCTTTCGTGACTGACTTTCCGACTTACGTATTTTTATTATAGACGTTATAGAAGTTGACCGCTTAATCAAATTTCTGAGTACCCGTTAAGTAATATCGTCGTAAACATTTTTCAATTTTCACACTATTACTTACTACAAAGGAAAGTACATAAAATTAAAAAATAACCTCCTATCAACTAACTGTTACAACACAATCAAAGTCCATATGTCTCACTAAGACAATATGTACGTGTATATAGGTAAGAAAAAGTCTAAGTAAAGGGTAAGCCAATTATGTCTTATGACTCATCTCAAGGGACACGACAATGTCATCCAGGAACAACTAATAGATAAAATATACTACACACAAATACAATTAGACTTTGAGGATTAAAAAGAGAAAAGAGGAAAGGGAAAACCAATAGTATTCAAATAAAAACTTCAGACACTCAGACAAAGACAAAACATTATTCAAGTAAACCCAGTGAAAAAAATCTAAGATGCATATTTACTATAGTATACCATGAACAGAAAGAGACACACTGAATGAAGTGAATTATACTGTTAGAGATCCAGGTAAGTCCAATGGCGTTTACCGTAATAAAGTAAGTAAAAAAAATTACCGACTCATGGTACGGTAGCATACACACATGGTGTAGAATAAATGGGTAAGGAGACAGCTACCTGTAGATCCAACGAAGACACAGAACCGATAACATTTGTCGTGACAGTACTTGTAACCCCACGTACATAGAAAATCTTAATACCGAAAGAGACCTATATACGGGTCCTCATCCTAATGACCCAGTATACCATCAAGATAAAAATCAAAAAATTCCTTGGAGGTATGACAAGAGGTATCACCACATGGTTAAATGCAAGGGTGATTGTTATATTCTAAGGGAAAAGAGGTGTGGAGAGATAGTAAATAACAAACATCTGAAAAACAACTACCAGTAAGGCTGTCCACACTCTACCAATTGGAGTAACATCAAAATTAAACGTAAAGAGATTATTAATCACAACACCTCGTAGAAAAGTACACGAAAGACGGGAAGACATACAGAAGAAACCTCTTTTCAGATAAATCTGGAAGACGGGTGAAAAGTCAACCCAATAATCACAAAAACTATTACTCGACAAACATATAAGATCTTTGTCTAATTCCCTAATTAGATATGTACATTTATACGATCGAGAAGTTATACTTCTTAAACTAGAAGAACTTCCGTCCCTAAAACAAAACAGGTTAAGACATAAGAGTCACAAACCTTCACACGGGTCGTATACCATATACTCGTAATTTGCAAACGATTTACTTACTTGTGAGGATACATTACTTCGTAGAGTATCGCGGATTGTCTTTTTGTCCCACCTAGAGACACGACTGTCTCTCTTCTGGGTGTGTCAACCTGGAAACTCGTTACACCCAGACTTGACGTACCTAGGTGAATATACACCTAAGAAAAGTTATCATTTACAATCTGTTGATGTGCTCACACTAAACAACAAATCAACGATTCAACACAGGTTGAGAAAACGTTGGGGTGTCTGATGTCGAACGATCCGAGGAGACAGGTACCCTAAAGGGTCCGTTCTTATGACCTCACCCAACGGTAAAGGAAGAGGTCCCCTAGAAGCACTGGGTCCCTAACTTGGGTGTAGAGGACGTGACCGTCCACCTAAGAAATGGTGACTCGGTGGTCCCTTCGGTCAACTCAGGTTTCTAGACCTTGGAGTCTATGCCTCCCTGGTGGGTCTCCCTCTCGACTGATATTAATATATTAATTTAAACGTATTAATATACGTTTAAAAGAAGAAGCACCTCCCAACCACGGGGTTGGGGGTACAACAGGTTCCCAGTTGACATATAAAATATTTCATCTTACCGGTGTACGACTTATTATAAATATCATATATGTGTGTATATAGCCTCTTCCGTTACCGTGGGGTGAGATCATGAAAACGGACCTTTTAGAGTACCTACCTCCTCGGACCATCCGACGTCAGGTACCCCAGCGCTTCTCAGTCTGTACTGACTCGCTGAAGTGAAAGTGAAAAGTGAAAGTACGTAACCTCTTCCTTTACCATTGGGTGAGGTCACAAGAACGGACCTCTTAAGGTCCCTGCCGCCTCGGACCACCCGACGGTAGATACCCCAGCGTGTCTCAGCCTGTACTGACTTGCTGAATCGTCGTCGTCGTGTGTGTATATACGGTCCCAGGTCGGGAGCGTCCTAGGTCCCTTTGGACTTCCTCTTTGCCGCAACCGTTAACTAAATCTCTCTCTATTCCTTTCTTACAACTTCTATTCTTTTATCTCCTCTCTTTCTCCGACTATAAGGAACCAAATGTATCTCTTGGTTATTTTGAAGTTCTGTTCTTCAAACGGGACAAGTGGCTCGGGTGTCCATGGGAGGGCCAGAGGGCTCCCTCACTTCTGCGTCTTACAGAAGGGCAAGTCCAGAATCTTTGGGCCCGTCCATTCACTTGTGTCCCTCGGGGATAACGAGGTACCCTAGTCGGACTTTTTCTCTCCCTCTCCCTCTCTCTCTTTTTTTTTCTCTCTTCTTTTTTGTGCCCCACTGGTTCGACGAAGCCACTCGCTCCGGGTTTTCGAAATAAAAAGTTTTCCATGAAAATATGGAACGGAATATGTATCTCCCTTTACTTTCTACGTTCCAGTATGTCTCAGTCGGGTTTGTAAGGTCGTCAAAACGGGAATAGCTTTGGTCCTAAAAAGACGTATGGAAAGGGTGTTTACTACAACACATGTCATAGAAGACCGGAACCTCCGGACACTTGTAAAATACTGGGAGAAAACTATTTCCGACGAGTTGGTCTTTTGAATGAAAAGGAGTTTCTCAAAAAGGAAATATAAAGATTAGATACAGTCGGAGTCTTTTACGGTTTGTCTCAATACAAAAAGTGTCTCGTTTCCACGTCACTCAATGTTCTTTCTTGGTTAATCGAGTTTTCAGACTATACCAATTTAAGTTCCGATGTGAACAAAAAGAATGTAAGAGTGATACAATTGATTACATAAGGGTCCACGTGTCACCTATTCTCTATACCCTTGAATCGTTGTTCGTAACCGGGTTATTACTTTAAGATGTAGTCGTGATCGTGATGAGATTATTGAAAATTGAGAAAGTTTCCGAGATACAAAATCCGAAAGGTACGGAGAGTGTCAACCCTCCGACATTTATTAGTGTACGCATCGACATTCTCAGACCTATATGGACGACTCGTTCGATCTTACGATTGTCTCCCCCAAACTAAACTTTATAAAGAGAGTACAGGTCCTCTGAATAATAATAATATAGGGATTCAACTAAAAGAGGTCTCTTTCCACCAGTCCCAACCGGGGGACAATTACAGTCTCCTCAACCACTTTCAGNTTTTTTTTTCTCTCTTCTTTTTTGTGCCCCACTGGTTCGACGAAGCCACTCGCTCCGGGTTTTCGAAATAAAAAGTTTTCCATGAAAATATGGAACGGAATATGTATCTCCCTTTACTTTCTACGTTCCAGTATGTCTCAGTCGGGTTTGTAAGGTCGTCAAAACGGGAATAGCTTTGGTCCTAAAAAGACGTATGGAAAGGGTGTTTACTACAACACATGTCATAGAAGACCGGAACCTCCGGACACTTGTAAAATACTGGGAGAAAACTATTTCCGACGAGTTGGTCTTTTGAATGAAAAGGAGTTTCACAAAAAGGAAATATAAAGATTAGATACAGTCGGAGTCTTTTACGGTTTGTCTCAATACAAAAAGTGTCTCGTTTCCACGTCACTCAATGTTCTTTCTTGGTTAATCGAGTTTTCAGACTATACCAATTTAAGTTCCGATGTGAACAAAAAGAATGTAAGAGTGATACAATTGATTACATAAGGGTCCACGTGTCACCTATTCTCTATACCCTTGAATCGTTGTTCGTAACCGGGTTATTACTTTAGGATGTAGTCGTGATCGTGATGAGATTATTGAAAATTGAGAAAGTTTCCGAGATACAAAATCCGAAAGGAACGGAGAGTGTCAACCCTCCGACATTTATTAGTGTACGCATCGACAGTCTCAGACCTATATGGACGACTCGTTCGATCTTCCGATTGTCTCCCTCAAACTAAACTTTATAAAGAGAGTACAGGTCCTCTGAATAATCGATATAGGGATTCAACTAAAAGAGGTCTCTTTCCACCAGTCCCAATCGGGGGACAATTACAGTCTCCTCAACCACTTTCAGTACTTTATCATTTTGTCTGTCTAAGACCAATACCCCATCTACGAGCTCTTACGGATGCCTCGGGGAACTCAAGACTTCGGAACGAATTGTCAGGAGAAGGTGTACTTGAAACAGTACCCACCCTAGAGGGCACCACCGAGGGCCGTGTATGTGTACGTATATAAAAACTCAAACTTATAGACACTCTTTATACTCTTCCTTTTACAATTTTACCATCATCACCACCAGTAGAAATCCTTCACCACCACCCTCTGACCCTTTGTCCCCGACTGAAAATTGAGACATGGTAAGACGTGACAAACGCAAAAAGGTTAATTGGACATAATCAGAATAATTTTATACTTAATACACCCTTTTGGAGGTTTGGGTGAAAAGAAATTTTTTTTTTTAGACACCTTTCTGGTGTTTAAATATTCGTATGTTCAAACAAAAAAATCTTAAAGACAGTAGAAATGTACTAGAGTTAGACATCCAAGATAAGGTAGTGACCGTTTCTATTAGATTCCTTGTGTAAAATTGACCTTTAACTACTTTCGACTCATCCTCTTAGTATTTAATCTTAGAAAATTCTTGATAATAATTTCTGTAAAACGAAAGGATAAAAAAGTCGAACCCAATCTCAAAATTTCAATTCTTTTACGTGTATATTAGTATACGCTTCTGGGCATACAAGACATAGTCAGACACGGTGAATAAAAGTTACTCTATTTTGTCGAATGAATTTCGACTTAAAGGGGTAACTCAAATCTGCTTAGTCGACAAATAGGCCGTCGTGAAACGAATTTTTATCTACCCTACTGTAAACACCCACGAAAATTTTTTATAGGAAACCTCTTTCTTCGTCTTGAGATTACGATGAAAATGGTAAAGGTAATGTATTCTTTCCGTGAAAAAAAAACAACAACAATGCTCCTGAAGGACATTGAATAAGAAGAAAGATTGTGTATATAAAACCTTGTTCATTGTTAGTAACCGCATATTCCCGTAGAGTGGACTTAAGATGTAAAATCACTGAGTTTAATTAAGTCACCTTTGGAATTTATACCAATCTTTCTCAAAAAAGACTAACGTATACCTCTAAAGAAAAAAAGTAGGAAGATTAATACACGAGAGGGTAGTAAGAAAATAGTTGATTAATAACTCACGGACGATACACTGTCCGTGACACCAATGTTTTTAGTTGTATTTCTACTAAAATTTACGTAAAGTGAACTAGAATATCTGGTCAAATTATTGACAGATATGGTTGGACGGTTGTTATTCTTCACCAACTACAATGGAATTTGGACGACAGTATACTAAGGTGCCTCAGATCCTATTCGTAATTTTATCCGACTCGACTTTTATATGACAGTGGGTTTAAAGTTTGGTTCATCTATATGTCCTCTTGAGATCAGTTAATTTCATACGTTGTAATTTTAGTCACAAGGTTAGAACCATCATAACGACTACATCGCTCCCTAATCCTGTGGCCCTCCTTTACTTTGGTTTACGTAGGAAAAGGATCGGTCTTTTTATATGGATACAATCTTAAGATAGTTGGAATAAATAGATTTTTTACATGAAACCCTTTGACGTAGACAACCCATTACACTTTCTTCTTTAGTCCAGGCACACTTCCACCCCCACATACTGTAGTGGTCCGGTGTAAGAATAGGAGCCAAAAATGCCTTCAAACGAGACTTAAGAGTGTGTTCACTACCCTAATCTAAGAGAAAGAAGGAAACAGTTCGTAAGGGACTGGGACTCACGACACTGTGTCTACCGTCCACTTGTCATAGACGGACGACCCCTCCCTTCAGTGAAGGTGGGCGGAGGACGATGCACTGAACTTATAGACCGAGTGAGGTAACGACCGGACGGTGACCGAGGGCGAGGGTCCATCGGACGGCGGACTCGGTAGTGCCACCCACCAGTCCAATTCTTCCTCTCTCTCAAGAGTCGGTGGGTAAGTAGGGACCGGGGACCCTTAGGTGGAGAGTCTCGGTCGGACGGTCTACGGGACAAAGTAGTAGGGACATCAAAGGAAAAGAATCTAAGACACTTACGAAAATTACCAGACCCAGTGGGAGGGATGGTTCATGTCCCTAAAACACAAAATAAGACTTATCGTTCCATACCAAGACTCGTGGAACACCGTAAACCATTTTCACTATTTATGATTACTTCTTGTTGGTTCGTCCGCGAGTCCGAGAGCGCCAGGACTCCGACCGATGTCCTCTTGAACCTTACTCCCCTTTTTGTTCAGTTAAAGTTTGTGTTTCCGTTCTAAATCGGAGAGTAATCTAGGTTGACGAGGTACACTTTTTCACACAATTATTTTGTCACGACCCTAAAAACTCCCCTCTCCGTACACACACACCTGATCCAAAAGTTCTACACAAAAGGTAGAAGGGTTAAACCCCACAATACTATATTATCCTAAAGTTTTAGGTTTGTATACAATAACAGAAAGAGGAAAGGGAAAATACAAATTTGGAGACGATATTACTTAATCGAGAGGGAAGAGTCATTGAATCTCACAAATAAAGAAAAGATATCTTTACTTCGTGAACCTACTATAAATTCAGATAAAGGAGAATACCAGGGAAGTTGAACTAAACATACACTAAAAGCTGAGACACACTTATGTAATTAAACCGGTTTGTTACTTATGATAATTATAATATAAAATATGTTGTCCCGAAGGGACAATCGAGTCTACCATTTCTTAGACGGACGTTACGTCTTCTGGACCCAAGATAGGGACCCAACCCTTCTAAGGGACCTCTTCCCTTACCGTTGGATGATGTCATAAGAACGGACCTCTTAAGGTACCTGTCTGGTACCTCAGAGTTTCTCAGCCTTTACTGACTCACTGAAAGTGAAAGTAGGAGAAGTATTTGTTTTGAAAGTTTTTATAGTTTTAAAATGTTTTAGAATCTGAACTAAATCTTAAGACAAAACTCTTTCGTTTTATAGGGTCGAATATTTTCAGTACACGTTTATATTATGTAAAGAAGGAGAGAGATCTAATGAACCATCAAATCTTCTTTGTTAAAATTTTTTTCTGGTCATGTAATGATCAACTACTGTAGATTAAAGAATCATTGACTTTTTATTATATCTAACCCTACCTCGGCAACTCAATTTTGGTATCCCTCTTCTCTCTCTTGCATCCTTGGCATAATCTTATTATCGGTTGGTAAACACTATTTCAAAGTCGTTCACCCATTTTGACTCAAAAGGCAAAATCAAGTTGTTTTAATAAAAGGGATGGTATTTGTGTCCTAAACTAATGTCTCATTGTGTTCTCTCATTTTTATAATGACCAAATGAACTTCAGTAACTTCTTTATAATTTATAATTGAAGTTATAATTGAACTTCAATTAAATTCAGTTATTGAATTTATAATTGAAGTTATAATTGAACTTCTTTATAACTTTACAATCAACGAGAAAAAAGTTCCGTTAACAAAATTTCCTCAAGTAGTCAAAATTAGTACGACCGGTCCCAGAAACTCTACAATTCTCAGTCAGACAACACGCCAAATATTTGTTTTTTCTGATCTTTAAGAGTCGTCAACATTTCGTGTCTTGACCCGTACCAACCATATGTGCGAACATAGCGGATGCTATATTAGCGGATGTTAACGGAACATTCCTTCACAAGTATAAAGTGTACAGACTACATACTCCCTTCCTGTCTTAAGATGAAGAGGGGTAGTAGTGGGTTGGACCATCGTTCGACGCTCAAAAGGGACAAGTGTATGGGCACACGCACGAGTCAGTGGAGTCAGCACAGACCGAGACACACTGGGGTACCTGACATCGGGTAGACCGAGGAGACAGGTACCCGAAGAGGTCCGTTCTTGTGACCTCACCCAACGGTGCGGGAGGAGGTCCCCTAGAAGGGCTGGGTCCCTAACTCGGACGCAGAGAACACAGAGGATGTAACCGTCCACGCAAGAAATCGTGATCGCGGTGGACCCTGCGTGGAAAGGATAAGTGTGATCACTCATTTGAGAATCTCGAATAATTGATACATTAAATTTCAAATGTTTCAGGAAGGTTTTCTACTTCTTACTCCTATTTCATCAAAGATTAAATTTGAACTTCGAACCTGTATGATTAACCCGGAAAACTTAACGAACGACACCCATCTACGACATCTATAAATTAGTGAATCATTAAATAATCATTACATAAATTAAGGATATTCTATTGACTTATATTAACTATATTAATTTCATGTCAACTCAACAGAAGGGACCACCGAGTTACCATTTCTTAGACGGACGATTCCGTCCCAAACTAGGGACCCAGACCTTCTAGCGGACCTCCTCCTTTACCGTTGAGTGAGATAACAAGAATAGACACTTTAGGGTACCTGTCTCCTCAGATTGTCCGACATCAGGTACCTCCAACGTTTTCTCAGACTGTACTGAATCGCTGATTTGTTGTTGTATCAACTCAGTGTTATAACACAATCACAGTCCACATCTCGTATCACTAAGTCATTAAAACGTCTAATATGAGGTAAAAGTCAATAATATTCTGTTACTCATATTAAGGGACAAGATATGTCGTATAGAAACAACAAATAGATAAAATGTATATCATCAAACATAGACAATTAGGAAATGGAGATTAAATAGGGAGGGAGGAAGAGAGAAGGGAAACCATTGGTGTTCAACAAAAAGACATAGACACTCAGATAAGTACATACAAGTAAAATAAGTTGTATACTTGTACTGTAAAACTGATGACGAGAATGATAAGTAAAAATAATTTTTCTATCATCGTCGTTATTATTTGTTATCATAATTTTAGTACGTAACTTGTGTAAATAGAATAAATTTTTTAACACTTAAAATTTGTTAAAAAGGAGTTTAGACTTTATGTCATTCATCCATTTTTGGGTGAACACCAAAAATAATATGAACTTTTATTTAGTCACATGTAAATTGTACCATAAAACAACAAGAAAAACCTGTCGGATGACGTCAATTTTTTTTAGTAACAACATCCTCTTTCCGTTTAACCTAGACCTTCAGTTCTTTTGAACAAGACTTAAGGTCGAGTCTAAAACTCAACAAACTTGGTATGTTGTCTGTCGTTCCCTTAATTAATTATGGACAAAGTATGCCAAGACCACAATAAAGAAGAATATTAAAGAACGAAAACTTTCTTATCCCATCTTTTGGACTGAAAGAGATCTACGACTAGGATCTTAAGTACTTGAAATACTAAAAGTAATGAGATATTGACGGGTAACCTATGTTAATTATTTAGGTAGGTAGGTAGGTAAGTGTAAATGAAAAAACAAGAATTTCGGAGGAGTATATAAAAAAACACACATACGACTAAGGTCGAAATGACTCGATTTTGACTATATAGTGTAATACCATTAAATTCCCCATATTGAATAACTAAAATACGTGAATGTATGACATTTCACCACTGGTCGTATAGAAAGTCATACCACTTTCGAATACTGTAGTGAATTTATTGTAAAAAAAAAAAAAACGTGACTCTTACAAATTCTAGATGAGAGAATCGTTGGTAAGTGTAAGTAACTCCCGAAGGATATACGGTCCGTGATACCCTCGTCTTCTACGTTCATAATTATCTGAATAAACGGGGGTACCTAGAGTTAGAAATAACCTCTCTTTCCACCTTAATCACCCCCTTCCCTTCGTTCTTCACACCAACGTTGCTTCACTTCCGTAACGACCTTTTCTGTATCATCTCTCACGTTACTGGTGTCTTCCACGAAGTTCCTCCAGGAGGAACTGGACTGCGAGCCTACCACCAGGTCTGACGGTCGACCCGCGCCCCTCTTCTTCTCCCACAATGCCCTCTCCTTTGTCGTATTTACCTCCGTACCGGAACTCCTTTCCGTCGCAAAAGATGGCCTTCGTGGTCTAATGCCTGTTATGTACCTCTCAAGTCTTGAAGTGACGTCTGCCTCGGAGAGACCCACCCCGGGGAGATCTCTAATTTGACTTCCGTGGGTTAGAGGACGATGATCAGAGCTGAACCAAATTTCGCGTCGTCCAGAAAAAGTTTTACGGAAAAAAACCTGACGGAAAATCATAGTCATTATCCCGTGACTCTTGTTGTCTTTTACCCAGGAAAACAAAGACACCTAGAAAAGGTTCAAGTGTAAAGAAAGGGGAAGAGTCCCGTGAGGGGCTTTGGTAGGTAGGAAGACTTGGCTTGTGCGGAACGACTCGCACCGTAAGATGGGAGACGAGTCGTGGGAGTTGGTGGTGAGTGGTGGAGGTAGAGGTGTTCTGGAGAGAAGACCAATACGGAGTGTAGGGGTGGGTCCACTGTGGGAGGAAATTGTGTCCGTGACGTGGTAGAGACCGGTGTAAAGTCCGAGTGTCGAATATGAGTCTCCCAGAGGGGTGGAGGGAGTGGTACGTCGTCGGAGACATTATGGGGAAAGAAATAACCTCAGTAGAAAGTAAAAGACTTTATAGCGGTGACATAATTAAAGGACACCGACGACATAGTTTACTGTGTGTGAGTCACCGAAGTTTGTCGAGTGTAAAGAAGAGACTGTGAAGACCTCCAGTCTTCAGATGTGACTAAATGAACCGATTTTAGTTCGATAGTCATCGGGACTCGAGGGAGAGCTACAGGATCCCCCTCCCAGGTACAGGAACAGAGTGGGTGGAAGGGAGGTGAAGTTTTGGTCGTCGGGTCGTAGAAGTTTAGAGACAAAACCACCAGTGCACCGGAAGGAGACACCAGTTCAGAGACAAAGGGAGAATGTTCCTGGGAACATCAAGGGAACTCCCCTTACCTTAGGAGAGTAATAATAAGAAGTAATAATAGGTAATAAGGTCCTGTTAGAAGGGTAGGGTTCTAGGAATCGTATCAGTGTGGACACTTCGGTGTAAACGGTAGTTGTCAGTGTAAATGTTAAAAGATCCCACTCCCACCTGGTATAAGCCCCGGTAAAAAGGTATATGTGGGAGGTGGGACGGGATTGGTGGTTGCGTTGGTTGCACCTTCTCCTGAATGAGACACGGTCTTTCTGTAAAATACTCGACCCGTGGTAATAATAGATAAATTGTCTACTCCTTTGACTTCGTGTCTTTCCAGTTTACTGTAGAGTTCAGGTGTATCTATTTCTTTTTCTCGGAAGTTTGACTCGAGGTGGTCGGAACTTTCGGACACGGGGAGTGTGCTGTAACATAATAACAAGGAATTGAAAACCCTGACACACGCAGACATACCACCAAACCTAAGGGTCCTGGGACTTCTGTTAGTGCCGTCTGTGTTTTACCTAGTAACGGGTCTTCAACATATAGCGGGGAAGAGATCAACATGAAGATCGCTGAAGAGGGTATCTCTCGTCACGACTACTTCACCCACCCACCATTTTCGTCGTTAAACGACGGGGAACTTTCCGGTCACCTTCGGGGGATTCATCAGACTGCAGTTCGGTACTGACTACTTGCGACTCTAGATTGACCCGAGTCCGTTTTTGCGACACCTTTCTCATTAGTGTCTCGTCCTGGTCGTATTTTTTAAACACAACTTTTCCTGTTACCTTTACCTCGTCTTTACACTCTGGGTCACTGAGAGTGGTACCTCTCTTGTTCTTTCCGTCTTTTGAGGTCGGTCGTGCCTCCGACCTCTTCTTTCTTATGTCGTGTTTCTTTCCATTAAAGTCCAATTGTTACTGCCTTTTTATATGGGCCCTACCTGGTCCCCTCCAATCCTTCGTTTACTTGTCCGTCCGTCACTTTTTCCTTCCCAAAAAGATGGTAGTCGGTAAGTAAAAGACAAAGACCTGTAAATAATCTAAAAGAGACTTTTGAACTGAGGAAATAAAGTTCTTAGAAATGGATAATGAATTCAGTGTTTAAGGGTCAGTGCAATAGCAGTAGGTAATGTCGAATTAATGTTAACACGCAAAAAAGCGAATGGTGACAAATAAGAAATAAGAAGGGATAACAATACTAAGTGGATAAACTACCCGTTGAAAAAACTCCTAAAAGAAGTTTATCCGAGACACTCACTATATAAGAGACTTAGGAATGAATTCACAATTGGTAAACAACAACACCAAATCAACGAGTCAGCACAGACTAAGAAAAAGTTCGGATACCTGACATCGGGTGGTCCGAGGAGACAGGTACCCTAAAAGATCCGTTCTTATAACCTTACCAAACGGTAAAGGAAGAGGTCCATCGATAAATAAAAATTCTAATTTTAAAAAAAGGGGATGAGATTCCGTCGTTCCCCGGTGCACCACCTATCTTTCTCGACCGAGGTCCTTAGCTTGTCTGACCTCCCCTGGTAAGTAATTTTAGTCACAATGAGTCCCGTTGAACTCGGAGGCAAGAGGGTAAATGTTTTACCCTTATTCTTGTACTTCTAATTTCTTACGTATACTTTCCGTAACCGTCTTATGAAACGTCCTTACTCATTGTTTCTTAGTAACGGAAGTCAAAGACATTGGAGTAGTCTTGTTTTCCGTTACTTCAGTAAGTCCTCCGGTTCAAAGGTAAGTACGTAAACCTATCTTAAAGGAGACCCGAACACACACCGGTGCTGACACTTATTCCCTGGTCTATAGATGGTAGTACCTTAACTAGTCGATCACCTTATCAGTTGAGATAGATTCTGTACTTTTCCTTTATTGTCTGTCCACTCTTAATACCTCTCTATAACCTGAGTTGCTACCGGTCAGTCTCTCCTGAAGGACCTCCTTCTCTGTAGAGTCGGTTCTGATTTTCCAACTTTTCCCCCATTCATCTCTTCTCTCCTCAAACCCCACTCAGTTATGTTCTCTGTTTTCTCCTTCTTCGAGTACTTTTCCGGGACTTTTCCTCTCTTACCTTGGGTCCTCTGTCACTTTTCATGTAGTCACACCGACTTTACGTCTCACCTGTATCCCTCATAACTCTTCAATCCGACACCTCCTTTTTCCAGGGGGTAATACAGTGTGGGACATTCAGTACCATTCTTCAGACCTGAGATGGTGACCCTCATACCTCCTTGGTAACTTCCTAAATCATCCATCTTCTAAATGACTAAGATAAACATAACATCTCTACAGTAAACCTGAGATCATGTATCTTACTTAACCTAATTTCCTTTGGACCTCCGACCTTCTGGCACATTCTCAATAAATATGATTAGATCCTCTCTTTGATACCGTTAAGTTGCCCCGTCGCCGACTACTTCCCAACTTCTCTCCACTTATCTTTATCTTAGATTTTCCGAACCACTAGAAGGGTGGGGAAGTTAGTAGGTAGACTGATTGAGAATCCTCAGATGGAATTTACTATACTCCCCTCCATCTCCCCTTTCACTTCCAAAAGCGGAGACAAAGACCCAACCATTTTTCCCCATCTGTCAACAGGATAAATATTCTCATCCTTTACGTCCAATTCCTCCGACCACCCCTTCTATCGTACGGGTCAAAATCTCTACGAGAAAACTCGAATGGTAACTGGAAGACGGGTCCACCGAGTTACCATTTCTTAGACGGACAGGTACGTCCTCTGCATCCAAGCTCGGGACCCAACCCTTGTAGGGACCTCGTCCTTTACCGGTGGGTAAGGTCATAAGAACGGACCTCTTACGGTACCTGTCTCCTCGGACCACCCGATGACAGGTGTCCTAGTGTTTCTCAACCTGTACTGACTCGTACGTACGGACGTGTGTGGAAGGAAAGCATTCCGTCTGTCAGGCGGTCGGACACACGTAGTTCACTATCACTACAATTGGTTCAGATCGCTATAAGGTCAGGAGAGAGTAGAAACAAGGAGGAGGTGAATTAAGACTAACAGGGGTTCTTACCCGAAGTGCACATAAACCCTTGTTTAGACAGACGGCGGAAGACGAGTTCGGAGGAACGGTACACGGTCCTTGAACAACCCTACCACCCGGTAGACACTGGCACGACGACGGAGCCAATGGTGACACGAGTCACCTGTCGACGCGACACCAGCCACGCCACACACAACCCCCCACCCCCCACCCCTCGCTTCCGTGTCAACGACGAAAGAGATCTAAAAGAGGTAATCAATTGATTGGGTTCCCCAATTATACACTCAGACATCCATTATGGACGGAAGTAGACCGTAGTGAGTCGTACGGACTTTCCTGATCCTTGAAACGTAGAGTGTAACTTCCCACTCACCATTGGTAACATCTGTTTTTCTTAGTACTTCTCCTAGGACCAGTCTTTGGAACGTAAACTTTAGTAGTCCAACCAAAATCCATCATCATCACCTATTTTTCAGTGCGACCCGGTTTCAAAAGAGTGACACGTTTACTGTCTTTTATCTGTCGTTGAAACGCCGATAGTTTCAAACAAAAGATCAAACAAAGAAGGTTGAAAGGTTTCCTTTGTTACGTTGGGTATCCGAGACCTGGTTGCTACGACCCCTCTTCCCTTTATCGTCTCCCCTTTATGGTCTTTATTTCTTCGTTATTTTAACGCCCCCTGTCAGTTCCTGCAGACCTCACCACTTCATACTTTCTCCTTAACCCCTTTCTCCCTTTCTTTTACTTGTGGAGGGTTTGGGGCTTGTCGGGCGGTATAAACTCGAAGGTTGTCTCAGGGCGTGCGTCTCTTCTCGGCACTTTAACTTGTATAAAATTTTGGAACTTCATACTGATCCATTGTATACAAGAATTTTTACTCGACACTATCTGAGTTTACGATGTGAGGATGAAGAGTATCCAAATGATTTCATCTCCAAAAAAAAAGGTCTCTTTACGGATTTTAAACATCCACCTTGTTCCTCCTGTACCTTTACCTTGAGTCAGAAATCATCACCTAACAGGAACACACGTATGAATCGTGGGTAAATGCGAAGATCCTTTTTGTCTCTGACGCTTGTTAAATCTCCTATCCCTCTTCTTTTTAAGAAGGAAAAGATATTCTCGGACTAACGTCGCAATTTTCTAAAGGCACTTTGTTTTTATAGACCACCGTGTCGAGAAAGGGGTACGTCTTTTTGTTTTACCCTTCCAGTCCATCCTTCTTCTCTTGGTAAAGGAAAGGTATAGATGTTTTAAAGGGTGTATGAGCCGACAAAACTTATCTAGAAGACTTTATAGAAAACTCCAGTGGATGAAACTCTCTTATCTCTGAGACTAAAAGTCCACTGTGTCGTCACTCGGGTCTTTTGTCTTTAGTGTAAAAAGTAAAAACAGCAAGAATTCTCTTTTCTTTTCTGCCGTTAAAGAAGGGGTAGAACGATTCGAAAACGATCAGAGTCCCTAAACACGAGGCTAGACGGATTTTATTCTTAGGAACACAATTTGGGACTCTTCGATCTAGTGTTTTTTCTTTTGAGTTAGATCATTGACAAAATAGTGAAAATCAAAAATTCTATTCTCATCGATTCCATCGGCACTTTTAGAGTATCCCTAGACTACCAAAAAATAGGGGACTTGAAGTACCCTGTTTGTTCATGTAAAAGGTATGCTTGTCTTTAGGAACGTCGAGGTCATTTAGTTCTTTCATTATTCCTTTTACATGTAAAAGCCGTCCGACGACAAAATTTTTGTGTTAGAGTGGTTTATTTTGGGTGGATTTGGCCTCGACACCTTATTAAAATCGTTAACTTTTAATGATGGAAGAGATCCTATTGTACATGAATCTTTACTTTACTGAGTATTTTGTTGTACTACATACATAAGGCGAAAGGAATCTCGTATAATTTACAATTAAATGGTGTGTAGTGCGATTTATGTAAGTCAGTTGTCCCGAAGTTAGTAAAATAGACAGAAACGACATAGATGGATGTACCGAGAAATCGATTTAAGTGAAACGTGATATCTACTATTATGATAATAATATGTCTACGACTAGAATGACTTTTCGACCTAGAGAGGGAGTCGGGGAGGTCATGGTATTCGTTGGTTTAGTTTCCTTTTCCCATACGACTCCCCATGAGACATACTTTGACAAGTAAGGTTTAAGTGTCTGCAACACTTTGTACTTTCATTGAGGTCGTGCAATTTTCTTTTTAATACCTAATCGTGTCCTTCGTTTGTGTCTCTGATAAATAGAACAAAAGGTATCGGGTCTTAACGGGAATCGAATGGAATAATCGACTTTACGGTTTGTCTTACAGAAATACCTTTTCGTTCAAGTAATAAGTAGAGTCGAAACTAATCCAGATTTCGTCGCCTCTTGTAAATCGAAGAGGGACACTAAACGGCTACGTTTCACCCACTCATTCCGTCATTTGTGTCTTGAACCCTCCACCCCTCACCTACCGAGTGTTGAGGTCTGAGTTTTGAAACGTAAAAGTAAGTATACTTCTATGAATTACTTTAGTCTAGAATAGTGGGTCTCTTCTTGTGACTTCACTAATGAATCCCCTCTAAAAAAAAAAATTCGGGTACGTGAAACCGTCTCGTCAACATCAATTGTACAGGACGGACAAGTGACAGGGTTGTTTTAATGGAACGACAGGTAGAAATCGAACCACCTTAGACCCCGATAACTAAGTGAAACGTCATACAGTCACCTACTATATATAAAAAACAGTTCCTCTTTACATACACCCCCTCACTAGTGACGTTAAAAGAAATTTTTGTTTTGTTTTGTTTTGAACGAACAGACTGGGCACTACCTTTATATCTACGTAAAGTGTCAAAACTTCGATCCTCATGTCTATGTGTGTTGTAACACAACCTATGTTACGGTCTCTATAATCCCCAGGTCCTCATTTGGTCGTTATCTGTAGACAGGAGTCCTGTAGTTTAAGAGAAAATCTCTTTTCAGTATAAGGAATTGTTAAACGATTAGAAGAAGTTTACTTAATGTGTAGAAAATCTTTCGAAACCCGTTTATGAAAAATAAAAGATTTTTTACTGAAGATATCTATTGTAGGGTCTTCTTG
Organism: Capra ibex; assembly: GCA_006410555.1. NCBI lineage: Eukaryota > Metazoa > Chordata > Mammalia > Artiodactyla > Bovidae > Capra > Capra ibex. The sequence continues at coordinate 36,284,452 of SJYO01013871.1, forward strand.
GAATAAATCACTTTCACAGTGTAAAGATCGACTCGTTTCCTCGACAACGTCGAAGGGGAAAGTTCACAAAACGAAGTGTCTTGAACTCGCCGGAGTAGATAATTTTAGGTCGAAATGGTTCATTTTGTACATTGGTGTTGTCACTCTGTTCTCTCGCAATGACTCGTTTCGTTACAGTCGGAATTTCTGAAAAATCTGGAAAGAACTGAAGTAGTGGTGTGTTTTAGTTCGGGGACAAGAGGAGAGGACTTATTTACTGTCGTACCGAAGATTACTCTCTAACTTATCTTTTTCGTTATTACTGTCTAAACGGAGTTTTACAATTTGTGTCTCACTGACTTACTGAGTCGTTAAGACGAGAATCCGTATATGAACTCTCTTTACTTTTGTGCACAAGTGTGTCTTTCAACATGTGTCTACAAGTGTCGTGGTAACGACTGTTCTCGGAGTTTTACCTTTGTCAAAATTAGGTAGTCAACTACTTACCTATATTTTTATACTATCTCGGTATGTCACCTTACAATAAACCGTAATTTTTAGTTCATAACCGTGTACGATATCGTACCTACTTAGGACCTTTGTCAAACGACTAAGTTTCTTCGGCCAGTGTCTTCTAGTGTATCATATACTAGGGTAAATATTCTTTAAAGGTCTTCTCCGTCTTAAATATCTGTCTTTCATCGTGTCACCAACGGGACCCGAACCCCCGTCACATGATCGTTCCCCTATGTTTACCCGTGGCCCAGAGAATGACCTCACGACTTTTACAAGAAGATAATCCACCACCACTACAAATATGTTGAGGCACTTATATGATCTCGGTGACTCAACATATAAAATTTATCCACATAAAATGAAAACGTTTATGATAGAGTTTGATAAATCCAAACGTTTACGATAGAGTTGTATATACGACTCACGGTTTCTTAACTTCGAAAGTTTAACACCACGACCTCTTCTGAGAACTCTCAGGGAACCCGACGTTCCTCTAGGTTGGTCAGGTAGGATTTCCTCTGGTCAGGACTTATAAGTAACCTTACTTATCGTAATTTTTCTTGACTTACTACGACTCCGACTTCAAGTCAAGAAACCGGTGGACGACGTTTCTCGACTGAGTGACCTTTTCTGGGACTACGACCCTTTCTACCTTCCGTCCTCCTCTTCCCCTGCGGTCTCCTACTCTACCGACCTACCGTAGTGGTTGAGCTACCTGTACTCAAACTCGTTCGAGGTCCTCAACCACTTCATGTCCCTTCGGACCGCACGACGTCAGGTACCCCAGTGTTTCTTGGCCTGTCCTGATCGTTGACTTGACTTGACCTGGCCTGTCGTTCCTCTAGTTCGGTCAGTTAGGATTTCCTTTAGTCGAGACTTATAAGTAACCTACTGGTAAGTAGTGAGAAAGAGTAATAGATTATTTTTTGTTCAGAGAGAGACTACGGTTTCGACTTAGAGGTTATGAAACCAGTGGACTACACTCCGCGGTTGAGTAACCTTTTCTGGAACTACGACCCTTTCTGACTTCCGTCCTCCTCTACACCCACCGTCTTTTATTCTACCAATCTATCGTAGTGGTTGAGGTACCCGTACTTAAACCCGTTTAAGGTCCTCTATCACTTCCTGTCCCCTCGGACCATGCAACGTTAGGTACCTCAGTGTTTCTCAACCTGTGTTGAATCACTGATTTGTTGTTGTTTTATTCACTTATGTTAATAATTAATATTATACTGTTAACGTTAATATTCTTAAACAATATGTATTATTTAAGACAATATATATTATTTACTGTAAGATAACATACCTTAAATAATATATATTGTTTCTACCCCTTTTACATTTCTATTGGAGTTTGAACCTTTTAGGTACTCCTGAGTACCCTATATCTGGATAGATTTCTTGGTACACACGACCACAAATTAGTACCGATTAAAAGTTGTTCTTTTTTTTTTAGGGTTTAGAGTCACTCTCGCTCTCCTTCTTCTCTCCCTATCTCCTCCTTCTTCCCTTCTTTCTCCTTCCCTCTCTGAACAAAACTAATCTATTACTCTTTCCCGTCTACTAAATTCTTCCTTTGATTCTAGTCGTTTGGAATTAAGACTACTATATTATCGTGTTCTAGTTCTACTCTTGTTTTCTTCTTTCGGAAGTTTTCTCTGGTTTTCTTAACTTGTTCCTCCCAAAACTTCACGAGTCTACTTTCCTTGAACAAAGATCGTACTCTCTACCCAAGTGTTAGTTCCCTCTTATATCAATTCGCTACTCGTAGGTGTTCTTAACATAGTGCTCACGATTTCGGGTCTTAATTTGCTTCAAACTTAATTTATTATTTTTCTTATTTTTTCGGTCCCTGTCATTTTTTTTTTTTCGGGAAAATTTTTCGTATACTTAACCTTGTTTATCTTCTTATTCCTGTTAGGATTCTGAACCAGGTCTACCACATTACACTCGTCTACTACTACTTCCTCCTCCTTCCCCTCTTCCTCGTCTCCCCTCCTCCTCCTCCACCTCCTCCTCCCGACTTGTAGTTTGAGAGTTTGAAATGGTAAAAGAGATAGTCTCTTTTCCTAGAAGTTTAACCTTTCCAATCTTCTTCGTGCTACTTCTCTTTAGACTTAAGGTCCTTTTGGAGAACATACGTCTACTGAGTATGTAAATATAAAAGTTTTGATTTTTATATCAATGGTATACTAGGTCGTTAGGGTGAGGACTCGTATATAGGTCTCCTTTGATATTAAGTTCTTCTATGTACGTGACGTCACAAGTAACGTCGTCCTAAATGTTATCGGTTCTGTGCCTTCGTTGGACTTACAGACTACTGTCTCCCTACCTATTTCTACACCACATATGTATATACATCTCAACCGGTTTTTCAAGTAAATTTAGTAGATATTCTACCATATCTGTCTGGACTTACTTGAAAAACCGGTTGGGTATGTTACCTGATAATGAATCGGTAATTTTTCTTACTTTAGTGTGGTAATTTTCATTGTACCCACCTGGATCTCTGATAATATAATTCACTACATTCAGTCTACCTCTTTGATGGGTGGGGGGAGTTATGACGACGGTGGTAGGATCAAGGTCAGTGACAAAAGAAAGTGGACTCTACAATATGAATCAAAAATTGACCAAGAGAAAGAAAAGAAATAGAAAAGAAGAGTAACTTTTCTATTTACTTCTATTGGAATAAATAGAAAAAGTAAAGGAGATTTCTCTACAAAAGTCTTCCGTTTCATCTATGGTAGAAACGGATGTGGACGGGAGGATGTGTGTGGTCGTTCCTACATTTCTAAGTTTAAAATTTATGTTGGAGATCCTGGGACTGATTTTCTCAGGATACACAGAAGGAGTAAAACATGGTAGACCCACTGGATTGATCTGATCTAAATAAAAACGGGAAAAACAAAGAAGGACAGAAACGGACTAAGGGGACCAAGTAACAGATTGACCGATTCAGAAGGAAGTCTGGGTTAGGGTGACGAAGGATTCCATACACAGAGGTTTAAAGAATTCATTTAGACGATAGTGTCATAGTGTCAGAGGAAACATCCATGACTCGTTTCACTAGTGAACCTTATCCGAAAATGAATACTCGTCTCCCAAACAAGCCTTCAACGAACCCGATGATGTGAGAACCGTAGAAATTTCTGTAGACGAATCCAACAGAGAATCAAAATTTGAGTGATACCCCTTAAGGGTCTCTTTCTACTTTCAGAAGACTTAGAAGGTTTTCTGTTGTCGAACTACCCGAACTCAACTGTTTCGTCGTCGTAGATCTTGTCCGATAATCTCCTTCTAGAAACTCGTCCTTTTCTTCGTCGACCCCAAATACTTCCTCGTCATCCGATTCTACTGAGGTAAAATAAAAACTTCTAATTGAACCAACTATCCATTTGTGTATAGGACTCGAAGGAATACGTTTCAATAGAAATAACTTTTTGTTTGTTTACTCTCCTTAACCCTATCATCGTGACTATGTGTATCTGATAGTACATATTTTATCTATTGATCACCCTTCGACGACACATCGTGGTCCTCGAGTCGAACCACGAGACACCACTAAATCTCCGCACCCTACCCCCCGACCATCCTCTCTCCGAGTTCTCTCTCCCCTAGGTACATATGTATATTGACTCAGTGAAACGACATGTCGTCTTTGATTGTGTTGTAACATTTGGTTAATAGGAGGTTAATTTTTTTTATTTATTGTTGTTGTTCTTTTGGGGTCTTTTGCTAGTCGATGTTTTCACCTTTTCCTTTTTTTTCCTCCCCTTATAAAAATTTACAGTTCTCCTGAACAAAGGTGACTTAAAAGAATGAAGATCAGGACCTTAGGTAAGGTTTGTTGTTTTTGTTATTGTGTTGCTTTACTTCCCTTTATGGATGTTTAGTGTAAAAGTCGTTTTGGTCGTCTTGTAGGTGTTTGAGGGTTCCACCGTAGTCCGTCTCTCGGTTCCTCCCTTCCCTATCAGTACACCGTCCATTTACGCTCCACACTTCCCCTGGGTCGGCATCACCTCGATTCGTTCGAGACAGTATATGTGCGAGGGGGCTTCACTCCTGAAGCCAAATGCGCATTACGTGACACCGTTCCGACGTCGACTATATCCACTACCTCCCACTCACCTGTTTAGAGTGATTTCCGGTCTTTTTAAGAAAGATTTTTACTGATGGTAAAGACAGGGGTACCCTGACCGTTGGACACTTCAGTAGGTACTTCACTGCCTCCCTCTTTGTTTGACTCCAAACAGACCCTCTCCTACACACTCAGGTGTCTACGCAGTATCATATGTCTCTGTGTCTGTTTCTTTTACTTACATACCTGTGGTTCCGCTCTTTCCCTTCCCACCCTATTTAACCCTCTAACCCTAACTGTATATATGTGATGATTCATAAGTTTTTCTATTGACTACTCTTCGATGACCTATCGTGTCCCCTTTCTTCTTCCATGTCAGGTAAACAACCTGTATTTATAATTCAATTGAATTTTTTACGTAGGGTTAGATGTAATCCACGTCTGTCTATGACAAACTAAGGTAAACATCCTTTCCTGAAGGGACCACCGAGTCTGCCAATTCTTAGACGGACCTTACGTCCCCGGGCCCAACCTAGGGACTCAACCCTTCTAGCGGACCTCTTCCTTTACCATTGGGTGAGGTCATAAAAACGGACCTCTTAGGATACCTGTCTCCTCAGACCACCCGATGTCAAGCACCCCAACGTCTCAACCTGTGTTGACTCGTTGATTGTAAAAGTGTCTTATCAGTTTAAGTATATCGGTCCTTCGTGTAACTACCTACGGTCCCGGGTCACACCCCCTCCCTCTTACTTACCCCGTAATCACAAGTCGCCCCTGTCTCAAAGTCAAATGCTTCCACTTTTTAAGCCCTCTACCTACTACCACTCTCGACGTGTTGTTACACTTACATGAACCACGGTGACTTGACACGTCAATTTACACCAATTTTATCACACAAAATATAATACACTGAAAATGGTGTGATTTTGTGTAATTTTTTTTTTCGTCAAACATTGTTATCGTTTCCTTCGGGAACTAAGTACTTACGAACTTTTTTACTTACGAACTGAAGAAGACTCAGAGAATTTTTTAAGCGACTTTATTCTCATTGTATTTTCCTTATACGCACGTCCAGGATATCCCCTATACCTTTTGTCGTCGGTGTTTAAAGAACATTTATTATTCGTACGTGACCCTTTTATACAACGGTGTTCCTTCTAATTTTCGTATTGGGTTTTTGTTCTGTCATTAAGTACTTCGTTAATTTCGACATTTCCTTCTGGTGTCTCGTCTTAATATTTGAACACCCGTTTTTTCACTCTTTTGTTTCCAACGACCATCTGTGGATCTCCTACACTCTATCCTTGACTTGACGAATTAACTTCCTTTCTTTCCATTTAATTCCCTGTATTTTTTGATTTATTTTTTCTCGTTTCTTTACCATGTCCCTATTTTTCTATTTCTGTTTAATCTCTTTGTTCCGTAATATCGGTCACATACGTATCGGCCCGAGGGGTCCACCACAACGACGACGATGACGATTCAGCGAAGTCAGCACAGGCTGAGACACGCTAGGGTATCTGCCGTCGGGTGGTCCGAGGAGACAGGGACCCTAAGAGGTCCGTTCTTGTGACCTCACCCAACGGTAAAGGAAGAGGTTACGCACTTTCACTTTTCATTTTCACTTCAGCGAGTCAGCACAGGTTCAGAATAGCTAGGGCACCTGACGTCGGATGGTCCGAGGAGGCGGGTACCCTAAAAGGTCCGTTCTCATAACCTTACGCCACGGTAACGGAAGAGGGGGTCCACCGTAATCACCAATCCTTAAGTGGAAGGTTTCGTCCTCTGTGTTCTCTGTACCCAAGTCAGGGACCCAGTTCTTCTAGGGGACCTCTTCCTTTACCGTTGGGTGAGGTCATAAGAACGGACCTCTTAGGGTGTCTGTCTCCTCGGACTCCCCGATATCAGGTACCCCAGTGTTCTCAGCCTGTGCTGACTCGCTGACTCATGGGTGTGCGTGTACGTGTTGACAATAAGACTTTTTTTCAGTTTCGTTGTTTTATCTTATTAATAGAATTTTATATTACGTTTTCTCGAAAAGACTTTATTTTCTGAAAACGGATAAATTATTTTTTCCATTTGTAAAATAGTCACTCTTCGGTAAATCTTACCAGTTACATTTCTTTATGGAGTCTTTTTCAAAACATTTCTTAGGAAAACCGTCGACCCGTTTTTCCATTCTACTCCAATCCCTCTCTTTTCCTCCGACTACGGTCCGAATGGACGTCGTGACCCTTCACTAGTTCGGTTCTCTCGTCCTTAGTCCCTAAAAGATGGATCAATTCAAGAGGAAGGTTACACTTCTGAGTTCTTTTTCTCGAAACCTGTACGGTCCTAAACCCATAAAAGTCTTTTTTATAATAGTTTCTTGGTCACTGGTTGTCGGGGTACAAATGACGTCGACATAAGGGTTGTCAGTTCTGTACCTACGTTGGATTTACAAGTAGTTACCTACCTACCTATTTCTACAATATATATATATATATATATATATATATATATATATAGAGTGTCCTACAAGTATTGTACCATGTCTTTTTGGGTTTCCTTGAAAAACCGGTCGGGTTATATATAAATTCTTTATTACTTTATAACGGTAAACACTGTTGTACCCACCTGGGACTCCCGGAACCACCACCAAGTCAACGATTCAACACCGGCTGAGAAACGGTGGGGTACCTGACATCGGGGGATCCGAGAAGACAGGTGCTCTAAAAGGGTCGTTCTTATAGCCTCACTCAACGGTAAAGGAGGAGGTCCTCTAGAAGGACTGAGTCCCTAGCTTGGGTGTAAGGGACGTAACCGTCCTAAGGAAATAGTGATCGCGGTGGATCCTTCGGGAACTCCTGGGAACAATTCACTCATTCATTCTCTCCTTCTCTTTATGACATACTAGAGTGACCATACTCCTTGACTTTTTTATTGACCCAAGTATCTATGTCTCTTGTCTAACTCCCAACGGTCTCTGTCCCCCACCACCAATCCATTTTGCCCTCTTACCCCAGTTTTCCATGTTTACAGGTCGATATTTTATTACATGTCGTACCACTATTATCATTATTATGACATGACGTATAAAGTTTCAACGATTCTCTCTTGTAGAATTTTCAATAGTGTTCTATTTTGCAAAATTGACACATACGATTGTCTACAATTGATCTAAATGACACCACTAGTAAAACGTTATATATATTTGACTTAATAATACATCGTACAGATCTTGTATGTTACAATATACGGTCAATATGGAGTTATTAGTAATTTTTTATTGGTCACCAGTTTTGGATCGAGTCATGTGAAATCTTCTCCATATAATAAAAGTACCTATATTTTCGTTATGAAAATACTACGTTATAATGTACTTCGAAGACATAGATATATATAATTATACATCTATATAAAATTCTTCTAAAAAGATGAAGATCAAACAATAGGAAAAAATTTTTAGTAATTACCGACAGCTTATAATGTTTTAATACATATATAACTCTATCATTGTACGAAAGAGGAAATTAGAAGATCACGACTCAATGTACTTATAAAAAGATTACGATTACGAAGGAAAGTAATCGTTTATTTAGGGTAGGCTAGTACAATAAAGTACAATAAATATTAAATTAAAATAACTTTATCATTATAAATAATTCTTAAAAACGTACTCCAAGTACTCTGTGACGTAATGTTAAAAGGAAAGAGTTTAACGGGAGCAAACAAATCTGATGACAACAAAAAATCAGCGAGTCAGTATAAGTTGAGAAACACTGTGGTACCTGTCATCAGACGGTCCTAGGAGACAGGTACCCTAAAGGGTCCGTTCTTATGACCTCACCCAACGGTAAAGGAAGAGGTCCCCTAGAAGGGTTGGGTCCCTAACTTGGGCACAGAGAACGTAACCGTCCGTCTAAGAAATGGCGATTCGGTGATCCCTTCAGGATATTTTAGGAATTTACTTAGCCTGTCGAAAAGAAAACGAGTCTAAAGATCTTCTTGAAAACATACCGTTCCTAATGGAAAAAGAACGTCCGAAGTACTTTGACAATCCCAGACCAGGAAAAAAAAAGACACGACAGACACGAATCAGTGAATCAGTACAGACTGAAACACTGAGGTACTTGGTATCGGGTAGTCCGGGGAGACAGGTACCCTAAGAGGTTCGTTCTTATGACCTCACCCAACGATACGGGAAGAGGTCCCATAGAAGGGTTGGGTCCCCAGTTTGGATTCAGAGGGTGTAACGTCCACCTAAGAAATGGTAGACTCGGTGGTCCCTTCGCAGTGTTGAAAAAAAGGGGACCTTATTTACAATTTGATTACACAGTTAAAGAATGTAACAATACCGATATAAGTTCCATGAATAAAAGCAACAAAAAATACTCAAATAAAAAGATTCTTTAATAGGTGAATTCAAAAGTTATACAACTTTATTTAAATAAAGATAAGATAAGTATACTATCTAACTTATCGAAGCCATTTAAATAGGAACAAGGAAAGAATTAAGGATTATCACAAATGCAAAAAGAAAAACCACTCGAATAAGTCTCCAAATAACTATAATAGGCATAAAAGTTTCTTATCGTGGTTGTGTTTATGGAAAGTCATTAATAGAGACCCACTAAAGTTAATAGAAGAAATAAAAGAATACATAAAATGTTTTTAAGGGGTTATTTATATATAATTAAAATACTTGGAGGGGTTATTATGGACATTATTTCACTATGTGAAAACTTGTTTTAAACTTTTCACCTGATTTATCCTCTAACTGTTGACCGACTTACTGAAGGAGATCTACCATATATTTTTTAAAGTACTTTTTGATATCGAAAGGTTATCATACGTATTCCCCGAAGGGTCCATCGAGTCACCATTTGTTGGACGGACGGTTACGTTCTCAGTATTCACCCAGCCCTTCTAGGGGACCTCTTCCTTTACCGTTGGGTAAGGTCCTAAGAACGGACCCCTTAGGATACCTGTCTCCTCGGACCACCCGATATCTGGTACCCCATGGTTTTCTCAATTTGTACTGACCTGTCGTTGTTGTCTATACACATTCAGAAAGAAAAACCGGGATAAGACTTGCGAAAAAAGCAGTTGAAGTTTTTACTATATAATCCGTGATAATACTCTAAATGTTATATTATGTAGAACAAGAACAACAAGTCAGCGAGTCAGCACAGGTTGAGAAACACTAGGGTACTTGACGTCATACGGTCCGAAGGGACAGGAAATGATAAAGGACCTCATACGAGCCTAAGTACAGGTAACCCAGTCACTACGGCAGGTTGGTAGAGTAGGAAATAACGGGGGAAGAGGAGGACAGGAGTTAGACAGGGTCGTAGTCTCAGAAAAGGTTACTTAACCGAGAAACTTAGTCCATCGGTTTCATAACCTCGAAAGTCGAAATCGTAGTCAAGAAGGTCACTTATACGTCCCAACTAAAGGAAATCCTAACTGACTAAACTAGAGGAACTTCAGGTTCCCTGAGAATTTTCAGAAGAGGTCGTCGTGTCAAGTTTTCGTAGTTAAGAAACCACGAGTCGGAAGACATACCAGGTTGAAAGTGTAGGTAGGTACTGACGACCTTTTTGGTATATCGAAACTGATATGTCTGGAGACAGTCGTCTCACTACAGAGATGAAAAATTATACGATAGATCCAACCAGTATCGAAAGGAAAGTTCCTCGTTCACAGAAAATTAAAGTACTGACGAACGTCACTAAAACCTCGGGTTCCTTTATTTTAGACAGTGACGAAGGTCAAAAGGGAGAAGATAAACGACACTTCACTACCCTGATCTACGGTACTAGAAACAAAAGACTTACAACTCAAAATTCGGTCGAAAAAGTGAGAGGAGAAACTGGAAGTAGTTCTCCAAGAAATCGAGGAAAAACGAAAAACGGTAAGCTCACCATAGTAGACGTGTAGATTCCAACAACTATAAAGAGGGTTGTTAGAACTATGGTCGAACACTCAGTAGGTCGGGTTGTAAAGTGTACTAAATGAGACGTATATTTAATTTATCCGTCCTACTGTTATGTGTCGGAATTACATGAGGAAAACGCTAAAACTTAGTACAGGTCAAGGTTGACAACGAAAAACAGGACGTATGTCCAAAGAGTCATCTGTCCATTACCAGACCATAAGGGTGGAGAAATTCTTAAAAGGTCAAAAAATACTAGATGTGTTTCCGAAATCGTATCAGTTCCTTCGTCTTCATCTACACAAAAACCTTAAGGAAACGCAAAAGGTACTAGGTTGGGTACAACCGCCAACTTAGAAACCAAGGAGACGGAAAAGATTTAGGTCGAATATGTAGACCTTCAGGGGTCGAATACATGACAACTTATGTATTATGTAGAACCCTTTATAAATTTTATAACCTAAAGTTTAAATTATAAAGAGATCAAAACTATCGTCTTTGTAAGAAAAACCATCAGATTTACCGTAAAAATCCACCCACTTAATCTTTCTTCGACAAGGAAGGAATTCTAAGATAACAGTAAACGACATTTTAATACCATTATTTATCTATTGATGAGTATATTCACTACGAGGGATCACGTGTTATCATTTCTCACTGGGAACCGATCTTTCTGTATGAACATAAATATTCTACTGTAAATTATTTTTATTTGTATTATAAGGTGTAATACAATTTGGTAGATTCACGTGTTATGTTTCATTCTCTTTGTACGGTCTTACTAAAGGATACTTGCTTACCGAGTTTTTAAAATAGACTGACACTCTGTCCAATCGTATCAACGGTCTGTTCGACCATGGAACTGTCTTTCTCCCACAAGGATAGGTTTCTAAAAGTCACCTACGATACTTCAGGTTTAAGTTGTCTTTATGACGAGTGTATCTTTATGGCTTTCAATTCTCTCTATGACGAAAAGAACCTTGTTTTATGTTAAACAGACAACAGTCGATCTTGCCGAACTGCAGGACAAGAGTCTCTTAACGACTTCCTTGATCCAGAAAACTTCTGTCTTGTTTCTGAGTCTCTGTTTGTTATCAAAAGTAGTTTGTAAACTCTCTGACGGAACATCTTCTTCTTAAACTAAATAAAGTGTGTCGAGATATAGATTTAATTTCTCTCCACCCGAAGCTAAGTGTTATCTCTTCTTAGAAGATGTTTCCCATAGTTCTTACCTTTGACGAAGATCTCACTTTCAAGTCCTTAGGAAAGATCCCCAGTGAACCATTACACGTTCTTAGAATGGTAAACCGTAGGGGTAACCGGGTCGTTCGGGTCCTTAAAGATGACTTATTTATTGACCTACAAAGAACTCCATAAACATTGTCACTTTCTAAACCTATCATTTATTTCCTTTTCTTTTTTCTTTACACCCCATTTTTTATTTCGTTTTACCCCCGTTACCTTGTCTTTGATGATAAGATTCGTGTCCCGACCTTTCCTCGTACTCTATAATAATCCTTTCGTGGTCAGTTTTATCCCAACTTACGTCCGGTGACTCCGTCACCGGGTTAAAAAAACAATTAATCTACTCTCTTAACACTAACGATTTTATTTTGAATCTAACTCCTAGAGATCACTTCACTCCAGTTGTTTTTATCGATTATCTACCCTTTAATGAAATCAGTAAACGTTCACTTCTTTAGATAATGATTACCTACAATTTACCAAACATTACATCTCTTTCCTTTGTCTAAGGACATGTCCAATAATCAGTGATGCTAGGACGTAATTATCTCCCGAAGTCCTACATTATATGATTCGTTTGCGACCCAAACCTTCACACGTAAGACGCAATCTGTTATCAGGTTTACAAACACTAGATTTACTGTTTGTTCAGAGACGTCTTATTAATAAACTTTAGTCTTATAAATTCAATAAACTTCTATGATTCTAAATGAACTTACAGAAAAAAAAAAATTGACTTCTTTCCACGTATTACAAACCCTTATGTTTAGTCTTTTTTTAAACGTGTAAAAAAACTTTTTCTGAAAATACTGAGATAAGTATTACCACTTTTTACATTTTTTTAAGTTTACTTTTATTGACTCTTTACTTATAAGATTGGTACCACACAATTGTACGAAATACCCCAGCATTTCTCAGCCTATGCTGACTCGCTGACTTGACTTGACTTAACTTGTCTTATCGGTGTCAGAAAAATAATTTTCCTATCTGTACTTTTTATTATTCGTGAATAATTTTACTATTCGTATATCTATGTTTGGTACATATGTTTTCCTATGTAATTCTATCAATACTTTGATGACCATTTAAATTATCAATGAAGGATTACCGGTCTAAGTAACTACCTGAAAAGTAAGGAGAAACCATCACTGGAGTGAGTTGAAAAGGACAAAAGACTCTAGACAAGAAGGAAATGACGAGACGACAAAACTAAAGGAAAGGCAGAACGACAGAAAGTGAGATCGTGACAAAAGAAAGTGATAGACAGACAATAAATTACAGACACATCGGGTCCTTTGACCAGACACGACGGAATAGAAGACTGAATGAATACGGGGCTACAGTAGAGTAAGTGAGAGGTTGAAAGCAGATGGAAGATGCACTATCAAGGGTCGATTGGAAAGAGGTCGGAACTGTCGAAGGTTTTGAGGTCTGAGTGTTTAATTCGACGGAAGTGAAGAGACAGAAGGAGTGGAACCTGAAAACTGGTTGGACTGTGGAAATTCTATGTGATCGTTGTTCGGAAAAGAAGAAAGGTAGCAATAACGAAGAGTGGATCAGACTTGGTATTAGTAGAGAACAGACTCAATAACATTATACGAAGATTTATCATAAACCTATTCACTTCCGAACCGTTACCCTATGGTAGTTGACCTATAAGACATCCGTGTAATCTAAGTTCTACAGACCTTGATTGAGTATAAGAAATAAGTTTGAATGTAAAAGAGAATATAATGGATGGAGTCAACCTTTATGACCGTACGTGGGTCAAAAAGTTTGGTATTTAACCAAAAGTAAAGATGAGGAGAAGGGACTGCTGGTTCAGTAAGTCAGAGATTCAGATCCGTTAAGATATGTACAATTTGTAATTTTTTTTTTTTTTCTTCTGGAAAATGGTAGAAATAGGGAGGGGGGAAGGTGATACCACTCTTTATGAACTCCTGTCCTCAACACAAAAAGTTAAAAAAAATTATATAAAAAAAATACACCTGGTAAAAATTTCAGAAATAGCTCAAACGAGGTTATGACGAAGACAAAATACAACCAAAAAACCGGTGCTCCGTACACTCTAGGATCGAAGAACTGGTCCCTAACTTGGGTTTGGGGGACGTAACTTTTCGTTTCAGAATTGGTGACCTGACGGTCCCTTCAGGGAGTCAAATCATATAGGTCGGAAATTGTCTGACGAACTGTACATCAATCACGAGTGTTTATAAACTTGATTTTTAATATAATACATGTTGTTTTCCATTTTTTATATACTTCGTATAATTAACGTTCACACATTTTACATGTATAAATATAAATGTCTATAACCTAATAGAAGTCCACTATATTCTTAACCGTAAAATCACATTCTGACACACTTATTATTCCCGAAGGGTCCACCGACATCACCATGTCTTGGACGAACGGTCGCGTCCTCTGTCTTCTCTACGCTCAGGCTAGGGACCTGGTCCTTCTAGGGGACTTCATCCTTTACCGTCGGGTGAGGTCATAAGAACGGACCTCTTAGGGCCTGTCTTCTTGACCCTCCCGATTTCAGGTGCCCCAGCGTTTCTCAGTCTGAACTGGCTTCGTTGAATCGTACATCGTACAACATCCACTTTCTCCCTTCGTCCTTTCAGTCCTTTCTTCTACACAGGTGTCTTCGTCTTTAGTCTGTACACTGACAGTCGAAACTTCTACCCTACTCCTCGGGTCTCAGTTCCTCTTGTCCCTTGAAGAGTTTCGACCCTTTACCCGTTCTTTCACCTAAGAGGGGATCTCGGAGGTCTTCCCTACTTCGGGACACCTATAACACTAAAATCGAGTCACTCTGGGTAAAAGTCTGAAGACTAGGGGTCTTCACTTTCCATTATGTATACACAAAATTTGGTGATCTAAGCACCATTGAAGAATATCGTCGTTATCCTTTGCCCATGTATACGACGTCTTAAAGTAAAGTAGTTTTAGGACTGATTTACTTTAACACAAAAGGTTGTCATTGAAGACGTTACGGAGAATTTGGACAACGAAACAAAGTCAAGTAGACCCATGGTGGTACAAAAGTCCGTAGTAGTAGTATTATTATTGTGCTCCGTAATATATTACAGGGAAAGGTTCGTAACAAGGTGTAGAAAACGTACTGTGAGTAGGTAGATTAGGAGAGATCTACGGACGTATTATTCCTAACAATAATTAAGGTATAATGTTGCCTCCTCTGGTACCGTCTCTCTCCAATTTATTGAGTGAGGTTCAACGAATTCGTCATTTTGTGTCCCAAACTTACGTCGAGAGACCGGGGTTTCAACGTAAACAAGAAGGACCTTCTTCTTGTTTACTCGAAAGTTACCGTACCAACAATTATTTCCACGTGATACGTTATTTCCACGTAAATGATACATGTACCTGAGACAACAGTTGATAATACCATCCGTCTTAAAGCCGATACCACTAGAAATAAGCGGTAAAGTACCGTTTTTCCTGAAACGTCTATAGTCATTCCAATGATTAATCACTAGAATTTTATCTAATACGACCTAATTAGACCACCACCACCAACAACAGATGAGTGATTCAATACAGACTAAAAAACACTGGGACACCAGATATCGGGCGGTTCGAGGAGACAGACACTCTAAAAGGTCCGTTCTTATGACCTCACCCAACGGTAACGGAAGAAGTCCCCTAGAAGGACTGGGTCCCTAGTTTGGGTACAGAGGACGTAACCGTCCGTGTAAGAAATGGCGACTCGGTGGTTCATTTGGGGATTAAACCTACTTGGGTTACAATAGAGTACTCCGGCACTTTTCTTCTCGAAATACAATACAAATACAATAGTAGTACTTTATTTTAAATTTTTTGTCGAAAGAAAAGAGAACCGACTCCCGTCTTCTCTTTCAGTTTCTCTACTCACCGTCTCTAAATTTCGTACTAGTTTCTAAACTATACTGAATCGAACGTCTAGCTCTTCCGTTACCCGTGGGGTGAGGTCATGAAAACGGACCTTTTAGGGTACCTACCTCCTCGGACCATCCGACGTCAGGTACCCCAGCGCTTTCTCAACCTGTGCTGACTCGCTGAAGTGAAAGTGAAAAGTGAAAGTACGTGACCTCTTCCTTTACCGTTAGTGAGGTCACAAGAACGGACCTCTTAGGGTCCCTACCCCCTCGGACCACCCAACGGTAGATACCCCAGCGTGTCTCAGCCTGTGATGACTTCACTGAATCGTCGTCGTCGTCGAACGTCTAGTTCCTGGAGTCAACATGTCGACGTTTCTTGACTTGAAACGGTAGACGGATTTAAGCAGACCTTCGTCTTAGAAGACGTCTCGGATGTCCATTCTTGGGTCGGGTCGCCCATAGAAAAAAATCGGAAAAATTCGGAACTCACGTGGACAGTCGACTCGGTCCGACACGGGTCTGAACCCTGGGTGTCTTTACAGGTGCAAAAATTTGAGAGAAGGATATTCTGAGACTCGACTCCACCGACGACTACAGCACTTGAGACAAAAGAAAAAGAGAAGGTGGGAAAGGGAGAGACACAGAACGAAGAGAAGACGGACAGTAGGCAGGTAGGTAGGTAGGTAGATGGGCGGGTGGATAAGTAGATAGGTAGGTAGGGGAATAGGTAGGAAGGTGTGGATTTACTACGGACTATCCGTGATTAAATCCGTACCCTCTATGTCTCGATTAAATGACTCACTAATCATTTTTACCCTTTTTCGATTCTCTTTAGAGACGGTCATACGAAAGTGTCTTCACCATGGTTTCGAAGTCACTATATCGTAAAGTTTACCCCTTTCGAAAGAAGAGGAGACAGATGGGAAAGGATTCGGAGTTCATCCTCAAGAAGAAGGATATTTAGAAGTGCAAGAAACAAGGCCATAGAAATACGTCGAAGAATGAAGAGGAACATAAGATAAAGAGATTGGTGGGTCACAAAGTGACCTGATATTTGAGGGACTTTCATCGTCGACAAAATGTTTAGAAACTTAAGGGAAAAGGAGAGTCGAAGTTGGGAACTTGTGTCGTCTAGGAGTGAAAAACAATGAACTAGTGAGTCCTTTTAAGAAGTGCTATTTAGGATAATGTACGAAATGAAACATCATCTGAGAGGTTCAAGGTTGTTCCTTGATAGAGAACGTCCATTATCCGTGGGTGTTACTATTAAGAAATTTTTAATTTCTTAAGGAGTCTCTTAATATTCCAACATTGGACTTTCCGAAAAGATTACTCTACAATATTCCTTCTTCCTTTCAGTAGTCAAAATCCAAAAATTCCTTTTTCGAAGAATGACAAAATTTTACAAAACAACTTTATATCAACTAAATGTCATAACCCAATCGAAGTCTACATTTCACTAAGTCAATATATATATAACAAAAAAAATTGTAAGAGGATGTAACATACAATAATATTCTACAAATCACATAATAACATCCAGGAACAACCAATAGACAAAATATATGACATTACACATATAAAATTAGGATTTGAGGATTAAATAGGGAGGGGGTGAAGACCATTGGTATTCAACCAATAGATACAGACACCCAGATAAAGACAAACCATTTGTTCAAGTAAACACAGGAGAAGAAAATCTAAAACGTATATTCGTCATAGTATAGAAATAGACCGAATGAAGTGAATCATACCATTAGAGACCCAGGTAGGTATAACGACGTTTACCGGAATAAAGTAAGAAAAAATACCGACTCATCACCAAGTAACGTGTATACGTGGTGTAGAAGAAATGGGTAAGTGGACAGTTACCTGTAAATCCATCGAAGGTGTAGAACCGATAACATTTCTCACGACGTCACTTGTATCCCTAAGTAGAAAAGTTTAATATAAAAAGAGACGTATACGTGGGTCCTCACGCTGACGGTCGGGTATGGCTCTTTTTTTAGATGGATTAAATTTCCTACGACGACGACGACGATTCAGCGAAGTCAACATAAACATTAAATTTAAACAATCACCGGGAATAAGAGAAAACCCCTGTGCGATTTTCGATTCCTGAAAAGAGGTCTCGTCCCACTTGTGTTTGTGGGGGGAAGAATTACAAAATTCAAGTTCTCAAGTGCTGGGGGATTTCAGGTAAGGAAGTGTGGGACAGGTGTCAGCGTCTGATTCTTGTGAACTTAATCCACCTACGCACACGGGACGGAAGGACGTAGAGTCAAGAGGAGTTTGGGGCGGGGAAAGAGGTCGGGTGGTTTACCAGAAGAGATCCATCCTGGTGAAGGTTTCAGTCAATCTACACGTCCGAGTAGTGAAGATGAAGACCCGTCAGGACCACGAGATTGACTAGAAGGACCCTATGAGGACCCGGACCTTTGGGAGAAAGAGACTCCCAGACGTAATACCTCGGGACGGGACATTCAAAAAGGTATTTCCGTAAAAGACCTTTCGTTCGAAAGGTTAACCGAACGGTTGTTACCGTAAAAAACCGAACGTCCTGACTTATCTAGAGAAAGGTCGGGAGTTGTAACCGGTCTCTCGCGAACCAAGGTCCCTTGGTACACTCTTTTATGTTGAAAACGTCAAACCACTCATTTATTTACACCGGTCTGTCGTATAAAAACCACTGTGGTAAAGGGATTTTTGTTCTAATGTTTCAGGTGCGACCAATAATAAGGTACTCTAATGACGGACAAAAGATTTGTCCACTAAGAAAAGTGTTGGGTCCTACCACACTGTTGAGTAACCGTGGGTAGGTAGTCTTGTACCTTCGTGATTTTCTACACTCATCGTTTCACCCAATAAACTACAGTGCAGTACTGATCCACCTCCTTGTCCACAAGGGGGTCCGTCGGGAGTGAGAATGTGCCGTGTGCCTTTTAAGGACCGTTCAAGACTGTGGAGACTCGTGACTCCGTAGTGTTGTCCTACAACGGAAGAGGTCCGTTTCGGGTTTGGATCATCGTGAGTTACATAATTTTATCTGTTCTTTGTTCATCTTAGTACGTAAGGTTGTCTCGAAAGATGTCACGACGACGACGACGACGACGATCCAGCGAAGTCAGCACAGGCTGAGACACGCTAGGGTATCTGCCGTCGGGTGGTCCGAGACGACAGGGACCCTAAGAGGTCTGTTCTTGTGACCTCACCCAACGGTAAAGGAAGAGGTTACGTACTTTCACTTTTCACGTTCACTTCAGTGACTCAGCACAGGTTGAGAGTCACTGGGGTACCTGACGCCGGGTGGTCCGAGGAGGTAGGTACCCTAAAAGGTCCGTTCTCATGACCTCACCCCACGGACCCGTACAAATATAGACACAATAGGTTATACCATTTGTGGTCGGTGTGCTCTCGTGACTCGTGCTCTCCTGGCTCCCCGACTTGAAAAGGAAAATCAATTGAAATTAATGACATTTGACTTTGTCGATGTACACCGACCACCGATGGTATAACTTGTCGTCGTGTCTTGTTCCGATGAACTAAACTTTCCTTGGGACCCCCGGCGGACGGGAGTAAAGGGGTTATCCCTTCAAAGGAACGAGAGAGGGACTGTACAAATCGATCGGAGAACAATGTGTAAAAAATTATTGTTCTTCGAGAAAAAGTGGAACGAACCCTAGACTACGAAAACAACCCTTTTCTTAGAAAAGTCAGATTGTCGACGGAGGAGTCCACATACTCGACCCCTATGTCACAAACGCAAAGCCAAACTATTTCGGTAAGTACTAAGGGACCCCAATAGAAGACTGGACGAGGAGGAGACGAGAAGAGTGCGGGCACCCGAAAAACCAGAGGGTCCCGTCGGGGTTGACGAAGAGTCACCCCCACGTCATACCACGGTGGGTGTCTTAGGTCCACTTAGGTAGGACGACCGACTGACGACCTCGAGTCCTACTACACACTTACACTCCTACGAGAAGGGGGTCACCATGAGCGACAGACAGGTCTAAAGAAGAGGTCCCGGACCCGTCGGGGTGGTAGAGACCCCGGTCTTCGGACCAACAACCCGAGTCGGACCAACCCCAGACTCCGGAGGGTACGTGGAAGACCCCGTGGACTGGGACGAGAAGGAGTAAGAGTGTGGTAACGAACAGGACTCTACGACGGGTCTCTCACTTTACCGAACCCGAACCGGAGGTCCGACCTGACATAGGAGGTAAACCCCCTTTGTACTCATAAAGACTTTTTTTAAGGTATAGTGGATCAGTTGGTCTCTGAGTTAGTACCGGAGGCAAATGAAAAAGAGTGGTCGACCACCAGTAGCGGGGTAGACACACAAGGACAGGGTACGAGCAGAAAAAGGGAAAGGGTGAAATCAGATCAGTGGAGAGGGTCTCAACACCCAGTTTGTCAACGATTTATTTAGAACCAACTTACTTTCTACAACTCTTACCAACAGGAACATAACAAATTGTAAATTTATATATTGTAAATTGTACTAGACGAGTGTTAGCTCTGATGTTTTTCCCTGACATCTAATACTATCGACCCACTTTAATAACGACCAACTTAGATTCTTTATATTACAAACGTTTATAGTTACTCTTAATTTAACCGTACTAAATTATAATCACTTAAGAAAGTAAAGAATCAATGAATGTACAGGGACACTTTACTTATTAATTGTAAAGGAAGAATACGTACCCCTATAAACTATTTTATAACTTAGTTCTCTTTCACCCTCGACAACTTTGTAATTCTAACATAGATATTTAAATTTGCTTGAAGTAGACCCGAATTTATTTCCCTCTCCTGTACTTTAGGCCCGAACAATCTTGTTACTTAAGAGACACTACTCTGTGTCCATGTACTTCTTCTCGGGTTTTACTCAAATCTTCGTTCTAGGATTTCTGAGGCACTGAAGGTACAAGTAGTGACTCATACCGTGAAAAATAGGACCACCTTAAGTCTTCGGACTGGTAGGACAGAACAATAGACGATATCCTTAAATCAAATTTGAGACGACTATAAGGGATTATCATGATAAACAGTCTATATAATTATACATGGGGGACGGTTTACCGGGTGAATTAAGTCCATATATTTACTAATTGTTCGTAAGATTTCCAACTGGTAATTTCTCTGTATAAAAAAGGAAACCTGGACACCATTAAATTGTTTATCATTTTAAGCGCTTGAAGGGTTTATAAATCAATTGGTAGACCCTACACACCTCGAGTGTAGGGGTCGTCTTAAGACCGAGTTTTATGCGGAAACTCTATTGAAAGACCAGAGGGGTTTTCTGTTTTTATCTTTCAGTGTGAAGGAATCTCTCTTTAACCCAAACCCTTAAGGATCGAAGGAAAGAGTAGTAAAGTCACGGTAATTAAAAATATCTTCTTTTGTAAGGACTTAATTATATTCGTTTCCTATAATTTACCCGTCTATCAGGATTGACCCTGTATTTGAAAATCACAAAATTGTTACGATATTGATGTCAGTCCAACCGTCAGAGTTCCCTATTTTTCATAACAAAGAGTGACCCTTTTTTTTTTTTTTTCGTGTTGCCAGAACTCACTACCAAATAAGGTAGCCGACTATATATTAAAAGGTCGATACACTTTATTATAAGATAAGGTTTACGTAATATGTAGACTGAAACGTCTACTTGGAGTACACAATGAACAAAAGATTGTCCTGGTGAAAGGTTTGATCTAAATAAAAATATAGATTAGTATCTCCACGTTAGACAAAAAAGTAGTCAATTGGTAAATTTTTAAATTGTAAATTTAAATTGTTAAATTTTTTGACAGTAGTGTAAGAGTAACTCTTTGTTAAGAAGTCCTTTTCTAGTCTCCTTATATCGTTCGTCTCCGTCGTGTCTCACCACCTTCCACTTGTCTGTCACCTTAGTCTGGTCCCAAATTTAGAGGTAAGACAGTAAGTAGTCGTTGTGTTAGAACCCGTTTAATTAATGGAGATACAACATATTTTACCCCCATACTTATCGCTGGGATCGTTGAAAAGTTTCATTCCTGTTATATACAATTCGTATCCGGATGACTTGGAAGAGGCATTTACGGTCAGGAAGAAAAAGACGGAAAAAAAGAGGAGGAAGTAGTAGGCGAATACTAGGAACGGTAGTAAGTAATAGGGTGCCTTCACGGAACTCGTACCCTAGTTCTACTCCTTTACGGGTCAGACACAGACCCGTCTCGCGACCGACCCTGACTTTCCGAACGGACAAGAATCTCTTCAGTCAGGGAGAGAGACCCAGTGTCGACTCCTTTTCCTTTCTTTCACTTGAACAGACAGGTTCAGTTCTTCACGCAAATATGACACTCGGTCAGTCCTGGGGAACCGTGGGTGGTAGGTAGTGAAGAACAAAAGTCCTTTCAGTCCCGGACCCTCTCGACGGTTAATGTAATGGTTCGAACCCTGTCGATTGATGATTGTAAAAACCTGAAATAGTCCCAAAAGACTATATAGACTAGATAGATCTCACCTATGTGTGAGGGGAGGAGACGAGATAGGACCAGGGAGAGTAAGGACACAGAGATGGGGAGGGAGTTGGCGCAGTAATTTGAGACGGAATCGAACTTTGTCACTGACATCGGGTGGTCCGAGGAGACAGGTACCCTAAAGGGTCCGTTCCTATGACCTCACCCAACGGTAACGGAAGAGGTCCCCTAGAAGGGTTGGGTCCCTAGTTTGGGTCCAGAGGACACGACGTCCATCGAGAGATGAGGACTCGGAGGACCCTTCAGGAATCGAATCCGGACGAATTTCCCTTTCCTTACCCATTGTCCAAAGTTCGACACGGAACCTTCGAGGGGTGGGAGGACGGGGACTCCCTTTGAACCTACGTCCCGTCACCCACCCTCCTCTCCCCTAAATCCAAACTTAAGAGGACCAGAACAAAAGGCCCATTTCTTAGGTAGACGTTACGTCCTCTGTGTTTAAACTAGGCATCCAGTCCTTCTAGGGGGCCTCTTCCTTTACCGTTGGGTGAGGTCATGAGAACGGACCCTTTTAGGGTACCTGTCTCCTTGGACGGCCCAATATCTGACACCCCAACGTTTTCTCAGCCTGTGTTGAAACTCTGATTTGTTGTTGTCGTTTCAGAACAAAGTTACATAATGTCGGTAGAGAATGGGTCCCTACGAGTTCAGGGAATATATTTTACCACACCATAAACGTACCTTCGATACGTGTAGAAGCACATGAAATTTAGTAGAGATCTAATGAATATTGTGGAGTATGCTACATTTGCGAAGTGTTTATCTACATTTATGTTACCTTTACGATACCTTTATCAACGACCGTTTAAGTTCAAAGGTAAAACCTTGAAAGACTTTAAATAATAAAAAGAATATAAAAGGTAAACACCTCGGGTGCCTATGTCCCACCCCTGACGAGACCCAAAATATGAAAGACGAAGTATACTTGTTTCTTGAGGGACCAATTTTTGCAATGACAGCAAACGTCAAGAAAGAGTATAAACACAACTGAGACGTACAAGTCAAGTGTTTCTCCTTTCGGGATTGTTCTACGTTCTTTGGAATCGTTATCGGATTTGGTATTGGTGTAATCCGGGTCACGGATCTTACCTTTTTAGTCTCTCACCCCGAACACCGTCTTTAAAAGAAAAAAGATTAATTTCTTTTTTTTTTTTTCCGTCATATTAACGAAACCCGAAGGGTCCACCGAGTCACTATTTCTTGGCAGGACGTCTACGTCCTCTGTACCCAAGCTAGGGACCCAACCCTTCTAGGGAACGTCTTCTTTTACCGTTGAGGGAGGGAATAAGACCGGACCCTTTACGGATCCTATCTCCTAGGACCACCCGATGTCAGGTTCCCCAGCGGTTTCTCGGCCCGTGCTTAATCGCTGCTTTGTTGTTGTTTATTGACGAAATGTTGCAACACAATCAAAGATGACATGTTGTTACACTTAGTCGAGACATATTTGTGCATAGGGGAGGGAGAACTCGAAGGGAGCCCGGGGTGGAGGGGTAGGGGGAGTGGTAGCGCGGGGAGATCCAGTAGTGCCCTGTGACTCGATCCGAGGGGTACGATGTGTCGTCGAAGGGTGATCGACAGACGAAGTGTGTACGACCACAAAGATACGGTCACGGTGAGAGGGGTACACACCGTTTCAAAGAACTCATCTGTCTTGTGGTTCTGGTTGTTGACAGAACACGAGGAACTCCCTGGGACTGCCCCCGCCCCTCCCCCGTCAATTTCCTTTACTCCTTCTTTGGGGTGGAAGAGGTGGTACCTCCTCTGACCCCTTACGATCAATTAGAGAGACTCGGAGTCCGAGGAGTGGATATTCGTACCAGACCCCTGTTAAAGGGTAACGTTTAATATACTATTTTGTCGATTTGGGTTAAGAGGAAACGAGTCATCCCACACCTCCATCCCTTCCTCATATTAATCGTAGTGCACAGACTGAAAATTCCCAGTAAAGCCACTCCAGCCACTTCCGACCACAATACCAGGACGGACGACGACGATGACGACGATTTAACGAAGTCAGCACAGGTTGAGACACGTTGGGGTATCTGCCGTCGGGTGGTCCGAGGGGACAGGGACCCTAAGAGATCCGTTCTTGTGACCTCACCCAACGGTAAAGGAAGAGGTTACGTACTTTCACTTTTCAGTTTCACTGCAGCGAGTCAGCACAGGTTGAGGATCGCTGGGGTACCTGACGTCGGGTGGTCCGGGGAGACAGGTACCCTAAAAGGTCCGTTCTCATGACCTCACCCAACGGTAACGGAAGAGGCTACCAGGACGGATCGACCCGCGTCAGAAGGTCCTCCAAGGTACTGTAGTAGGACCCTCTAAATTCCCACAACAACCCCATCGTATCCCCTGACTTTTCTGTCCGGTCTGCCATTTACGAGAGACACTTGTTACTGTCAAACCTCCTCTTTACGTTTCATCAAAGTTTAAAGGATAGAGTATTATCGATATCCTTAACCACTAGACCTAAATGGTTACCTTTTCTTTATTGTCAACCGAAACCCTAATTTTTCTTTTGTTGTTGCGTCGAACTTTCAGTTTTATGTTACTTTCGAACATATTCTGCAAAAACTAACTAACAAGTCAAGTACTCTAGCCGACCGTACTTTATTTTACAAAGAAAAAGACCCGTCACTAATCTATTCAGCTTATACCGCTTCGTTGGGTGTCCTGTCAACAGTCGGATGTCTAGTTAGCAGTCGGATGCCTAGCCCAAAAGTATTTGCAGTGACGCGTCGGGAGTGTCTCTCAAGAACAAAGACCACCTAAACAAAGTGGAGGAAACACTTTCGGAATCTCTCTTCCGTCGTTCGCCCTTTTAGTCAATAAATATCCGTAAAAACTGATTTTCACAGACGAGTCGCACGGTACTTTATGAAGGTTCTCCACCCTCGTGTCCTTTGCGAGAGTTTAGTGGCTCTTCGGACCTCCTCACACTACCCCTCTTCTTAAAAGTCTTTCGAGTTCAAGTAAACGTTTGTTTACTGTCAATGAACGTGACTGTGGGGGACTCAATGGCTTTTCGATCGACTTGAACATAATCAATCCTCTCCTCCTCTTCCCCTCCTTTTTTTCTACTTAATAGATTCCTAATGTTCAGGAACCCTAGAAAATTCCCTGAAATTACCCCGGTCGTCCACCGGACACTACCTCGACCGAAGACTCTTACCTCCCCTCACTAGTCCCTAAAGCCTGTACTCAGTTTTGTCACTACCTGTTCCTGGACAACAGTAGACGGTCGCTATCACCTGCTTGAGGTGAGTAGCTTCGACGAGACCATCTTTGTGAGCAGTCTCTTGGTTCTTTCCTCCACTCACCTATTTCAGGGGAAATCTGTTCGGGGTCTCCACAACAACAATTCATTATATGTTGAGACCTGACATCGTGCGGTCCGAAGGGACAGGACGTGACAGAGGGTCTCAAACGAGTTTGAGTCCAGGTAACTGAACCACTATAGTAGGTTGATAGAGTAGGAAACAACGACAATTCATTTGAACGGGACACCTGATTGGTTTCGACGGACATGACTCCGTCGTCCCAGAACTGTCTGAATTCTAGACTTTTGTTTTCATCCAAAACAAATTTGTATGTGCTTTCGAACTCCTCTATCTTGTTGTCTTTTTGACAACTTCGGTGCCCCTTTGGACTGACTGTCTTCGACTCGACAGTTTTCTACATGGGAAACGCTAGAAAAGTAGACGTTTGTTTTCGAAATACACAAATCGACCGTAAACCCCGTCCTTCGGAATTTAGATGGGTCACTACCCGAACAGTAGGCTGAAACCCTTTGACGAAAAGAAAGGGTGTCTTAGTCTATACAAGGACGATTGGAACAAATTACTTTCAAGTCAGTTCGTTGTACATTTTCTTTTTCACCATGTACTTTGTCCACTTCTTCGTCACTTCCCGTAATTGTCGACTCCTAAACTTTTGAGTTTTGTAAAGTGTGACATAAAAAATGAAAAAGGAGTTTAGACTTTATAAAAAGATGCTGGAGTCGTTTGTACTTTCAGTAGTAATACGGGTAAAACGTCTAGATTTTTACCTCCATGATTCATCTCCCTCGGGTCTCAGGACACCCTTCAGGCACCGTTGTAATTTCAGTTACAAAAGTAAACAATCTGAGATGACGGGGGAAGTCATTTATGTTTCTACTTAGATCAGACGATCAAGATCTCGTAGCCTATTTTCCCACTAAGAATCTACCTAGAGACGGGACCTAAGAAGGGTCTAAATGTCTTAGTCTTAGAGAACCTAACTACGGTGTTTAGGAGTAAAATATCTGTAGGAGTTCCACTATGAACACGTGTGTTTGAATTACTTATTCAAAGGGATTTATAAGTTGCTGTCTCATTCACCGGTGTGCACATATACTGAGACGTGTACGTCCGTTTACACCGTAGTAACACGATGGCAAATGGATATACCTACGGTCATCCATTACGAGGTGTGTCGTGAAGGTCGAAGTCTCGATCTAGAAGAAGGGTAACCGAGTGAAAACTGATAGCTTTCGTTACTGGTTCTCTAGTTGGACATCGGAAACTACAGAGGATACGTCATAAAGAAACTGTAAAAGATCTCAATTAGACTAAATTATATGAACCGGGGTAACAGGTTATATAAGAGATGATACATAGTGTATAGTCTGTGTGTGTGTGCGTAATGAAACCTTGTATGTCAAAGTCGATACAAATGCTAGAAATAAGATCCTTTCACTCCACTCTCCATTCTCCTGACCGGCGGTTCTACCACCCTCTACGGTCTCTCTTCACACAACGGGAATGTTGGGTCAGGGTCCCGAGACTCACATTACGACAAGGGAAACACGAGACAACCATGTCTTAAAGGAGGATTATTTTGGTAGTCCTACGTCCTCTCTACCTGTCCCCATTGTCCTTCTTTTTATGGGCAAAGAAAATAAATCTGTAATTTTTAGGATGGGACGGTACACATTGGTGTCTCAATGTCTGACGTCCACTAGTAAATCAATTTCTTTGTCGGTACGAAGTTTAGATTGAAAGTCTAATCCAGAAACGGGGAAACACGGAACTGGAGTGACGGAATTTACCTACCTCATTCTTTCCTATTCGACCGGAGACTTTACGCGGAATTTCCAAATGTGTCTACACTTTCTGAATGACCCGTCGTCGTCCCGTCACTCAGACGATCCGAGTCGGACGACGAGTACTTCACTGATTATACACAATCAGTTCCGTAGAGGAATCCCAAATAAAAGGGGTGAAAATCTTCCTCACCCAACCTGATTCATTAACGTTTATTAAGAAGGTATTCCCCTAATAATCCACTCTTTATCCCTCCATCTTTCTACGATACGGGTGGAAGGTCCCTCCTAAAACACTTACTCTTCCTTATGGTCTACCGGAAGGTCACTCTAAACCCTTACGATAACATTTTGACAGTAAACAGACTTTTTATTTAATTTTTTTAGAAGAACCCAGCGAGTAATGTATGGAAGTATAAAATCTCTGGACCTGTCATTTTAGTCCCTCCTCAATCTGTTAGGACTTTCATACATTAATTGTCACCTATTTTTTGTACTCTCCTTGTCTTCAGTAAAGGAAAGTAACAATAACCTACTGAGAGACATACTTTCCAATAAATAGTAATAGGGTCCCTTCGTCCTGTGGAGCCTGAACAAATATGACGACCAGACTCTAAATTGCATGAGGGACATTTTCCCTCCATTCCTCATAAGATCACCCTACGTACTTTTCAAACAAAGGGGTGAAACTTCAGTAAGACGAAAACACTTGTACCATGTATGTGAACTTTGTCTAGAATACAGTACTTAGTCTCTACCTTTTTTCGTATACGTCCTTCAAAGGTTTAAGACCCTCTTGTTTCTCATATTCGAAGTCACCTGTCTCTTCTCACTGAAGTTGCATGTATTTTCTTTTCTATACGAATAGATCTTTTGAGTAAAAGATCTTTTGATTAATCTTCAACGAAATAAAATCCTTACCTTTGTTCCGTCCCGTAAAACGATTTATAGTTGTTTATCATTTTTTTTTTTTGGGAGTTAAAATTTTTCTATCAACATATATAAGAATTTACATTTTCTAGTCGTGTAGTCTTCTCCAGAAAGGAACCAGTACACTCACAAGAGGTTCTTTAGTTTCACAATTTTTTGTCATATTCATTCTTTAACCGGTACCAGTTACTTCCTCACTCGACTACTCACAGAGGAATGTGAGACTAGGGAGGAAAAGGAAACGATTAACAAATTTTCATTAAGCGACAAAAAGAAAATAACCTCATATCAACGGAATGTTACACAGAATCAAAGACCACATATCGTTTCACTTGGTCGATACACATATGGATATAGGAGAGACCAAACCTAAAGGAAGGGTAACTCCAGTGGTGTTAAGAGACACGATATGTCATCCAAAAGTAGCAACAAGTCAGGGATTCAGTACAGACTGAGAAACACTGGGGTACCTGATGTCGTGCGGTCCGAAGGGACAGGAAGTCAAAGAGGACCTCAAACGATTTTGAGTGCAGGTAACTGACCCGCTACGGTAGGTCACCCACTACGACCCGCTACGAGTTGTGGTGATTAATAATCTCTTTACGATGTTACTTCTTAGTGGAGTGTGTCCAGTCTTACCGGTAGTAGTCTTTCGATGTTTGTTATTTACAGTGTCTCTCACACCTCTTTTCCCTTGGGAGAATGTGACAAACACCCTGTCATTTGTCATTAATCGAGAAATAGAAATGGAAAATCGACGTTTGACCTGAGCCAACTTCCTCTTATTTAGTAAATGACTTTTTTTAATTTCGTGAGGGAATGGTACCAAAACCAGATTCTCAAATAATTATACGTGAATATTTTTGTCTCATTGTACTGAAAAGGATACAGGATTGCACAAGGTTTACCGTTAATTATCCTTGTGTCGGACGTCCACCCCCTCCTCCGTTCTACCAAACTCTTCATCTATTTACTTGGGAACTACACTTCAGACTGTACGTACAATAAAAATAGGTTGTCCTTTTCAATGTCCAAGTCTTAAAGTTTACTCATTATAATAGTATCATTCCAGTATATTGAAGATAACGTAGTGTCACTATCATTGGACTAAACTGGACTTTTCCGGTTCAAAATAAAGAGATACTTCGATAGGACCGTTCACTGTCTTTTTTTTTTTAGACTGACAAGTCTCCATAATATCAAACTTGGTGTACTTCAAAGACTAAAGTTGACAAATCTTGTTATTTCGACCTTAAAGAGGTACCAAGTCGAGTGTAGTTACTCGTGTCATTAGATGTTGTATCTCCACCAACAAAAAACTCGGATTTTGGTTTCACCGTTTTTTAGGATTAGATCAGTGGCTCAGTTTCGGTCGGACCGTTATGACGTATATACAAATCCCCCGGAAACATTATGGAGTCCCCGAAGGGACCGTGGAGTCACCATTTCTTAGGAGGACAGTTAAGTCCTCTGGACCCAAGTTAGGGACCCAACCCTTTTAGGGGACCTCTTCCTTCACCGTTGGGTGAGGTCATAAGAACGGACCCTTTTGGGTACCTTTCTCCTCGGACCCCCCGATGTCAGGTACCCCAGTGTTTTCTCAGTCTGTGTTGATTTACTGCTGTGTTGTTTTATTGTGGAGTTCGTTTTTTTTTTTTTCTACACAAGACGTTAAGCATTCAGTAACAAACACAATCCAACACATTTCCGTACTAGAGTTTACCTGGTCTCTAATACCGACTCAGAAAGAATGACTTACCATTTACAAATGGGACCGAGGACTTAAATTAAACGTTGACTAGTTTGACACGAGATTCCTCTTCCCTCTTCCTCCTCTATTTAGGGGACCGGTGATTCTTTAGGTCCGATCAACAACAGAAAATGGGACGATTGGTTACGATCTGGAAGGTACTTATCTGACCTAAGACTCCCTACACTTTCGGACACACCCCTCTGGAAACTGACACCGATTCCTGAAAACCACGACGACTTTTACAGAAATCTTATTACCTTTAACGTCTGGTTCTTATCATTTCAAATTGTTGAAAGTTCTTCCTAAAGACAAAGAAAACTAGAAAGAAAATGGTGGTGACTGAGACTTGGAGACGGAAGAGTGTCACAAAACAGTTAACAGGTGTGGGGGTGGGGGTTATGACTCTACACCCGTTGTAGCTCTTAATATCTTTTAGCCTCTTTGTTGATGGTGACTAAGATGCACGTTTCAAGTCTAGTCCGTCTTCATTGGAGTAAGAAGATAATGTAGTTCTTTGTCCCTGTAGAGATGATTCTGGTCCCTTTTTATCCCTCTTCTGACATGTTCGGTTTATCCTTTATGTAAGTTCTTAGAACTTGGTGGGGGGCGGGGAAAAAAACGACCTAATAACTCCATTAAATTTAACTTTTATTTCTTTTAGTAGTTAGACCAAGTAAAAAAAATTCCGTCGTTCCTTTGTAACGTCATTGGTTTCAGTGATCATCTTAACGAGTCGTGTCACTGTGTAAAGTACATTTCATCAAAAATTTTTGACTGAAGTGTATTAAATTTAACAAGATTTTGTTCTCCTTCCTTTTGGAGTCTCCCCTTTCCTTTGGGGTGACCCGTCTCTGACTATCTTAGAACTTGTCGTAAAACTTTTTATCAACATGGACGTAACTTTTTTTATCAGGACCCAAGTACAGACAATACTTACTGAGAAGTCACTAGAAAACACCTCAGAATAAATTGGTTGTCCCTTTTTTCAGTGTTCTTTTAGGTGTTTTGGGGGTTGGTAGGTCTTTAAAATTCAAACGTTTCCTTGTCAATTCGTAAGTGGTAAGAACAGTTTCTTTTGGTGTCTAGTGTAAAGTTGGTGATCTGTGTGTTATAGGAGAATACCGTGGACCGTGGACGCTAGTAGACAGTTAATTTCCAAAATACTTCGGAGGACCTCTGTGTCTACACACCCATAGACTACAGAGATGGACGAAAGAATGGTAGACATGTGTGTAGGCATGAATCGGGAAAGTCAACCTGATCGATAACAAATCTCTTGTTTATTTTATTGTTGTCTTTGATGAGGGGTGGTGGTTTTTTTCTTTTTTCGGTGAATTTGGTTGGTGTGTGATAGTGGTTTATGTATCGTTATTTTCTCAACATGAGTTTGGACCAGTTAGGAAGGTAAAGAACTTTGAACGTGTGTTTGACTTCTTTGGGTGAGTCGGAATTTTTCCAGCTAGTAGAACGAGAGGATTTTAAAGTAGAGACTCGCACGACCGAAAGAACAGACAGAGCACACGGAAGAGAGGGGGGGAGAGAGAGGGGGACACAGAGAGAGAGAGATGAAAATGGCCTCTCGCAAAACAAAGGAAAAAGGACAAAGACGACGACCTACTTACGTTTTTATGTGTTAGACTTCCCAAAAAAAAAAAAAAAAAAATCCGATTATCAACCTTTAGATTTTAGAACGAGAGGACTTATCGAATAATACGGTCAGTAAGTTGTACGTTGCAAAATGTATTTCTCCGTAAATGTCTTAGTTCTTAAGACAAAAGAATTTCGTTTTTGTTTAGTTGTTGGTTTTGAGGGAGATGCGGAGACTGGGGGAAGGAATTGCTAATCGTGAATGGGACTCTACACGGTATTTACGAGATAAGGTTTACATGTTTTCGGTTGGTGTAGAGTTGACTCTTAATTTGTCAAAATTACAGAAGTCTAGGTACAGGGACGAGGTTTAAGACTATGTCTGTCAGTGACCGTCGGCATGTTATCAAGATTTGTCGTCTGTAGACTAAGAACTGTAAATTTTTATTGTTATAACCCCCTTTTTTCCCTCAGAAAAAATTTAGTTGGTGTCTGTCGAACACTCCGTCGTGTAGATTCGTTGACTGATATAATTGACCTTGAACGTTATTAAAGTTCGATGTCATAAAAGAAAGATTCAGTTACGGTCTGCCTCCGATCTGTGGATGTCTGGAGAGTAAAAGATATATTAGTACCGTTACTGGCTTCAATTTATTAAAGATTCACTATTAAGTTATATCTCTCTTTATCTTGAAAAATCATAAATCTTAAGATAATAACCACTTATAATTGAACACAAGTCAGACCTTAGTTTAATCCTTGTAAAGTCGGTAAGTAGACTCTACCAAGTGTAAAGTACCTGTACGTAAAAATTGGTACACGTTTGTCTCCTCCCGTCCACTTACGTATGGAAACGACGTCTTATCTTGTTTATAATTTTACTCTTTTTACGTAAACGAAGATAAAGACTTCGTGAAATATCTGAGTCTGTCTAGACGTGAGTTCAGAATCGACAGAGTTAATGATGGGTACTCAAGGACTTCTGTCTTAAAGTAGAAAACACGGAGTCAAAACAGTAGGTATTTTGACCTCATTTATCGTTATAATTATGATTAAAATGTTTTTATAAAACCCATGATTTACCTATGAGATACTAAAGACCATGTATTGTCCGTCTCCCATATGCGACGAAGATGGGAGACACAATATAAACCAGACCCGTCCCTAGTCGGTACTAATTACCTCTTTAGGTCCAAACTTCCATTTACTTAGTCCAATCTGGGAGGTACAACGGTGCATGATCGACACACAGGAACCCGTTCACTGAATTAGATTAAATGATTTAGTGTCAAGGAAATTGACATTTTATGAAGTGTCTCAAAGTCTCTCGTTTAATCCATAGTAACCTTTTCGTAGATGAAGTTCGTAAATTATTTACCATCGAGGTCCGGACATGTTGAGAACTTTTGCCGAGATTAATCACGGAACGTAAACATTGATTCCGCAGACTTCTACACCTGACTCTAGGGTCCGGAAGAGTTGGTTCACGGAGTGAAATATCATCTTCTTTCTCTGAAACCTCTCGACTTTACTACCAAGATTCGACATAGTGATCAATCACTAGTGGTTGATCAATCACCGGTTGTCCCTGATTTTGTATTTGGGAGAATAAATTTCAAGGTACGAAACAGACGATTTGAAAGACTGTGACTTTAGTTTGTGTAGACATGTAGGTCAAAGTTATAATCAACCATTAACCCAGAAAGGACCACCGAGTCTCCTAGACGGACGTTACGTCCTCCTAGGACAAGGTAGGGACCCAGCCCTTCTAGGGGACGTCTTCCTTTACCGTTGAGGTCATAAGAACAGACCTCTTAGGGTACCTGTCTCCTCGGACCACCCGATGTCAAGCACCCCAGAGTTTCTCAGTCTGTACTGACTCCTTGATGGTGAAAATGAAAAAGTGTTTCGTTATGCTGATCTTTTGTTTGGGGAGATACAAGGGTTAAAACGAAGATTCTTACTCAAATGTTCACTTTAATAAGAGACCCTCGACTGTCCACGACCGATTTGGATAGAAGGATTCTCCTCGAAGACGTCCTGTATCTAAGAGGAAAGGGGCATTTCGTTCTTCTCTCGATCTCTCCTAAGGTCAAGAATCCTCACAGAGTAAAGGAGGAGGGGGTACACTTACAGGTCGAAGAAGGAAAAGAAATCTCCTTGAGTAGAGTCGTATGACCAACCTCTCATGTGACGTAAATGATACAGGGGTGTGACTATATATTTTTTTAAAAAAAAAAGTCAAACTTTCAGAACACGTCTTACGACACGACCGAGTCAGTACAGATGAAGAAACGATGGGGTGTCTGACATGGGGTGATCCGAGGTTACAGGTGCCCTAAAGGGTTCGTTCTTATGACCTCGCCCAACGGTAAAGGAAGAGGTCCCTTAGAATGACTAGGTCCCTAACTTGGGTGTAGAGGACGTAACCGTCCACTTAAGAAAGACGACTCGGTGGTCCCTTTACGAAATTAAACTATAAAGAATAGACTAGAATAGTGATGACTAATACCAAGTTAAAAAATTTAATTTAAATAAAACAAAAACGGTGATCAGTGTCTTGGAAGTATCTGTTTTTACAGAGGAGAAGATCCAAAAGACAGAGTAGTGTGTAGGAAAGAAGTTCTGTCTATGGTATAGTTTTATAAAATAAGAGTCATCACCTACTCTAAATACACCAATTTCTTAAAGATTCCGAAAGTCAACATTATAAATATTACCAGAAAAGATACTTGATTCTCAGAACTCAAGACCAGAATGGGGACGGTATATCATTGTCACACTGAATATTCCGGAAATGGAAAGAAACTCAGATCGAAAAATATAAGATTTACTTCTCCAAACCAATCTACTAGAGAAATCGAAATTTGAAGACAATCACTAAGAACTATTGAATTAATTGTGTACATTGTTGGAAAATCCCGAAGGGTCCAACCACGTCACCATTTCTTATACGGACGGTTTGTACCCAAACTAGGAACCCAACCCTTCTAGGGACCTCATCCTTTACCGTTGAGTAAGGTCATAAGAACGGACCTTTCACGGTACTTCTCTCCTCGGGTCACCCGAGGTCAGGTACCCCAGCGTCTCTCAACCGTGCTGACTCGTTGACTCCTGTTGGAATATCATTTAATTTACTACGGTGGAAGTCATCCTTTATAACACAACAAGCACTTTTGATAGGTGTGTTACCACCGGAGAAGACTTCAGACCCCTACCCAGACCGTGACAGGGATGGGTCACTGACGGTCAGACCTTATAAAAGTCTTGAACCATCGTCGTAAGGGTTCCCTCAGTCGAGACAGTCTTCTCTAGGTTTCTCTCGTTTTTTCTACTTACAGAA
This sequence comes from Capra ibex, assembly GCA_006410555.1. Lineage (NCBI taxonomy): Eukaryota > Metazoa > Chordata > Mammalia > Artiodactyla > Bovidae > Capra > Capra ibex. The sequence continues at coordinate 36,319,282 of SJYO01013871.1, forward strand.
CCACCTTCTGAAGAGGAGCGTAAATAAGAATTCTCACCTTTACTAATACAGAACTAAAATATAAGGCCATTTTGGAAAAAATTTTGTCTGTTCCGATCCTTCCCTCCCGATCCTTCTCTTTTGTATATGAAACTTTTCCTTTTTACACTCCTAGGGAGAATACTTTGCAACACAGAGTCATTTTTACTGCTAAGATTTCCCTCCGTCATCCCTTCTTTCTCTGAGAAGGGGACTATAAAAATAGGTCCACTTTAGACCAAAGTCACCTAACCTCCCGTCATCCTTTTTAACCTCAGACGTCTTCCCCTCCTCGTCGGAACCCAGACACACACACCCTAAATGTATGACTGTGATTAACATAAAATAACACGTCTACGAAGGGGAAGAAAAGGAGGAGAAGAGACAACAGGACTCAGAGACGTCGACATGAACAGTCCAGGGGTTTGACCGAGGTAGAGGTGGAGGAGTCCCACGTCCCGTAGTGGGGTTGAGGGACACAAGACCCCCTACTCCTGAATTCACCCCCACACTAATCGAAGCATCACCACACTTTTAACGTTACCACTTCTACAATTAGTTAAAAAGGTTTGATTGTCGAACCCCGTCTTAGAATTTATTATTATTGTTTTTTGGGACTTATCTTGATTAATTTGAGAAAGTTCTTAAGGTTTCTAGTAACAACTGAAAACATTTTTTCCACCGAAAAATTGTTGAAAACACATTTGAGGGCAAAAGAGGGGAGGAATAGGATGTTAGGGAGTCTGTTTTCTCCTCGTGTTTTGTAATTATTGAGGAACGGAAAAACATCCGCACGAAAAGTTTCGTGAAAATATAGGTCATAGAGTTCTATTGACCTACGCCAACGATCGTCCGAACAAAGGACTATCTTCGGGAGTCGGGGGTTTTACGATTTATTAAACGAGTCCAAGTGTGTCTCTTAAGTATCATCTCGGTTCTGATCCGGGGTCCTCTTTTATGGTACGTTAGTCGACCACGTTGAAGATTCGTGGGTAGGGAGGTATATTTACCATGGACTTCCATGACCGTCCTTGCAAGAACAACTGTGCTGAGACTGAAGTGGTACCGGACCAGGTACAACTGGCTCCGAAAGACCATTTGGAGAGCCCGAGCTGAGTGCCAGTCGCACCTCCTGGTCCGTGAGAAGAACTCGTCGCCACGCAGATCCCACTGCCCGTCCAACCGTGTCCACCTCGTGAACTGCAGCAACAATGAGGCCCTCCGGAAGTGGCGGACGAGCGACTACCACAACATCCGGAGGTATTTCATGACGCTCCGGCTCGCCAGCCCCGTGGACGGGTACCAGTAGTGTGGGCTCCCCCTCACCATCTACGTGTACAGCGGCAGCTCCAACAGCAGTCTTGAGGTGGTCGGCCCCCTGCACAACAACGCGCCGAACCCGAGGCCCGCGGCGAGGAACGAAAACGACGCGAACGGCATGGAGTGCCAGACGCAGAGCAGGCCCGACCGGAACGGAGGCAACTGCGACGGGAACCTGCCAGGGAGGTCCCTCACGCTAAACCACTTCTCGAAGACCTGGCTCACCTGGTCCACCGCCTACGCCGGCCCCGACAGCGACGCCACGAGGTGCCGGCACGCGAACATGACGTTTCACACCATCGGTAGGGCCGACTCTCCATCGACGGAGAGTTTGACCAGGTCCTCCAACCGCCCCTACGCCAACCGGAACCACCGGTCCCACGCCCCGTGGTCCCGTGTGAGCAGGAAGTCGAGGACGACGCTCCACATCACGGCGGCGCCCTTCCACGACGACCGGTCGCCCAGCGACTTTCCCGGGTGTGTGAGCCGGACCTTCCTCCAGGCGACTCACATCATCCCCACCAGCCGGCCCACCACGAGGTGGCCCGAGTCGTCCATACCGAACGCCAGGCGCACCACGCTGTCGCTCAGTGTCCGACTTAGCGTCCACTGAGGCACCACTACCGACGCCGACGGGCTATTGGGAAAGTAGCGACTGCCCCGTTTCGGTGCCCCCAGTACCTGTGGGCCCCCACGCCAAGGTCTGGGCAGAGGACGTTCCTGGACGCCCTTACTTCCTCTCCCCCTGTCACCAATTGGGAAGGGAACCATTTATCTATCACGAGAAAGGGGCACGTAGACGATGACTCACCCAAAAGACCGTCTTCTTGAGTACTTTTCAGTTTCATATCAGGGAGTCAGGACAACCTAAGAAACGTTGGGATACCTGACATCGGCCGGTCCGAGGAGACAGGTACCCTAAAGGCCCCGTTCTTATGACCTCACCCAACGGTAAAGGAGAAGGTCCCTTAGAAGGACGGGGTTCCTAACTTGGACACAGAAGACGTAACGTCCGTCTAAGAAATGGTGGACTCGGAGTAACTGAGAGGGATTTTCCTCGAAATTACGTGACTACCTTTTCGGGATAATGGAGATATAGAACCGTTTCTGGGTGGGGGTGGGGGTTAGTGTATCCTCTCTGTCCCACTTTCGATCAATTGGGTCTTTTCTTTGATATTTTTACAATTTAATAAAATTTACTAAGTCCTCTTTTTGAGGGGAAGGGAGGTCCTAAGATTATTGACACACAAAGGGGACGACGAGACCCAAATAAGAATTGGCATACAATCAGTAGTCCGGTCGTCTGACGTTCCCGAGTCAAAGAGACCCTCCGAAGACGACCAGGGGGAATGTCTGTCTTAATCAAGACACGAACGTCTCGTAACGACATATGAGAGGTTTAGGAGACCTTACGAAACAGGGGACAAAAGGGGTGATCGAGTTCGATGGACTCCCATCGAATGAAGAATCTGTGGACATGTCGAGGGATGGAGTATGGTCCCCGAAGGGACCACCGAGTCACCATTTCTTAGGTGGACGTTACTTCCTCTGGGCCCAAGTCGGGGACCCAACCCTTCTAGGGGACCTCTTCCCTTTCCGATGGGTGAGGTTATAAGAACGGACCTCTTAAGGTACCGATCTCCTCGGACAGCCCGAGGTCAGGTACCACAGAGTGTGTCGACTCGTTTATTGTGAAAATGAAAGTGAAGTGGAGTATGGTCAACCCGGTATATCTGTGTGTTCGTGAGGTATATACACTCGCCTTTTGTATTTATTTTGTCCGATGACCGTGGAACATTGAAATCCTATATAAAGACATAGAAGAAAGTGTATGAAAGGGCAATCTTACGGTACCACTGTTAATGTCGTTAGGGGCGAAAGGGTGCCATTAATCTCAACCTTTTTGATTACCATCCCGTTTCTGTAGTCTCGACATCTCTTTTGGACAGGTACATAAAGACAGTAGTCTCTTAAATTCAAAGAACAGATGTTTGACTCTCGTCTACTTCTTGTTTACTCGAACTTAGTCGAGTAAACTGATAGTCCTGTAGAGGAAAACGACCAAATTCTCAAATACCATTTATAAATGTTCGATACCGTTCTACCTGTTTCCTTTCTGAGAACTTTGTAAGGACTCCTTTGTGCTTCCCGGACTTGGGTTCCCAGCCCACACGGACCCTCTCTTTATTGAGGATGTCTCCGTCGACTCGCTTTGCGTCAGTAGGGTTCGGGAGGGGAAGGAAGTTCTGGTCTTCGACGACAAGAAGACCCGTCTCATGAAGGAAACCTGAGATCATCTCACTCAAGTAGTCATCGACTTACGTAAGGAGGACTGTCAGAACAAACAAACAAACGAAAATTATTTCGAAAGATGTTATGTTTTTAATAGTATACCTCTCAACAGGTCTTTTCGGTTACACTGAAAGGTTTTTTAGTGTTTACATTAAAATCTATCTGTCCCTCTCTATTAACCAAATTAACATTTTTTTTTTTTAGGATATTTTGTTTTGTCTTGTGAGTACATGTCGAATTACTTCTTTTTGTACCTCAGAACTCCCTAGTCCTGAACAGTCAAGGCACCCTATACGACATACACCCTCGGGTTGACAACTTTTAGAGATTGGCACGAAATACTTCGAGGAAAGGAGGAGGATCAGAGACCTAATTAAATTCCTTCAACTACTCTCCAAAATTAGTGACCTCAGCAAGCTTTAACCAGTCAGATAGTTTAATCCTCGAAGAACTTCTATCTCCAATACAAAATACGTAAGTCACCGGTCGTCTCACGAACCGACTACCACCCTTGAGTCACTTCACAATGACTCTTTATTGCGTAGTCACTTTTTAAAGGGTCCCATCAAGCAGGACACCGAATTCAGTGTAGATAAGACAAACTTTTCCTTTGTCGGTTCCTTCCTTCCGTCCGTGGTAGAATACCCGTAAAATCTCTGGTCACCAAAAGGTCCACTCCGTCCTCCGTACACCCACTTGCAAAGAATACGATGAACAAACAAACGGAAGTTTAAGACGGAGAGGTACAGGGTAGTTACTTATAGAGTGGAGAATTTTAAGAGGGACGAAACTCCAATTTTAGACCCTCAAATGGACCAGACGACTGATGTCTTACAGATCTGTCTTCTGTTAGACAAATTTCTTCTCTTTCGTTTACTGTGGACTTCTCTGTCTTGCCCTTTCTTTCTAACCAAGTCCTTCTCGGACATTTAGTTTGCAACGGGTGACTCCTCGATTATATCCCCTTTAAAATTGTATTTTATGGATCCCTGATGAAACATGTTTCAATACTAGGGTTCTAATCCGACACCGTTCCTCCCTATGTCTTCTAATTTATGTGTAAAAATCGTTTTGACACCGTGTTTGCTTAAATCCAACTTTTTAGGTGAAGTACTCCTTCAAAGAGATATATTTTGTCCAGAGTAGCTTCTGTAAAAACAGAAAATTTATATCTGAATTTTTATTTTCTGTTTTTATCCTTCGGCCAACCCAATACCAGTGTATTATTTAGAATACTAAGGTGTATTATATTGAGTTATATACTTTATTATACTTTATTACGAAGTTAGAAAGGAAGACTTCGTCGACCCAGAACCACCTATAAAAAAACGATTTATTTTACACTTAGACCGTTCTCGGTTTTTGTACTTAATATGTATAAGTGAGGTTTTACCTCTAATAAACTTTAGTACACGAGTTATAAATACATTAATAGAAATTAAACACTTACCGTAAAGTACACTCTACTACAACGGACTCCTGTGTATCTCGTTTGTTTCTCGGAAAAATTCCGATAATTACTACGTAAACAAGTTACTACATTGGCTACTAATAAAACCATTCAATTTGTACGTGTCACACTAAAAAATGATTTTAAATTCACCCGATAAAAGTCGGATCACTATTCGTGAATATAAAAGTATCTCTCATTATGTGACTTAGTTCCTTTTATTCAATTGAAAGTAAGAAGAATTATAGACATTTTTCTATAACTCTAGAACTAGGAAAAGGAGACACTACATACTTTATACCGTTATTTACTAGTATTTGTATTTTACGAGGTAGATAGAAAGACCAATTCTGGTCTATTTACTGAATTATGGGATCGGAAAGATTCCCTTCTTAGAATGTCAGAGAAAATCAGAGAACAGAAAATTTTTCCTTTTAGTTAATTAATCACTAATATTTAATGTCGTTGTATAAGTCACGGAAGAACTACTCACTCCCTCTACTAGATTTTGGGAGTTACCGATTCGTTACCAACACTTTGGATGGTACCCCCAGGACGAGAAGGAGGGGAGTAAGAAACAGAAGGAGAAAAGAATGAGTACTTAAGATAAGGGTCGGATGAAGAAAGACGGGGAAATAAAGAGAGAGGATTAAGTACAAGCATTCACCGTTGGACCTGAAGTGAACAAGGTCGGGTACACACTGATTGTCGTAGGGGTCCTTCTTTATTGGTTCGTAGGAAGGGTACGTCCTGAGTCACAAACGACGACGTCCACTGGTTTACGTTGGTCGTTTAGAGATTGCGACTCTCTCTACACTGGATCAGTACTTTTTTCTATTTATTGTTACGAGTAATGGGAGACGTAAGAACCTTTTTAATCTGGGCCTTAATTCAAAATTCCCCGGCATTTCCTAACGACTTTTATCTTTCCCTTTAACAGAAAACACGGAAGGAGAGACTCGGTCCTACCTCTTACACTCAGTTGCGCGGAGACATTCCCAAAGATACCGCTGCCACTAGTAGGGAGTAAAAACGGAACAAGTGATACTGAAGTTTTACTACGAAACAACAGGAGGATTCATGCTAAAATGGTAGTCTGCTGTCCGGGAGTAGCAACCGAACCTTTTACACAAGTGACATAACCAATGACATTCTACTCGAGACCCACACTCTCTGTTACCAAAAGTTTCTCAAGGGTGTGGACCCCGTCTTCGCAACGACAGGTCTACTACTGATTTCGTTCTTGCTAGGTCGTGTCCATTTCCTTTAAGAGTTCCATCCATTAAATAATCGTGGTTCCCTTTTTGTTTGGTTGGTGTACAATCTTCTACGACTGACCTACTTTTTGTCAGAGTGTTTCGACCGTTCAAGAATGAAACTAAAGACACGTACAGAAATAAATCTCGACGACACGAACCAAAAAGAAATGTATGTCTCTCTCCTAGGTGGGCTGTCCACAGATGAGAGAGAAAGTTACTCCTGACTGTCGACCCGTTAGTGTTGAACGGAATCTTTCCTGTCGCACCCCCTGGGACGGGTCCTCTTCTCCCTTGTGACACAAGATCAAACCCCTCTACGACCCTTCTGTTTTGGAGGTACTTAATAGAATCCCAGTTCAGTGAAAAAACGGAGACGGGTAAAATGACCACTGGACGGGTACGGTCCAATATTGTCAGTTGCCTTCTCTTTCTTCCTTAAGAGAATGACTCTCATTTTGGACAGGGTCTGATCACTGAACGAAGGGTCAGAAAGATCTACGTGTGTCCACTGATTAAGACCGATTACCTCATATTAACTTTTACCGTCCACGTCAAAGACCTTTTACTGAGAATTCACTTCCTGTATGGAAGAAATGGGGGAAGGAACCGACCTTAAGTCTGAAGTCCGAACCGATTCCTCACTAGAACCAGGTACTCCACCTTCACTGTCAGACTCCTACCCTCGTGGGGGTCTATTACCCGGGTCGGTCTTGTCTCACAGATAGTCGGACCTGCACATTGAGACGCAGAACAAATGCCCCCTTCCTTACCTGGACGTAGAAACAGATGTGGTGACACTACACAAAAGAGTGGGGACGTGGACTTGGTTCAGGATTCACTGTTCCCACCAATCCCGACTGAGGACCTCTTAAAAACAGTCGAGACGATATTATACTTCCTGAACTGGGACCACCACCACCAGTGGGTACTCTCGTCAAATTTGGTCCGTCACTATGTCGGTGTGTATATGCTCTCTAAAGAAACCGACATCACTCTCTTACGAAGAGTCTACCGAGCCACCATTTCGTGGGTGGACGGTTACGTCCTCCGTGTTCTCTGTGTCCAAGCTAGGGACCCGACCCTTCTAGGGGACTTCCTCCTTTACCGTTGGGTGAGACCATAAGAACGGACTTTTTAAGGTACCTGTCTCCTTGGACCGTCCGATGTCACGTACCCCAGTGTTTCTCAACCTGTGCTGACTTGTTAACTCGTACTCTCAATCCCTTATCTAAATCCCTAGTCTTCTTCGTTCTTTTAGACTTTCGTCGTTAAGAAAGAAAGAACCCTTCAAGTACTCTCTTCTGATTTTCCCCCTATTTCTCATTAGGAGGTTTCTCATTCTTACAGGACCCACCATCTCCCCACGGAGGGTGAAGACGGGAAGACGGATGAACACACAAAGGTGATGACAGATTTGTGTGTCCCGTGAAGAAGATCCGTCTTGTTTTAAGATACGTTGTACCTACGTCTGAAAAATAATCATTAAAAAAGAAGATGATTATTAGGGACAAGATATCTCTAACTCTTACTTCTCGTTATACTTACAAATCGTCCGAATATTAAAATTTATAAAAATTTTTTATTCACTGACTAAGAGTAATTATACGATGATTGTGTACTTCGGTACGGTAAAATTCCATTTTCATTTATCTTTTGAGTGTACTTAATTAAAACGGGTTTCCGGGTGAAACCCCTATAAAAGACTGGAAGACTTAAACATCGACGTTTTCTATTGACTTACGATAAAAGAAAGTAAAAAAGTCCGAAGGGGTGAGTGTCTGAAAGTACATGATACATGAATTTTAACACGTTTACGGTAATCTCGTGGAAACTTATTCGTGTCCGACTTTATGTGGTCAAGAAAATGAGTTTCGTGTTACGATTCGGCAAAATATATGCGTGTTACATAAAACCGAAAAGTACTTGAATTAACGATAGGATTAGTAGACATCGAACTAAAACAAACACTTATGGAGGAAGGTAGTCAGACGAGGATGTTTATTTACGGAAACTTTGTAAAGGGAAAGTTTTCTATACCATAATATATTTTTTGTTTTGTTGTTGGGTCTAGAGGAGGTTAAACCAGTGTCATCCGTTTTGTTGATTTTAACGGAAACAGAAAGTGTGTTTCGAAAGTCTTCACCGAAGTACTACCAAAAACTCTGATTTTTCCACCTCCCATCACGAGGAACTCTTTACCAATCATTCAGCAGTAATTATAACCAGAATCTGAATGACGACCAACCATTTTACGATGTCCTGAATCTCCTAAAAATACACCTCAGCTAACTTCGTCCTGTAATATTTTTTAGGATTGTAATAAGACGTAGTTTGGTTCATCCTTCCATTGAGAGGACTGAGATACACTGAAACCTGTACACGAGGGGTACCCTAATGGGAGTAAACCTAGTAAGATCTTCTCCCACATACGAAGGGTTCACCAAGTCACCATTTCTTAGGCGGACGTTACGTCCTCTACGCCCAAGTTAGGGACCTAACCCTGCTAGGGGACCTCCTCCTCTGCCGTTGGGTAAGGTCATAAGAACGGACCCTTTAGGGTGCCTGTTTCCTCGGACGTTCCGATGTCAGGTACCCTGGCGTTTCTCAACCTGCACTGACTCGTACGTACGTGTGTCTTCTCCCACACTAATAGAGTCGCTTCGGACGTCTACCTAAAGGGACCCTCAGCGATTCTCTTACACCAGTGAAACTGGTCGTCACCGGTTGTCGAGAAGTCCTCCACAACACCCGTCCCCGATTGAATGTAATACCTCCATTTTGTCCATTAGAAGTGTTTCTTATTGTGTTTGGTGGTGAAATAAAAAAACAGGTGAGGTTTTTTTTTCGACTGTTTTTATACGTTCGGTGACTGATTAGATCCTCTTCGTCTTTACTACTATCTCACTTTGGCAAATTACCTTTTATTTCTTTTGGTACAACCTTTTACCTTTATATGTTTTGATACTGCTATCTATGTCTGTGTTACGTTGAACTTTGCCTCGTTACCTGTATCGGAGACTACTTTTACCTCAACGAAAACAGATGTCGAGAGGACTGGTCGACTTATCAGGACACTTGCACAAGACCGTGTAAGACCTGTTGAACGAAGTGTCGATCTGATAGTGGATAGATAGAGAGATAGATGACCTTAGTTTTCAAAGGAGAGTCTTCAAGAAAAGAAAATTAACGACAACGAAAAGAATGGTTCGAACGACATGTCTAGACATAATTCATGGCTCCGTGTCTTTAGTGGTTGTCACGGGGAGCAACACCATCGGTAAGTCGACTGTGGACGCAGCCCCTTAAAACAGGGGACTGGTGTCGTAGGCGACTGCGACAGGACCGGTCCTTACAATGCCACCAATGGTATGGAGACTCAACTCACTTGGACCAAACTTCAGGGTTGAGTCCCCATAGATACGTCTCCGAGTTGACCCAATTAGTCTACTACCGAGGATCTTTAAATTTACTTCTGCAAGGGTCTCAGTGTGACTTGTGACCACTCGAATAGACGTTCCAGTTGATGTCCCTCCCGACTACGACCGTGGTGGCCCTCGGCCTCAGTACACGATAAAGTTTGACACCCCGTCCTCTTTGTTCCTGGACGTCTCCCTCGTGCGCTCCTCTCTCCTTGTTTGAATGTCCCTCTTCGTTACGTCTCAGGCCGTCGGGTCCTCTCTGTGTCTCTCCGACGACCTGTTGGAAGCCCAGACGAGTCCGGATCGAAAGACGGAGGTCGTCGGCTCTGGGACAGGACAGACACCGTCTTGGTGCCCTCTGGGTGATTGCGAATGAGTAGACTCATTTCAAATGGGAGAGCGGGTCGACCCGTCGACGTTCGTATAATCTTGGTGACCCTCTTTTCTCGGGAGGACGTGACAACCACCCTTTCATTTAACCACGTCGGTGATACCTTTTGTCATACCTCCAAGGTGGTCTTTGATTTTTATTTCGATGGTTTACTAGGTCACCAGAGTGAGGACCCATATATGGGCCTCTTTTGATATTGAGTTTTTCTATGTACGTGGGGATACAAGTATCGTCGTGATGAGTGTTATCGTTTCTGTGCCTTCGTTGGATTTACGGGTAGTTGTCTCCTTACCTATTTCTATGCCATGTGTATGTGTTACCCTATGATGAGTCCGTATTTTTTTCTTACTTTATTACGGTAAACGTCGTTGTACCTACCTGGATCCCTAATAGAATGATTCACTTCATTCAGTCTTTTTTCTGTTTATATTGTACTATAGTGAATACATCTTAGATTTTATACTGTGTTTACTCGAATATATACTTTGTCTTTGTCTAAATGTCTGTCGTCTAAACACGAACACTACCCCTCTCTCCCACCCCCTCCCTTCCTAACCCTTAAACCCCAATCGTCTATGTTTGATCATATATATCTTACGTATTTGTTGTTCCAGGATGACCTATCGCGTCCCTTGATATGAGTTATAGAACACTCTTTGGTATTGTCTTTCGTATGCTTTTATATATATTTATATATTGGCTTAGTGAAACAACATGTCGTCTTTGATTTTGTTGTAACATTTAGTTTATATGAAGTTATTTTATATTTGTTTATTTCGGAGGGGTACACGGTTTCCTGTGTACCTTTACTCTCCCAAATAGATTAAATACCAGATCCATTCTTTATTTGGTGTATTTACATTTTATTAGTCCTTATTATGCACAACTTTAGATTAGTTCGAGATCTAACACACTAGACACAACGTCTACATTACGTAGTCCATTTTTCGAAAACTTTGTGTTTTGTTCAGGTCTTCTACGTTTTCAATTCCCTGTGTCTTTGTAGAGTTAAATCCTCCAAATCTCAGGTCTCGTCGTGTTACAAGTTTCGACTACAAGAATCCTACTGTACGTTTTGGACAAGTCAAGCTTGGTAGGGTAGGAGAGGAGGTCGAAGAAAAAGTATAAATAAATAAATGAACCGACGTAGTCCAGGATCAACGCCGGGTACCTTAGAAGTGGCTAATACACCTAGAAAACAACACCACCAAGGGCCTGAGATGTCAACACCGTGTGTCGAAGGTCTCTCACTGCCGTGCCCGAATCAACGAGACACCGTACACCCTAGAACCCAAAGGACTGGTCCCCAGGTTGGACACAGGGGACGTAACGTTCCCCCTAAGGATTGGTGACCTGCTAGTCCCTTCAGGGAGGAGGCCAAAAAATAAAAATCACGAAGGCACAGATGGCGAGAAAGTAAAGACTCCTATGTCAGGTATACATTCAGTCTACCAGACTCTCGATGTTTGGACTGAAGTAACCATTCCGGAGGGTGACCTGAGGAAAGTAACTTCAGAGAAACTATTATTCGGGTACAGTCCCTCAATATTCTACGACTACAAATATGAACTCACCAAAAATGACAGTCCTACAGTAGGTGGAGACGTTTTGCACAGAGTACTTACCTCACACTACTTCTTTAGGGAGAGTCCAGAATCATAACCGTTTTGACACACAAATTGTTGACGGCCAACTAGCACGTCCGTCAATGAGAACAGTCCACTGACGCGTAGATATAAACTTATGACCCTTCAAATAACCCTTTAAATCGTATTTTATCACTACCAATAACGAAAAGATGAAAATAAGAAATATAAACAAAAGAGACCGACACGTGGAATAGGGAAACTTATTATGTCCACTAGTACATCGGACGAAGGTAGAAAACAAACTACTGTTTAAATATAAGTCTATCGAGACATGATACAGTTTATGTTAACAAATCGATTATGTAAAAGAAGAAGGGAACTATGGTAGTCGACTTAAATTGTTACCAAGAGTCTCGACTGTCACGTCCTTGAGTCGAGTCCCGAACAATTCTCTGTCTAACGGCCCGGGTCAGGAGTCTCAAAGCCCCCGACAAGGGTTAAAATGTAAAGATTGTTTAAGAGACCACTACGAACACGACCAAGTCCTTAGTGTCAAACTTGGTGACTTGGTCTGGGACAAAGAATGTAGACACTAAGAAGGACCCTACATGTACCAGGAAGGGAGGTAATCTGATTTGAGTTTTGTGGAAAAATTTCAGGGTCGGGACAAGAGACCACTACGGAAACGACTTGGCCCCCCCCGTCTTGACTGTCGGGGTGTAGTACACAAAAGAGTACATGTAGTCTCTCGATGGTCCATGACCTGTACAGATACCAGTAAATACCGAAAAGTACATCGAAAGAGGGTCCCCTCGTACTCTAAGACCACCGGTATTCACAGAGGAAGTAAAAGCATATCGGTAAGGGACGTTTTCAGGGACCTAGTGTCCTACACGAGTTATTTACAACCGACTGATTTATGTACTTACCCTCCAGAGGACAAACCTTTTGTGTTCCAAAAAAAAAAAAAATTTAAAACTTTTTGTATCATATAAATTTTTTGAAAATTAACTACATATTTGACATTGGGACCTCCTCCCATACCGTTGGGTGAGGTCATAAGAACGGACCTCTTAGGGGTACACGTCTCCACGGTCCGTCCGATGTCAGGTACCCCAGTGTTTCTCAGTGCTGACTTCGTTGAACCGTATCTCCTAAATGTCATAGCACTTTCAAAGCCCATATGTCGTGTCACTAAGTCAATCTGTGTGTCTGAGTGTGTGTGTGTGTGTGTGTGTGTGTGTGTCAGACAAAACCTAATAAAAGGGAATATCTATCAAGGGACACGATATGTTATCCATGAACAACCAATAGATAAAAATTGTGTCATCACATATCTACAATTAGGGTCGGAGGATTAAATCTATGTTATAAAAGTATATTTTTTCCACCATTAAATACTTATTATACTGATAGAAACAGGGTCCTTATTACACAGAAACACACTCGTGACATGATTAATCATACACGTATCTCAGAGTACCCCCGAAGGGATCACCGAGTCATTTCTTGGACGGACCGTTAAGTCCCTTACACCCAAACTAGGGACCCAGCTTTTCTAGGGGACCTCCTCCTTTACCGTTGGGTGAGGTCATAAGAACGGACCTCTTAGGGTACCTGTTTCCTCAGACCGCCCGATGTCAGGTGCTCCAGTGTTTTTCAGTCTTACTGACTGGTTGACTCGTACGCCGTACGTAATTACTCCATCAAGTCCCTTCACATGTGAACAACCATATAAAGTCGTTTGTAATCTGACTATCCAGATACACGGTCTGGGACGGGACGCGTGAAATATCCGTAGGAGTGTGAATTAATACTGACGTCGGGATCGTCCATCCATGAGAATAACAGACGTAAAGGGTCTCCTCCTTTTACTCTGGGTCTCACCAATTTAGTAAATGAGACTCGATTAGGTCCTTCGACCTGGGGTCACGAGTGTGACACATGGGGATTAATAGTCACTGTTTTAGACAGAAACAGTAAGGTGGTGTCGTTACCCTACAGTGGTCCTGACGTCGTATACCAGTGTGTGTAACACACGACGTGTGGACGACCCCGCTCGACTGCAGGACACGCCACCGTCGAGACACGAAACGATAGTGACTATATGAAAATAAATTTATGGTTCAGTGTATTCGTATTAAATTTTCTCCTGGGACCTCTTTTTAGTAAGAAAGGTTATAGTTGGTCTTCATCCTAATAAGTAGATGAAAACAATAATGACTTCTTCTGTTATTAACTTTGGTACCTTTATTGTATATCTAAAGTCTCTGTGTCTGTACATGAATTGTAGACACCACCACCTAATCAACGATCCAGTACAGACTGAGAACACTGAGGTACCTGACATCGGGTGGTCCGAGGAGACAGGTGCCCTAAAGGGTCCGTTCGTATGACCTCTCCCAACGGTCAAGGAAGAGGTTTAATTGTATATGTAATATGAAAATCTGTCCTGTAACTTTCCCTTTTTATACTCTTTGATCTTAAATATTTGAAGACTAAGTATTTTCTACGGAAAAAAGAGACGTGTATAGATTCGAATTGGACCTTTTAAAGTTAAAGACGTACCGACGAATAGGAGTGGTAGACGACTAGACTGAACACCGACGACGACGACGACGACGACGACGATTCAGTCAAGTCAGCACAGGCTGGGACACGCTGGGTTGTCTACCGTCGGGTGGTCCGAGGAGGCAGGTACCCTAAGAGGTTCGTTCTCATGACCTCACCCAACGGTAACGGAAGAGGTTACGTACTCCCACTTTTCACTTTCCCTTCAGGGAGTCAGCACAGGTTGGGAGTCGCTGAGGTACCTGACGTCGGGTGGTCCGAGGAGGCAGGTACCCTAAAAGGTCCGTTCTCACGACCTCACCCCACGGTAACGGAAGAGTCCCCCACCATTAAGTGTACCAAGTCCCTCGGTCGGATGCGATGTCACTATTCAGTTCTGGGTTCTGGACATTCTGTTTACTTCTTTTAGTACTCTCACCTCTCTTCGGGGGTAGTTGTGAAGTAACCTGACCGTAAAGTACTCACCAGGGACAACATTGACGACGGGTGTCGTCGAAAGGAAGAATAGTGTCTCTCTTCTTTTCGACGACACAACAAAGGAGATGGACCTAGACACAGTTCTGTTTTAAGGTGACTTCCTCCGAACATTCAAAGTAAAAGGTCGGTTCATTTGTTCGTCGACTTTTAAGGTCGGTTCGTCTAGACTCGTACTCGTTTTCCACCACTCTGGGTTGACACATCCAGCCTTCTCTTCACTGAAGTTTACCCTTATCCTTACAATTTTCCCACGACGGACACCCTTTTCTCCAGTAAAATCTGAGGTTCTTTTGAAAACCTACTTTACTCTAAACTCTGACCCTACTAAGACGGGATAAGGAATAAGAGACCTGGGTTCTACGGGTCCCACTCAGTCTAAAGTCTTTTGTAAGAACGACAACGGAACTCAAAACTCGTGTATCGTACAAATTAATCTTTGTCCCGTAGAAGAGAGTGATCGAGTGAGGAACGAACTCACCGTAATCGTTGTGTACCGAATCACCCAACCCTTCTACGGGACCTCTTCCTTTACCGTTGGGTGAGGGGATGAGTTCATCAAGAACGGACCTGTTAAGGGGAAACCTTTCTCGATGCAAAATCACGAAAGATTCATAAATGGAGTATTCCCATCAGTAATAAAACAGAAGAGGGGATTACACTTGAGGAGTTCCACTAGAGTCCACCGGAGCTGAACTTCGTCCTAAAGTCAAGAGTCTATCTTTGACTTCAGTCCGGCACCGTTACTGTTACGACTTAGGACCGGTGATCTGGGTCACCGGTCACTGTTCTGGGACCGGGAAGCTGAAACATCTTTACTTAAGAATGTTTCTGTGTCTTTCGTCACTTTGTTCACAAGAAAGGTTTCCCGACACTCTACGGTCCCAGGTCCTGAGTCTCCACCTCCCTCCTTCCCACTCCTCCAGGGACCCGTCCCGTGGGCACCCGAGGTTACTTCTTACCGTTATAGGACACGAAATGAATGGGTTCAAAGTGTTCCTTCCGTAAATACCGTGAAATTCCTCCTTCTTCCCATTTACATCTATCTACTGGTCCACCCGAGTCTTTCGGAACGTGGGAACACCACCAAAATTAGTGAAAATACCTCGTAAACCTTGACTTTGTATGACCCGCATCCTTGACTTGACTACCCCGTAAACCCGAGGTTTTAGTGACGTTTACTTTAATTTTCTACGAACAAGGAACCTTCTTTTCGATACTGGTTGGATCTGTCGTATAATTTTTCGTCCCTGTAATGAAACGACTGTTTCCAGGAAGATCAGTTTCGATACCAAAAAGGTCATCAGCACATACCTACACTCTCATCCTGATATTTCTTCGACTCGCGATTTCTTCACTACGAAAACTTGACACCACAATCTCTTTTACGAACTCTCAGGGAACCTGACGTTCCTCTAGGTCGGTCAGGTAGGAATTCCTTTAGTCAGGACTTACAAGTAACCTTCCTAACTACGACTTCGACCTTGAGGTTATGAAACCGGTCGACTACTCTTCTTGACTACGAAACCTTTTCTGGGACTACGACCCTCTCTAGCTTCCGTCCTCCTCGTCCCCTGTTGTCTCCAATTCTACCAACTTACCGTAGTGGTTGAGTTACCTGTACTCAAACTCGTTCTAGGTCTCCGACCACTATCTGTCCCTTCGGACCACACGAAGTCAGGTACCCCAATGTATCTCAGCCTGTACTGACTCTCTGACTTGACCTACCTTGACTACCCCGTAAAGAAGGTACAAAGGAGACCGGTCAGTAGAACGAACCGGATCAAGACTCAGACACAAACCAAATCAAGTCCCAGGAACGGACACACACGTACGTAGAAATCGGTTCCTCCTAAGATCACTTCTCCGGACACCCATCCAACTGTAGTGAATGATACCCCACCACGGGGGAGGGAAAACTGGAGGTTCCTCGGAAAGTCGTACACGTCAGTCCTTCCAGAGGAACTGGAGTTCTTACCAAACTGGAGTTCTTACCAGTTCCTCTGGGAGGACTAGAGAATAGACCCGTCCCGAGTCGAGGAGAGAGTAAAAATATATTAGAAGTAGAACCTCATACAGGGGTGACCCCTGTTTGAGGTCACCGAGTCAAACCCAGGTAGACAGAGGACGGAGTTTACCCAGACTAACGAGTCGTGGATGGGTGACGGTCCGTACCTCATTCGTGAGTTATTCACGACCTATTTATTTTGTTTTCCTCCCTTTTTAGGGTAGTCAAACGGTCGTTTCAACGTACATGGCATTTACGTAAACTCGGTTATGAGACTCTGTACGCTTTCTCCTTGTCCTACGGAACCCCTTCGTCCTCCTTGGTGTGTACAATCTAAACTACTACCCAATCTTGTTTTTTCTTTAGACTGAAACCTTTCGATAAAAGAGGTTACACCCCAAAGCAATATTGCGTTAGGACGGTATCTGTAGGGAATAAACCAAACACCCATGACTCTTGTCCTTTTACCCGGTTCCTCTGTCTCTAAATCTTTACCCTTTTTACTAAAAGTTCAGGGTGAAGTAGAAGGTAAGTGGAGGAGAAGGCACAAGAAGGTCTTGTTAGAAGAGTCGCGGAGTAGATTAGTGCAAAGAAGGGACTCGTTTTAATAGAGGTAAGGGTAGTTGTCTTTTGGACTGGGGAGTATATCGGACACTCGGGGGACACCGGTACGACACTTATGGTCGGTCGGAGTGGAGACGGGGGAGCAGTAGGGGGTCCGGGGTCCGATGTTGGGGGTGTGGTGAGCGGTAAAAGGAATAGGTAGGACGAGAGGACAAGAAAAAGAAAAAAAAAAAACTACACCTGTTAAAAATTTCAGAAATAACTTAAACAATGGTATAACGAAAAGAAAATACAAAACAAACAATAAAAAAAAACCAACTCTCCGTACACCCTTAGAATTGAGTGATTGATCCCCAGCTTGGACGTGGGGGGACGGAACCTTCCATTTCAGAATTGGTGACTTGGTGGTCTCTTCAGGGAACAAGACAAGAAATGCGGAAAACACACCACGAATGAAAGAGGTGTAACCCTCACGGGAAACGACGGATCACTAAAGATAAGTAGAAAGTTTTCCGTTGACGAAGGGCCGGGGTAGTAACATAAGTGGTGAGGGTTGTAGTGCACCTATTCCAAGACGGTAACAAGGGGTTGGGGGGACGTAGGTAGAAAGAAAGATCACTAGAGGAGAGAGTAACACCCTACCGGAGACAACGAGAATGCCGGTTATGTGAGAGATTAAATGTGGGTCGGGTGACGAGGAGTTGTTACTCGAAATAAAAAATTTATAGATAAATAAACCGACGTAGTCCAGAATCAACACCGTGTGTCCGAGGGATCAACACCGTACGACCAAACACCCGAATCAATGTACCGTACACCTTAGAATCAAGGGGTTCGTCCCTAGTTTGGACCTAGAGGACGTAACGTTCCGCTATTGGGGACCTAGTGTTCTCTTGAGGGTTGTCATTCGAGACGTACACACAATCAATGAGTGAACACAGGTTGAGAAACACTGGGGCACCTGACGTCGGGTGTCCGAGGTGACAACTACCCTAAGAGGTCCGTTCTTATGACCTCACCCATCGGTAAAGGAAAGGGGTACCCTAGAAGGGGTGGGTCCCTAACTTGGGTCCAGTGGACGTAATGTCCGTCTAAGAAATGGTAGACTCGGTGGTCCCTTCGAGTATTGTTATTCCAAATATTCGCGGATTTTTATATTGTCGACTTGGTGTACCTCCTTGAACCCCTCGACCAACGGTTCCCTGTCGTCCGAGACACGGGGGTCGAGAGTCTCGAAGTTAGAGCCCGACCAGATTCTCCAGCTAAGTAGAATACCACATCGAGACTGAACCCCGCTTCCTAGACTGTCGAAGAATGTACCTTCATAAAATGGTGAATGAACCCCACTGAGGGGTGGTACAAAATTGTAAAGACGAGTCGGATTCTTTAGAGGGGGAAACAAAAGAGTTTTTCATTTTCGTCCAACAATACGAACAAGAATCGTTGATCTACCTTCGTCGGGTGTATACACTTCATCCTTAGTTTACGATCTTGATCCTAAGTTAAAAGTCCATTAATTCTCGACTCCTTCTCAGATTCTCCTTGTGGGATCTAGGGTCTCCCGGTCGTCGCAGGACCCCACAGGTGGTGTGTGGTACCCAAAAGAGGAACGAGACAACCCTAAGTAAACACCCGAAGGATACTAGGACGAGTCGATTCGAGAGACTTTTGTCTCCCACTACAAGCAGAGACGTAGGGGTCCTGGGCCACGACCTCGACCGAACCTCGTGTCGTGGGGTCATGGGTGTGTATTACTCTTTCGGTAAAGGTAAAGTTCAGAGAAAGGTGGGTAACTCAAATCAGTTTCGTCTTTTTAGAGACGAACAACGACAACATAAAAATTGTAGAGAAAAGTGAAAAGGAGGGAAAATTCGTCCGAAGCCACCTGTGTTGGAAAGGGAGTCACTAATTGAATAAAACAAAACGAATCAGAATAAAAATACCAATCGAAGATAACCTCCGTTCCGTTCGCGTTCACTTTAGATTGAAGAAACTTTTTCTACTACAAAAAATTTTAATTTTACTCGGAAAACGTCTTTTTATAATTCACTTTTTTTATTATGGTCCCTAAAAGGACCATGAGGTCGCGGATCCTGAGGTGTGAAAGTTGACGTCCCCAACAACCCAAGGTAGGGACCACCTTTGATTCTAGGGTGTACGGTACATCACGCCGACTTATTATTATTTTTGTCATCTTCACCTATACCGTTTTTAATACTATCACCATATATTTACTACCTACAAGCCCTCTGTCACCGTATGTCGACCGTGAACCATTAATGATTAAATTACCTAATTACCTAGAGAGAGTGTGGAGGGGAGAAGAAGACTGCAGAGATTGAAGGTACGGTCTAGACCGAGACAGAGGTCGAACTACTAGCGTAAATACAGGATAAGACTCGACAGAAGGAGGGAGGTGGAAGATGGGTGTGGTGAAGGGGTGGGGTTACGCTCTCGGACTGGATGATTTTAGGGTACCAAGGGAAAACGAATCATTATTTCAGGATTGAAGTCTGAAAATTCCAGGAACTATTGGACCGAGTCCAGATAAAAGGTTTGTGTAATTGGGTTCGAGAAGATGTATTTGGTACACCTATAAATACTTAGGCTCTTATACGGAACATAGAAGAACTGGGTTTCTGAAATTCACCTTTGGGAAGTCCAAGAATGAGTAGAAAATTCTGGGTCGTTTGGGAGGAGGGAAACACTTCGGAAGAAACAAGTAGGGTAGACCCCCACCAGACGGAGAGGAGCTTCGAGACTGTTGTGAAACGGACACCCCTTTATAATTATCGTACACATGTAATATAAATTACACAAGGAAGTCACAAAAGGATTCACGGGACAAAGGGGAAATCTAACGTCCAAGAGTCTTCCGTTCTTGATTAAGAATATGTACAGAAACGCACGCACGAGTCAGTGCAGACTGAGAGCTGGGGTACCCGACATCGGGTGGTCCGAGGAGACAGGTACCCTAAAGAGTCCGTTCTTATGACCTCACCCAACGGTAAAGAAGGAGGTCCCCTAGAAGGGATACGTCACCAGTTTGGGTACAGAGGACGTAACCGTCCACCGAAGAAATGGTGACTCGGTGGACCCTTCGGGTACGTAGAAAGAACGGCAACAACAGTCAACGAGTTACCACAGACTGAGAAACGCTGGGGTACCTGACGTCGTGTGGTTCGAAGAGACAGGAAGTGATAAAGGACCTGAAACACTTTTGAGTGCAGGTAACTTAGTCACTACGGTAGGTTGGTAGAGTAGGAAACAGTAGGGGAAGAGAAAGACAGGAGTTAGAAAGGGTCGAAGTCCCAGAAAAGGTTACTCAACCGAGAAGCGTAGTCCACTGGTTCCATAACCTGTAGAAAGATGGGATGGGATTAAAACAATTGATTTATAGAAGGACTGACTTAATTATTTATTTACCCCTACAAACCCTGATACGACTTCCTTCCTTTTCGTCTCTTAGTTGTGTGATGAATGTTTACGAGGGGGGTGACTCATTTACGTTTGAGTTATCTTTCTCTTCGAGGGATCCTTGACCCTACACCGCTAAGTCGGTTAAACAGCTTTAGATGGAGGAAATTTTTTACTATATATATTGTGTAAAAACTTTACTACACATTATTATCATTTTTTAAAAAAAGGTCACTTACAATAAATACACTTTTACTATCAACGAGTCAGTACAGACTGAGAAACGATGGGGGACCTGACATCGGGTGGTCCGAGGAGATAAGTACCTTAAAAGGTCCGTCCTTATGACCTGACCCAACGGTGAGGGAAGAGGTCCCCTAGAAGGGTTGGGTCCCTGACTTGGGCTCAGAGAAAGCGGAGGAAGTAATGTCCACCTAACAAATGGTAGAGTTCGGTGGTCCCTTCAGGGTTATATCAAATATTAGATCGGGTTTGGGAAGGTAAAATCTCCGGTTTTATAACTCTATTGTGGTACTTATATTACAGACCTGTATATATTTGAATAAACACTGATCGGGTTACAAGTGTGATGTTTATACCATTTTTACCGGGTAACCAAGAAACGTCTAACACAAAGTTTGGAGTCTCCTTTAGTGTGGTAAATTTTAAAGGAAGTGGATCTTTCTCGGTACTCGTCATTCTCGGTATTAACACGATACTCCAGACAAGGTGGCCGAGACTATCAAAACCCAGAAATATCCTTGACACCTCGTTCGAAAGAGACCGAAGAATGCGAAATGGTAGGGAAGGTCCACCTCACTATGATGGTACCTTGGTAAGCTTCTACTGGGAGATGTCATCGACGGAGGCTGGAGATTACAACGAAACAAAGTGTAGTCTACGGAGTAAACTTTTTATAGCTATGACTTTAGCGTCATAGTAATTCATTGTAAGCGTCCAGTTCTTGATAAGTCGTTTTTTTGTGTATTCCGTTTGTGTTTTCTCTAATAGAACACTGAATGAAAACCTGAGTCACTTTAAAATAACCGTACCATATGGTGTCTCTACCCAGGGAAAAAAATTTCTATGTGGTCATTAGTGCGAATGTGGAGACCCGACCTCCTTTACAAAAGGAAGGACTGGGAATGGACCACTCTTAAGGGAAAGTGAGGTGAAATATGGACTTTACGTCCTCTACGTCCAAATTAGAGAACCAACCCTTCTAGAGGACCTCTTCCCTTACCGATATGTGAGGTCATAAGGACGGAACCTTTAGGATACCTGTCTTTAAATCTTTAAAGGTTTATCCCTTAAACCTCGATCTTTCCTGATGTCTCTCTCGACCCGGTCTTAAGGAGGTCTCACCAGACACCTAGAAATCAGGACTCTCTAAGATACCCCTTTTTTCTATAAACCGTGTTATATAAACCCTCCTCAACAGGTAGTAGAGGAGAAATTTCTCTAGGTGTTTGGGATACCGAATAATTTTCGACACTTCAAAACATCATTTCAAGTTGTAAAAATGGGGTCGTAAAACATTTTGACAGACCAGTGACTTAGAAAACTTCTGGTAGAGTAGAAAAAAAAAGTCTTACTAGTTTGACGACTTGTCTGGTCTCCTTAGTGTTCACTCCCGTCTAAGGGGTAGAGTGTCTCCTCCTTTGACTCGCGTAAGTTAAAGACAAGCGGACTGAGTGCGACTGGGCTCTCTTGGGACCCATTCAAACCCTTTGTCCTAAACTGCGACTTCTCGTGAATCAGATCGAAGTATTTTTTTGTTTTTGCTTTTGGGGGTGACTTGAGGTCCTTAAAATGAGTTAACTGAGTCACAGTGTTTAATTCGTCACAGACAGATCTTAGATCTTAAAGGAGGGAAGACGAAAGAGGAAGGGGTAGTTTTTCGTGAGAAAGACGATACGACGACGACGACGATTCAGCGAAGTCAACACAGGCTGAGAATCGTTGGGGTACCTGACGTCGCGTAGTCCGAGGAGGTAGGTACCCTAAAAGGTCCGTTCTCATGACCTCACCCAACGGTAACGGAAGAGGCTGAGAAAGACGATATCCTCCTGTAAAAAGACTTTAATAATATCAAACGCACCGTATCCCCATTTCTTAGTCGAAAGGTCACGTCCTCTGTGTTCTCTGTGTCCAAACTAGGAACCCAGCCCTTCTAGGTACCCTCTTCTTTTACCGATGGGTGAAATCATAAGAACGGACTTTTTAAGGTACCTGTCTCCTCGGACCACCCGATGTCAGGACCCCAGTGTTTCTCAGTCTGTGTTGACTGACTCGTGCGTAAAACGAAATAGAGTCCAACTTAGAAAAAAAAAAAATTACGTCGTCTTTGGAAAAAGTGTTTTGTGGGTTGGATGAAGGGTCGACTTACCTGGGAGAAGTAGGAGAGACTCTTTTATCGGTCCGACGGGTGCCACGTTCTTTGCGAGTGAGATGGTTCGATGAAGGAGTTTGGATAAATACAATCAGATTGAACCACAATGTTAATACATTAATTTAATTTATAATGTCTCTCACAACCTTATACTTACGTCTTCTCGGTAAAGAGATTTTAGGAAAATTTGTTCTCAAATTTCTTTTACAGCAAATTAAATCTTTCGAGACGTTTCTAACTTATCTGTTTCTCAACAATTTTTGACGACGGTCTCATCAACACCCACTCTGTTCGCATTTAGTACCCTTTTTTATGACTGTTAAATCTTCCTCAGACGTAAGTCTGTCAACACGTGTACGGTCGGACTTCTTTGACTTTTCGTTTTCGATGTCTGTTGTGCAGTACTTACACGAAGTACATTCTTTCTACTGAACCTTGAAGGTAGTCATCTAAGTGAATTTTCATTCCGGAACTACGAAGTACTTTTCCAAGCACTTACTTATTTGTACATGTGTAAAATTCAATTTTGATTTACAAACTCCTGTCACGAAATTTTACTGACGCACGAAATAGATCGGAAAATTTTAACCACTGATGGTCATATTTGTTTAGTTTGTCAATTCTCGCAACAAGAACATACAGATTTGTAATTTTTTTTTTTTTTTTTTTTTGAACAAGTTTCGCCATCGTTTGACGGTGTAGGGATACACCGTCCAATTTGAAACTCAACGAGACACAGCATAGAATGAAGAGACTAAGGGACCCAGGAGACTGATAATTGTGATCGGACCTTCCACTTCGATTACCGGAGTCCCATCCTTCCTGTGTCCCCTTGTTTCATCTGTCCTTACTTCTGCAGGAGTCTTCACCAACAATACTTACAGAACTGAACTGTAACCCTCCTGGTCTGTATCCTCTGCCTTTTCGGTCTGCATCCTTTCAGACGTTCCGAGTCTCATATCTAATGTTTTATTTAGGTTTTCCTCTCGCGAATTTCCCACTAAGATGACCTCACAAAAAAACAAACAAACAAACAAATGACCCTTTCGGTGTCTACCGTCTCTATTTTCGAGACTAACTGCCTAACCTCTCAAATTTTTCCCTGTCCTACTCTTTTGTCTCAAAGACTAGGAAAAAACTGATTTTCATGTCACCTTTATGTCAAATTAAGAACTGGGGTATAAATTTATTTCTTTATATCGTTCTACAAAAGAAGATCTACTGGGACAGGATAACCTAGGGTAAATTAAATTTTTAAGACCGATATTTGTGTTAATAAAGGACTGGATGTCAAGTCTTTTGTCACACATTTATTACTAACCACACTTCAGTACGTCACACCACGGAGACCGAGATAAGAAGAAAGAGTCCTAACAAAACCGAGAAGTCCCAGAAAACACAAAGATCTGTTTAAATTTTTCTTCCGAGTAAAGAGTAGGACAGTTGACGATCCTAGTTTTGAACCACACCCGAGTCCACTCTGTCCGGACCCTCGTGGGGTCTAGAGACGGACGTAGAGTTCGAACCTTCCTACCGTTCGACTGATCCCTCCGCAGTATAAGTCCGAACCAAGTGTGATCTTGACCGCCCCCGGACTCCGACTAGACCACCTGTCCGTTGGAACCCTTCGGGGAGTGAGGGACCAATCCCCTCCTTCCTTGTCAAGATTCATCGGCGCCTTCACGACTTGGGTAGACTCCGACTCACTCCCCGCCTCTCCTGTGTCCACATGGGTGAACGACTGGTCTCCGACACTACCCTGGTGTCCACAATCGTTGTGAACCATCGTACCCCGTCCCTGGTCCGTCCACCTCGACGAAGAACGTCTGCGGCTCCTCCTCCTCTTCCTCCGTCGGAGCACACCCTACGACCCATTCAGAGGATCGCACTTCCTTCTAGATTAAACTAGTTTAGAAAGAGTTTCCCTCTTGGCGTACGTCTCTCTGACGTTGAAAGTACCGCGGTCCTAAGGTTCAACAGACAGACCTGACCTCAGTCCTAGAGTTCTCCATTCAAAGTAAATGAACATCTTCTACTCTTTTTCAATGTAAGGGTGTACTCACTAAACATTGACGTCTGAAATTTAGACTATGTGGACGTACTTGTTTATAACCCACATACTTCGGCGTGTGTCAAGGACGACAAAAAAAAAAAAAATTGTGAATTGAGTCACGGTTACAAGATCTGTGACATGACTTGTAACTCAGTCTGTACTCAGGGACAATCCAACCGAGTAACCGTTTTACTCTTCTCGTGTCATGTGTTTCTATGTGACACCACCCTTTGTCCTGACTACGTGACAATACTTACACCATATAAATCCTTCGTACTTAGTTTTTCAGTGGACTGCACAATAAATCTCCATTGAATGCACCCTGCTTTCGACACGCGAGGATTCAGCAACTAATTTATAGAGTTTTTCTCACATATTGATAGTTTAAAACGAGAATTGAGACAGACCGACACGAAGTCCCAGTAGTAGTCGTGGGGGTGAGTACTTTTGGACCCCAAACCGCACCCGCAGACACAAAAGGCTTACAGGGGAACCACTGACGACACCACCGATGACGACACCTTTCCACACACACACACAAAATCTCTAAGACAAACAAGGACTAATAAGAAAATACATCGTACACATTCGCTCCTCCTTAGTAAATCCGATAGATGTTTATACGAAAGAGTCACTCTTTTATGGGAATTTGTATTATAATAGTACATCGTTGGTTAAGACGTAATTAATCCAGTGTGACAATTAGTTGAAACACTTTTCTTTGAGTGTTTTGATACAGACTTCATAGGACGATCCTGTCGCGTAAGGATTTAAACCTTACGACTTACAACAAGACTCCGTTTTTGGATACACAAAATCAAAAATTCTACGAACTAGGTGTCAGCCTATGCTGACTCGCCACCTTGACTTGACTTGACCCTAGGCGTCATTGACCTCGGAGTGACTAAAGTAAAAAGTACCAAGACCACCGTCCCACACAAACAACTCCTTTAAAATCGAACTTAACGATTTTGGTCATTTACGTTTAGTATAAACGATTTTTGGCCACCACCAAACCAATCTTACATGAAATTTGAATCTTTACTTGAAAACAGACGAAACTTTTTGGATTGTCACTACTAAGATATGAGTTCTGGTGGACCCACAAACAAATAACGATGCTGTCGGAAAACGATGTCTTCCGTCTCCCGTCACCACTCTTCAAGATCGAATTTGTCAACTTTCGTTAACGACTTCTAGAAACGATTCACTCCAAAAGAAAAAAAAAGGCACAATAATTTTAAACAAAAATAACGCTATCTTTTATGTATAGTATTTTAAATGATATAACTGGTAAAAATTCTTGTGTCTAGTCGCTACAAAAAACCATATAAATGTAACAACACTTTTTCTAGAGATCTTGGAAAAGTAAACCGTTTTTGACTTTGAGACATAGTTAATTTGTCGAGGGAGACGGGAAAGGAGGTCGGGGACCGTTGACGGTAAGGTGGCAGAAATAACTACTTAAGTTGATGAAATCTACGGAACGTACCACAACCAGGAAAAAGAAAAAAAGGTAACCCCACATCAACGAAATGTTCCAACAAAAAACCGACATGTCGCTTCACTTAGTAAATGTACATTAACAGGAAAATACCGGAAAATGATTCGAATAAAGTGAATCATAATCCAGGAGTTCCAAGTAGAGAAAACACTGACTTTAAAAGGTGATATCGGTTCTTTCTGAAAACCTCAGTATCACAGGTCCAAAAATCGTGGATTCAAAAAAGTAGGTTCTGGACTGTAGCGTATTTGGTTTACCGACCTACTTTGGACTCCACAATTAGGAATTGATCAGTATTTCTCGTAGACATGAAATAATTTAATTACAGTACCCAACGTCGTGGAACTACCTGATAATTGGAGTTGAACATTAAGAGTCCGACTCAAAATTTTCCCAGGTCGACCAGATCTCCACTGAGGACTCTTGGGACCTACGATCGAACGATAATGACTGGCACCTAGAAAAGAGCGAAAACTAAAGAAGTAATCTCCATTAAGGAAGATAAAGTGACTCACCAACTTATTCTTTTTTGTGAACCTTGATAATTTGATACCCGAAAAGAAAGGGAAGCAAGAAGATTTATTTGGTGTAGTTAGTACTCATTTAAGGAACTTGCGGTCCCTGGTATGTAAAGGTAAAAATCGTAGAGAGACCAACTGACGTGTGTCTTCCCAAGTCAATAACTGACAGACGGAATTGTCTGTAGTAGATACATTCAAGTAGAAAAACAAAAGGATCTTACGACCTTTTGACATTCTTCAACTATTATGTTCTGAAAGAGAACGGATCTAGAGTTTGATACCATATAAACTGGTTAAAACTCAAAAGATCTTCTTTATGAAAAAGGAGGATAAAAATTCGGTTGAATTCAAATTCCCAAATATCTATTTGAAGTCGAAAGAAGTAGATCGTAATAAAGACTGTCAAATTATTCCCCAAGAACGTTTACGGGAAGACCACCGGATCCTTGTCCTTCCTTAGTAAACGACAAGAAAGTACCAATTTGTGAAAATTTCCAATCATCAACTTGATATTTTCACTTACGGACGATAGATCTAAGATCAATTATAATTCCTTATTAGTTATAATAACCTTTTTACAAAATAAGTTTACCATCTGAGGGGTTTCGTCATTAACCTTTTACAATAGTATACGTCTTGGTGAAACAGGGGGTATGGGAGTAAACGTTTCTTTACTTTTCCATTACATAAACGATCGTCAAAGATACACCCATACTGAGTGTCGTCTTACTTACATTTAACTAAATTTTGTTCCGTCGGTCCCAATCCAAACCGAATTTTTTTTTTTTTTCATCAATGTCTCGTTTTTAAGGTAGGTAATGTTGGATGACAAAGGATAGTCGGTTTAAGTTTAACTTATTATTAAATCTTGTTTGGTGTCGGAGACCCATTCACTGGAGTCCACCCTGATTCCAAAGACGACAGAAGAATCACCTGAGATCTCGTCACTTTTGAGATGTTTACTGACGAATCTTATTCCGATTTAACGACCAATCTTTGGTGACGGTGGACACTCGCGGACGGCGGGACCACCGTAGGCCCCGTCACTACTTCGTCCTCCGTGACGGTCGGAGTCACTTCACTGAGTGGAGGAGGGGACCTATTTCAATTTCCTAACTCTTCCCTATGGAGCAAAAGATTTATATACTTTTGTAACTTCTTCTGATCTTATCCTTAGAAAGACTACAGTAGTCCTCACAGATTTTTTGCGCTTACGATTGTCTTTCGACCCGCCTCTACCCTCTTAAAGATGTTTTGGACACTCCTACTAACGAACGACCCTGAATCTTCCTCAGTATCAAGATTAGGACCAAAACCGGGTGCTTGACGAACTCCTATTCCGTGACTTTGGGAGGTCTTAAATTAAAGAGGTCGACACTCAACTCTTTCGGGACCGAATGAATCCGCTCGTGTTTGTGTCGTTTATGCATTCAGGATGACCTTTCAAGACCCACCATTTACGGATGGTCCAGTGCACCGAAAGAGAGACTTCCGTTTTAAACGACCTGTGGATCAAACTTAGGTAAACCCCCGGTATAAGGAACGAAATGTAATTGATACTTCTGGAGATCCTACTTCCGACCTAGAATGTGTATCAACTGAAAAGAGTCGTATCACCAACCGAATCGTCAGGAACCACAAACAGCTTAGCAACAAGTCAACGATTCAGTACAGGTTGAGAAACGCTGCGTTACTTTACGTCATCAGATCCGAAAGGACAGGAGGTGATAGTGGACCTCAAACGAGTTTGAGTACAGGTAACTCAGTCACTACGGTAGGTCGGTAGAGTAGGAGACAACGGGGGAAGAGGCGAAGGGGAGTTAGAAAGGATCGTAGTCCCTGAAAAAGGTACTCACCCGAGAAGACTTAACTAAAACTTATTTAATAAAGTATGTTTAATTCCCTTTTATAAAAAAGGCTACAATCTACTTACTTCCCCCTACTACCATCATTAATACGTTTCTTTCAGTTCTAATTTAAGAATACTTTTACTTCCCCAAGAAAAGGAGGGAGTAGTACACTGACTTAAAGGAAAGTAAAATGAACGATAAAAGATTTGAAAATAACTGCATATCAACTAAGTGCCCCAAGGGACCACCGAGTCTGCCATTTCTCAGACGGAGATTACACCCTCTGGGCTCAGACTAGGGACCCAGTCCTTCTAGGGGACCTCCTCCTTTACCGTTGGGTGAGGTCATTAGAACGGACCTCTTAGGGTACCTGTCTCAGGTGCCCCAGTGTTTCTCAACGTGTACTGAGTCGCTGATTGTGTGTGCGTGTGTATCAACTAAGTATTGCACAATTACAGACGACATGTTGTTAGTATATGTATGAAAAAGTATAAGAAAAGGTAATACCAAATAGTGTCCTATAACTTATATAAGGGGACACGATATATGTTATCCTGGAACATAATGTTGATAGGGTACACATTATCAAACGTAGACGATTAGGGTTTGAGGGTTAGGAAGGGAAGGGGTTCGG
This sequence comes from Capra ibex, assembly GCA_006410555.1. Classification (NCBI taxonomy): domain Eukaryota; kingdom Metazoa; phylum Chordata; class Mammalia; order Artiodactyla; family Bovidae; genus Capra; species Capra ibex. The sequence continues at coordinate 36,349,008 of SJYO01013871.1, forward strand.
GGAAGACGGGAACCGTTAGTGGTTGTTGGTTCAGACAAGAGACACAGACTCAGAAAGGACAAAGTGTCTATCCAAGTAAACATCAAATCTAAAGGTGTGCATTCACTATAGTACACCATAAACAGAAAAGACTGAACGAATCATACGATTAGAGATCCAGGTAGGTACAACGACGTTTACCGTAATAAAGACTTACAGGGAAGTAGAAGACACCAATAATCCTCTTTACAGAAGGGGTATGACAGTCATCGACCTAGACTTGAGAGTCATTAATCCTTCAACGAGTGAGAGTTCTCCAGATCATTAATCTCCCGACGAGTACCACTCCACAGACCTGTCCACTGTCGGGTGACTCGGTGGACCGTTCCTTTACTGTAGTCAAAAGTTAGGATGTTGCACCGTGAGATTCTGTCAAAGGATTACTCGACTCACCACCGAGGAGACACTGTATAAATCGGTCTTAACTTTATTTAAGGCTAAGGAAAATGACTTAGTATCGAGAAGGGACCGGAAAGACCGTCGGGTCGATGTTTTCCTCTCCAATTAACTATTACAGATGATCGACGAGTTACGAGTCGGTCACGGTCCCCGACTTTTGAATTACGGTTTAATCGTAGAGGTACATTCCAGTTACTACCGAACAAGAGTTTCATCCAGGGACCTGGACGTCGTAGGTATAGTGGACCCTGGAACAATTTTACGTCTAAGAGTCTGGTGTCCGGGTCACTGACTTCGACAAATTTGTTCGCAAAGTCCACCAAGGTTGTGACCGACTACAAGACTTCGGGGACTAGAGAGTATAAATTGTGAGATTTGTTGATTCCCAATAAGAATCCGGACGAAACTAAACCTTTTATCTAATGTCTAATTGGACTTAAAGATTTGAAGTTGTTTGGGTTTAGTTTAAAGAACATACGAATTGTTGAAGTCACGAAACGGATTACACCCGGTAGTAAGATCCCCACCCCCACCCCGTTCAAATCAAGTATGCTCAGTGACAAGTATCGGGTTCGCGGACGAAGTATATTTCATGTCACACACACAACACCCCCCAGCCCCCCCTTCACACTTCCTTATACTGTTGGAAAAAGGAAGGTCCCAGAATGTTGACTCACCCCCATAAGTAGAAAATTAAAACAAAAATATAACCTCATATCAACTAAAGGGTCCACCGAGTCACCATTTCTTAGGTGGACGATTACGTCCTCTACACCCAAATTAGGGACCGAGCCCTTCTAGGGGACCTCTACCTTTATCGTTGGGTGGGGTCATAAGAACAGACCCTTTAGGGTACCTGTCTCCTCGGACCCTCGATGTCAGGTACCCCCAGGGTCTCAGACTGTGTTGACTCGTGAGTATCAACTAAATGCCACAACAATGAAAGTTCGCATATCGTTTCACTAAGTCAATATGTATGTGCATTTGGATAAATTTATGTAATTGTGTATTTCATTTATGCGTCGTAGTGTATTAACGGGACCCCTCCTCGGTCCCTCCCCTGTCTCCAACTTGCCCAACACAACACCCTCCGTCCACTCGGACCGATTCGGTTCCACTCAGGGGAAAGACACGGGGACAGAGGAACGAAGATCTTCTCAACCTCCGCCCCGATCTTGGCCCTAACTCTTTCCGGGGAACGACTGAACCTTTCAACCCTCTTTGGTTCAACCCATTTCAAACATAGAAGACGAAGTTGGTCTTGTAGTTGAACACAGAGAAACAGTCCGGGGACACATTTAAAAACAAACCTTTTTCAAAGTACCGATTTAATTTTTGTTAAGGACCTGAGTTACTACAGTCCGAACAAAGTCGAGACGCCCAGTCACCGGAGATGAAGAGACATTCCAAGACCTTCCTAAGTAGCCATCCTTCTCTCTGGAACTTGATAAACCCCCCTTAATAAGACCGTGATATTCCACTTTATTATAAGGACAGTTTGTGTCGACGATAAACAATGAGTCACCCTATATTTTTATCACTTAAGGACGTAAAAGGAATTCTCCTTATATTAAGAGAAAGAACAACTAGATAGAACTAGACTCTTGTCTCTTGCTAAAGACACCGTCTTGACTTTGTATCTGGAAAACCTGAACCTGGTTTTAAAGTTCTCTCTAGTTTTAGAGTTGTCTTTCTTATTTTTAGAGACTCTGAAGTCCAAGAGTAATAAGAACGAGGAATTTGATTTAAGGGGAGAAGTCACTCAGATAAGTACTTATTAGTCACAGACTTTAGTACAAGGGAGGAGTTAAGTGACGGTATACAGAACGACTGAAGTTTTGTAATGTTATTTCTACCGTAAAAGGGGGGTTCGGCTTTGGTTCTCTCATCATGAGTGTAGTCACTGTTTACCCTTGGGGTATCGATCAAACCCAACCTTTTGCTAAGACAAAATGAAAGTATCGTTACATGGTTAAGTCGGAATTAATTTTCGTGAAGGTCACCAGTGGTACCGAAGGAAATTTTGCTTAAAATTGTCAAAATAACACTCGACTCAAATTATTCGAGTCGACACTGTTAATGCGTGTTCTCCTTGACTCTTATGTATCTCGTACACCTTACTCGGTGTCAGTCTCCAGAACCTTCACTTAGAATGCCTCTAAATTCCACCATCCACTGGGCCATCTTTCCACAGTTGAGTTATGCGGTCTCGAGTCCCTTCCTCATTTCGGGGTAATTCTGGAGTCCACCACCAATTCTAATTTTTCCTTGACCGTCTACTTACCTATTTCTATACCATGTATATATGTTACCTGATAATGAGTCGGTATTTTGCCTTGTTTTATTCTAGTAAGCATCTCTACACCTACCTGGATCTTAAACAGTATGTCTCATTTTTGTTTATGACATATAATGACGTATATACACCTTAGACCTTTCTACACGTCTACTTTGATAAACGTCCCGTCCTTATCTCTGCTTCTACATCTTTTCCGTGTACCTATGTCCCGTCCTTCCCCTCCCACCCTGTCTAACCCTCTTTATGGGGTGGTATACATTTTATCCATTGATCACCTTTCGACGACATATCGTGTCCCTTGAGTCACACCACGAGACCCTTCTAGACCTCCCCACCCTGCCCTCCCTCCTAGTTCTCCCTCCCCTATATTCGCATGTATACCACCAAGTGCAACAACATGTCGTCTCTGATTGTGTCGTAACATTCCATTAATATGAGGTGGGGGGTTTTTTGTTTTGTTCGACCTTTCCTTTCCTTTCTACCTTTAACGATCAACAGTGATTGTTCCCGTAACATCTTGGTTTAGAGTTTGTTTTCTACATTAACTAGTCAAGGACCCTTAGGAAGACATTTGAACCTCTCAAAGTTTAGTTAATTCGAAAACTAAAATTCTTTACTAGTGTTCCCCCCTTTCTATTCCTCTTGTCACATGCGTCGGGGTTTGTCCAATAAAGACTTTATGGTCAACGTGAACCTATATCTTACGTGTTTAAGGCAACCTTCTTACAATGACGGAATTTCTACTCACTTGAGACTGTTCAGACTCTGGAAACTACTCTTATTTTCAGTGACTTTTGATTTCTAAGAGACGAGAGAGGTCGATCGGTCTACGGGTTGTCGGACATCTGTACTACAATACGGTTTGTCATAGTGGGGACAAGTTGACTCGACTAACCTTTGGGGTCTGTGGAGGCATCTGAATGTCCTGAATGTCGGGTTGTAGACTCTCGGACTGATCGTTGCCTTATACAGGTTGAACGACCTCTGGGCGCACCACGATTTATCGGACTCCTGTCCCTACGACGATCTCTCTGTGGGTGCCCGTACCGACGTGTTCGGTTTAGACGTTCGCACGGGCACGGAAGGGTCTCTTGTCTCGTCGTATACCTTCCAAGCCCGAGTGACGGTAGACAGCTCTCACCCGTCCGGACGTGTACGTAGGGGTGAGCCGTGGGTCCGAACCCTCTACTAGTAAAGGTATCGCTCTCCACACGACGAAAACCTTTCTTACTCCTAGTCCTCTTCGGTGAGTCGTCTTTGTCGAACCAATAAGGGGGTCTATATGGGGTTCCAGAGTCTCCAATTAGCTATATCTAGACCCCCCTCTCTTAGGAATGGGGACAGATCACACAGGACTCGAACAAGTAAGTATACGATATCTTATAGTAGTAGTAGTAACATTCTTATTGACGACGAGTCTTTGAGAAGGGAAGTTGGAGATTCTTGAACGTGGCACAATCTGGAAGTGGGTACTTTGACTCTGGGCCTATGGTGAGAGAAGGTAAAGTTGGACACGAGGATTGGTCCTTCATCCTGTTACTGTCACCCTTAATTAAAATTATTTTTGGACTTTAAGACTGAAAAGATCGTAGGAGAAAACAGTGGGACTTTTAGAGTGGGAAGGAAGATTGAACCTGGTTGTACATATTCTACTTTGTTATGTTCGGTATCAATTATACTGAGGGGATACATTCCTTTACTTACCGGGTTCCAATAGTACTACCAAAGAAAAGTTTCGAACAGGACTGAATGGTGATACTTTGAGAACTCAATAAGGAGGTCGGACAGACGGTCGTCAAATGAATAACTCGTCCTATGTGGGTTTCTGATTTTGTAGACAAAGTCCACGGGACAAGAAATATATAAGGTAGTTTAGGATAATTCTTAAGATGTCACGTACATGATAATTTCAGAGGGTAAACGTTTACTCTGTTCACACCGTGTTTCTTTGTCCTATTGAATGGGGGTCATGATGTCAGCCCCCATACCACCCCCGGTCCTCCGGTCACTTCCTTTCGACCGAGACCCCAGACAGACATCGGTAATCCGAAGTGACGGAGGGGTGGATTAGATTCCCGACTACGACCTCCAGTCACACTCTCACTACTGACACCAAAGAAAAAGAATTTTATGGATAAATAGAAACTGATCCAGAAGCAACGAAACACACCCGAAAGCCATCAAAGCCTCTTGCCCTCGATGAGGAACAACACCACACGCCTGAAGAGTGACTCCACCGAGAGAACAACACCTGCCACCCGAGGTCGCAGAGATCAGCACGGAAGGCCCGAGATCTCGTATTCGGGTTGTCAATGCCACGTACCCGAATCGACGAGACGTCGTACGTCCTAGAAAGTCCTGGTCCCCAGTTTGAGAGAGAACGTAACCACCCACCTATGAAATGGTGACTCGGTGGTCCCTTCGGGGTTCCTCGAGTCATAAAAAGAGATAGTCAAAACAATAGAAATTCAGGAGTTTATATAAAATGTAGTACATTATCTCATCGTTCACTGTGAACAAGTCAGCGAGACAACACAGGCTGAGAAACACTGGGGTGCCTGATGTCGTAGGGTCCGAAGGGACGGAAGTGATAGAGGACCTTAAACGAGTTTCAGAACAGGTAACTCAGTCACTACGGCAGATTTGTAGAGTAGGATACGACGGGAGAAGAGGAAAACGGAAGTTAGGAAAGGTCATGGTCTCAGAAAAGGTTACTCAGTCTTTGCTCACTACGATCATAACTATTTACACCTCTGACAGTTCAGTAATCTGTATACCGGTTGGAATTCTCAGACTGGGTAAGTGGGTAGTAAACAATGATTCATTTATCGTATTCTCTTCTAAACCCGAAACTGTTAGTAACTTGTATAAAACTGGTTGGATCTATCGTGTAAGTTTTCGTCTCTGTAATGAAACGACTGAATCCAGGCAGATCAGTTCCGATACCAAAAAGGACACCAGTACATACCTACACTCTCAACCTGACACTTCTTCCGACTCGTGGCTTCTTAACTACGAAAACTTGACACCACAACCTCCTCTGAGAACTCTCAGGGAACCTGACGTTCCTCTAGGTTGGTCAGGTAAGACTTCCTCTAGTCGGGACCCACAAGAAACCTTCCTTACTACGATTTCGACTTTGAGGTCATGAAACCGGTGGAGTACGTTTCTCAACTGAGTAACCTTTTCTGAGACTACGGCCCTCCCTAACCCCCGTCCTCCTCTTCCCCTGCTGTCTCCTACTCCACCGACTTACCGTAGTGACTGAGCTACCTGCACTCAGACTCACTTGAGGTCCTCAACCACTACCTGTCCCTCCGGACCGCACGACGCTAAGTACCCCAGTGTTTCTCAGCCTGTGCTGACTCGGTGACTTGACTTGACTCGTATAAAACCCACCCAAAAAAAAAAAAAAAAAATCAAAGGTTCAAAAATAAATTTTAGTCGTTTTACTTTTTTTAATGGTTTTACTTTTGAATTCACTTTAGGGTTATAAAAAATTTATTAACAAAAGTTAATTAAATAAAATTAACCTATTAATTAATGTTATAACACTACCGAAAAACCATATGTAGTTGTACTTAGTCTGTGTCCATGTGCACAGGGAGGGTCGGGGGCGACCCGAGAGTGGAGGGAGGGTTGGGGTAGGGAGACCCAACAGGGTCTCGTGACCGAAACCCACGGCACGAAGTACGTACCTTGACCGTGACCAGTAGATAAAATGTATACCATTACGTGCAAAGTTACGACAAGAGAGTTTAGTAGGGTAAAACGCACCAAGAATTACGTCGTAAGACATTCTATATCTCACTTATAAGACGATCTCATTTATTATTAGTATGATTCTAATGTAAGACTTTTGATATATACCCTTTCAGGCCCTCCTTTTCCCTTTTACAGTCTATCATTCTAGTGTTCCTTGTTTTTTGTGTAGAAGGGAGTCTGACTCCTACACGACACCACTACCATCGTACCTAAAATCCTTCCTCCAATTTTTTTTTTTTTTCACTTAGACCAAGTTCCTCGAGTGAAAGGGATGGGAGAGACAATTAGACGCAATTTCTTTTTTCTTTCCCTTCTAAAGAGGTCCAAAGGAACACAGCCTTTCTCCCCTCCCCCAGACCATCTCTTCCTTCACGACCCTACAATTGTAAGACTTCCTACCTCTACGACCCCCACGCAGACACAACAGGAACAAGGAATGTTAGTAGAGATAAGTTCGACTCGAGACTTTGTGCGGGATGGACAATAGTGGGTTGAGCACGTGACCGACACACGGAACAACAACGATTTTATAGCACAGACAATGATACTTTTGCTTCGCGAGGACTGTTTCCAAACCGTATTTGTACGACTGATGCCTTCTGTATCGGTACGTCTTGCAAAGAGTGAAAATTACGTGGATGCGGTTTCGTCAGCGAAGTGGAAAGACTCTGAGGGTAAAGAAACTTTGTTCTTTGTGGGACAAACTACAAAAGGTCCGAGAGAAATCGGTGACTCTCAACCACCTTTCACTGTTTGTCGGTTGATTGTTGACTCAGATTGTCCCCGTAATTTCCCCCCTCTTCGTTAGTCCACTGTAAGTCCCCTGACTTCGAGTCTTTAAAACTAAGTTCTTGATCTCCACGTCGGACAATCCGGTAATTTAGAACAAAGACCTCGGAAAGACGTGTGCAAAAGAGACGACTTTCACACTAAAGATGTCGTAATACACAACGAGACCTCTGACAGAGGACTCACCCCCTACCCCCCGTTACCGTCAGTACCTTACACCTTTCTCCTCTTGACCCCCACTACTAACTTTATCTTCCTCGTCACTACCTTGGAACTTCGCCCCTAGGCCACTACCTCCTGACCCTTCCCTCCCCGTCTACCTTTCTTTTACCTCTCCGACCCAACGTCTTTGTCGTCTCGAATCCTCTCCTGAGCGAGACTGGTCGTCGTTACCCACAGGGTCGAGAGGCCACGTCCACGGATGTCCAAGGGTTCTCACTTTGTGTCCGGGTCACTTCGAGACGTTTCCCTACTCCCCTTGCAAGCCTATTAGATTCTGTACGTGTCGGGCACTCTCGAGCCGGTTCTATTGTGTGGACGACACAGTCTCTAAGGACTTGCACCTGTGTCGACTAGGTGGTCTTTCGAACCACTTCCCAAAAGGGGGAAGAGTCCGTGAGACAAAGTGTCCGTAGAACTCATTTAAATTAGAGGAACCATCTGTGAACCCCTTCTGAACATTAGGGGTATAGAGGCCAAGAATCGAAACACCCTTCAAAGGACCCTCAATTTCCTGGAACCGTGGTAAGTGACTACAACGGTCCAGGAGTGAACGTTCCCGTCGAGTGGTAGTACGTAGTCCTCTTCTGGTGTTTCTGGGGGCTACCGGTATTGACCCTCTATTCCGTCCTTTCAGTCCAGTTCTGATCTGAAACCTTCTGAAACAAAAAATTAAACGACCCGACTGTTCTTCCTCGATTACTACCAGAAACGTGTACTCTCATGGTGTCAGTAGTAAGACCGAATGGTTTAATTGTACCACCGGCACCTTTTGACCTAGGTAGTTCATCCTAAGAACTTAGTTCGACAGTTTATACTTGGACGACTTTACATGCTCCACATCCCGTTATGTTAACATCACCGGTGACAGAATACGGTCCGTACACGACTTTTAACGAACTGGACATATTAGAGTTAGGAATATCCTACAACGTCGCCATAGTGAAATTGTTACTCATGTGTCTTCGAGCTTCTTAAGTCCCGAGAACGAGTTCCGGTGTCTCGATCTTTCACCGTTTCTAGACTTGTTTCTAGGTGGACTTAAAGTTTGGAGACGAGACTTGGTCATTTCCTTCTTTTACTGTGGTTATTGTTTCTCGACCACATTCTGTGTGACACTTTATCTCCGGTACACCAATCTGTTTCCACGGACCCTCCCCTCTTAGTAACGGACTACTAAAAGACGTCTACAATACTCGGACCCTTTTCTTTCGAAGAAAAAGTATAGTCAGTGAAACTTGCAAATTCTTTCTGAACTGTTTACGAACCTCCGTCTTGATCATCCTACCCCAGCTAGATGACACCACCACCAAGAGTGGTACGGAGACTACCCAACCAAGATTCGGTCCTACGGTGACTCAAGTGATTCTAACATCACGTAGTGAAGATTAGAGGACGGAAGGGAGACCAGGGTCGACCATACTGGTCAGACACGGAGTAAAGAAAACGTCTCACATAACTCACAACGGATGACGGAAGTCAAACAGGGACTATCGATACTCCACTTACAGACACAACACAACCTAACGTGACCTGAACCTCGGTCTCGTGTCGAACGAGAGGGTAGGATGAGGTAGAGTGGGTTCCTATGTACCGTTCCATAGGTACTTCGTTACAGATGACTACATGTTCCAGAACAACTGGTCTATCGTTAGTTATCAGTACAGAAGAAAGTTCCTGTTCTAGTGAAGAACAGTTAACGAAGGGGAGGGGTAATCAAAAGGACTTGTCAGTTCACGATGTAAGACTAAGTGTGTTCATTAAAATACGGTCAAAAGATACAAGACGACCGTTTTCACTTTGAAAGTCACGACTATTGACGATCTTTCCTACTAAATAGAAAACGGAAACGTTACTGTCAGGATCGGTAATTTTTAAGTTGAACGTGCAAATAGTTTGACATCAAGACGATGTGAACGTTAGTGATACATCTTTTTCCCTAATAAATTAAAGGATTACGTGACTACGTTAAACCCAACTAAGACATCGAGTTGTCCTCATCTTTCGTAAAAAGTCCCTTCGTAAGAAAATACTAGGTGTTTACATTTCTTTTAATCCTTGAACCTGTAGACGTCAGAACGGTAAACGTTATACCCATTATGACCCGTTCTAGTAAGTTATAAGAGTCGGTGTCAAAGGGGTTAATAATATAATAATGTATAATAATACCCTTCTGATGAAGTTTCATTGTATTCTCGAACTCCCTTTTTCATACTTATACACACACGTGTACAAAGAGACACATCTTACTTTTGTAGAGGTCGCTCTTTGAATGAATCATAGACGTTAAGGATGTGTTAACTCTTTTGTCCTGGACCATCTTTCTTATGTGAAAACTCAGTCTCTATGTCCAAACTTCGAACCGGGGTAGGTACAGATACTTACACGTAAATTCTTACAATAATTTAAAGAACGAAAATTTTTTTCCGTCCCCCTATCATCCCCTCCTGATAATTCTGCTAACTTATTTTTACAACTAGTCTGGTGCAACATTTGACATTTCATTATACATTTACAGACCTATTTATCTTGTCGAGTTCCTGCGGAAAGAATTCCCCGTATTCCTGTACGATCATTTAATTTATCTAAACTCCACTGATGAAGGAATGGATCAAAGACTCGGGACGATGTCTCTACTCGTCAAGGTCCAGTGACCAGTCGTAGTTTCGTCGAGTAGACGTTCGTCATTCGTCTCAATGGACATTATTTTAGATGAAACCTGAACTATTCCCATCCACTGATACCCCGGTATCCTCCTTCATCTATGGGTCGTTTCTCAACCTGAACTCCAAGATCTGGAGTCTTCTTATGAGATACCTCTGTAAATCTAAACCTTTGTCTGTGGAACACTGACCAAAACCAAAATAAAACTAACGGAAAACTAATGTAAGATATTATAGTAGATTTTTAGACGAGAGCTGAACATTTACCCTCGTGTGACATAGTAGGAACTTATTTCACCGGACCATCGCAATGAAATGTATTTAGACAAAAACAAAATAAAGGTAAATCATTGTCTGAGTACCCTGAAAAAAAAAATTCTAAGGTTTTTTACACAGTAGAGGTTTACGTCTTTAAAATCAAACGTGATGGAGATAACGTCGACGATTGTCAGCACGTAGATACGACTCTACCTGGGTAGATAGAGATTGAATCTATACTTCCGACTCGTGACAAAAAAATTGGGACTCGTTTAGTGAAAGTCCGGGACCAGGGAGGACAGTGTCGGGACCGTAGGGACACAACAGTATTGAGTTTAAAATTGGACGAGAAAATTCCGATTACACATCATTTTTTTTTTATAAGACTTTTATTGGAGAAAACCATATTCTTTAACTCGGTCTTTTAGTGTGTCCGGTTATCTCGTTTACGTAAATTTCTGAAAGTATACGGTCCTACATATCTGGATTCATTTTATATCAAATAAAAGTTTCGATGTTCACATCTCTTCTTGTTTGGTTATTTCGAGCCCAACAAGGAGGACGTAATTCATCTAAGTCCTCTTTTGTTGGTTTCGTTCAACACTTATGTCATGAAACTGAGAGAAGTCCGACAAAGACGAGTCAACGAGTCAGTACAGACTAAGAAACGTTGGGGTCCTTGACATCGGGTGGTCCGAGGAAACAGGTACCTTAAGAAGTCCGTTCTTATGACCTCACCCATCGACAAAGAAAGAAGTCCCCTAGAAGGACTGGGTCCCTACCTTGGGTCCCGGAGAACGTAACGTCCGTCTGAGAAGTGACAGACGTGGTGGTCCCTTCGGGGTTCTGGTTTTTTCTTCCTTTTTTTTTTTTTTTTTGTTTTGGGTTTTATTTTAGGGTAGATCTGTTTAGGATAAAATCATGTATGTATCCAAACAAAAAGACGTCTCTCTACCCCGTTATACAGTCTTTATATGAAAGACACATAAACTCCTAATTAGGGTATTCATTCGTGTGACACCGACCTCCACCAAGACAAAGAGTGACAATGTCCTTTACATCCTTGGTGGTGACCACGACCTAACTCTAAGTTCTATTGGAATATCAGTCCTGAAGAGTTGAAGTCGTGATGACTGTAAAACCTAGACTATTAGGAAGTAGCACCCCCGACAGGACATGAAACATCCTATAAATCGTAGAGACCAAAGATGAATCATTTACCCTCTCCATTGGTCGAGACAGGGGGTTGGGGGCTCGTGATTGGTGGTCTTAATAGACAAGTCAAGTCAAGTCAGTGAGTCAGTACAGGTTGAGAAACTCTGGGGTACTTGGTGTCGTGCGGTCCGGAGGGATAGGTAGTGGTTGAGGGTCTCAAATTGGTTTGAGTACAGGTAACTCAGTCACTACGGTAGGTTGGTAGAGTAGGAGACAGTAGGGGAAGAGGAGGGTGGAAGTTAGAAAGGGTTGTAGTCCCAGAAAAGTTTCCTCAGTCGAGAAGTGTAGTCCACCGGTTTTATAACCGCAAAGTCGAAGTTGTAGTCAAGAAGGTTACTTGTGGGTCCTGACTAAAGGAAATCCTACCTGACCAACCTAGAGGAACGTCAGGTTCCCTGAGAGTTCTCAGCAGAGGTTGTGGTGTCAAGTTTTCGTAGTTAAGAAACCGCAAGTCGAAAGAAATATCAGGTTGAGAGTGTAGGTAGGTACTGATGACCTTTTTGGTATCGGAACTGATCTGTCTGGAGACAACTGTTTCATTACAGAGACTAAAAATTATACAGACATCTGTAGTGGTTTACAGGCAACCCCCGTTTTAGAGGTGCCACCTCTTGGTGACCAGATTCGTTTACCAAAAATTATCCACATCTACTTCTATACACACTCACGCACGCACACGTAGTCGTGTGTGTACGTACATAAAGGATCAAGACCACTCTCCTCGACCCTCGTCCCTGTGACAGCATCGACACTCATGTAGACAGTGGGTCCAGAACCCAAGATTGATAGTAAGAACTGATTTCCCTTCGTCTCAAGGAACCCCTTTACCGAAGAGATATTTTAGGTTATGACCCCGGACCTTTTATATTGTACTGGGACCTTGAAGAACAATACAGTACTTCATTCCTTTTGGAGTTCTTTACGACCCTTTATACTTTTACTGTATTCCCAACCGGACTTCCATGAGGGAGACTGGTTTATACCCCGTTTTCTAAGTCTTTTAAAGTCGTCGTTACATTTATCTTAACTTATTTTATTCTTATATATCAGATATGATTTATTTAAAAAAAATTGTCATCTTATAGTTAGTCACTTGGATCTTTACTGCTAAGATAGTAATCTTCTATTGTATTCTTCTTCACTTCAACGAGTCAGCACAGGTTGAGAAACGCTGGGGTACCTGACATCAAATAGTCCGAGGAGTCAGGTGCCTTAAAAGGTCCGTTCTCATGACCTCACCCAACGGTAAAGGAAGAGGTCCCCTAGAAGGGTTGGCTCCCTAGCTTGGACCCAGAGGGACAGACGTCCGTCTGTGATGGCAGACTCGGTGGTCCCTTCGGATCTTCTATTGTATCCGACCAATTATTGACTAAGTCCGTTCTTATTGATTATCCACGATTTTGGTCCGGCACTCTCACCTACTTATTGTCATACAAATGTAGAATTGTAAAAACCTTTCAGTTACAGAACTAACTTCCCGTATAATAAGAACATATTTACGGAAATAACTTTCTTTAGATTTAATACCATGTAATGTATAAGTTTACTCGTATATATTAATATGATTAGTCGTAGTTACGGACCTTTTTATTTATAAACAACTTACTTACTACGTAGGAATGATTCGTACTATTTGTCGACAACGTAACCAGATTCTTAGTCTTTACACGGTAACACTGTATACTCCTATCGTCAGTCAACGTTAACGGAATCGGATTCGTCTACAAATAATGTAGTACTCTCTTCAAAATTTACAATCCGAAGTCGATACGTATACTAAATCACAAAACTACGACTTTCTTTGTAAGGATACCTTATTCATTCTATTCTGACTTAACAGGAAAATATAAGTAATAGAAAATAAAAAAAGTATAAACTTTTAACTGAAAGACATAAAGGAAATACCTCAAGTATACTATCATACAACCTCACAGAATTAAATGAAAAGAACAAAGAAAAATTTTTTTAAAAATAACCTCATATCAACGAAATGTTACAATACAAAGATGACGTGTCGTTTTACTTAGCCGGGTATGTATCTGTATTGAGGAGGGAAAACCTAAAGGAAGGGTAAGTCCAGTGGTGTCACCCAATTCGTCTCAAGGAGACGTCGGTTTCCCCGTTCCATTTTAGGGTGTTCTGGTCTATTTACTTCGATAATTACAGAACAGAAAATTATACTTCAGGTGACCTCATTTAACTATCCCTATGGTCGTCCACTTAAATTCCTTCCGTATGATCCAGTAATTCGACATACATATGTAAAATTTTTACATTGTAATCTTAGTGCATCCAAACATGAACATGTAGTTATTTTTTCAAAGAGGGGCGGGGTTTTTTTTCAAAGAGGGGTACCCTTATAAAAGTGTTTCGACTCTGCTAGACTGAATATTTGGTCACTGTATGTCTTCTGTTTGAACTTCTATCTGGACGAATTCCTAAAAGGTGAGGAGGTACCGGAAGGGTAGTAAGTGTCACAGAGAAATGTAGGAGTGACTCGTCGAGTACCAGGAGACGTACCGTAAATACCTGGAAGGAGGAAGGAAGGGAGGGGTAGGTGTAGTGATGAAAGGGACGAAGAAGTGTCGTAGACAGACATGGTAGATAAACAAGGGTCGTGTCGTAGACCAAGGGTTTTTCAAACAACTCCAATTGACTAATATTCCTGTATTGCGTCAAAAAGTAATGATTCTTCGATCCATAGGTCAAAAACCTTACTCTGGAGAACTGTAGGGGAACCCGTCAACAACTCGAACTCGTAAAGAAGAACCACCTTGTAAACTTGTGTCTCCGCACAACGAGTGTAGTCAGTATCCGATTTCCAGGTGACACGAGGAATTTTTATAAGAATTTCTCCGTCCTTTCCTCCAACCTTAATTCACGAGATTAAATAATGAAAGCTGTTTTTACTTATATCTTCATTTTCACTTTCACAATCAACGAGTCAACATAACTGAGAAACATTTGGGTACCTGACATCGGGTGGTCCGAAGAGACAGGTACCCTAAAGGGTCCGTTCTTATGACCTCACCCAACGGTAAGGGAAGAGGTCCTCTAGAAGGGTTGAGTCCCTAACTTGGACCCGGAGGGCGTAAGGTCCCCCCTAAGAAATGGAGGATTCAGTGGAAGATACCCTTCGGGGTTTCTTTTTTTACTTATGTAATTATTATTGACACTACTACTAGTATTGACCGAACATATAACTGGAATGATACACGATCCGTACCAAGGTTCAGGAAATCTATGTAATCGAGTAACTGTGAACTGTTGTTATCACACTTCGTCTATGTCACTAGGAAGGGTGAAAATTCTACTTCTCTACCTTTCCAATTTATTAAACAAGTTGTATTCTTTCGACCATTTAGAACCTTTGTCCCGGTTTATGTTCCCAGACCATGGTCTCACACCCGGGAGTGGGGGAGGGGGTTGAGACGGGGTGCCAAAGGTATATGTCCACAGAAAAGAACGGGAAAACCTACTAAGTAAATTTTTACAATTTTTTAACAATGGTATTTATAAATTGTTAAGTAAAATATGTAATTATACATAAGATAAAAACTCTATTTGTACTTATATTAATGTCTTCCTTAGGAAAAAATAGGCGGGTGAAACACAAGAAACAAAGGATAACTTCATATCAACTAAATGTTACAACACAATCAAAGTCCACGTGTCGTTTCCCTAAGTCAATACGTATAAGAAGAAAAAGTCTAAGAAAAGGGTAAATCCAATAATGTTTCACT
This sequence comes from Capra ibex, assembly GCA_006410555.1. Taxonomy (NCBI): domain Eukaryota; kingdom Metazoa; phylum Chordata; class Mammalia; order Artiodactyla; family Bovidae; genus Capra; species Capra ibex. The sequence goes on from SJYO01013871.1 coordinate 36,364,397, forward strand.
ACTCATATCAAGTGACACTATGTATCATCCAGAAATGACCAATAGTAAAATAAATATGATCACACATATACAATTGAGGTTTGAAGAGTAAATAGGAAGGGTAGGAGGGGAGATGGAAAACCATTGGCATTCAAACAAAAGCTACAGACACTCAGATAAAGACAAAACATTTATTCAAGTAAACGTAGGACAAAAAAAAAAATCTAAGGTGTATATAATACGACAGAAAGAGACGCACCGAGTGAAGTGAATCATACTATTAGAGGTCCAGGTGGATACAACGAGATTTACCGTCATAAAGTAAGAAAGAGATACCAGCTAATCATAAGGTGACACATGTATACATGGCTTCGAAAAAATGAGTAAGTAGACAGCTACCTGTAAATCCAACGAGCATACAAAACCGATAACCGTCACCACGACGTCACTTGAGACCCCGCGTACATAGAAAAACTTAAGATCAAAGGAGGTCTATATACGGGTCCTCACCCAAATATCCCAGTATACCATCCAGATACAAGTCACAAAAGTAAAATCTACCTTCTTTGAAATTTTATTCCAACGAATGGATTAGATTCGGGTCTGGAACTTTAGACTTCATATAAGAGGGGTACCCAAACGTCCACTTAGACTTATTCAACCGTTTCGTTTAGGGTGACGGACTGTCAGGGTCGCTACCGAAGCCCAGTGACGCAGACACACCCTTCTCTCCTCCGGGACTTCCCACTTCCACACACTAAGTAGATTCAGCTCCGATGTAGACACCAAAAGACGAATTCACGTTCGTGAGTACGAGATGATTGGCGCAGAGTAGGTCACCGTTGTAAGTCTCCGGTTCTCCCTGGGGCGACGTGCGGTGAACCTCCGGGGGAGGTCTTGACAGACCCGAGACCACATACGACTCTTTACTCAGGTAACTAGCGAGGGACCCCCGTCTATTTAGGTGATTTTGTAACAGATTGAGATACTATACACATAAAAGCGTCTTCGTCGGTATTACACCTGATCTAAATATAGAGGATGACTTGAAATTTAAGAGAGGATACCCAAAACAACAGAGGAAGATCGTTTCGACGGAATGACACAAACAGTTTCAAAAGACACTTCCCGTCCACAAGTCACCCATTCCTTCCGGAGTCGGTCCCGGACCCCACCGTTCAAGAAAATTTTGACGTCTTCTTTGTTTGGGCACTCGGGTCCTCTGTCCTATATCTGGTCCTCCACGTATCTAGTACGTCGAAGATTACTTAGTCTTCTGAAATGTCTCCGACTCATCGTTGTTCTAAAGAGGGGTCTTTCTCAAACTCCCACTAGTATGACTTACCTTCTTCCCAACCCCCTTATGGATTTAAATCGGTTTTGGGACCTAGAAGTCCTTCAATCCTCCTATCGACTTCTGATCGTCGTCATAGTCTCCCGAAGGGTCCACCGAGTCACTATCTCTTAGGTGGACGGTTACCTCCTCTGAGCCCAAGCTAGGGACCCAGTCCTTCTAAGGGATCTCATCCTTTACTGTTCGATGAGGTCATAAGAACGGACCCTTTAGGGTACCTGTCCCTTCGGACCACCCGATGTCAGGTACCTCAGTGTCTCTCAATCTGTGCTAGCTCGTGCACACGTGTGTGCGTGTGTCGTCGTAGAACTGAACTGTCTTTGTATGTAGACAGTTCCTAGTTTATGACCTTCGACTCTTTGTCTCGTGCACTGGGTGGTTTAGTACCTTCCCCTAGTCGAGTTGAGGTCAGGACGAATGGGACCCGGAGAAGGGGTGTGTCGTTCCTTGTAATCGTGTCTCGTTTAGAGTAGGTCCTCGACTCAGTTCAAGCCCCAGGAGTCGTGTCGAATGTTCCGAAGGACGAAGACTGACAGGGGAGGACGAAGGAGGGGTGGATTGGGGTCGGATGTCGGAGTCCCAGAAACGCCAGTTGAGAATCACTTAAAGAGACGACCTCGACAAGGAAGACGATCGTTGTGCCGGGGAAGGAAAAGGAATCCTCGGGGGAACCGAATTTGACATTAATGCGGAAGGAAGTCCTTCGGGAGAAAAGAAGCCGAGGACTTCAGAACCAATCGCTAGGGAGGATATTAAGGGACACGACCTTGTATAGTTATGGTAGGAGGCCACTGAACAAATGTAAAGATGTGAGTGAGGGGATGATTATGACTAGACATCTGATCATGGCTACGACTATTAGCACAATTATCATTTTGTTCATGATCGGATATCAATTATCGATTGTTATTCGAACAGAAAGGTCGTGGTCGTCTCAGACTGTATATATTCCAGAGATATTTATAATTACTCTACTATTCCCTAGGATCTAATCTGTACGTAAATTGAGAACCTGATACGGGACTTCAGTATTTTCAGTTCTGACAAATAACGAAAAGAGTTGTATCTTCGTTACAAATACGTGATGTCTTTTTAATCTTTTACGACACTTCGTCTTGTTATGTAAATATTAAGGTGGTGTGTATCCGTCGGTGACAATCGTGTGGAACGCAAAAAGAGTGGAATTAAATCCAAAACCTTCGAGGGAAAGGGTTATGTCATGGAAGAAATGGATACTTTGACTCAACGTTTGAAAGCTGATACACTTGTACGTAAACATACAGACTAGTGCATTCAATTAAGTGTACAGACCACATGTAGCAGTGCACGGACGTAGGAGGTGTTCACCAACACGAAAAGACATGAAATAATATGTCACGATGAAAACTCATCCCATCACGTCATAGAAGTAAAGTTCGGGTCCTACAGGTCTTCGTTCGCATTTTCGTCGCCACTATATCGGCCGTGTCTTGATGCACCTGTAGTGACGTGGAAAAAGAGTTCTCCCGTTTATCTTAACTTAAGTCGTTCCTTGGTGTTGGACACGGCAGTCGCAGTCCGTACTCACTTGGCCGTCGAACTCGAGACAGAGGATAACGACTACTAGGAAGTCGAGGTGGTAGAGGGTGGAGGACGGGGAGGAGGTCAGTCATTGAGAGGAACGGACAAGTGAGTTACGGTCGGGGACCATACGGCCGACGACATGACATGATGACATAAAGAGTTCAATGACAACAACGACAAGTCAGCGATTCAGTACAGGTTGAGAACCGTTGGGGTACCTGATGTCGTTCGGTCCGAGGAGACAGACAGTGACAGAGGGTCAAACACGTTCAAGTACAGGTAACCCAGTCACTACGATAGATTGATAGAGTAGTTCAATGGCATGACATTCCCATTTTTACAAACACACACACAAAAAAAAATTACATAATAAAGACACTTTTCATAACGTTGTACAATGTTATGTCATGATATATCGACTAACATAATCGACCCATGGATCCGATTGAAACAACCTGAGGGTTTGTTTAACCTAAATGTTTATAAGGGAACCTTACCTTGAGTAAGCATACATCCCTTGAATGCCATAACCGATGGGACTGGTAGAAACGTACCATTGTTTCTGTCAGCCGTTGTAGAAAACACGGAGACTTATAGAAATGTAACTTACCACTAGAGAAATCGATTTGTAGAAAACAATTTATAAATCTATTCAGGATCGAAAAATGTAATTATTTACATACTCCTTGTAACATATCTATTCATAAACAGGTACAAGAATCTTACTTAAGGGTTGTACATCTTAATGACATAGTTTCATGTATGTTTCTAAAGGTTTCAGACATTAGAACATTCTACTTAACCGTCCAGTGAAAAACCTTTCGAATACTCACAACTTGACGTTACTTGACCCGTAATAGAATTTTATGTTGTTTGTCTTTTCGTTTAAAATATTTAAGTCACATAGCCCTTCTCAACAAAATAATAAACTAAAAATTACTCCATCTCTAAAATACGTGAAACACCCGACAGACTTGGAACGGAAAACACTTGACAGAAGACACCCGTGAAAGAAGAAAAAGATAGTTGAACATCTTTCGAGACAAAATTACTGTCACTGTCAATGTTGAATAGTACGTCAATGACACAGACCACGACCCGACTCGGATGGTGACGGCTTATGTGTCGTCTATAAAAGGGTCCGCCAAACGTACAATTTTATGAAAGGATTACTTCGGTAACGAGGATAAAGAGTTCCGTCGAAAACCTCACCAGACAAAATCTTCAGATGTAATCAAGTAAAAATCGTAAATCGTAGTACTCACCCCCTGTCTCCGACTCTCAAACACATCCGACGGGAACTCTGACACGTCGAGACTCGGGTAAGAAGTAGTCTTTCCGGGGTGGGACGACCCCACAGGTGTCCCAGCGATGGGGTCTACGAGACCGGACCCTGAGACCCACCATTGGAGTCTCACACCAGGGGTCCTGAGTCACCTCTAGGGAGACAAGGGGGACGAGGGAGAGACGTGGTTAAGGATTCTCCGTCTTGGCACTCTCATCCACACTACTCCACTGTTACTGTGGTGACAGGTCACCGTGATCTTGTACCCCAGTCTTGTCGGACCTCTCGAGTACTTGTAGTTAGGTTCGTGGACATCCTTTGGTCGGTCACAGTGCTGGTTCCTTCTTGTGGTCCCTGGGTGACCGAGAGTTTTGTAGGACTTTGTCTGTGTAGGGAGAACACGCGAACCCGTGACAAATGGGACAACAGTAACAATGCACCTTCGGCCAGATTTTACCAGGATTCCATCGAAGAGGGCCACCGAGTCTGTCATTTCTTAGACGAACGTTACGTCCTCTGGACCCAAGCTAGGGACCCAGCCTTTCTAGGGGGCCTCTTCCTTTACCGTTGGGTAAAGTCGTAAGAACGGACCTCTTAGGGTACCCGTCTCCTCGTAGCTCCCGGGGTCAGGTACCCCAGTCTTTTCTCATCCTATGTTGACTTGCTGATTATGAAAGTGAAAGTTCCATCGAAGACTCATCCCGGTTCATGGCAGAGGTGGCAAAAGACACGATAGACGGGGAAGAGAAGGGACTCTTCCGGGCTCCTTATATCGTAGGAATACCCACGTCTCCGACACGGTGGACTTCCCCTCGTCGGGAAGCCTCACAAGGGGTGAGGGGAGCAGACGAACCACCGTTTATGTGGGAGTGGACACGAGGGAAGTCGGAGACTGGTCGAAGACGGACCAGCAGGAGTGAAGGGGACGTACCTCTGTACTCTACGTTCGAAGTCCGAACCCTCGACCCCTGCCTTATCCCGTTATCACCAGAAAGACAACTGAAACCGAGGTCTCGAAATCTGACTACCTGAACCCGTTCCTCGTGAGGTCCGACAAGACGAGACGGAGAGTGGGGGTGGCGGAACCTAGACCCGGACCCTTGGTCTACAGTAACCAAAGAAGAGACCCGTGGACGGAAGGAACCCCTGACCTCCGTTCCCCGTCCTGGTCTGTCATTAGACCAACATCAAAACTCTAGACATATTTTACGCTCCTTTTTTGTCTACCGGAGAGGGAAGAACATCGAAGGACAGACCACTCCGACGACGATGATGACGATTCAGTGAAGTCAGCACAAGCTGACACACTGGGGTATCTGCCGTTGGGTAGTCCGAGGTGACAGGGACCCTAAGAGGTCCGTTCTTGTGACCTCACCCAACGGTAAAGGAAGAGGTTACGTACTTTCACTTTTCACTTTCACTTCAGCGAGTCAGCACAGGTTGAGAATCGCTGGGGTACCTGACGTTGGGTGGTCCGAGAAGGCAGGTACCCTAAAAGGTCCGTTCTCATGACCTCACCCCACGGTAACGGAAGAGGCCCGACCACTCCGTCTGTCTGTACTTAGTTGCTGGTTCATTCATATACGAAACCCAGTCTTGGATGTCAGTTTTAAGACCCCAGTCTCTGTCTTGCAAGAGACAAGACATAGACTTGAGATAAACAAGAGATCTGGGGTACAGACGATTCTTGGACTTCCTCAGAACAAGTATGGAAAAAACCATTAAAGTACCAGTTAAATCTTTCGTCCGAACTAACTAAGTCTTAAAGTCGAGGTACTGACCCAGAGGAGGTGACAGGCACCAACTAGAAGGAGAGATTCAAATATATGTCCTTGTCCCTTTCGTCGTTTTTCCTCGTCCTTCGTGTCGGGACCCGTCCCCCGACGACGAGGACTGACGAACAAGAGAAAGACTTTCGGACCGGGAGGGCCAATAGCCGGTTGTCGGAACTGGTGTCGGACGAGTGGAACACAGGTCAGGGGAGAACCACACCTGTGAGGGGTGAATGTGGGATTGACCAAACCCTGGACTAGACAAGTCTGTCGTAACTCCTTGTACCCCTCCCGGAACCCGATTGTCTTGTCCTAGACCCTGTCACGGAGGGACACCGGTGTTGACAGATCTTTTCGACCGTCCGAGGAATTTAACTACTACTATGAGCCAGCGATTCAACACAGACTGAGAAAAGGTGGGGTACCTGACATCGTACATCCGAGGGGACGGGAAGTGATAGAGGACCTAAAATGAGTTTAAGTACAGGTAACTAAACCACTACGGTAGGTTGGTAGCGTCGGAAACGGTGGGGGAAGAGGAGGACGGGAGTTAGAAAGGGTCGTAGTCCCAGAAAAGGTTACTCAACCGAAAGACGTAACCTACCAGTTTCATAACCTCAAAGTGGTAGTTAGAAAGGTCACTTATAAGGCTCAACTAAAGGAAATCCTAACTGACCAAACTAAGAGGAACGTCAGGTTCTCTGAGAGGAACTTAACTGTCAGAAGTTTTCTCTACATAGAAAGACACGTTATAGGGTGTTATCAGACGATATCTGTGAGACCAGAGTTCTGTTGTCGGACGACAACAGTCAGACTCAGAAATTTTCGTCAGTCCACTCGATCGAGAAATTGAGAGTTGATGTCTAGAAACTCGACGGGGTCCGTCCCTCGTGACACCTTTCTGTCAAAGAAACCCATCTAGACGATTGATTCACAATGAAAATAAATCACTGAAACGGATCAGTGATTTTTGTTTTGACGCAAATGACTCTTTTACATGACTGTTTCATGTCCATGAAGGTCACACCAAAGAAGTAAATAGAACTAATGACTGGTATGTGCACTGTGGCCTTCTCCTCCGACGTCAATTTACTTAAAGGGATTCCCACGACCCGGACTTCCCTTACGAAAGTTCCAGATATTTGTCATTTATTCGGTCCTCCGAGGTCCTTTCTCCTCCGGGGACCCCCAGTGTCTGTTCCTGTTCCGAAAAGTTCTTCACAAATTTACAGGTCACCTAGATCGGAGTATGGAACAACTTTTCTATCACTTTCACTTCAGCGAGTCAGCACAGGGTGAGACGCTAGGGTACCTAACATCGGATGGTACGAGGAGGCAGGTACCCTAAAAAGTCCGTTCTCATGACCTCACCCAACGGTAAAGGAAGCGGTCTCCTAGAAGGATTGGGTCCCTACCTTGGACCCAGAGCGTGTGACATCCGTCTGCGAAATAGCAGACTCGGTGGTCCCTTCAGTCGATGGAACAACCACCCTTACATTTAACCACATCGGTGATATTTTACATATCTCCAAGAATTTTTTTAATTTTTATCTTGATGGTATGGCAGATCGTTAAGGTGAAGACCCATAAATAGGGTACTTTTGTTTTTGTGATTAAACTTTCTAGATACGTCGCAATAAATGTTATCGGTTCTATATGTTCACTGGTTTTAAAAGTAGACATCCACTTACCTACTTCTCCTACACCGGACACACACACACCCCCCCGTCAATGTGTGTGTGTGTGTGTGTGTGCCTTACCTTATAATGAGTCGATAAATTTTTTACTTTCAAACAGTAAACGTTGTTTGACTTACCTAGATTTCTCATAATACAATTTACTCCCAAAGGGTCCACCGAGTGACTCTTTTCTTAGGTGGACGTTACGTCTTCTGTGTCCTCTAAACCCAAACTAGGGACCCAACCCTTCTAGAGGACGTCCTCCCTTACCGATTGGTGAGGTAATAAGAACGAACCTCTTAAGGTGCCTCTCTCCTCCGACCGTCCGATATCAGGTACCCCAGCGTTTCTCAACCTGTGCTGAGTCACTGATTATGAAAGTGGACGTGTGTCCTCAAAGTCCACATGACACTCGATACGGGTTTCTACCCGACTACTGTGTTAGACAGGGTCAAAGTCGTGGTTGTTCTTTCCAACTGACCAGGTAGACGACAAGACAGATGGAGAAGAAACGTTTCGTTACTACTACTACTCTTGTCGTTACATTTACCGAGTATCAAGGACCCCAGACTCAGGGTTGTCACCTAGTCTCGACACACATCTATCATTTTGTGACGTCCACTCCCGACACTACTAGTCTCTCCAAACCATTGAACAGAACCCAGTATGTCGATCACGATCTTATATCTAAACTTGGACGAGAGGAAGGTTTCAGGTTCGAACAAGGTGAAACGGAAACCCCAACCTCTTCGGTAGAAAATGGTTCCTTTTCTTTTACAACACAAGTATATTTAGGGTATGGGGGTTAAAAACTGAAGTGAGTAATGAAGATTATTTTTTGTCGGGTATTATGTATCAAGAGAGGAACGTCGGTAGAACCCCAGTAGGAGATCTCCAGTTCGGTGGTAGAATTCTCAGGATGGAACGATACCCCTATGTCAGACTTGGGGAGTCTGAGTGACCCACGGGGGGTGAGAGGGGAACGGTCAGGTCAGAGGTGTGTGTGCAACCAGACAACTTCGACACTAGAGTACGACTGTACTTAATTAAGGGCTTGGAAGTGGTAGTGCCTCCGACCGCACCGGGACGGAGAGAGTCGAGATGAGGACAAAGGAGGAACAAGACACGGAGGGTGGGAAGCGGTGAGATCTCTGCATAGTTAAGATCCAAGAGGGATGTCTAATACAGTAAGGGTCTACCTCTACTCAGAAAGGGAAAGGGCATAGAACCTGAAAAGTGTACGGGTCGAGGGGTATTATCCAGAGTGTAGACTTTTCCTTCTCTAAGGGGGAAACAAGGATTTATCCATAAGGGAGTGGGAGTGGTTCACGAAGGTATTAAGGTTTGTGTAAGAAGGTACTAAAGGGATCGGTATGTCATAGTGTTAGTAAACCCATATGAGAACAGATAATCTGTCACTTGCCGAACTCACTTCCGGGTCCCCAGACAGACTAGTGTAAACGTCCTAAAGACCAGATGTCATTCTTCGATTTATACATACTTACTCACTTACTTACCTGTGTTATGATAACTTGCAAGATCTTTCAAAGGTTGGGAGGTTGTCAGTGTCTTGATAAGTCGAACCTCTGGATATACCCCATTGTACTTTTGACAGTCGAAGAGGTTCCCGTTTCTTAGTCCTCACTTCTGGGTGGTGACTCTTCAAGACTAGGAGTACAACTTTCGACTACCTACAACTACCTCTCTCTATACCAGTCGAACACACCCACAAAGTTCAGTCGAGACTGTGTATTCGATGGACGGGGTTGAGAAAAATTTTCAGTTAAACGTCCTCTGAGTATCTCCCTCGTGTACCTCCCGAATACTTGTCCCTTTCTTACTCGACACTTACCTCCGACTTGTACCCATGGGGGTCCTCTTCAGTCGAAACCTTCGTACCTCCTCCACCTCCCCTACGAGATCTAGTACACTGAAATGTGTACGAAAGTTCAATGAGAGGACGTAAATAACGTTGAGACGACGAATCCCTTATATCGAATGTGTAAATCTTAAATCGGGGACTATGAAACACAAAGAAAAGAAAACAAAAAGTTTGACTTCTGTATTCTTAGACCGTCCGATGTCAGGACCCCAGGGTTTTCTCAACCTGTGTTGAATCACTGATTTGTTGTTAACAGCTAATGTTACAATATAATGGAAGTCCACATGTCGTTTCACCAAGTCAATATGTATGTGTCACGACACGACACCGAGTCAGCACAGGTTGAGAAACGCTGGGGTACGTGACATCGGGTGGTCCAATGAGACAGGTACCCCTAAGAGGTCCGTTCTTATGGCCTCATCCAACGGTACGGTAGGAGGTATGTATAGTTAAAAAAAGTCTAAGAAAAAATTTCATCTTTTTCTAGGTAATATTTGAGAAATAAAGAATAAACGATCAAAAAGAATTATCAATATCGAATTAAATGTTTGTTATAACTATACGCAACAGTGACTAAGGTACCGTCTTAAAAGAAGAGCAATACGGTTCCTCCTTTGAAATTTCGTGAACTCCGAGCGGGTCAGAGATTTAGACACTTAATAAGAAACTTCACCTGTAACTGGAACAAGAAGTGAAAGAGGTCCAAGTTTGTAGATTCCTGACTAACGATTAATATAATTTTTTACCAAAGAAGTGTAGATAAAGGAAGTAAAATGAGGTTAAAAAAAATTTTTCTATGTTTGATCAAACTGGATTATCACTATAATTATATTACTATTAACATTGAACGAATGTCTAACAAAAGGGAATATCCAAAAATGTTTTATAACTCATATCAAGGGACACGATGTGCCACCCAGGAACAATCAATAGCCAAAACTTATCGGGACCCTACAAAACGTCCCGAAGGGTCCACTCCATCACCATTTCTTAGGCGACCAGTTCCGTCCTCTGTGTCCTCTACACCCGAGTCAGGGATCCAGTCCTTCTAGGGGACCTCTTCCCTTGTCGTTGGGTAAGATCATCAAAACGAACCTCTTAGGCTACCTGTCTCCTCGGACCACCCGATTCAGGTACCCCAGTCTTTCTGAGCCTGTACTGACCCGTGTGTGTGTACTATGACACTAGAGGGACTCTACGTCACGACTTAGTCTTCATTGATTTTACCCGTATATAGTTTCAACTACGGGGAAGGACTATCCACCGGGAGAGGTTGTGTGACTCAGTTAAAAAGAAAGACATATACGTGAAGATCTTTCCCTATCCGAACCTACTGACACCAATTCGTACTCCCGAAACCTCGGTCCGACACGGCTAAGATTAAACCGAGACTGCAAATAATCGACTCAGTGGTCCTTACGCCATAAATATAAGAAGCTTGGAGTCAAAGGATTTGGTTTGTCACCCCTATTTTTATCTGACGTTGGCTATCCTAACAGTACTCCTACTTTCGCGACCCGTCAGTGACCGACGATAATACTCTACACCAACAGATCAAAGGTTCGAGTCTCACCTATCCTTCGTCGTCTACTCGACCACACCGACTCCGGTCACACGACTCGCGACACAGTAGACTCGAGGACCGTCATTGTGTCAGCAGTCTTGTGTTTGTGTTTATATTTTACCAGTCGTGAAACACCAACACCTGGGTCAGTGACCTTTGTTATTTTTTACGGGACAGGAGGACACAGAAAGTCAGACCGGTCCCTCGACTATGACTTCTCGACTTGGATATTACAGTCAATACTACCCCTAAACTCCCTTTTATTCCGTCGGACACCCCTCTCTTTTACTACTCCAGTCTCTCTCGGAGAGACCCCTTCTCGGACCCGACTCTGGGTGTACGACTTTTCCCCGCTAGTATGTCTTTACACCCTCTTCGTAACATCCACCCCTCCCTTGTCGTCCCCGGTCCGGTCCTCGGACCCACGAACCACTCATAGACTTTAGCCTTACTTCCGGATAGAACAGGTGACGACATGAGGTCCATGGATCTTCCTACGCCCCGTCTATCACCAACGAGTTAATTACACGATCTTACTTCTTAGTTTCTTCCCTCTAGATACGTTGACCTTACAACCTTCGTTCTTCCGACATCCCTCTCAAGTCGTCCTCTCGTCCCAGGTCTGGTGCGATCCGGGACGCCGGGGCCCCGCCCGTCAGTCTACAGTGTCTCTACCTACCCTCCGGGAAACCCCGAACCTCGTTCACCCACTGTACTCTACTGAGTGCGAAATTTTCGTAGTAACGACCGACGACCCACTCTGATGTGATATCGTCTATCGAACCCTTAACGTCCACCGTCCCACTAGGTCCGTCCTCCACTACCTGACCTCGAGTCACTTCTGTCTCCACCACCAGACACCGGTGCTAGACCACATGTGACACAAGTCCAGACACACCGGGCTCCCTCTCCCCTGACCTCCTGTTCCATTGGTTGTTCTTCCCTCCTCTGTCCATTTTACACTGGAGACATATACTGACTCTTAACACGTCGTTACTTAAACTGGATGTTTATCCCTATCCTTATCTATAGATTTTACACCATGCTTCGCATGTGAAGTCTTTCTGTTTGTGGATACCGTGTTAGGGTAAATACATATAAAATTTTTTAAAATAACCGTATATGAACGATATATTACAACACAAAGATGACATGTCTTTTTACTTACAGTATGTATATATGTATAAACGACAAATCAGTGATTTAGTACAGACTGAAAAGTTGCGGCACCTGACATCGGGCGGTCCGAGGAGACAGGTATCCTAAAGGGTCGGTTCTTATGGCTTCACCCAACGGTAAAGGAAGAGGTCCCTTAGAAGGACTGGGTTCCTAACTTGGACCCAGAGAACGTAACGTCCACTTAAGAAATGGTGTCTCGGTGGACCCTTCGGGTGTACACGTGTATAGGGAAGGGAAAACCTCCAGGAAGGGTAAGTCTAGTGGTGTCTCGTAATCCTCTCAAGGGATACGATGCGTAATCCTTAGATAAAGTATGTGTCATGGTTAGCACATTTAGGGTTTGAGGGTCAAGGAAGGTGGTGAGGGGTGAAGGAGGAACCATAGGTGTATAACAAGTAATGTAGACACAGAAATAAGACAAAACGTTCATTCTAGTAGACATAGTAAATTTTTTATCGAAAGTTTGGAGTATATCGAATGTCCGTATATATACATGTATGTACATATAGGTTCCTATCTGTAATTCCGAATGATCTCCCCGCTATTTACCTTTAAGAGGTAAAATTTTTTGTGCCTTATTATTATTCTCAGACACGGTTGGGTCACCACCATTGTACGACACTTAGTTCTTTGTACGACTTGAGCTCTCACCTCCCAGAACTGGGGACTCCGAGTTGTTTTTATTGTGAGAGTTCAACATCACTCGTTAAGAAGTTATTTGCGTACATCAAATATTTTTAGAAAAAGGACAACACCAGAGATCAGAGGTTCTACCAGGAATTGGTGGTGACCAAGGACTCTAAGTGAACAAATCAAGAAAGAGTGTACTTTACCCCAAACTGGTCACTTGGTCACTCCTACAATGTCTTTTAGGAACTGGTAACCCTGAAATTCCGACCCAGTAGGTACAACAAAGCCGAACACGGGACAATAGACCCCGAAGGGAGGACCGAGTCAGTCATTCCTTTAGACGGACACTACGTCCTCCGGACCCAAACTTCGTACCCAATCCTTCTAAGGAGACCTCTTCCTTTGCCGTTGGGAGAGGTCATAAGAACGGACCTCTTAGGGTACCTGTCTCCTCGGACCACCCGACGTCAGGCACCCCAACGTTCTCAGTCTGTGCTGACTCGCTGATTTGGTGGTGGACAAGAGACCTGAGACTCTGACCCTGTAGGTACGGTTAACCGACCACGGGACGAGAGTCAGTGAACGAGACCCCCTCCGTCGAGGCACCTCTCCAGGTGTACCGACCCCGGACTCCGGAGGACGGTGTTGGTCTCAGTGGAACCAAGTGAGTGGGTCCTGAGTTTACTTCGTAGAGTCTTAGTTTAGGAAGTCGGCGACACTTCACATTCCCTCTGGATCTGGGGACCAGTGCAGTAGTCGTGGTGGAGTTACTCTCGGCCTCGGTCTTCTACGTTTATGTCAACTGAGAGTTGGTTGTGTCCAAATTTAAGACACGTAGGTGAAGATTTACCCAAATAAAGTTATCATGTATACTGTCACGACGTGTTAGACTCCTGCCAACCTAGACTCCTACACCTTCGTGCCTATACCTTCTGGACCCTACGTCTCCCGACTGATTCAATGTCACCTAAAAGTTGACCCCCGTCTTCCAAACACGGTGATTAGGGGTAGGGGCGGTGGGGGTTCACAACAAACTGTCAGTTGACATTTATGAGGGTCTTAAGGACCGACTGTCTTTGACACACCTATCATTTGCCAATAACAACAACGATTCAAACCCCCATTAAACGTTGTGACGTTATCTAAGTCACCTGGGGTAAATTCAGTCATGAAACTGGAGAGAGGGTCGTGACGGAATGATTCCCCACGACCCCTCATTCTCGTAAAAGACCGAACCCTGAAATCTGTCCGTTGACGGATCAAGTCTATTTGAGTTCAGAATACTGCGACCCTTTCTGACGTCAGTCCTCCTCTTCCCCCACTGTCTCCTACCTACCAACCTACCGTAGTGGCTGAGCTACCCGTGTTCAAACTCGTTCGAGGTCCTCTACCACTTCCTGTCTCGTTGGACCACACGACGTCAGGTACCCCAACGTGTCGCAGACTCTGCTGACTCGACGACTCGTTGTTGTGGTTCGCGACCGTGACATTAGTCCGGATCCACACAGAAATTTGTCTGGCTAATCGGGATTCTAATATGGGAAAAGGAGTAGTAGGTCTGAAGACTTTTCCGTAGTCGAACGAACCTTTGGAGAAGATAAACAAGAGAAATGTCTCAGAATTTTCTGTCTACACGTCAGGAGTATTGTTTGTCTCCTAGACTCTACTCACTCTATCAAACATAAAGGACTGAAAATCATTCCTGAATTTGAAGGGTGTCTTCCCTCCGCTCTCCCCCGTGTCTCTTACCGTACATTTTCTAGGAAATCAGACAATTCCTCGAACCGTCCTCGTTCACTTATGGAATCGCGTAGCACCTCCTCTTTCAGTTCTACTTCGACGCCTCGTAAAAGAAGGGAACAACCTCCGTTACAGACGATCAACGGTGCTATGAAATTTGTACGTCATTTGTGTTTTTTATAACCCAACCGGTTTTTCAAACCAACATTCATTTTGATCTACTATAGAAGAAGTAAAAACGATTCTTGAACTAACTTGTTGTATGAACGATGGACTTGTTGGAAAAACCGACCTCACCCAACGGTAAGGGGAGAGGTTTACATTACTAATTCAAGATCATTCAGTCTTCTGGTCTCTCACTTACCCTGAACGGTGGACCCCGTTTGTGTGAATAGAAACTACCTTAAGTGTTGACCGGGCACGAGATCCCAAGAGTGAACGGTCTACTCCTTGTGTCACGTCCCTGACAACGGACAACAAGTCTGTCTGCGAGTCAGCACTGACTGAGAAACGGTGGTATACCTGACTTCGGGACGGTCCGAGGAGACAGGCACCGTAAAGGGTCCGTTCTTATGACCTCACCCAACGGTAAAGGAAGAGGTCCTCTAGAAGGGGTGGGTCCCTAACTTGGTGTCAGAGGATGTAATCGTCCACCTAAGAAATGGTGACTCGGTAGACCCTTCGAAATACCAAGTCCTATGGTCCGAGTTTTAACTGCACCTTTGGTCAAGTCTGTCCTCTCTTTGCACAGGACCGGAGACCGCACTTGAGTCCCTACACAACAAAGAGAGTACCGCGGTGAGTCGGAGTGGACTCTACGACCGTTCTCGGAACCCCACCGGTTTCGACTCGCCTCTTCCTTCCCCAGAATTGTTGACATACTGTTTGTCTTGTCCGGTCTGCCTCCCTTTTTTTTTTTTTTCCGTCTCTATTTTCCAAGTAAGGGTCTTATGCCTCTGTCTCTTAAGGTCTTTTCCGTCTCCCCTTTTGACATTCTAGTCATCGACCTTCTAAGAACCCTAAGTCCCTCTTTCTCTTTATGGAAGAAATACATTCTCTTCCCAGTGAGTCCCAGTGGGTAGACTAATTGTGATTCTCTTCGTTTAGAATGACTCTCGGAAGTGATGTACGGTCCGGGTCACGGGTCGATAAACATGTGTGCCAGAATTGTTGCTAGGAGTCACTACAATAGAAAGGACTTACTACTTTGACTCCGGTTTTCTCTCCAATGTAGTGAACGGGCTCCGGAGTCTCGATTTTCACGACCACAGTCCTCCGTCCGTAGACTGACACCAGGCTCGAGAGGTAGAGAGGAACTCTACTGGAGGAGTGACCCTCCCGTTCCGACGTCTCCTCGTCTCCAGGCCGTCCGGGGTTCTGTCTTCTCTGCTGGACCCCTTTAGTGTAAGGCTAAACCTTCGCTCAAGAATGTTCCTACCCGTGTAGATAATCTATGTTTAGACATTGTTGACGCAAACGGAATCTCTGTCGAACAGAAACAGGGAAACATTTGACCGGAGTGTAGGTAGGACTTGTCCTCCTTCCCTTGTTTTACACTACCCGACATCCACGAGGAGGTACCCGGTCAGACGTCGGTCTCAGTGTTGGTCTTTGGAAATAGGTAAGACCCGAACAAAAGGGGGAGTTCCCGTCTTTAAACAAAACATATCATGGATTGGGTACTTTCACAATCGGTGTTTCATTATAGACTGAGAAGACACTGGGGTACCTGACATCGGACTTGTCGTTAAGACAGGTACCTTAATAGATCCGTTCTTATGATCTCACTCAACGGTAAAGGAAGAGGTCCCCTATAAGAACTAGGTCCCTGACTTGGGACCAGAGGACGTAACGTCCGTCTAAGAAATGGTAGACTCGGTGGTCCCTTCGGGTTTCGGATTACCTCCTACACCAGTGACTGGAGTGATGAAGAGTGTACGGTTCGCTCGTAAGATGGTAAACTCGATTAGGATTGTGTATTAGATAGGATTTACAAAGAATTTAACTTTAGTAAACAAATTTTTTAAGAATACTTTCTAAGAAACCAAACAGGTTTGGTACTTCTTTTAATTAAAAAAAGACGAGGATTATGTGGGAGATCCCTGATCTATACCCTCCACCATCAAACCTATCTTAAACCCTTTGCCCCGTAGACCACTCCTTCTAAGTCAGATTTCCTACTCTTAGCCCTGAGATCAAGTCAAGTCAGCGAGTCAGCACAGGTTGAGAAACACTGGGGTACTTAGCGTCGTGGGGTCCGGAGAGGCAGGTAGTGGCTGAGGGTCTCAAGTGAGTTTGAGTGCAGGTAGCTCAGTCACTACGGTAAGTCGGTAGAGTAGGAGACAGCAGGGGAAGAGGAGGACGGGGGTTAGGGAGGGTCGTAGTCTCAGAAAAGGTTACTCAGTTGAGTGATCATTGTAAATTTCCACAAAAAGAAAAGGGATGTTTTTGGTAGAGAACTACGTCGATAATTTTTATTTTTGCTTCACCAAAGTAAAAGTCGAAAGAAATGGCAAGTGAAAGTTTCTTTTAACCAAGGGTAACAGAAAAGACAAGAGGTAAGTCGAAGGATAAAGTGTAGAGAAAAGACCAATAAATCAAAAGACCCTAGTTAGAAGATGGAATTAAAATGACTCAGGATATCAGAACGAGTTGAAGACTTAGACGAGAAGACAGTAAAAGGTTCTTAGTTTCTCCAATTTAACTCTTTATGCATAAAATCCTCCTTCCTTCCTCTTTTCCTTTTTCTTTAAAATGAACCCATAACTTTTCAGACTAAACTATCTCACGGTCCGAACCCAAGTGAATTACTACTCTGTGATAAAACTAAAACCATAGTAGTCTCTTGAATAATAAACTTCTGAAAAATTACCAGTAAGACTGACCACACTCCACCATGGAGTGACATCGAAACTACACGTAAAGAGATTGCCATTACAACTCGTAGAAAGGCACACCCGGTAGACATTCTTAGTGTAAAAGTAGCTCTCCCAGGGACCACACGAAGACGGACACGGAAACCCCACCTGTCTCTCTGGGCAGGTCGGAAGACGTCTCCGTGTCTCCGTAACCTTGGACAGATGTCATAAAGTTTCCTTTGTCACTTTCACTGAGGGATTGTTGACTCAAACCAACGAAAATTGTTTGTTACCCCATCGGAAAATAGTGTAAACAAAAGAAAAGTTTTTGGGAAGAAATGTAGACTCCATTCTCAGAGTCTCGGTCTGAGGCTCCGGTCTCTCGGGCCCAGACTTAGAGTGGATGGGAACTGATTGGAGAGACACGAAGACAAAGGGATTCTACCCTTATCATTCTTATAAATGTAGTAGTCTGACTGTACTTCTAGTTCCCTCAATTGCAGCTGGGTACATTTTAGAAGGTGTCACGGACCATACACTCGAGTCATTGTAATAGACAATCTTATATAGGCACAACACACGACACGATTCAGTGAAGTCAACACAGGGTGAGAAGACGTTAGGGTACCTGACGTCGGGAGGTCCGTGGAGAGAGATACCCTAAAGGGTCCGTTCCTATGACCTCGTCCTACGGTAAAGGAAGAGGTCCCCTAGAAGGGATGGGTCACCAGCTTAGGTGTAGAGAATTTATAGCACGTAACCATCCGTCCAAGAAATGGTGACATAGATTATTATACTAACTCTTTCTTACATCCTGAACGGTCGGTTTCATACTTGGTGGACTATTCTGTTTTCGTAGGACTTCGTCGTCTGCATATGGTGAGAGGGACGGAGTATCAAACCCTTGTATATTATTATAAATTTTCTATCACATCAACCCCCGTCCTACATGCCGAACCTTCATGGTGCTCGTCAAGCCAACCAAGATTGAAAATTCACCTATATATTTTCCATTTTCACTTCCAGTTTCATTTAAAAAAAAGTTTCTGTTTTCTTGGTGGTGGTTCTTAAGAATTTATATGAACGACTCATGGAAAGTATACTTTCTTTGCATTCTCGTAGAAGAATACCCTAAAGCTCTCAAGTATAAAAGACATTTCGGTATCAAAGTTCATTACTCCAAAGGAAGGTTATATTACTTTCATAATTACATGTCAAGGTCCTTGTCTACGGGTTCTAGTGAAATCTGCTGTGTGACTCTTAGTGACACCTACTTTTACTAATCTCTTCGGTTCTGACCCCTACTACGGGAACCGAGAGAGCAGATCCTTTCACGTAGGGGTTTGAGACTGGAACTCCTACGGGTCCCTACCAAAACTACGACCGCCTTTCGACCGTGTCCACTTGACTGATAGTGGTAAACAGACTAATCCCCAAAACATCGAATCTAATGGAATAAGGGGCAAGTAAAGAATTTAGAAAATCATAGCGTCTGTTAAAATTTTCCTAGTTTTTACTACTCAAAGAGGGTACTTTCGGAGGAATAAGAGGTGACGTCCCGTCGACACCAAAACGAGTTGAACTGTTATACCCTCCCTCAATACTCCGTTCTTCCGATGCCAAACCACGCAAACAAGAGACACGAAGTATAACAACTAATTTGGTCTAGTGAGGTCCCGGAACTGAATACACAGTTACCATACCAAAGGTATCGTTGTCCACAGTTACTTTTTATTTGTAAACATTCCGTATCCTTTGAGCTGAGTTCTAAGACATTATTGGATATACCCTTTTCTTATACTTTTTGTTACCTGTATACATATTGGCTTAATGGAACAACATGTGGACCTTGTTGCAACATTTAGTTGATCTGAGGTTGGATTTTGTTTTTAATTTGTTAGATGTCGAGGGGATATTTCAGTTTGTAATTCTTTGACAGAGGGTTCGGTTAAGTTCTGTCTAAACTGGTTGATATTAATATAAAATAATGAAGTAGTCTAACAAATGTAATAGTATAGCCATTCTTCTAAAAAAAAGGCCCTTAAAAGGTTGAGACTTTGTTTGTATTGTTGTTGTGATTTAGAATTTTCTCATCAAGGAGAGTTCTTTTAATAGTTCATAATTTTAATTAAAACCGGAGATTGGCTGCTTTTGGAAAAACCTTTTCAGGATAGTAAAAGAGACACCTGATTTCACTGAGTATTAATTTCCAAAACTGAACGACGATTATCTCCTACGGTCTTTAATAGACTCAGTGACGATTTTAATTGTGGTTCAAAACTAAGTTACCTTGTTAATTAGTGTAAACAGAGTAAAGTAAATTTTGGACTGTACTACGAAAACCTTGAAGGACGGAATTAAACTCCTACAATAATATTCTAAAAAGGTGATTCAAGAACTATAACAATCCCCCGTCGGAATGTACTGCTTACCCTATTTCGAGGTACAAGCTAAAGAGTTTACCTAGAGTTGTTATCTCTTCCGTCCCAACTCCCACCCTCCCAACCCGGCGGTACGAGGTGTGGGTGGGGGGTGGAGGGGTCAGGGATTTGGGTGGTAAAAGGGGTAGTATTGGTGATGTAAGGTCAGATATGTGAAACCCACCCTCCTCCCGTACCGTTGGGTGAGGTCATAAGAACGGACCTCTTAGGGGTACCTGTCTCCTCGGACCACCCGATGTCAGGTACCCAACGTTTCTCAGTCTGTGCTGACTCACTGACTCGCGTGTCTGATCAACCCGAAGGATCCACCGCGTCACCATCTTTAAGACGGACGGTCACATCCTCTACGTCCCCTGTTTCCGAACTAGGGACCCAGGTGTTCCAGGGGACCTCATCCTTTACCGTTGGGCAAGGTCATAAGAACGGACCCTTTAGGGTACCAGTCTTCTCGGACCCCCGGATGTCAGGTACCCCAACGTTCTCAGTCTGTGCTGACTCACTGATGCACATGTATGTGCGTGTGTGTGTGTCCGATCGACGGGTCAGGGGGCGACGACGATCAGAGTCTCTTAAGGAAGAAACATGTAACGTGAAGATATAACGGACTGATTCAGAGATCGGACCGAAAAGTTCGTGACGTCTACTCATTTAGATCAACCAACCAAACCACAAAACAAAAAAAAAATTTGTACCCTGATCGGTTCGTGACTGCGGATGTAACCACTTTCATATCTTCCTTTTTTATTGTGTAAGCCATTCCTTGTCTATTTTCACCGAGACTCTTTTCTGCCAAAGTCTCCTTTCCAATTCTTTTTCTTCGTGGGTGCCAGGATCACGGACCTTAGGAATCCGTCCCCCGGTAGTCGTAGTAGAGGATCGAGACTCGGTCAGCAGACAGTAAGGGACGAGACGTAGTGCTCCGGTCACCGTTTGAGGTACGGGTCGGAAGGGACGTCGACCAAAACTCAATCCAGCCCAACCACCCTTTGAACCATTCTGTGACTTCCCGCTTCAGTCCCATAAAGAGGGACAGAGACGACGACACCGGAGCCAATAAAATCTTCGCTGCGTCGAGACCGAAACCCAAGACCAATGTGTAGAAAGAAAACACATGCCCGCTCGGACCACCCGACGGCAGATACCCCGACGTGTCTCAGCCTGTGCTGACTTCGCTGAATCGTCGCCGTCGACGGGGTCGAGGTCCCACATCCAAAGGACTACGATACCACAAAAAGTCGAGAACGGCGGTAGAGTGGTCAAGGGATATAATTGGCTGGAGATGACTTGGTGCACCGTACCCAAGACGAGAGGAGTGTCCTGAGACCGACAATCCCGAGGTAGTAGAACAGACACGAGTCTTATAAGAAAGAAATAATTTGTTACGAAAAAAGGGATGTAACAACAAGAAATCGGTGATTCAACACAAACTAAGAAACACTGGTGTACCTACCGTCGTACGGTCGGAAGGGACGGGAAGTGATAGAGGACCTCAAACAAGTTTAAGTACGGGTGACTCAACCACTACGGTAGGTTGGTAGAGTAGGAGACGACGGGGGAAGAGGAAAATGGAAGTCGGAAAGGATCGTGGTCCCAGAAAAGGTTGTTCAGTCGAGAAGTGTACTCTCCCAGTTTCATAACCTCGAAGTCTTAGTCAGGAAGGTTACTTATAAGTCCCAACTAAAGGAAATATGTTGTTGTAGTAGACTCAGTACAGTACGACTTGACTGACGTACACCAACTGGGTTACATTATACATTAACAAACGTGACTTATAGTGCATCTATTTTGGAAACCGTTTTTATGATGAAATAAGAAACAAGAGTTTTTCTTTAGACAATAAAGGATTCTTCTAGTAAATTTCCTACCCACTCCACAATCATTATTAATTTATCATCGTATTTAGTGTAACCTTTTTTTATAGAATGCCTCCTCGTGGACAGATGTGTAAAACATCAGGTGTACTATAAAACACACACAAAAAAAAATTCCTTTTGTTTTAGTAAATAAATTGAGGATTGTGTGTCTACCATAATTATATACGATCGTCTTTGTAATCTTCCCTACGTCCAAATTTTGTTATAGTCTCTAGGTTTCAGTCTCACTCTTCAAGTGTGATACGTTTCTAAAAAAGTTCGATGGTTAATTTATAGAGGTACACGTTCTTGTTCGACTAGTCCCGAGACACGGATACTGAGTCGTATGTTAACGAACTCGTCGGGAGTATTAGAATGTCCTGATCAATTATTTGGATTGTCCTGTCCTTGAGGTTTTTTCTCCGTCTTCAGTTATAAAGTAGTAAGTTACTATAAGAAACGGACGGATCAATTGAGGAGAGTAGGAAGTTTGTCCCCCAGTCAACCGTGGAGGAGTACCTTGGTTTATGAAAGACAATGTCAGTTCAGTGTCTCTGGGACGGATGGAAGTCGACGTATAGTGTGAATTCAGGTGAAGTCGACCGACTTAACAAGTTTCCTAGAGAGAGAGAGGGTGACGTATCTTTCGGGGCACTTCCATCCTTGGTAAAGACGATGACAAACAAAAATAAAAGAAACACCCACTCGTAGTCATCAATTACGTTCGGTTGACTTCCTCATTTACTCTTATCTCTCCGTGTCTTTAAGGGTTTGAACCCTTGATCCCTGTCGTTTCCTTGACCGGGGTTGAAGGCGAATTTCACTAAGAAGACTGGAGACGAACGTAAACAGGATCAGACTCCGTTTAAGTGGGCCGGTTACTACAGTAGGGATGGGCAGGAGTTTTCCCCGACAAACAAGTACCACAAAAAGATTAATATCATAACATTATTTTACCTCCCAAAGCTATCCAGTCGTAAAATTTTCTTTTCGTGTCTATATAGTTCCACTTAATAATGCACTACTGTCAAGGTGTGAGTTCCTTGCCTGTCTTACCTCCCCTCAGGTTTGCACCCCTGTCCCTTCTTTTTCGCTCTTTGACAAGGAATTCGTTGTCGTGTAGTTCCGATCAGTGAGTTCATTCTTCAATGAAATAGACAGGAAGTATAATTTTTTTTTTTTCCCACGACAGTGGGTCCGACGTCAGGAATACAACAGGGGTTATTTTGAATTAAGTGTGTGTGTGTGTGTTTGGGTCTTTTTTTAGTTCATCAAAACCCAGTCGTCTGGCATCCGTTACTGACTTCTTTCCACCAGAACAAAGATGTGCATACGGGGCACGAAGTCCGGATTACAGTAAACAGAAATCGAGTAAGTTCATAATTATGAGATCTTGTTTTATTCACTTAATCTTACACTACTTGTCACCAAGACAGTGTCATCAAAAATTAAAGTCGTGAGTTTTCACAGTTTACGTGTGTATCCTATGTATGTATTATAAAGACCTCCTCCTGTAGTGACATTATATCATCTTTGTCTGTAGACTATGTGAAATCAACTATCTTAAGAGTTTACCAACTGAAATTTTAAAAAGACACTTCACATAGAAAACTACTTATATAATCCTTTGAAAACCTTTCATCGACAGTTTCATACAACTTTGACCATGCGACCAAGAAATAGAAGTAAAAAGAAGACAAATGACTAAATGACAAACTAGATTGAGAGACTGAAATTTTTTACAAATTAAATGAACACAAACCGACACGACCCAGAAGTAACGAAACACGTCCTTAAAGAAATGAACACCGTTCGTCTCCGAGGAGATCAACGACACCCGAGTAAACCACCAAAGAGTAACACCTCGGGACCGAGATCCCGTAGGTCGGAAGTCATCAACGTCGAGGACCCGAAATCCACGTGTCCGAGTCACCCTACACCCTAGAAGGATCTAGTCCCTAGCTTGGGCACAGAGGACGTAACAGTCCACCTAAGTATATAGGTGTCACGGTGGTGCCTTCGCGAGACTGGAATTAAAATTTAGGTAGGTGATTTTAGAAAGTATTAAGGTTTTAGAGAAACCAAAAGTTTCCTCTTTTCAACTGACTGATTGACTTACAATGAAAAGAACTTCTGAGTGCAATAGTGTTAATAGTTCTATAAAATACCCTTTACGTCCTACCATCTTTAACGATAGCATCTCCCTCTGTCAAGGGTTACCGTATTATCACTATGTCAGAACGATCATTAATCGACCAAAAGTTCTACGGGGTAGACACCTCGTAAACTGGTGTTTCAGTTGATTGAAAGTTAAGTCTAGTCGTGAACCCTCCCTTTTTTCATAAAGGGGAAAGTCCCTACTAAAAATGACGAAAATCAAAAATTTAGGATCTACTTTTTTATAGTTGCTTGAAAAGAAATTTGTGGGACCGAGAAATTGTACACACGATTCAGCACGGACTCAGAAACGTTGTGGTACCTGACATCGGGTGGTCCGAGGAGACAGGCACCTTAAGAGGTCCGTTCTTATGACCTCACCCATCGGTACGGGAGGAGGTCCCCTAGAAGGACTGGGTCCCTACCTTGGGAGTCGAGAAAGGAGAGGACGTGACCATCACCCAAGAAATAGTGTTCACGGTGGACCGAGAACTCTTTCACTTTCACTTCAACGAGTCAGTACAGGTTGAGAAACGCTGGGGTACCTGACATCGGATGCTCAAGGAGTCAGGTACCTTAAAAGGTCCGTTCTCATGACCACACCCAACGGTAAAGGAAGAGGTCCCCTAGAAGGGTTGGGTCCCTAGATTGGACCCAGAGGGCGTGACGTCCGTCTACGAAATGGTAGACTCGGTGATCCCTTCGTTTAGTACCAAAAGACAATTACACTAGTTCGGATGGATGTCGGAACCTGGTCCAAAAGGAAACCACGTTTCCGACAAAACTCAATTGTAGTGTGACGACTGATCAAGGGGAACACTATGAGTAATTGGTCAATGGATTTGTCTTTACGGACCCACCGAAGACTGGTAACGTTCCGCAACCAAAAGGGTCTCACTGGACCGACTGGAAGTTGGACGTCGGAACTAGGGTGCTCGGAACACGAAGTTGACTGACTCGACCCGCTCTCCACTACGTTTTCTCACACGACTGTGAAGTGTGGTCAGTCTTACCGACACTAGGTTTTTAGACGTTCTTTATTTACGACCTCTCCCACACCTCTTTTCCCTTGGGAGGATGTGACAACCACCCTTACGTTTGATCATGTCGGTGATACCTCTTGTCACACCTCTAAGGAATTTTTTAACGTTTATCTTGATGGAATACTGGGTCGTTAGGGTGACGACCCGTATGTGTGGCTCCTTTGGTCTTAACTTTCTCTGTGTACATGGGGTTACAAGTAGCGTCGTGACAAATATTATCGGTCCTGTACCTTTGTTGGATCTACAGGTAGTCGTCTACTTACCTATTCTTTCGACACCATGTATATGTGTTACCTCATAATGAGTCGGCAATTTTTCTTAAGTAAACTTAGTCAAGACTACTCTACCTACTTTGACCTCGGTTAATATGTCTCACTTCATTCGGTCTTTCTTTTTGTGGTTATGTCATATGATTGTGTATATATACCTTAAATCCTTCTACCGTTACTGCTGGGACATACGTTCTGTCCTTTTTTCTGTGTCTACACATATTGCCTGAAAACCTGAGTCTCCCTCTCCCTCTCCCACCCTACTAAACCCTCTTACCCTTAAGATTGTACATATGACAGTACATTCTTAACTTAGCGGTCAGGTACAGACTGCATCCCACGTCGAACGAACCCCGACCACGTACCCCTACTGGGTCTCTCTACAACACCCCTCCCTCCATCCTCCCCCCAAGTACAAACCCTTACGTACATTCTTAATTTCTAAAATTTTAAATTTTTTAATTTTTTTTTTCCATTTCTCACACGACTCTAATCTTTGTCTTGGTACCGTTTACAAGTGTTTCTTCTCCGATTTAATTACCACTAGTGAATTTATTTGTATATAAGTAAATAGTTTGAAGTCACTCTGACGGAATGTATTTCTTTCTACCAATAGTCCACTTATTATAATAGAAATTCACATGTTTGTTACAACCTCCTACGTCTCGTTAAATAGAAGTAACGGTGTCTTAGTGTTCGTTACTTTATTTTAATGTCCGTTCTCTCTCAAATACTATTCATTTATTCGTGGACTTAGAGAGACTTGGTAAGTTCTGTCTAACACTGTACAAGGAGATAACTACAGACCCCAAGAAACGGATGAATTACTACCTTATTAAGTAGATACGTAAAACAACAACAAATCAACGATTCAGTACAGACTCGGAAACACTGGGGTGTCTGACATCGGGTGATCCGAGGAGACAGGTACCCTAAGAGTCCTGTTCTCATGACCTCACCCAACGGTAAAGGAAGAGACCCCCTAGAAAGGTTGGGACCCTATCTTGGGAGTAGAGTATCCAGAGACGTAACCGTCCGTCTAAGAAATGGTGATTCGGTGGTCCCTTGACTCAAAGATGGTTCCAATCCGAGATACAAGTCGAGAATCCTCTGGCTTCCACGAGAAATCCAGGTAACAATATTTGGTTTATATGTCGTATCTTTTATTCGATTAAGAATTTTTTTAATTTTCAGAAGTCTTTGACGAAATCGAGTCTAAAAACTCATTCGTTAGGAAATCTGAAGGAATCGAGGACGTTACCATACCAGGGTCACTATGGAATGTCAATTACTACAACCTAAGCACTAGTCCCTGGTCCGAACTAGTGAGTTCTCGAAAACACATCGGTTCAAAATAATTACACTTTTTCCCTGTCCTTTTCGAAGACTGTATCTGTAGTCTTCCCCCTACCTCTGACGGAGTAGTTCTCTCGATATATGAAAAAGTTAACCAATAACGTCATTTAGTTTTCTTACAGAGTTCCAAGATTTTCCAGAATCCTCTGGGTGAGGGTGTTATATGGAAAATTCTATTGTCCTAATCTTGATTGTTATCTTTCGAGATGGTCTAACTGAGGGTATTATGTGTAAAATTCTAATCACTCCAAGAGTTCTTCCTCTTTGTACAAGAATTCGTCCTATGAAACAATATAACTGATTCTGTTTCGTTACAGTTTTTTTTCCCAAACAGGAAAAGAGGAGGAACTCTTGAGGTCTGGGGAGAGAGGAGGAGCCCCTAGGACCCGAAAAATAGTTGGATGGATCTTTACCTGAGAAGAGTGGTCCCAAGATGAAATTTAAAAGGTTTACCTTTATAAAATTGGTAACTCCATGACTCCGAATTTACTACTATTACAAACTATAAAGTTAGTCATATTGTGTGTGTGTGTGTGTGTGTGTGTGTGTTTCGAAAATCTCTTTACTCTTTTCATATAAACTTTACATATAAAGTAGGGAAAAAGACCGTGTCTCGAAAGTTTCGAGAACCTTAAGGGATTCTCTCGATAGTTTCCCAGAAAACAATACAATTATTCCACGGAAAACCTGGTGTTGACTCCTACCCCCGACCAACCGTCCTTTTGGTTGGTACTGGAACATCTCAACCTTGGAAGTGAGGGTGGAGGAACTGGAGACCCCTCCCCTCTGCCGATCTCCGACTCAAGTCAGTGGTCACCTGTTATAAAATTAGTTGACACGGATACATTGTTTCGTGGGTGTATTGGGGGGTTTCTGTCCCAAACCTCTCGAAGACCCGACCTTTTGTGTACGAACCTCCCCCGTACCTGCGAGACTCGGAAGGGAAGTATCGAACGGGACTACGACCCCTTCTAACTTCCACCCTCCTCTTCCCCCACTGTGTCCTACTCTGTACTCAAACTCATTTCAGGTCCTCAACCACTACCTGTCACTTCGGACCACACGACGTCAGGTACCTCAGTGTTCGTCGACCTGGGTGGACTTGACTTGACTCCGAGAACAACACCAACAAATCAGTGACTCAGTACAGGTCGAGAAACACTGGGATAACTGACGTCGTACGGTCCGAAGGGACAGGGGACAGTAGAGGATCTCAAACGAGTTTGAGTACAGGTAACGCAACCACTACGTAGATTGATCCGAGAGACTCAGAACTTGAACCTAACGACCTAAGCGTCAGTTTTCACGAGTAGTAATGTGGTACCTTGGTACCGACCGGACGACGAAGGTGACGACTCAGTCTGGTCCGTGTCGGGGGTCGCAGATCTTGATCCGAGATCAATCTACCTTTCTTTACTGACTTCCCTGACCTGAGGTACAGAATCTACTTTAAGAAAGTAAGTTCTGAAAAACGAGCCCGGAAAAATAGAGATAGAGACAGTCTGACATGACTTCTTTCTTTTGAGAAAGTTGTAATAATAAAACTCTTCTGTGAAGTAGAGAACGGGAGTTGTAGTCCATTTATATATGTAAAAAGAGTCACATACTTCCAATATCCGTCACCAAATGGTAAACGCTTACGCACCCATAAAATGACATTTCTTCCTTTACCAGTTTACAACTTTTCTATTTTTGACTTCTCTTGACTTTCTAGTTTGTATAAAATCTTAATTCGAGAGAAGGATCTTTTCTATAATAGAATTTTTGTAAAGGAAAGAGTAGTATTTAATGTTAGTACAAATATACTACGGTGAGTCCCGGGGCATCCCGTGTCAGGGACAAGTCTTCGGAGACTATGGTTTGACAGTTTTGTACCCAATAAACTACAATTCACCACACTTGTCTAAAATAAAATTGACTGTGTGACCTTCTACTAATTATCCTACTCACTTTCTAGTTTGTCACTTACATGAAGTTACGTTCAACTTGTTATAAAATTATTCATTTTATTCTTTTGATAAAGTGTGATCTTTTAAGGTCAGTGTGAATTACTAAAATTTCGTTTTTCAATAAACTGAATAGAGAGATCAAGGTGTCGTAACACAAATTCATTTACCTTTCAGAGTCTTAACAGAAACTCTTTGTACACTTCCTTGAAAAATTCTATTTATGCTCTAATCCTTTAAGAGTCTCCCAGATATTTAACGAACACACGCACGCACGCACGCACTCACACGTACACACACACACACAATCAGTGAATCAGTACAGACTGAGAAACGTTGGAGTACCTGACATTGGGTGGTCCGAGGAAACAGGTACCCCAAAAGGTCCGTTCTTGTGACATCAGTAACGGAATTGAACAGAGGTCTGTTCAGGTTCCTCTGGTTCCGTCTACCTCGAGAGTCCTGTCTCATGGTTTCTCCTCTTGATGTCAGACCGCAACATCACCTTTGAGTTTCGATAATAATTTTCTTTTATTCTCTTTTATGTTATACCGTCTTCTTTTTTGTATGATGTCTTACTCGTTCTTCATCAAAGAATCGGTTCAGTTCATGAATCCTAACCGGTTCTTTTGTGTGCTTCTAACTCTCTTTCCTCTATTTGTCAAGTGTTAAACTCTTTGTCTTTCAAATATTGTCAAATTGGGAATAAAAAAACTTATCAACTAAATGTTAAACCGTGTACATGTCGTTTCACTAAGTAACGGATAGATATGTATAGATATATTTGTAGAAAAAAAGTCTAAGGAAAGGTAGTATCCGAAAGTGTTCTATGACTTATATCAAGGGACACGATATGTCATCCAGGATCAACGAATGGATAAAATATATGCAGTACGCACGCTTCAATGAAGTCAACGCAGACTGAGAAACACTGGGATACCTGACATCGAGCGGTCCGAGGAGGCACGTACCAGGTACTCTAAGAGGTCGTTCTTATGACCTCACCCATCGGTAAGGGAAGAGGTCCCCTAGAAGGGCTGGGTCCTTAGCTTGGACACAGAGAATCGGTGTAGAGGATGTAACCGTCCATCCAAGAAAGGGTGATCGTGGTGGACCCTTCGGGTAAAATACATATCATCACACATAAACAAGTAGAGTCTAAGGGCTAAATAGGGAAGTGGGAGCCGACGGAGGAAACCATTGACAAAAAAAAACAAAACAAAAAACAAAAGGTACAAACACTCAGATGAAAACAAAACATTTGTTCAAGTACACATAGAAAAAACATCACTATAGTATACTATAAATTCACTATAGTACTATACACTATAAACAGAAACAGACTGAATGAAGTGAATCGTCCTGTGAGAGATCTAGGTAGGTACAACGACTTAAAATTAGGATAACTCCTATTTTCGAAAACTTCCAAGACACTTTTACCTCAATACTTATCGGATAAAAGACGTCGTAGAAAAGAGACAGGATACACGGGAGGTTCGTAACTCTCCTTCAAAGACTCACTGTGGATACGTCTTCCGTCATTCGACGGAAAATTTTTTCGGGGGTCACTCGCGACAGGAGGGTAAACGGAATCAGTGATCTTGGTCTGGGAGGATCCAGGGATTCCTGAGGGTTCAGGAGTATCTGTAAACTCCGTAAAGACTCTATCTGAGTGGACATTGTAGTGTGTCTTCTGACGACCTGTAGAGTAAGAATGTGAAACTAGAAAGACGAACTCGTACTTGGGTTTTTTCGGTCCCTACTACCAACCAGAAAAAGAAAGGAAATAGGTGGTCATCAAATCGAGTTGGATGATCGACCTCTGAAGAACGTTTGTACCTTCTTTAAAGTAGTTGTTTAATCTAGGAGTAAGTCACTTGAGTAGAGAAGGAACTGTCTAAATTTATTCATCGGGCAGAAAATAACCAATTGAAGACATAGAAATATTAGAGGAATCCCAAACAAAAAAAGAAAAATTCCCCGTCTTTGTAAAAAAACAGAGTTATAACATTCTGTATTAAATTGTGTTCCTCTTAGAAATTTGTTGACGTACACCATAAAAGGAATCTAGGAATACAACTGGACTGTAAAGATGTGAGAAAAAAAGTTTGCATAATCTGAAAGAAAGTGAGATCTGGTCTGAAGAAGTAGTCTTTGTTATACACTCGGTTTTTACGTTCACTTTTAAAGTGATCGGAGTAATTCTTTTTCTTCCCGTTAATTAAAACTCTGATGTAAATTTTGGTAGATAGTTTTTCGTAATAAGAAAACTGTTCATTAGTCATATTTTAATGACTCCCCAATAGTAGATAAAAGAGAAAAATAGACTCCGAACCCATGTCTCCCGCAAAATACAGCTACCTTCTAAAGTTAAGTCTACTCGACGTAGGGTTTGCGAGTTGTCAGCATGAACAGTTCGTCAAGTACACAACTTTGTGTACCGTAATTAAAGAGAGGGAAGAACAGGGGTCCTTTCAGGAACGGACTCCTAATGAAGTAAAGGACACAGAAGTCAAAAGGTAACCTAAAAATAAGAGACGGAAATTCGACGTGTCCGAATTCGGGAAGTGAACGTCATAGCGACCAAATCAACTAGTTAAAGGACAGAAGGATTCGAGAGAGATTCATTTTGGGTCCGGAGAAGTGACGGAATCTACGACGGTTGTTGAGAGAGGAAGGACGGACCTACCGAAAGTGTCTATGTACGAGCAAGGGGAGAGGGAAGACGAAACGTCTCAGTAGGACTATCACTCCCCTCCACCCCCCGTGTCCGGTATTAAGAGTTTGGACTCACGTTTGTACCTTCTTTAAAGTAACGAACCCTTGGGGTCAATGGTATAACGACCCGGGTGAGGGTGTCTACATCTAAAGTCTCCATACCCCACTTCACCCTCTTAAACATAAAGATTAGTCAAAGGTCCACTACGACACCCAGACCCCTAGGGTGAACGTCTAGGGGGCGACACAATCAGGAACCAGGAGACCGGAAGAGGGGGTCCTCGGTGTGGGAGAAGAGGACCGGTTGTCTCGGAACTAAACCAAGTCACAGGACCACCGGACACAGAGTCCCGGTCGACCACAGTAACGACCGGTTCCCCTTTCTGTGAAAGAGACCGGTCACCACCCAAGACCGTCTACTCTGGTCGCCCCAGTCCCTCGTAAATCCGTGGAAAGTCTGAGATATCTTCCCTGGGGTTCTGTCCGACCGAGAAGACCGAAGACCTGTAGTAACAGATTCTTGTAAGGAGTCCTGATCGTAGTAGTAAGACCCGGGCTCCCGTTGCCGGTTTCTCCGGTTCGACACGTGCCTGGTGTCTCTTTCTCTACCCTTCCTCCTCCCCCAGTACGTCGGTCACCTCCTTTGGTACACCCGCAGGGAGGACACGGCACGCGTCACTGCTCGTACGGACACAAGTCCGGTGAAAAATTGGAGTACGCCCTCTGGAGGGCTGAGGAGACTCACGAAAGTAGAGAAGGGAGAGGTTGTCGGTTTATCCGACCACAAAAGAGCTTGTGGCGAGAGTTGGGGTGACGAAGGAGATGACTTGACAGAGAGGGAAGGGACGGAAAAAACGAGACGACTTCAACTCCCCTCGGGTCAGGGATTGTGAGACCCTCGAATCTTCTCCCTGTGTTTACTCCCAGGAACGAGTAGAGAGAAGGGTGTGGACCTACGTAGAGCACGACACTCACCCTACGCGCACCCGTGGACGTACACTCAGGTCCGAGACGACTTTCGGGGGTGAGGGACACTCGACGTAGGGGACCGGTCGGAAGGAACCTCCCCACACCCGTGACCACGAACCAGTCGGTCCCTACCCCCCATCCCGCACTTGACCCCTTCTCGATCCGTCCGTACCTCCAACCAAGTCCCGCCGGACCGACCCTTAACATCGAAGGGTCCATGTACCTCACACCAAATATCCACCCCACTACCCTTCGCACCTAAGAGTACGACGACACCCCCCGTATCGGTCTCGTTCCGGTGTCACCTGGAAGATTTCGTCCTGCGCCCCGGTCACCAGGGGCGACGAACCCACAGTCTTGGCCTACTCCTAGCTACTATACTAACCCGTCTAGGAATCTCAGGCTCAGTGTTTGTCATTTCCGAAAGGACCACTATCCCTGTGGATTATGAAACTAGGAGGAACCTTAGTTCTATTATGGGATCGTATTACCAAAATACTTTTCTAGACCCTTAAAATCAAAACTCGGAAATAAAAAATAACACAGTACATGTTCATCCGTAAATTTGGAAGTGCCATTCTGAAAGGGATATCATAATAAAGATTACGAGAATAGGGAAAGAGGAGGAACCTAATTAAACGGTTTTATTTAGATCAATAAAAAATTCTTTCCTGGAGTAAACCATTTCAAATGAGTCATGTAAGACAAAAGGGTGTAATTTAAACTCATACTTACCCCGTGTTCGATGATAAGTAATTGAGAGTGCGAACCTTCCGGTCGGGGTTCGCACGACTGTGACGCACTGACTACTGTTCAGACCGGGTGGACGAGGAGTGAGGGAACATTAATTAGACACAGGTGGGGAGGGAGACGGAACTTCTAAAATATATACGTAGAAATAAATATAGACTTATAAGACCTCGACTTGGTACGACACAGGAAGTCATGTCCCTTCAAAAGAAATCCCAGTAAGTCGTAAAAGAAACGAGGTGACAGACGAGAAGATTTTGAAGATAATCTGTGTACAGATTCTAAGTCGAGATAAAGGATAAGGATGCACAGGACTGAGTAGGGGAAGATGGGTAGGGCTGTAAACGAATGTACTATAAAATCTCTAGGGAAGGTCTTGTAAGTAAAGACGAGAGGTTAGAAATTTGACACACAAAAAACTGTATATCGATTAAGGGTCCTTAAGAGTAAAACAATTTGTAACTTCTAAACTCCTCCTCCTAATAGAACAAAAGTACAAATCAAAGTTCAACAGAAACAAAAGATAACTGCGACAAAGGAACCTCACTCAAGAAGTTAAACAACGTAAGCTACAAAGAGAAACTTCCCAAAAGAAAGTTTCAAACTACTAAGAGCCAAAAGACAAGTGTGAATGTAAGTTCCTGTCCTAACTTCTAACTCAAAGGACTCGACTTTATTCTTTAGGATCATTGAAAGAGGTAATTACACTCAAGACTAGAGTCGTCAGACGGAGGGTAGTAACACCCCTCCCGTTCCACCCACTCTCCCTAGCCAGAAATGGACGTCGTTTCGGACCCCCGGGGAGGACAATGTCAGGTGTGGAGGTGTATGTAGGAGTCACGGGACAGGACACCTGTTGTGGTCGGAGTGACCGGGGTAAATTAAGGGGGTCCAAGGTCAGACAAAGAGAATTTTTCTCTGCTCGTCTTTTCGAAAGTGAATCAACTCTGTTGTCAAGAACTCGGTAAATCGAACCTCCTCTCCCAGGTCGACGGACCCGAGTCTCTACGAGACTACGCACTTCTACTCTACACGACGGACGGAAGGGGAAGGGTTCCGAGGTAGAATTAGTGACTGAGTGGACAGGACAGGTCACGGACCTTGTCACACAGAGATCGAGAACCCTAAAAAATTTTTGATATAAAAACTTCCAGGTAAGAGGACACACATAAAATCCGATAATACAAAACAAAACAAAACTGAACTCTATACTAACTGTACATCGTAACACATTTAAATTCCACATGTTACACAAACTAAACTGGGTGAATATATAAGTCTATTGACGATGGGATCACAAGCGAGTGCGGAGATAGTGTAGTCTATTACTAGTAAAGAGAAGAACACACTCTTGTAAATTCTAGACCAGAGCTCGTTAAGTCCATATATTATGTCCTACAAACTGATATTAGCACTAAGGCACGTAAGTTAGAGGTCCTTAATAAACGGAAGATAACGTTCTAAAAGGGAAACTGGTTGGGATTAAACCCGACACCAGAATAGGAGTCAAACTAAGACAGTCGAAATATTCAAGAAAGGACTAACGAGGGAAGTATAAAAGGTCACACTAATACCTAACCAAGAAACTAAAGTAACGGTCATAGAATTGTATACCGGAATAGTGAGTGACTGCGATATCCATAATTATATTGGAAAGGACATTCACAAACGGGGCAAGTCAAGTGGGGGATATTATTACCGTAGCTTATATTATCGGTGACCGGTGTACTCCGGTAGCTCGTGAACTCAATACTTCTGAAACTTGTTTCTTTTTCCTGACACTTGATAGATAATTTTAAAATTTGCATTAATTATCAAACTTTAAAATTATAAAATCTACGTAACCGAATTTAACTTACATCAACATTTTAATTACGGTGACCAAAGAAAAGTGAGAATGTTACACCTATGATCTGTTACATTTTAACGTACACAGACACACACCGAGGATAAAGGTGGGTTGTTCCGATGGAGGTAACGGTGTCCTCAGTGAGGAATCTATGTCAATCCTCCTCCTTCAGTTCTATGCTGAGAGTATATACATACATACACTTATGGGCAGGTAGGAGTTTAGAACAGTTTTTGGTGATTTCTCACTCTATTTAATGAAATCCTTTTTCACCACCACACCCGGTCTCCACAGTATAGAAATCATCTTAGATACAGTAAGTCCTTAGTCAGATAATACCCATCTTCGATTCCTTTGTTGAGTCACAAAAGGTACCAGCCGGTATCTGGACAGGTAGCACACTTGTCCCTATAGCATGTCCTTCTTTCCTCAGTTCTCATCTGGACCGTCAATTCAATCCTTCTATTACTCGAACCGAAACCTAGACACCACATACTCCACAGGGACCCGTAGGTGTGCAAGGGTGTCCGTCTACTGTTGTACTCGTTGAGGTCCTCGTGCCCCGGACCCCCATCTGTGCCCCCAGGAGTCACACCATACACTCAGGGGGTCCCCGGGTGTGGAGTTACGATCATGAAACCCTTTTGATGGTCCCTTCCTATCCGACTACTCGTTCTCAGAACTCCCTTTTCCCTAAAAATCGTTTTCCTTGGTACTGGTCACATATATGAGGACTCTGGATCGTCTCGTCTCCATGTTCCGTCCGAGAGTCCCCCTGCGAGCACATTGATTCACATTCAACGAGTCAACACAGGCTGAGAAACGCTGGGGTACCTGACATCGGGTGGTCCGAGGAGACAGGTACCTTAAGAGATTGGTTCTTATGACCTCACGCATCGGATAGGGAAGAGGTCCCCTAGAAGGACTGGGTCCTTAACTTGGTCCCAGAGGACGTAACGTCCGTCTAAGAAATGGTCGACTCAATGGTCCCTTCGGAGCATCGAAAGTTATGTGAATCACAAAGTCCTTATGTGAATCACAAAGTTCTTAATGATCTCGTACTCCAAACGAAATTGGTCACCTTCGAAAATAGTCCGTTCCCAAAAATTCTCCACCGTACATTTATCTCCTTCTTTCACGTTTGGACACCTGTTTCCCCCAAACCATCCTTTTACTCCCTCAGAATTGAGCATATCAGATTAACCCTACTTACTTAGAAGATAGGGACGTCCGAATATTCTCGACTCTCCAGGGACACGATATGTCGTCGAAGGGTGATCGTCGGGTGCCACCACACATATGTACAGTTAGGATCAGAGGGCTAAGTAGAGTGGGAGAGGAATGGGTGGACACCAGTGTACAGGTAAGAGAGAGCCACAGAGACGTTTGCCCAAGTAGACATGGTAAAAAGACCTAAGGTGTATAAACACAATTATATGTTATAAACGAACCACGAGACACTACTGGATCTACCCACACACTACTCACCCTCCCTCCGAGTTCTCCCTCCCTAACATACATATACGTATCGACTAAGTGAAGTAACATGTCGTCGTTGATGGTGTGTCAACATTTCGTTGATATAGGGTTAATTTGTTTGTTTTTTTTCTAAGATGATTCTCTTAATTGACAGACACCACCCTTTACATCGGTTTAAATCCAATTAAGGGTTTAGATTTTGTCTCGAGTTCAAGACGAAATCTAAAGTTTGGGGTTCATGGGTCTGTTTCCCTCTAAGGACAACAAAAATTACGACATCATTGTCTTGACTTTGTATCTTGTTTTGGGGGGTGTTAAGACATGTGTTGAACTCCGTACCATAGAAAGAAAAGACACCGGATTTAAGTCTCGTGTTTTACGACTTGCTGTGGTTTTTTGTATATTAGTGGTAGTTTATAAAAACTCCCTCCCGTATCAGTCACACCCTTGAAGTTAATTAAGAGTTCAACTTCAGATAGATCTTATAAGGACTCCTGGACTTACTTTTTGGACTAGAACAAACATTGTAAACTTTTTATGTTCAGTCTTCCTCAAACACAACTCAGCCCTTGTTGAGTAAACGTCTATAATCCCAACTGATACTAGTTTAATACTTTATTATAACTATGTAATTCTCCGTAGTCCTACCACAACATCTTCTTTTGGTCTGAATTTCAAGTACTTAAGTTGTACGAAAACACCAAATGTTAGAAGATTTATTACAAGATTTACTGGACCCTACTTTTTCTGTTTTAGGGACGGACGAACCCCGACTGTAAGGTCAAGGGTCTATGTCCAGGTATAAATTTATTTGTTACTAAATTTATTAAAATTCCTTCACGAACCTTCCTTTATTTTTACCCTATCTCTCACTACCCCACCACCTCTTGGTGAGACCGTTTATCCATCCTTTTCCCCAACCTTCCTCTGTGGTGTCCGTCTCCCTTTTCGTCTACATTTTCCGCTTTCGGGTCTCCATCCTCTTCGAACAATACAAGTTCTTCCTCTACCTTCCCGTCTCACCGACTCTAAGGTAATCGACAGACCCATCCCATCACCATCCTCCCCTCCCCTCCCTTCATCACAGGATATCAGCAAAATTCTCTGAACCTAAAATAACATAAACACACACCACCCCCTCGGAAACCGTCCAATGTTAGTCTCCTAACAATCAGACTAAGTGTAATTCTGTTTTAGTGAGGTCAACGAATCACCTCGTACCTGGTCACCTCCACTCACCCTTCAATGTCTCGAGAACTTTACCTAATTTCCTTCTCTCCTCCACCAAAGGCGACACTGACGGTTTCCCCTCTGCCATGGTTCCTAAACCAGGTCTTTCTGACACCCTCGTTTTCAACTGGTTTCCCCAAACACCTTTGGTTTAGGTTCTACCACGGATTTAAAACCGGACTTATTGACTATGTGTCCCCACTATCGATGACTTTCCTGATTCTGACTCCTGGTCATCCAAATTTCGTCTACTCCTAAGACCAAACTTAGAGACTGCAAACTCTACGAGTGACCCATGAGTTCACCTCTACGGTCCGACCGTCGACCTACTCACTCCCTTCACACCCGGAGTCTCCGTCTCGTCCCACCGGAACCGTAAGATCGTAACGGGAGTCGGGGCCCTGACCCACCCTGCCAGTCCTACTCTTGACGGACCACGGAAGACTACAAGGTTCCAGGTCCTCACCTGTTCTGTCGTTGTCAAAGACCTTCGTCGCCTTCCCTTTGGTTCGTCGTTTCGGATCCCGTCTCTCACCGAATTTTTTCCTGATCAATCGAGCAAGTTTGACGACTGACTCTACACCTCTTCTGACTGGTCCCCTGGACCGTTCTGCATCCAGTCACCACTGAAGTTCTCTTAATTCTCTGACACCAGGATCGAGACAGCGATCGATCCGTGGTCAAAAAAATTTCTGAAAAGGTATTCACCCCTGATATCATGATTTATACTCAAGTTAGTACAGACTGAGAAACACTGGGGTACCTAACATCAAGTGGTCCGAGGAGACAGGCACCTTAAAGAGTCCGTTCTTGTCACCTCACCCAATGGTAGAGGATGAGGTCATGATTTACACTACGGAACGTATGTCCCCATTGCCTCGTTTATGATATAAAACACTTTAAAAGATCAACCTTTCTAGAGGTAAACTTCAACCCCGAAGAGACCACCGAGTCTACTATTTCTTAGACGGACGTTTCGTCCTAAGTTAGGGACCCAGTCCTTCTAGGGGACCTCTTCCCTTACCGTTAGGTAAGGTCATAAGAGCGGACCTCTTGAAGTGCCTGTCTACTCGGACCGCCTGATGTCAGGTACCCCAGAGGTTCTTAGCCTGTACTGACTTATTGAGCACGAGTGAGTGTGAACATCAATCAAAACTGAAGATAATAGATATGTACCGTGATTCCAGTCTAAGACTTTATTTACGATAATCAAATCCTTGAATCCCATACAGTCATTGAACCGTAAAATAAGGAGACAGTCTCTACATAGTTACTCAATTATGAAAACACATACACTTTCACGGAGAGACGTAAGTGTCTCGTCACACGGTCGGTGTAAGTGCCTCCCGTAAGAGTACTACGACCAAACGAAGAGAAGGAGTCTCGTCAATGACGCACAGTGACTGTACGGTTCGTGACACCATCCATTCGTCTCTTAGTCGTCACTTACTTTTCATCTAGGACTTGTATCCTCGAGACCGTCGAAATTGGTGATGTGTATAGACTAAATCTTGTCACCAAGAGTTGTACACCACAGGTTGGTAGTCGGAGTCGTCGTGGGGTCTTGAATAATCTGTACATTTAACGTCGGGGGTGGGGTCTAGATAACTCAATCTTTGACTTAATCGTCAGGTACACCGTCTACTAGGATCTCTTGGTGACCATTCTCCCTCCGTCCGACAGTGGACCTTCCAAGTAAGCAGATTCGAGGTAGACTCTGACTGTCATAGATCCCTCTTCTGTAGTTTATTTCGGTCGGGAGGTACAGACCCCAAGACGTAACGACCTAAGTCGGTTGGCGTCTAGTTTTTATAAGAATTTCTTTAGGTCTTTCAAGGTTTTCGTTTTGAACTTAAACGGTGCACGACCGTTGATAGAAGTATCTTAAATACAATATAATCCATAATATTCATTAGATCTCTACTAAATTTCATATGTTCTCCTACACATATTTCATTGTCAGAATCAGTGAGTCAGTACAGACTGAGAAACACTGGGGTACCTGACATCGGGCGGTCCGAAGGAGACAGATGTCTTAAGAGTCCGCTCTTGTGACCTCACCCATCGGTGAGGGAAGAGGTCCCTTAGAAGGACTGGGTCCCTAACTTGGGACCGGAGGACGTAACGTCCGTCTAAGAAATGACAGACTCTCCTACACACATCCAAGATACGTTTATGGTACGATACACTATGTTCCCGGAACTCGTAGGCACCTAAAACCATAGGTGACCCCAGGACCTGAGCCAGGACGAACCAATGGCTCCTTACTACTGAGGTATCTCCATTACCACCACAGTGAGACAAGGTAAAAGACTTTGGACAGGAACCAATAAAACCGAATTCCGTAAAAACTCAGATGAAGACCGAAGTCTGCTGCACTTCGATAAATTTTTAACCCCCAAATAAATAAAGGTAATACATTCAATCTGACAGCTCGTGAAGACTCTTTTAGTGGGTCGACATGTCTAACCAGGGTCATATTTACATATTGAGAACCGACGCGGCCTGTGGCCTACGGTTCACCTCCGGGTGCAAGAGGAACAGTGGCGAGGGGGCACAAGAGGGTCCTCGACAAAACTTGTAAGAAAGACGGATGAACAATTAGTAAGGATTGTTTAGTAGGATTGGAGAATGAGCAGTGACTATTTTATTGAAGGACCTTTTATCAGGATTGTGAATGGGACTTGTACCATGGATTGAGGTAGTGTAGAAAGGAGGAAACTACTACGAATCTCCTCCCTCGACATTAACGAGATTGTATTCGTATTCAAGTGACCCAGGAGTAGAGGCGGAGAAGAAGAGAACAGAGAATTTGGGAAGTGAGAGGTAGTCATAGAAAGGTAGTCGTAAATTAGTACCAATTCTCCGAGAAAGTAGAATTTTCCTTTTCGATTTAGAACGGAGTTAGAGTACGGTGAAAGTTCGATAACTAGAGATAGAAAATAAAACACGTCGTTTTAAAGATCATACACAGGTAGAACAAAAGAAATATCAGGGAAGTCGGCCGGACAGTAAACAAAGAACCGTCAGTCAACTGATTGTAAACTACTTATGTTACCGACTTACGTGTAGAATTTTGGACTTTTATGTCTTTCAATTTTTTTACATATAGTACATAATAGAGAAATGGATCTCTTTTGGTAGTGCCTGTAAAATTTATCATTCGTGGAAGTGTAAATATAAGGACCTGAAGCTTTCTGTTTATTATCAGAATAAGTCAAAATCTTTCTCGTGTCATTACAGACGTCTTACTAAATCTTGACGATAAGTCAATAAACACGTTTATAGGTCTTTTTCATCTCTATTAACTTTAAATTTCCTTTATGGAAAAGAACGTGATAATTTAGTAGTATGACCTAGTTTGGAGATAACCTTGTAGATTATTCACTACAGTTCCTTTCTTCCAAAATTAAAAATTTTGAAAATAACTAAAAAAAAACTACACCTAGTAAAAAGTTCAAAATAAGATAAACAATGTTATAACGAAGACAAAATACAATACCCGAAAAAAACCGGTGTTCTGTGCACTCTAAAATCGAACGACTCGTGCTTAGCTTGGGAGTGGGGGACGTAACCTTCGGTGTCAGAATTAGTGACCTGGTGTTCCCTTCAGGATCTTTCCTCCAAAATTCAAAGAGGAAGAAGGACGGGTTAAAAGACCTCTCTTATTAGTCTTGTTGTTTGTTGACCACTATTTGTTGACTAAAAAACTCCTTCTCGTAAGAAGGAGATGAAAAGAACATTTTCTATAGACAACATCCACAATTGTCCGACTACCCTGTTTTTTCCTCTTTCTCCATTGATTACTTACTTGTCGTACTCTTCTGTTCCCAGATAATACTTTCTCTTTTAATAAAAGGGATTATTATAAGTTTCTTTTGTTACTGACCTAAAACAACGAGACTCTTACAATACTCCTTTTTATGACTTCTAATTCCCTCAAATAGAGAGGTCCAGTTTTATGAACTTAAACGTATATGGTTTGAAATCTCATGGGATTATAATACCTAGAAGGGATGTGTCCCTAACTTGGGTCCAGAGGACGTAACGTCCGTATGAGAAATGGTAGACTCGGTGGTCCCTTTAGACTATAATACCTCGAGATAATCTTTAGAGTGATTAATAGTCAACCAGTAAATTATGTAGGTTATGAAGAAATTTAATCAGAAGTCAGTAAAGAAGAACTTCTAATTTACCGTCTTTTAGTGTTACTCCAGAGAATGATATATCGTCCCGAAGGGACCATCGAGTCGATCATTTCTTAGGAGGACGTTACGTCCTCTGGGACCAAGCTAAGTACCCAACCCTTCTAGGGGACCTCTTCCCTGTCCTAGGGACGAGGTCATAAGAACCGAAGGGACCACCGAACCTGTCATTTCCTAGAGGGACGTTACACCCTCTGGACCCAAGTTAGGGACCCAACCCTTCTAGGGGACTCCCCTCCCGTACCATTGGGTGAGGTCATAAGAACAGACCTCTTGGGGGTACCTGTCTCCCCGGACCGTCCGATGTAAGGTACCCCAGTGTTTCTCGACCTGTGCTATCTCGCTGATTTGTGTCGTGTAATATGTCGTTGGTGACCAAAAACGTTTTATAGGACGTGTAAGATGAGGTGTACAATGTGGTGACTGTGTGAGGCAATCCTTTTATTATATTCTCTTCCCACGTACGAGAGGCTTTTATGTATATCTTTCTTCTCTCATCGGGACCTGAATTAAATATTTTCTATGGACCTTAGTTCATTTCTCTGGAGAAAAGTGTCTTTTCCTCTTGGTATCGGATTCATATCTTTTAAAAGTTAAAGTCAAACAAGAATTTTTAAAGTGTCTATGTCGGGAGGTCCAAGAATGAACTCGACACTTATAGGTGTTTTGGTACTTTTTAGTTTTAATAACGGGAATGAATTATTCTCACGGTCGAAGGAAGACGGTTGAGAGGACACAGACAGTCGAACGGTGATTCCTCCGACATAAGTCTTGACTACAAATAAATTACAAAATTACATAGAGTAGATTTCCCGGAGATTACATATATATGATACATTTCGTTCTAAGATCCTAATTTATAGAAACCATTTTCCGGGAGAACAACCCTTAAGGGACTCCAGGTCACCAATCTGAGACGTGAAGGTGTCGTCACCCGTGTCCAAGCTAGGGACCATCCCCTTAATCCTAGGTCATTACTGAACGGACCTCTTAGGGTACCTGTCTCCTCGGACCGTCCGATGTCAGGCACACCAGTGTTTCTCAGTCTGTACTGACTTCGCCGAATCGTACGTACGTACGTGCGTGTACGGTGTGCCATACCGGTTTTTTATTACCGGGAGAAAGATAGAACAGACACAATTGTGCCTCCGTGTACGTCTCTTCGATCGTCCAAACAACACAATCGTACACCCACAAATTAGTCACGAATTATTATAACCGTTCAAACTTATTACAAACAATAACATCCATCTTATTGTCTTGAAACAAAAAGTCTCGTCCTACTTCGTTTATATAGTGTTTTCACTTTAACGGCTTAAATTCTACTCGACTTAGGGTGACATGAGTTCGTTAAATAGGGAGGGAATAAAGTATATTTTTACACTAAAGTAATTGACTAGTGTCTAAAGTAAAACTCAGAGGATCTCTTGTATATTCTACTAAACAAACGTGTTTGGGACCCCAGATCCTTTTGTCGTATTGATTTTTCCTCTAAAGTAAGATCAAAAGAACAATCATGTCTCGAACTAGAATGACCGAGGTTATTGTTATTTTTCAAGAGGTTTCTTTCTCGGGGAACCATGACTTGCATGAAACATGAGTCCATGTCGACAATTTACGACACAATGTTGTTTACAGTAACGATGTTTGGTATCGTTTACACATGACGTTTGTATACCCTCCACTCCATCTTTACGACCTGATTGACCAAAAATTTTTTTTCACTACATGGAAAATCTCTTAAAAATTTTAAATGAAATATTTTTAAATAAAAATTAACCTCCTCTCTAAAATAAAAATTCACTTTTATTTCTATCTTCATTTGTAGAACTGGAGAATACTCCCACGTTTTATCAGTATCAATCAATTGGGACCCAATGGTTTTAGATCTTGGATGTCTGACCTTCTTTTATAAACGTTTGGTATACTAACTGTTCCCTAATTAAAGGTTAATTTTATGTGTCTGTCGAGTCAAGTCAAGTAAGCGAGTCAACACAGACTGAGAAACGCTGGGGTACTTAACGTCGTACGGTCCGGAGGGACAGGTAGTGGTTGAGGACCTCAAGTGAGTTTGAGTGCAGGTAGCTCAGCCACTACGGTAGGTCGGTAGAGTAGGAGACAACAGGGGAAGAGGATGAGTATATCGAGTTATAGTTGTGTTGTTTGTTGGGTTGGTTTTTTATATACCCGTCTTCTAGATTTCTCTGTAAAGAGGTTTCTTCTTTATGTCCACCGGTTGTCCGTGTCCTTTTTTACGAGTTATGACGATTAATAATCTCTTTACGTTTAGTTTTGATACTAATCTTGGTTCCTATAATTCAATGTGACGTCCATGGAATCATAATGATAATTGTAATTTCTATTCGTTTTCCTTCAAAAAAAAAAGGGGTCACATT
This sequence comes from Capra ibex, assembly GCA_006410555.1. NCBI lineage: Eukaryota > Metazoa > Chordata > Mammalia > Artiodactyla > Bovidae > Capra > Capra ibex. Next base: position 36,408,543 of record SJYO01013871.1, read on the forward strand.
GATTTTAAGTGAAGTTATACTTCACCCTAAATTCTTCTCTCGTATTCGAGACATCTAGGGTCTCTTCGGACGTGGGACCCCGGATACCCAGACGAAGGTCGGCTCAAAGATCAGGACGACACCTTGTAAATAAAGGACTTCGGTCCTTACGACCTTATGTCCGGATTCCTGGTTAGTTCGTAACTCTGTCGACACAACCGGAGACTAAGGTGTTGACGGGGTGGAGACGTGAGGTTCAGACAGAGTTTCTTGAGGGCAGGGGTGGACGAAGAAAGTCATCGATCTCGCATTGGAACTCCAGAGAGAAAGGGTGGATCTACAGTCAGAGACATCGTGACTGGGTCTCCTCCTTGGTCTGAGACCCGGAGGTGTAATTACTCAAGACCACGAGACTTTCCTTTTGTCCTTTTCGTACTTGACTTCTTTCGGTTCAGAAAACGACGCCCAAACGACACAAATTATCAAAATTAAAAAATTTTTAGAGTTGTTTAGGGACGGGTCCTTCTGAAGTAAAACTGTCATAATTCAATAGTAGTAGACTGAGAGAATTAAGTTTAATTCACTAGTTTATAAATAACTTATAAATGATAGATATTTTGTGAAAAGTTCTACGATATTCCGTATGTCTCTTTGTATTATGACCTAGGTCGGAAAGTCGACGGAGATTAATCTTTTTTTGTTGAAAGTCGTTTTCTATGATCCGTATCGTTTATCTCTTAATAGACCAAAAAGAACGGACGTAATAAGTCTCAAAAGGTCACTTAACCAAGGACACTAACATCCCCGACTGTTGAGGGTTTGGACGTCTTATCCGGTAGTCCGACCTCAGAGTCCCTGATAATGTCGAGTTCAAACTTTCGTAAGACCCCTGTCTTAGGGATCAGAAGACCCCTGACGGTAGAAAAAAAAGGCGAATTCATGAAGTTGACTAATCTACTCCGGGTGGGTGTAGTACCTCGTATTAGACGAAATGAGTTATAGATGACTAAGTCTACAATTAGAGTAGATTTTTTACGTAAACGTCGTAACAATTCCGACTCCAAACCGATTTATGGATCTGTGGTAGTGGATCGGTTCGACTGTAGTTTAATTGATAATCTAACGGGAAACGTTTGTTATCAGTTGTTTAAACAAAAATTTCTCTGATATTCTAAAAAGATCTCAGTTATTGTTCTATGATGAGGGGCGGGGTGGTGACGTCCTTCTTGGGACAATAGAAGACGGGCAAAATCACCCCTGGTCTATCGGACAACCCTTGACTATCAAGAAAACCTTCTCCCTCACTGCCACGTTCTCAAATACACCGGGACCGAATCCACAGGCCTTGATAACCGAAGGAAGAACCGGAAACCGGAAGACTCACTCGTAGGGGACCCCTTGTACGAAGACCAAAATACCGTGCACGAAGACGACGATCTCAACAACAATAAAAAGTCAGTACAGGCTGAGAAACGCTGGGGTACCTGACGTCGTACGGTCCAAAGGGACGGGAGGTGATGAAGGGTCTCAAACGAGTTTGAGTACAGGTAGCTCAGCTACTACGGTAGGTTGGTAGAGTGGGAGACAGTGGGGAAAGAGGAGGACGGGAGTTAGAAAGGGTCGTAACGTCAGAAAAGGTTACTCAGACGAGAAGGGTAGTCCACCGGTTTCATAACTTCGAAGTCGAAGTCGTAGTCAGGAAGGTTACTTATAAGTTAAGACCCAAAACCGGTTTAACGGACGGTTTGACGGTAAGGGAGGGGGAGAGGGGGTCGGGACGAGATAAAATCTATTAAAACAAGAAAGACTTTTGACTGTTCGACTTAGATTCGACATTTCAATGTTTCTTCCGGGTCCTCAGGTGCCCTCTTCTCTCTTATATTACATAATCCTAGAAAGTTGAATCCTGAAAATTTATAAAAGACTTCTTGAAAAATTGAAAGATTCCCCTCGAAACCTAAAGTCATAGAAAGTCGGTTTTTTCTGGAGTCATATCCTCGTCTTCTTTTTCGGTCTGAGAGAGTCCTACATAGCCCCCAAACAGAGAGGGTCGTTCCGGTGACTTACGACAAGAAGAAACACCCTGATTGACAGGATGTCGAGAACGAAAGTAAATTTTCACTCTGTATTCCTTGAATGATACTTCGGTCATTTACTCACGTATTGTGACTTCTTTAAGTCCCAGTTTTCCAGAGGACATCTTTTCCCCAAAATCCGGACTTGTCTCTTCTCCAGTCATACTCTAAGTATACCGTCCCATCCTAAAATTTTAGATATTTATTTTTTATATTTTCACTATTTTATATATGTTACCTTATACCGGGATTTTTTTTTTTGTTGGAGGGTAGTGTAAGATGTTGTACCTACTTGAACTCCCGTAATACGATTCATTTTATTCGACCAGTATTTCACTGTTTACCATAGACTGACATGAACATACTCCACTGAGTTCTTCAGTGTGGGTATCGTCTTACCGTTCACGATGCCTTACCCCTCAATCACACTTTACTCATACCTGAAAGACAAAACGTTCTACTGTTTCAGGACCTCCAGACCATGTTTTGCTACACTTACATGAATTCCGACAACTTGACCTGTGGATTATCTTACAGATAAATACATATAAAATAACGTTACTTTTACGTGACATCTTTTACCCCACTTATCTGCGTTATTCGTAGTAGGCGGAGGGGAAACCGTTGGTGTTCAGACAACAGATCCAGACTCGGACAAAGACTAAATATGTGCCCAAGTAAACACGGTATAAAATCTAAGGTGTACATTCACTATAGTATACCATAAACAGAAAAATAAAGACTGAAGTAAATCATATTAGTAGAGACCAACGTAGGTACAACGACGTTTACCGTAATAAAGTAAGAAAAATACCGGCTCATTATGTGGTAACATATATACGTGGCGTAGAAGGAATAGGTAAGTAGACAGATACCTGTGAGTCCAACGGAGGTACTGAACCGATAATACTTATCACGACGATACTTGTGTCCCCACGTACATGGAAAAACTCAATATCAAAATATGTCATATACAAGTTCCTGCCCTAACTGTCTCGTATACTATGAAGATAAAAATCAAAAGACTCCACAGAGGTGTGACAAAAGGTGTCACCGACGTGGTTGAATGTAAGAGTGGTCGTCACGTCGTCGTAAGGGAACAGAGATATCGGAGAGGTCTCGAACAATAAACATCTGAAAAATTAGTACCTGTAAGACTAGTCACACTCCATTATTGAGTAACCTCAAAACTAAACGTAAAGAAATTATTAATCATCACAACTCGTAGAAAAGTACACGGATGACCGACCGACCCCAAAGGGTCCACCACTTCACCACTTCTTAGACGAACGGTTATGTCCTCTGTATGCTCTACACCCAAGTTAGAACCCAACCCTTCTCGGGGATCTCCTCCATTACCGTTGGGTGAGGTCACAAGAACGAACCTCTTAAGGTACCTGTCCCCTCGGACCACCCGATGTCAGGTACCTCAACGTTTCTTAGTCTGTACTGACTCGTCCGTGTATATGTGATCGTACACATACAGTAAAAAACTCTTTACAGATAATTCCAGGAGATTGGAAACAAACTGACCCAACAAACGAACAAACAACTCAAAGTACTCGTCAAAACACACAAAAACCTCTAATTCGGGAACAGACAACGTAATAAACGTTTATAAAAGAGGTTAAGGTATCCAACAGCAAAGTTAAAAAAAAAATATCAAGAGAAACGAACGTTTTCGAACATTCAAATTAATCCAGGGTGAACAAATAAAAACAAAAATAAAGATAACAGAACCCTCTGACTTATAACATGACAAAACTAATGACATCGAAACATTATAACAAACTATTGACCCTTGTACTACATAGGTCGAAACGAGAACGTAGAGTTCTAACGGAACCAATGAACCCTAGAAACCAAGACATGTTTAAGATTTTAACAAACAAGATAAAGACACTTTTTACGGTAACCTTAAAACTACCTTCAACGAAACTTAGACATCTAACGAACACCATTGTACCTGTAAAAATGTTATAATTAAGAAGGTTAGGTACTCATGTCAGATGGAAAGGTAAATAAAAATAGAAGTCAAAGAAAGTAGGTACGGAATATTAAAAAACGTCAGAAAGTGGAGTCAATTCAAATAAGGATCCATAAAGTAAGAAAGACTACGTGACATTTACCTTACGAAAGGATTAAAAAGAAAGACTGTGATTTTGACAATGCTCATATTTACGACGTTTATCGTCTTAAAAGAAGAAAACATACCTTCTTATTACAAGTCCACGCAGACACGCATACATATATATATATATATATATACGTATGGTGCAAAAGAAATAAGTAGACAATTATTCGTGATCCAAAGAAAGTACAGACCGATAATATTTATTACGAGGTCACTTGTGTCCTTATGTCTATGGAAAAACTGTGTCATTAAAACAAACGAAACCTATATATGAGTCTATAACTAACGAACTAATGTACCATAAAGACAAAAATTAAAAAACTCTGTGGAGGTACAACAAGAATAATTACCTATGTGGTTAGAAGTAAGAGTGGTTGTCGTGTGTCCGTTTGGGAAAAGAGGTGTACGATGCATCGTGAATATTTAAAAAAGAAAAAAATATTATCAGTTTATCCACACTTCGTCATAGAGTAACACGAAAACTAAACGTAAAGGGACCAATCATTTTAACTCGTAGAAAAGTACATGGATAACCGGTAGACACAGAAGAACTCTTTTTACAAATAAATCTAAAAGAAGGGTAAAAAATTAACCTAAAAAAAAAACGATAACTCATCATACTCAAGAAATATATCAAAACTATAATAAAATATGAAGTTTATTTACTTTACGTTTGTAAAAGAGGGAAAGGTACCCAACAGAAAAGTAAAACAACTTCTAAAGGAAACGACATGTCTTCGACAAATCAAATTACGTCAAGGTGAGATAATAAAAAATAAAATATAAACAAAAACCATAGTCTAAGTTTTTTTAGTGACGGTTCTCACTACAGTTTTCTTGAATGGTATATATATATAAGGGGGGTGGGGTCTACAAAATACCGAAACTCAAGTCCAAAATACCAAGTTCAGGAATTGGGTGAAACGACTAAAACACATACTGCAATCTGTCACCAGGTCAAAGTAAGAAAACGTACAACGACAGGTCAAAGTGGTCGTGATAAATAACTTCTATGACCACCGAGTCTCCAATTTCGCAAACGGACGTTACGTCCTCTGGACCCAAGCTAGGGACCCAGTCCGTCTAAGGGGACCTCTTCCTTTACTGTTGGGTGAGGTCATAAGAGCGGACCTCTTAGGGTACCTGCCTCCTTGGACTACCCGATGTCAGGTACCCCAGCGTTTCTCAGCCTGTGCTGACTCGCTGAGGTGAAAGTACAACAAAAGAATTCTATTAAAGAACAATATCTTAGAAACTCAGTTTCCGATCCGTACTCAGGTAAGAATCGTAAATTACATACGAGTTTTAACGAAGAGTTCTCTAATTCATTGTGTTATTTTATATTTTCGTGAGAATAGTAGTACTGGATTAGAAACTACTTTCTAATTTTATGTAATTAAATTGTAGTTATCTTTTTTAGAACGTAAAGTATTAAATTTGAACGTAAAGTTTTTTAATGATCACTGTAATTTAATGTCAGTATAGAGACTACTAAATCGTCAATGGAAAAGAGAGAACTGTGTAGATACTATAAAAATCTATCGAAAAAATTACCAAATGTAAATTTCGGTATAGATTTATAATTGTACAATATAATAATATATGTTATGATAGTTAACATAACTAAGAAAATACCAAAGGAAATAACAAGGTTTCGAATGTTCAAGAAGAGTAAGATTTTGAAAATTTTCTGGTAAAGTAAGAAAAATTTAGATCAAACGAATGCCGACCTAAAACATCAGAGAACGAGGTAAACCTTAAAAGACGGTGTATATCCTGTCTAAAACTGACCGTCACTCCATCGTCTTAATTTACTTCTCATACACCTTTCGTGTTCTTATTGAGTGAACAGACTCACTTCAGCGACGTAACTAGCACTACTATATCACTCTCCGTCTTTACCGTTCTTTCCTCTTCTTGGACTAGACTGCGTTGGACCCGATGAGTCTTCACCGGGTGTGACGGAGTCACCCAGAGCCGATTGGCCCCCATCCTCCTGGACCCTTGTCATTGGGTCGAAAATGGTGTTTGTAGTTCATCCATTCTTTCTGAAACGGTTTAAACTCTATAGTCCAAAATCTCGTCACGAACGATTCGTCCTTTATGAATACACGAATGATTATTAGAAAGGTCTTACTCCATCTTAAAGGTAGGAACGGTTGTCGTTAAAACACACTGAATTTAACACAAACATTTTCCTTCCTACAAAAGGGTTAAAGATCGTCTTTATTAATTCAAAACGTAATCTACACGTCCACATTGGTGGCGCATAGAAAGAATAAGGAGAGGATTTTCTTATTTTTTAGTAAGTTGAAAGTGACGTAACAAGAAGGAGATCCCAGGTCTATTATGTGGGTATACGAGTGACGGTGGGTATAAGTTTCCAAAAAAAAAAGAAAAAAAAAAAAGATCAACTTTAATAATAAAAAAAAATCAAAAAATAAAATTTTTAAAATTTTAGAAATTAAGAATGTACGCAAGGGTTTGTACTTGGGGGGAGTCTAGAATCAAGTAAAAATATATCTAAGGATAAAAATTTCCTACAATTTTATTTCTCAAGACCTTTATGGTCTTGAAGTTTTATGTTCTCTTAATTTTGACTTTTTACGGACGGATGTTTTCCGGGTATAAAGACCTGTCCGTCTTACGTCTCATAAAAAGAGATACCTTTTTTTTACATAAATAAATTAGCCTTGTGGAAAATTTTTCTGAACCTAGTATTAGTCTAAACCTCTGCGGAACCAAAAGGAGGGGTGAAAGAGGAGACAGTGAAATCACTATACTGAGTTTAAGTCGTTCCTCCGTCTGTGTTACATTGAGTCTATATAGACTCCACTGTCGGTATATTTTCTCCTTCGTCCTGAAACCACACCACAATTTTCCATTACTTTCCTAAATCCCTGGTTTCGTCTTCCTTTCCTTTCTTCTCAAGGATCCCCGACAAGACACGAGTAACGTTTCGTCATCGAGGAGGACGAGGTCTTCAAGGTTATCGGTTCTCGCTCCTGGACCTTTCTCGAGTCTCTTCTCAACCGTTCCATTCTTTTAAGTAACGTTTAAAGGTCATGGGAAGTTAAGACGTACCCAACCTTAGTGTACGAACTTTGACTTTATTTCTTAACCAACTCATAATAGTTAAAACAGACCAACAGGACACCACCTAACCTGACCCATTACCTCTTAACACCCCATGACCTGGTGTGTCTATGTGTCCTAAGACATACTTAAAAGAGCCAGAAATAAAAAAACCGACCCAAGCCAGAAGCAACGACACACGCCCGAAAGAGATCAACACCGTTCACCCCCGATGAGAAGCAACGTTACGCACTCGAAGAGTGACGTCACCGAAGAGAAGAACCCCTCGTGCCCGAGATCTCTCGTCCGAGTGGTCAGCACCTCGTGGTCGAGTCCGCGAGACACCGTACACCCTTAGAAGGACCTGATCCCTGACTTGACTATAGGGAACTTAACGTTCCACCTAAGAAGTGGTGACCTGATGGTCCTCTCGGAAGGAACTAGTAGAGTTAAGTTAGTAGGAACAGAGGAGAGTAGAGGATTTTGTGTCAAAAGTAGTGACAATGGTACACTGTTGAGAGAAAGTTAAGAGAACTGACAAATAATGATCATACAACAACCGATGACAAATTGTAAAGTACTACCCTTCACATTATATCCTTTATGGTTATGAATTATGAAACCGGTGGACCACGCTTCTCGACCGAGTAACCTTTTCTGGGACTACGACCCTTTCTGACTTCCGTCCTCCTCTTCCCCCGCTGTCTCCTACTCTACCAACCTACCGTAGTCACTGAATTACCTATACTCAAAGTCGTTCTATCACGAGTTTGACCCTCTACCACTTGCTGTCCCTTCGGACCGAACGAAGTCAGGTGCCCCAACGTTTCTCAACCTATACTGACTCACTGACTTTTTGCTTGTTGTTGTTTATAGTTATGTTATAGGTCTCTCCCGTCTGGACACTACGTCCCGACCGTCAAATGGAAGAGACTTGTAGTTACCCAGTCCGTGGAGAGCCCGTATACCACTCCAAAGTTACTGTCAGATATCATCAAGGATGATGAATACACGGACAGTGTGTCATCCGGGAAGTCTGTAAACATAGAGAAATGGTAATACGGAAAAGAGGGGTCGACAGACTTTTTGTCGACTAAAATATGAACGTATAAGATGTCGTTAGATCGGAATGTCTCAAGTCCACTAATTGTCGTACCTTTATATATATAATGGTATACATTTTATCTATCGTTCACCCTTAAACGACACACTGTGCCCCTCGAGTTGGGTCACGAGACACTATTGGATCTCCTCACCCTACCCCTCCCTCTACCCTCCTGTCAAGTTCTCGCTCCCGTGAATACATATGAACACCGACCAAGCAGAACTACATACCGTCTTTGGTTGTGTTATGACGTTTTGTTAGTAGGAGATTAGTCTTTTTTACGTGTACATTGTATGTCATATTTTTTATCAATGAATAATTAAGCCAAACTCTTATACCACCTTTTTCCTATTTTGTTCGGAGGCAACGAATATAAAATTCTCTATACGATTTTTACAAAATTTCCCATCAAAGGATGTTACTAATTGAAAAGTATACTATTGAAACTTCTCATTTTACTTTAGTGAGTACAAACATAGATTTCACAATGTTAGTGTATGGTCTCTATGGTCAACTCAGCGAGTCAGCACAGGTTGAGAAACACCGGGGTACTTGACGTCGTGCGGTCCGAAGGGACAGGTAGTGGTTGAGGACCTCGAATGAGTTTGAGTATAGATAACTCAAACACTACGGTAGGTCGGTAGAGTAGGAGACAGTAGGGGAAGAGGAGGGCGGAAGTTAGAGAGGGTCGTAGTCCCAGAAAAGGTTACTGAGTCAAGAAACGTAGTCCACTGGTTTCATAACCTCAAAGTCGAAGTCGTGGTCAGGAAGGTTACTTATAAATTCTGACTCTTGGTCTTTGTATCCAAGGATATTTTAAATGAATATCTCTTACAATTCTCTTTAGTTTACTTACGTCTATCTATAGACAGAAAATTCTTCCTTTAGGATGAGATACACTATGATACCTACTTGGACCCTCCATAGTTCAATTTATTTTGTTCGGTCAATGTCTTCTTATTTGCATCGTACTAAGATGACTGTACTCCAGAGATTTTATCAGTTTGAGTGTCTTTGTCTTTAATCTTACCACCAACGACCCCGGTCCCACGTCCTTTTTACCCCTCAAAGACTAGTTACTCATATTTCAAAGTTAATATGATCCACTAGTTTGAGTTCTCTAGACGACATATAATAGTACAGATATCAATTGTCATAATATAACATGTCAATTTTTACACAACTCATCTAGAGTACAATTCACAAGTATGGGTGTTTTTTATCTTTTCTTTTAAACAATGAATCTAAGTAAAACGGAACAAACTTTAAAGTCTCGTTTCAATTTTCGTACAGACAAAGAATGAGTAATTAGAACGTAGACGTTCGTAAATCCCCTATAAGTCGTCCTTTTCCGTTTTCGATGGGACTTAATTACTAGTATTAGAATTGTCGACGGTAAAGAACTTGGTTGAAATATGATCCATGAGTAAATTAGAGTGTCGTCAGGTCTTCCTGTTCCTGGGAACATACAAGATTGTCTTAGGATTCGAGTTATAAAAGTTTTATTTTGAGTAAAAAGATAGAGTTAGGGACGACAACCGTCTACTCCACCAAGTCTGGGCGTTTCCTAGAGAGTGAACGAACCAAGGTCATCGACAAGGTAATGAAAGTGATCATTTGACGTTACGTCCTCTGGACCCAAGTCAGGGACCCAACCCTTCTAGGGGACCTCTTCCCTTACCGTTGGGTGAGGTCATAAGAACGGACCTCTTAGGGTACATGTCTCCTCGGACCGTCCAATGTCAGATATCCCAAGGTTCTTCAGCCTTTGCTGGGTCGTTCATTATGATGTGAGTGTTGGATGTTTACTTCTGTCATCACACGTTAAGGGACCAGGAAACGAAGACCATTACGATATTACGAGTAGGAAAAGGGTAAATTCTCAAAAGAGTGGAAGACAATACCCGACTTAACACAGGGAAGTCTAAAGGATACACCTTCAAGATTCGGGATCATAGAGTCTTATACCGACATAAACCTTTGTTTCTGAAATGTAATAATTCAAATTTAACTCCGGGATCCCCCGGGGTTTAGGGCAGACTGGCTACAGGAATATTCTCCTCCAATCCTGGTCTTTGCGTGTCTCGTCATTGGGACACTCCTGTGTCCCTCTTCTGTCCGGTTCCTCCTTCCGAGGTCCTCATCGGCCGTGGGACTAGATGGAGGTTTAAGGACAGGTAGCTAGGTGGGTCCAATACCAGGAGGCAATGTAGTTAGGACTGTTTGTTCATATATGAACAGGACTGTTTGTTCATACGGAGGATTCTTCACGTCCACTGGAGACGGACAAGGGGTGAGATCAGACCTGTGAAAAAAGAGTCGTAAGGGGTTCTAGAGTGGTTAGTCAGTGGGACTTACAGGGGAAAAGGACTAACAACTTTATCTTCAACGTCCGGAACTGAATCTATCTAGGACCGACGTCAAGGGGTTTAATCTAATTAATAAATTTTTGATAAAATTAACGTAATCTCATATGAACTAAATGTTACGACACAATGTCGTTCCACTAAGTCAATGTATTTATATATATACACATGTATATATAAGTAAGAAAACGTCTAAGAAAGAGTTATAAGTCTGATAACTTATCTCGAAGGACACGCTATGTCATCCAGGAACAACCAATAGACAGAATATCATCACACACACACAAGTAGGGTTCGAGGACTCAATACCTGGGGTGGGGTACAAAGGGGAAATTATTTGGACAAACAAAAGTAATAGACATTCAGACAAAACATTTATTCCAGTAAACAAAGAAAAAAATTTTTAATCTAAAGTACATACTCAGTAGATAAACAAAAAGAGACTGAATAAAGTGAATCATACCATTAGAGATTCAGGTAGGTACATCGACGTTCCCCGACACAAAGTAAGAAAAATTACCGACTCATTATACGGTAACATATGATACATGGTATAGAAGAAATAGACAAGGAGACAACTACCTGTAAGTCCCACGGAGGTACAGAACAGATAATATTTATCACGACATCACTTGTAACTCCACGTATATAGAAAAACTTAATACCAAAGGAGGTCTATACACGGGTCCTCACCCTAACGAACGACACATGCATTATACCATCGAGATAAAAAAAGAAATTCCTCGGAGGTATGACAAGAGACATCATCGACATTCAAGTGGCACAAAATCTTCGACCACTCCAAACAAAGAAGACAGGTAGTGATCGTACTCGAGTCGGTCGTGGACTTCGAGTCACGACACAGATTTTATTGAAGGACAGGTTACTCTGTCCAAAGGAGACTGGTGAAAGTGGACCAGTAGGGTCGAAGTCTGAGTAGAAATCAAAAAGGGACACCAACGAAGAGTGTTAGGTCATCAAGAGTGGAAGGAGACGATAACGAGGGAAAGGGAAAGAAACCGAAAGAGAGAAGACCTATCCAGGACAGATCAAAAGGGGATCCATGAGATGTAGTCAAGTCAAGTCAACGAGTCAGTACAGACTGAGAAACGCTGGGGTACCTGACGTCGTGCGGTCCGAAGGGACAGATAGTGGTTGAGGGTCTCGAACGAGTTTAAGTACAGGTAACTTAGCCACTACGGTAGGTTGGTAGCGGTAGAAGACAGAAGGGGAAGAGGGCGGAAGTTAGAACGGGTCGTAGTCCCAGAAAAGATTATTCAGTCAAGAAACGTAGTCCACCGGTTTCATAACCTCAAAGTCGTAGTCAGGAAGGTCACTTATAAGTCTTGACTAAAGGAAATCCAAACTGACCAACCTAGAGGGACGTCAGGTTCCCTGAGAGTTCTCAGAAGGGGTTGTGGTGTCAAGTTTTCGTAGTTAAGAGTCCGCGAGTCGAAAGAAATATCAAGTTGAGAGTGTAGGTATGTACTGGTGACCTTTTTGGTATCGGAACTGATCTACCTGGAAAAAGTCGTTTCATTACAGAGACGAAAAATTATACGATAGCTCCAACCAGTATCAAAAAGAAGGTTCCTCGTTCACAGAAAATTAAAGCACCGACGTTGTTTGAGGATTTGTCTACGGACGATGGTCGGGACGTCACACCGGCACTTACAGCGTGAGTCGTGCCTTATAAGGACGACGATTGGGTAAAGTCGGAACCTGGGTAAAAGGACGGGACGTCGGAAACTGAGGACTGGTACGGGCAGAAGTAATAAGGGGTTCACACAGGAAGTAAGATTGACGTTCCCGAATAAATGACTAGTCTCCTCACACTGACCAATCTGGTGCTCAACGCTGGTAGGACACAGACGGAGTGAGAAAAACGAATTCGGTGAAGGGACGAGTCTTTAGGACAGGTGCCCGACGGAGAAGGGTAAGAAGTCTCCGTTAAAGTCTAGATTAAGGACGTACTCGGGAATAAGTTTCTGTGGTCGCCCTACTTGACGGCGGAACTCGAAGACATCGTAGGATAAAGGGAAAGAGAAAACTAATCGTTCAAGGAGACCCGGTGACACCACTAGGAGGGGCTGTCGATGGAGAGTAGAGTCCAGTGGCAGTGTGAGGGGAGACAGAGGAGAGTTGCAACCCTATGATAAAGAAAATCAGAACAAAAGTTGACAGAAACCTTATGTGTCAAAAGATTGTCCTCCGGAATTTACATGTTCCTGGCCTAGCATCATTCCAGAGTTATCTGTCGTTGCTATAGGATATAATTGCTGATTGATACTACCTGGTCCCCTATAAAACGTCTTTGACTTCGAACATCGGTCGTTAAACAATATATTCACTTATAACTTTGTGAGGTCAGTTATTGTAAACCCATTGTTTTCTGTACAATTATACAGAAATCAATAATTACTAATATATCATTAATATCATATAGTTACAATTATTGTTGTGATATCATTATATAGAATTATATCTCAGGTGTAATTATTATGTATAATTATATATTGTGTTATCAAAATATATTATTAATGTATACTGATTATATATTAATAATTCGTTTATCCCGAAGGGACCACCGAGTCTCCATTTCTTAGAAGAACGTTGAGTCCTCTGTGTCCAAGTTAGGGACCTAGTCCTTCTAGGGGACCTCCTCCTTTACCGTTGGGTGAGGTCATAAGAACGAACTTTTTGAGGCACTCTCCTCGCACCGTACGATGTCAGGTACCCTGACGTCTCAGCCTGTACTTATTTCACTGACTTGTGTGTGTGTCTATTCGTTCATTCAATACGGTTAATGTCGGGAACTGTGAGTACAACAGTAGTCTTTCTAGTGAAAAGTAATGACAACAACAAGTCAAAGATACAGCACAGACTGAGAAACGTTGGGGTACCTGGCGCCGTACGGTCCGAGGGGACAGAAAGTCATAGAGAGCCTCATGCGAGTTTTGAGTACAGGTAACTTAACCACAACGGTAGGTAGGTTGAGTAGGAGACAACGAAGGAAGAGGAGGACGAGAGTTAGAAAGGGTCGTAGTCTCAGAAAAGGTCATTCAACTGAGCAGTGTAGTCCACCGGTTTCATAACCACGAAGTCGTAGTCACGAAGGCAACTATAAGTCCTCACTAAAGGAAATCCTAACTGCCAAACTAGAGGAACGACAGGTTCTCTGAGAGTTCTCAGAAGAGACCGTTGTGTCAAATTTTCGTAGGGGAAGTCGTGAATCGAAGAAGTACCAGGTTAAGAATATAGGTGTGTACTGACTGCCCCTGGTCGCACTCTTTGAGGCGGGTACCGTTTCCAGTACTCCTTCCTCCGAACCGTATGCGTTTCCGTACTAGTTCGGAGTCCTTTGGGGGACAAGGGCTCGTAGATTGGGGTTTTGGTCTCGGACAAAGTACGAGAGTGGATGTGGAGACTGAAATGCCCCCCGAGAGGGGGTATTGTTAAAGAGAGTCTCTTCCTCAATTGAACGTCGAGGTCAATTATTTTTAAGGACCCGTACTGTTCCCACAAAGTTGAATCTTTAAGGAGACCTTCAGGAGATCGGAGGGACTAGTCCAAGTAATCCGGTGTACACTAACAAATATCGGAGGGTTGGAACTCTCCGTGCTCTACGAAATTTTGAAAGATTTATGTCTGAGAAAACTCTTCAATCTTTTAATAATCATATCATATCACCCAACTAATCTTTAATATAACCACTTCCCAAAAAAGTAAACAGGACGGTTATTAATGACGATTAAGGGACGGGACCCACACTGTTCCCACAGAGTCCAGTTTGTACAGACGACTGTCTGATCGAACACACTGTTGGAGAGTTGGTATTTGTCGTGTCTCTCAAACTTCATAAACGTATCCCGAAAAGAGTAACAACTCAGTCACTAACGACGGTCCGGAGGTATAGGAATCCGTGGACCCTTATATAATTAGTTACATAAACCTTATATCTTTTCCTTTATATCATCAAAAACTACAGCCGTTATGATCTGAAAAACTCAATTACTTAAAAGAGAAAACAATATCTAGTGACATGAAACAATATTTAGTGATACAGGAACGATACATTTTTACATTGAAATAGTGATAGAATTCTGATTTATCTAGAATTCCCCTTGTAATCAGTTCCCAAATGTAAACAACTCGGTTATAAACGACGATTTAGGGGTATAAGGAACGGGAATATTACTTATATTGATCGCATATCCTTTTTATTCATAATTGGAAATTCTAATTAGTACAATTTGGAATCCGATTCATTTAAGGAAAGGATCCACATTGAGTGATGTGGGAGTGGGATATCCTTACGTTGAAATAAACCTCCCACCGCGGACTAAATTCTTTTTTAGTGGGGACCTTTTTATTCAAAAGACCAATTGACTGACCATAGTCTTTCCCGGTATTTTACAGTCGTCCAGAGTACCGGTCTTCTACTACAGTTTGGGTATTCTGGAAACATATTAAAATATACTTCGTGGACTAACACTGTTCCCAGTCCAGACGACTGGGGGTGCACTGAGACATAAGTAGGGATACATATTGTTTTTCCATATATTTGCTTGGACTTTTTATTTCTTTAACCTAGTCAAAGACCTTTCTGACTAAGGGGGTACAGCAAAGAAAGAACGAGGGACAAAAAGACCGACTTAAGGGTAGACCTCGTACCTACGATAAGGTGCATTTGGTTCAATAAGTCGGAGGAAAAGAGGTGATTAAAAGGATGATGTGATAGACAAAGAGTAGAGAGAGATATAGACATTAATTCTAAAAAGGATCCTGCGGCTAAGACAGGGGTGGAAGCTTAGTGGGACCTAGGTGGCCCCGATCTGGGACCGTGTACTGATGACTTTTTGGTGTCGAAACCGATATGTCTGAAACCAGTCGTTTCGCTATAGAGACAAAAAATTATACGACAGATCCAAACAGTATCGAAAAGAAGGTTCCTCGCTCACAGAAAATTAAAGTACCGACGTCAGTGGTAGGTGTCACTAAACCCTCGGGTTCTTATATTTTAGACGGTGACAAAGGTAATAAAGGGGTAGATAAACGGTAATTCACTACCCTGACCTAGAAACAAAAAACTTACGACTCAAAATTCGGTCGAAAAAGTAAGAGTAGAGAGTGGAAGTAGTTCTCCGAGAAATCAAGGAGAAGTGAAAGACTGTGGTCCCACCATAGTAGACGTATAGACTCCAACAACTACAAAGTGATAATCAATACAAAACCCCCCATATATCGAAAGAATAGTATGAAATGAGGAATTTCCGAACCCGGAAACAGAATCCGAAAAATAAAACGTATTTTGTTACGAACCGTATTTTATTCATTAGTCATTTACAAGAGACAAGAGACCTTTATTTACCTCGTGGAGAATCCTTCAGGACACACAAAAACGTCTACTTAGACCTTCTTCTCGAATGGCAAGTCATATGAAGCAAATATTTACGTCTTTGTAGACGACACCCCAGAATCCCTCGGTAAAAAAAGGAAATGTAAAAATGTCCGAACTTTTTATCAACACGAGGTATTTATAAGGTCCTACTCAGTAAACGAATTGGTTTGTCGACGAATGAGTAATCGGTTTACGAGAAGGGAACTTCAGTGTGTGGATTTACTTAAAAGAGGGCACGGAGGGAGGAAGGGAGTCCTCGGTCTTTTCACTCCGTGTCTATTATAAAGACCTTATATTTTCTCCCGGGTCGGACGGAAACCATACCCTCTCAGATTTGAAGAACTTCGGTGTCCTTCGGTAGACTCGAGTTCAATTCGTCGGTAAACATGGGCGAAACGACCAGGGAGAGTGTTTCAGAGGGCAAGGACAGAGAGGGGGTCGTAGAAGGAGGGCAAGTCAGGTCGGAAGGTAAAAAGGGCAGACTCCGAGGAACGTCCAGAAGAAAAATTGGAGGACAGTGGTAGTGGACGGACAATACATCCATTGATCAGACACAATTCTTGGTGGTCATTTCAGTAAATAAAGGCAATTCATGTTCCCTTACTGTTGATAAAAACCTTTAATATATTTCTACGTAGGTGAAGATGTCAATCGTCGAGACTCGATAAACCTATCAAGTTGAATGACACTTACTACTTATGTTTCGTCAGTGAACGTGAAAGATAGGGTCTGTTGTTGGCAAGTCGAAAGACGTCACTGGACCCAAATTCTTAAAATTGAAATGTTATCAAGAAATAGTGTCTGTTTAAGTGAATACCTTTACTTATAAACCAAGTGTAATGAAAGAGAGTAGATTCTCTCCACTAAATATGACAACTGGAACTTTTTACCAATAGGAGTGATCATCAAGGAAGAAAACTTTCTTTTATACGGATTTACAAGCCCTTCTCCGGTCTCCTCTCATCTTGAAATAATAGATCTTTCTAGTTTACTTTCCTTTATCTGTAACAAGATATCAAACGAGAGCAAAGATAAGACCTTATCGATAAGAATTGTCCTAAGGACAGGCTACACCTAAAAAAAAAAGGGTCGTCTCCCGTAGGATCTATAGGTCTCGACTGTAAATAGACCACACATAAGTCATATTGCTATGTAACAACTTTAGTGGTCCCAAAAAAAAAAAAAAACATATATGGATTTTTTCACTTCATATCAACTAAATGTTACAACACAATGAAGACGCTGAGTCAATATATATACACACACACAATGTAAGAAAAGGTACTACCAGTATCTTATAACTGATATCAAAGGACACGATATGTCATCCTGGAACAACAAATAGGTAGGATAAATATTATTAATCTAAGACGATTAGAGTTTGAGGACAAGGAAGAGAGGAAATGGAGGAACCGTTGGCATTCAGACTAGAGACTAAAAAGAGCAAAAATAAAACATCTATACAACTAAACATACAATAAAATCTAAGGTATAGATTCATAATAGCATATTATAAACAGAAAGAGAAAAACTGAAGTGAATCTAACTATTAGAGATCCAAGTAGATACAACGACGTTTACCGTAATAAGAAAAAAAATACGGGTTCATTATAACGTCATGAGAACAGACCTTTTAGGGTACCTACGGTCCTCGGACCACCCGACGTCAGATACCCCAACGATTCTCAGTCTGTGTTGGCTCACTGAAGTGAAAGTGAAAATACGTAACCTCTTCCGTTACCGTTGGGTGAGGTCACAAGAACGGACCTCTTAGGGTCCCTGCCCCCTCGGACCACTCGACGGCAGATACCCCAACGTGTCTCAGCCTGTGCTGATTTCACGGAATCGTCGTTATAAGGTAACGTGTGTACGTGGTATAGAAATATACAAGTAGAAAACTACCTGCGAATCCACCAAAGGGCCAGAACCGATAACATTTACGATACTTGTATCCCCGCGTACATAGAAAACTCTAATATCAAAATAGAGCATATACGGGTCCTCGCCCTAACGACCCAGTGTACCGTTGAGATAAATTCAAAGGACTTCATCGAGGTGTGACAAAAGGCATCACCGACGTAGTTAAATGTAAGGGTGGTTGTCCTTTAGTGAAACTGTGATTTAATGAGGTAGTGAAACCATGACTTCCGGACTCCGGGGACCAAGGAGTAAGGAAGGTACCACTGTAGGCAGAGAGTGTTTTTTACGAAACATTACATCATCGATCACTCATCTGGACTAATACTCTCCGGCGTCGATCTGTCTCCCAAACCAACCGATACTAATTGGTAAAACTCCCAGTGGACTTTTTCCGTAAACAAAAGTTCATCTTGACCATAATCAATGAAAGATCCTACGTTAGACTTTCCACAACCGAAACCCTTATTCGCGTAAAGGGAGGGATCCCAAACAAAAGGAGTAGACACTCTACCACTCTATGGAAACGAATTAAGAGTATGACCCAAGGTCTCAATGGGTTCCCTAGACGGACTACGATCCTGATACTCGGGGTAAAGTTCGTGTCCTGGGAGAATTAGATGAGTGACCCGAGGTGAACTGTAAAAGACAAACGTCTTTCCTAAATAATTTTTCAAAACGACGAATTTTTCTTCGACATTTGGTGACTGAACTGACGATCAGAAAGTAGGATAAAATTTTAAGATTGTAAGTTAGAACCGGTCTTAATAAAATTTTTGAGCTATGATTCATGAATATTACCCGGATGAGTCGGTTCAGAACAAGGTTCACGAAATGCATAAACCTGAGTTAGCTATCTAGTCGTGATCCTCGATCACAAAATTAATAGTAATATTGATAATTTCAAATTTTTCTCATGTAAGTCTATTGTAAATAAAAGTGAAAATATTGAAGGAATTTATGTCGACTCCAGTATTAAATAAGTTTCCAACATTAAATATGTCCCGAAGGGACCACCGAGTCACCATTTCTTAAGCGGACGGTTACGTCCTCTGAGTCCAAATAAGGGACCCAGTCCTTTTAGGGGACCTTTTCCTTTACCCTTGGACGAGGTCATAAGAACGGACCCTTTAGGGTACCTGTCTCCTCAGACTACCCGATATCATTTACCCCAACGTGAAGTCCGTGCTGAATCCCTGATTTATTGTTATCGGGATGTTACTGATAAATTACCTTGTATTTAGTGTCATAAACAGGACGGAACTGTATGAAAGATATACCTTCAGGTACCTTTTTACTTGAACACTAATAAAGATTTTTACTGTCTCTCTTTGAACTGGAACCTGAAGATATAGTGTCTTACGAGGAGCGGGGGACTACCGAGTAGGTTAGTGTGCCAAGGTGTCATTTGTCCTATTTAGATCGGATTATTCTGTCGTGTACGTCTTTTTAGGAGAATGAGACGTTAAAGAGAGATTTACGGATTTTTTACAAGTAATTTTGAAGGATGGATCAACCAAATTGGAAGAATCTAAATAATGGAGATAAAAATTACTGAATTTCGTAATTTTTTTTCAGAACAAACCTTATCGGGATCGGATCGTCGAGAAAACACTTGACCCCTTCAGACCATCGGGTTGAACAAGGAAACTTGAACTTTAGTATTCTAGATATAAAAACTTATCTGTGTCTAGATAATCGAAAAATAGAAGGAAAAAAAAGGGGGGTTTTTAAGTGGATTTTCGATGGATAAAATCAATCCAGAATAACAATCATTGAATATGTTGGACATGTTTATTTGACTTGATATTTATGACCGTAACCATTTACATGTTGTAAATTTTTTGTTAATTTTAGAAACATTATTGAGAGTTCTAATAAATAGATTGTCACCAGGGAACTTCTGGGAATTCTAGATAAACACTTGCAACACTCTCTTACATGTGTGGTGACTTAGTGTCCTCTTAGGTCGTTATAATTTCGGTGAGGTTGCCTCCATCGTCTTAGATCAACAATTAAGACGAGTCTTGGTAATCTTCTATCAGTTCAGACAAAACACTAACCCAACGGATATCCTTCCCGAGTGGGGACCGTCTTTACATGTCTGGGTGAGGTAAACAAACGGAAAGACGGTTACTAAATAAGAGTCTTCGTTCATCTGCTGTTCTGTTTCGAACGAACCCGTTTCGGGTGTGTGGCCTCTGGGTAAGGCGCATCGTCACTACATTCCCCCTTAATTCTATCCTTACTTGTCACGTTCTCTTTGTCTTTCTTTTTCCCAAACCCTTTTTTATTCTGGTCCGAAGGAGACGTATTACGTCTCCTGAGAGCCCCCTCCTTTTTTTATTGTCTTATGTAAAAACAAGTGCCTAAGTTAAACTCTTATACGTGAAACTTTCTTTCAGTAGCCGAAATTAGTCAACGAAAGAGTGTCAAAACGGACACGAAGACACTGTTTTAGTAGTCAGTAAATTACTATCACATTAATCTTACTTTAGTAGTTCCAAAGGAAAAGAAAGTAGGAAAGTCATTTCTAGTCCTTCCCCTCCACCCCACTCCGTTCGCCTCCACCCCCCCTGTGTTACTCTCAGTGTAAAATACTTTCACTGTTGTACCCAAAACGTAAACCTAAAAAAGGGATGTCCTCAAAGTTTATCTAATATTATTCCTTTCCATTACTACATCTAATCGGTTTGTCCATCCACTCTAAGAACACCAGGTCCGACCCCTACGACTCAACTCGACCCTGAAAGGACCGTTGAGGAATTTGTATGTCCTCCCTTTCTTAGGTCAGAAGAAAGAGTCACCTAGTGACTCGAGAGGTTTGAGTCCCTCGTCGCTGAAGTAGCTTAGGTGAATTTGCGGACAGTACGACTCTATAACTTTTCTTTGTCAAGATCCGAAAAGATCGTGTCCGTCACGAAGGAAAACCGAGTGTGTTTCTTGTTCTATGTACACCATCCCCTATGTCTAAGGTAGATGTTCGGACCACACTCATTCCTTCGTAAAGCAATTTTATTGTAAAGACGAAACCAAACGTTCTTACACCCCTCACTTCATTTTTCGATTCCCTCCAGTTTGGTTATAACATTCCGTTTATAGTTAGTTAATTTTTACTTATTTATAATTTTTTTTTATCCCGTGATTTTTTTTCGATTTCCTCTCTGGTGTGTCCGTTCGAAGTCGTCACTCAGCATAACTCGGTCAGGTAACTCACCAGGTGGGAAGGAACGCCTCGAGATCTTCCAGTTCACTCCGGTGACCACCTCTCGTCACCCACCCTCCTGTCTGTCTACCACCCAGAGAGACCACACCTAGGAGGGTCGTCGACACAAGTCCTCACCAGGGAGATCTTACCGTCGAGAACACGTCGAGGTCACGAGCGTCGGAGACCTTTATCAGAAAGAAGGTGAGAAGGTAGGTAAGTGTGGATCCCACCCTGGTGAAGGGTGACCCAGCTAAAGACCCATTAAATTGGAGAGTCCAACGAAAAAGAATTATGACAGGTGAAGGGACATTTGTCGCCGACGAAATTTAAGAGGAGGAAACTTCCCTCCAGAGACACGTTACCCTATGACTGGTTATACCACTCTGATTTTTATGGAGGTTAGACTTCTTTGGGACCGTTCGACGTTAAAGATCAACGGTTTTCGGTCTACTACCGGTGGTATACCTCCACTCGTAAATAACAAATATTTTTTTAGGGTCCTGTTTATCCAATGTCCTTAAGATCCGTGTTAAAGTTCTGGTCTTTTCTAGACTTCTTTACTTATTTTTATTTGATCCTAATTAATTAGTACGTGAAAATATTAGTGGACTTGGTGGACAATACTTTAATATATATAAGGTTTTCTTTGAAGGTCTTAACAAGTTTTGATTCTACTTGAGAGATCTTATTAAATAATTAAGTTTCATATCGAATATTTCAACAACAAATCAACGATTCAACACAGACTGAGACACAGGGGCACCTGAGGGGTGGTCCGAAGAGACAAGTACCCGGAGTGGTCCGTTCTTATGACCTCCCCCAACGGTACAGAGAGGATTAACTTTTTCTTTTTATTGGCTAAACAATGAACTTATACTCTTTCAAACTACGGCTTTAGAGTCGAAGAGACATGTGACCACGGTTTAGTTTGGAACCTCTGTCCAAACCCACTTCTTCTTTTCTTGTCAAAATAAAGAAACGATCCGTTTCCCCCGGTTGTCGTCCGATTACGAGAGTTTTGACACACAGGACGAGACCTCCCCAATCACTCCTCAAAATGTCATTAACAAGTTTCTCCCGCACTAGTCGAGTACCTGTAAGAAAACTACCCAACCACCAACTCTATTTACCCTCAGTCGTAGTAGTTGGACGTCCAGGTTGATAAGACCGTAGCTGTACTAACACCCGTCGGATGGTAGTAATTAACAATGGAATAGTCTGGACCTCTCCCAAAGTCATAGACGTCTTATCGAGTTTCTATAACAACGCCCATAGACTTCTACCTCTTTGTCCTAGAACGGGATTCCGACGAGAACTGACACACAAAGAGGGACCAGAGCGTAGTGGAGGGAAGGGATTAATTGTTGACGAACTTAGACGGGTAGCCTTGAGTCCCTTCCAGTGCCTCCGACTTACTTTCGACAAAGGGTTTAGTTTCTTTACCCCCTGTGTCTTTCCGGAACACGGGTCCTCTGGGTGTCCCGGGACGAAGTCTTAGTCGTTTTCCGCGACCCTGAGCCGCCAGACGAACAAGACACAGACGGTACAGTTGCTGATAGAGTAATAGTGTCTCATTCCTAGATGTCTAATACAGGTCCTGAGAAACGTGTTATATGATAGTTCATTGACGAATGTTCTTGAAATACAGGAGATTTTCCTGTTTTTATATTAAAATCTTTAATATTTTTCTAAAGGTATCAAAAGTTAAAAATTCAAAACTGGGATACGAAAAACATCCATCACTCTCCGTCTTACCATTAATGATAATAACACACACACAAAAATTAATTAATATAATGTTATAACACTACCAAAAACGGTATGTAGTTGTACTTAGCCGTACTCCATATGTATGCAGGGGAGGGAAAACTCCCGGGGGGCGGGGGAGGGAAGGGTGGGGTGGGGAGATCGAACAGTATCTTGCGACCGAAACCCGAGGGACGCAGTATGTAGTTTGAGGGTGACCGGTAGATAAAATGTATACCATGAAAATTTAAATCGGTTTTCCGACTCTTTACGATTCCGATTAATGAATGATACGAAAACGACGAACCTTAAGTTGACTAAAATTGACTTAACTCCTGCAGTGGTCTTCTGACAGTACTTCGATTTCCCAAGTGCGAAAGTCATTTCACAGAGAAGGTTCTTCATCAGTAGTTGAACGTATACCAGGTATATTGAAGTGTCTTCCTTCTACTTGGTTTGTGTGCGAAGACAACGATGAATAGTGCAATCAGCATACATGGAATTCGACTCGACTCTCTCGAAACGGTTAGGGGGTCTCTAGAAACGGGATTGGTGTGTGATGGGGGATCACCGGAGAGCGAAACCACGTCGTACTCACTTCCTTTTTTTTTAAGGCGATAAATTCCATAGACGCTCAACCAATCTGTATACAAGAGAGAGGACTAGTTTCTAATTTCGTACGATTTGTACATATGAAAAAAGTATTTCCTCTTTGTTAGTTTCATTTTCAAATCTATGGTAATTTATTAAAGACTAAATTATTTGACTTACTGTTTAATGGATTAAAATCCCAATGGATAATACAGTTCATACATTTTTTACAGTACAATTTTAACTTTATACTTATATGTATTTAATTATGGATACGACGGAAAAATATCATTTAAATTAGTAAACTACAAATTAAACCCCCTGTTGTCACCATCTCTCCTACCTGTCTTAATTTTGTAAGGTGTACAGATTAAACCGAAACAATGTAAAATTAGTTTTAATAAAATTTAATTCAAGTAAGAGTACTCGATATACTTACGATAAACCTCGGAATTCCTGTATCATTTTAAATTTGGTTCCGAAAGATTATCATATCTCTATTATTAATACGGACATATATCGACATTTCGACTCTATTATTCCAAAAGACAAATTTTCAAAAAGTCCTCCTTGTTTATGTATAGTCACAAAACGTGTCACACCAAGTGTCTGGCGACCATTATTCTATTTAATGAAAACCGGTACGTTTCTATCAAAAATTAACAATATGTAAATAAAAATAATCGTTGTCACTCTTATATTAACTCTTTAATTTTGAACTAAAGTATCTATAGTTATAAGTACTAATGGAGATGTACTTAATGTTACTAGTCCGTATATGTAAAAACAATTGGAACTGATCAATTTTACCTAATCTTTATACTTAACGTCACTAAGGTTTTTAGGACCTAAAACAATAAAGGTAAAAAGACCACGGTACATTAGACAAGGAGACAGGGTCCATAAAGGACTTTCAACATCACTTTTGACCTCGGCCCGACAGGTTTGTCGTTGTATTATAATTGGTATTAAAATAAACTGGAAAATGTGTGTAAAAAAAAATGGTATCTATGGGAGTTTAAAATATTATTCTGTAAAATTTTTCCTTTTCTTACAAAATTAAGTAAAATTCCTATAGTAAAATTATAACTTATATATGTTTATGATAAAGTCGTACATCAGTCATAATTTATAATAATTCTATAAAATGTACGAAAAAAAGTATGATTCAAAAATGGGAGTCCATACAGAAAATGTAAATTTCGTGTAAAGGTGGACCGGACCGGTGTAACTCTTACGAACTATGGAGGTACCTCACTCATAACTCATCGCTACAGTGATCTAATTCCAAGTCAAAAACCGTTTTTTATAGGGCGTCCACCACTGCATATGAAGGTTGGCCTTCGTGTGCGGGGCACCGAAAGCGCACTGTACCCGTCAGTCACTGGTGGTGTCAGACTTAGACTACTGACTAATTTCCAACATCCTACCACCACTACTTTCAAATTTTAAGAGAGAAGCAAATAACCTACTCCCCGAAGGGACCACCGAGTCTGCCATTTCCTAGACGGACGTTAAGTCCTCTGGACCCAAGCTAGGGACCGAACCCTGCTAGGGGACCTCTTCCCTTTCCGATGGGTGAGGTCATAAGAACGGGCCTCTTAAGGTACCTGTCTCCTCGGACCGTCCGATGTCAGGTACCCCAGCGTTTCTCAGTCTGTACTGACTCGTTGATTGTGAACAAAGAAAAATATCTTCATAAAGTAGATTGTAGAGTAATGGATGAACCAATGAACCTTATCAAACATATCTCTTTCGTCTTATACACTAGAGGGGGGCGGAAAAAAAAATTGAATTCATTAAATATCACAACAAGTAAAGACATGGTTTTTTCTAAATCATTATACGTGTGTGTGTGTGTGTGTGTGAGAAAAAGTATAAGAAAAGATAATACCAAACAGTGTCCTATAACTTATATTAAGGGACACGATATGGGATCCTGGAACAACAAATAGGTAGGATATAAATTGTCACACGTATACGATTGGGGATTGAAGGTAGGGTAAGTAGGGGTAGAAGGGACTAGAGCGGGGAAACGATCAAACATTAATAAAACCAAAGAGGTGTAAAAGTTCCTACCAGGTATATAAAATAAAAGTACCATAATGATCCTTATGTACTTGAAATTGTGGGAACTATACAAAGTCGAATAACGTCAATAACCGAAATGATAACAAGTTCAAAAGAGTAGTGGTCGACGACCCTCGGAAAAATTGAATTATAGTAGTTTCGACGGAAACGATAAGACCCTAATAGAACATGTAAAGGACAGTGTCTCGACATTAGTCGACACATGTTTTACCATACACCTCTGATACTAGAGTCATACGTCCTAAATCGGGAACAAAGATTCGGAAAGGTCTCCTGTTTCGATTCCTAGTAAATCAAATTATTTTATTACATATAGTATTTTATGATGAATAAGTTTAAGTTGTCTTAAAAAAAACGGCACAGAAAAGGAATGTAGTTTATAAGTATAAAAGTTAATATGTTATTATGTATGTGTACCGTAGTCTTATTTATTATTTTTTAATAGTTCTTTTACTTTTTTGTTCAACTACGAGGAAACGTCAACAAAAACAGGAATCCCATTCATGGGAAGGTGCATCCTGTTGTCAGTTTACTGACAGAGTCAGTAAAGAAAGTCTGTGATCTTCTCAGACGGACCACCACAATACGGTGGACGACCTGTTTTCCACGTTGACAGTGTAAAACTACATCTCTAACGAAATATGAATATATTTAAAAATATTCTGAGATTTCAGTTTAAATATTTTGTTTATAT
This sequence comes from Capra ibex, assembly GCA_006410555.1. Lineage (NCBI taxonomy): Eukaryota > Metazoa > Chordata > Mammalia > Artiodactyla > Bovidae > Capra > Capra ibex. The sequence goes on from SJYO01013871.1 coordinate 36,434,925, forward strand.
CAAAGATAAGAATAGGGGTACACGATAGAGGAAGGAAATGGAAAACCAATGATAAAATAAAAATTTACGAGACTAGATAGGAAAATAGTTACGATTATAAACGAATATTAAAATGTACAAGAATACAATATATATATAAAATAGGGGAAAGAGAAATAATACATTCACAATCGTATTAAAAGTCTAACAGAAGAACTTTTTTAATGTATATGATAAGGTTCACCCCTTTCATATGTATATATTTTATATATATTATAATTATGTCTGACAACTTAAGACAAAATTCATTGGACTTTTAGGAAAGATTTTTTAAGTACTTAATCTCGGTAAAATGTAAATAATTATCCCATTTCACAACCTGGATAATTTTCTATTTAACGCTGCATAAAATTTTAAAACTAAAATAAACTCGTTTTTAACTAAGTTTTTCTATCACGGTTTAACCTTCGACGAACCTCTCTTTCAATGTCTCTTTTCCACCTTCGTTTATTTTTTTATTCCTATAATGGTTAGCCGACATCGAATTTCGGTCAACCGAGAAACCCTACCCAAGATGAATCCATGGTTGAAACATTGCAACCTTCGTAAATGTCCGACTCCAAAACGAAACGAATGTGTCCCGAAACACCGTAGTCCCGTACTCATATTACCAAAGGAATAAATTATTTGTCTTAGGCAAACAGTAAGTAAAATACATATAAAGATATATGGGGATTAGAATGACGACCTGACCTACTTCGTGTTCGACCTTATTTCTAACGGTCCTCTTTATAAGGTAGTGAAGTACCGCTTATCTACCCCTTTCTCACCGACTGAAATAAAAAATCCGAGGTTTTAGTGACGTCTACCACTGACGTCGGTACTTTAATTTTCTGCGAATGAGGAACCTTCCTTTCAATACTGGTTGGATCTAACGTATAATTTTTCGTCTCTGTAATGGAACGGTTGTTTCCAGACGGATCACTTTCGAAAACAAAAAGGTCATGAGTACATACCTACACTCTCAACCTGATATTTCTTTCGACTCACGACTTCTTGACTACGAAAACTTGACACCACAACTTCTGAGAACTCTCAGGGAACCTGACGTTCCTCTAGGCAAGACTTATAAGTAGCCTTCCTGACTACGACTTCGACTTTGAAGTTATGAAACCGGTGGACTACACTTCTTGACTGAGTGACCTTTTCTGGGACTACGACCCTTACTAACTTCCACCCTCAGCTTCCCTTGCTGTCTCCTACTCTACCAACCTACCGTAGTGGCTGAGCCACCTCTACTCAAACTCATTCGAGGTCCTCAACCACACGACGTCGGGTGCCCCAGCGTTTCTCAATTTGGGTTGACTCGTTAATTTGACTGACTTAGAATGACGAAATGTAAGGATAAGGAAGTGACACACCAAATATGGACACGACCAGGTGCTTGATTCGGTACTATACACATGACCTTCACTTTCTTTTGTAAATCTTTACGAATCCGTTAGACGGTATTTCAGGGTCGTACACTAAAATATAAAATGTTTTGTCCCCAAACGGTAACAGACCCCAGCCCCTGTGGTTTCTGACGAGAGGACCAGATATCGTAAAAGAACAAGACAGCGAAAACGTATAGAAAAACATAAATCTTCCCAAACACGAAGAAACAAGACTCCGTCAAGACAATCACAGAACTATACCTTGAATTTATACACACACTACCCGAAGGGACCACCGAGTCTACCAGTTCTTAGACGGACGCTACGTCCTCTGAACCTAAACTAGAGACCCAACCCTTCTGGGGGACTTCTTCCCTTGCCAATGGGTGAGGTCAGGAGAACGGAACCTCTTAGGGTACCTCTCTCCTCAGACCGCCCGATGTCAGGTACCCCAGACTTTCACCTCTTCAAGTCTATTGACTGTCGGACTGACCTGAGGATCACCTACCGACTTCTCAAATTATCGTAGTTTATAAGTCCTACTTAAGACTCCTTTGGAGTCTTTAAGGTCGCCTAATCGAATTCCGACTCCCAGCCTGTGCTGACTCACTGAAGTGAAAGTGAAAAGTGAAAGTACGTAACCTCTTCCGTTACCGTTGGGTGAGGTCACAAGAACGGACCTCTTAGGGTCCCTGCCCCCTCGGACCACCCGACGACAGATACCCCAGCGTGTCTCAGCCTGTACTAACTTCACTGAATCGTCGTCGTCGTCGAATTCCAAGATAGTATTAATCTATTGAGAATATACATCAAGTTCATGTATCTGGACAAAAGGAATTCGTTCTGAACAGTGCAACTGAAGTCTTTCTCTTCGTCGAAAGATCAAGACGAATGCAAAGGATAAAGTCTACGACAAAGAAGGTGGTAATTTCTTTCTAGAATCTTGAACTCCACTAACTTTGATACAAAAGGAGAAATTATAAAAAAAATTAGAAAGACAGAACAAAGGACTCATAATACCTACCTCGTCCATCCGATTATGATTTCTCGATACTCCCGAAGGAGAAGGTGGAGTCATTGGGGGTAAAGGGAAGTTCGGAAGAATCGGACAAGAAGTGTCTTCCATTGCACTTGTAAGAGGTTAGAATTGGAGCCGGTTACAATCGCAAGACACAAGACTTGATATGCAGTTAATCTAATGGTCCTATAAGTGACTACGTATGAGACTTTTACGGTTACTTTTCCTTTTGGTAATATTCAGTCTTTTCCTTTTTCCCTCAGTGATTTTACTTTCACAAAGACTAAATAATTAAAACCAATGTGTGATATCTTGACGGTCAAACACTTTCTCAAAATCGACAGTGGTAAAAGTCGTGATGTATTTTAGTACGTCTCTAGTTCCACCTTCATGACCCGTGTAAAAATGTCACTTTTACAATCACAGACTCGAACCTATTCATCTTCTGTCACCACTAAAGACGGACACGTAATTGGAACGGGAATCCGTAAAGAAAGAGTTTAGAGAAAACCCATAAGTGAAAAAAAAAAAAAAACCGGACACTGTGGGGGTACCTACATTTAATTTTTAATCACGTAAATATATGAAAGGGGGGTAATCAGACACAACAATCAAAGAAAGTATCTGGGTTGATAGCTTGGACCTTTTCATCTCCCTGTTTACGTACTGGGTCGCAGGTAGGACGAGTGAGGAGTCATAAATTCAGAAGTCGCCAAAGAAAAAGAAAAATTAAAAATAAAATATATCAACTAATCGTTACAACATAATCAAAATCCACACGTCGTTTCACTAAGTCAATATGTACGTATACCGTCTTTCACTTCTCCTTGATTTTTTTCGGAGAACTACTTTCACTTTCATCTGTCACTTTTTCAGCCGGATTTCGAGTTGTAAGTCTTTTACTTCTAGTACCGTAGACCAGGGTAGTGAAGTACCGTTTATCTACCCCTTTGTCACAGTCTGAAATAAAAAAACCCGAGGTTTTAGTGACGTCTACCACTGACGTCGGTACTTTAATTTTCTACGAATGAGGAACCTTCTTTTCAATACTGGTTGGATCTGTCATATAAGTTTTCGTCTCTGTAATGANCTGATTCCAGACAGATCAGTTCCGATACCAAAAAGGACACCAGTACATACCTACACTCTCAACCTGACACTTCTTCCGACTCACGGCTTCTTAACTACGAAAACTTGACACCACAACCTCTTCTGAGAACTCTCAGGGAACCTGACGTTCCTCTAGGTTGGTCAGGTAAGACTTCCTCTAGTCGGGACCCTAAAGAAACCTTCCTTACTACGACTTCGACTTTGAGGTCATGAAACCGGTGGAGTACACTTCTTAACTGAGTAACCTTTTCTGAGACTACGACCCTCCCTAACCCCCGTCCTCCTCTTCCCCTGCTGGCTCCTACTCTACCGACCTACCGTAGTGACTGAACTACCTACGCTCAGACTCACTTGAGGCCCTCGACCACTACCTGTCCCTCCGGACCGCACGACGCTAAGTACCCCAGCGTTTCTCAGCCTGTGCTGACTCGTTGACTTGATTTGACTGACTACGAAAAAGTTTAAGAAATGAGTTATAAAACATTATGAGATTTACTCTTCTCAAAGACCACGATACTGCATCCAGGAAGAACCAATGGATTAAACAGAGGGAAGTGGAAAGAAGAAACCATTGGTAGTCAATGATATCTCATTGACCCGTCGATTTGGATTTTCATATAGTCATCTACTTACCTATTTCCATTATACCAAGTATATATGTTCCTTTACTTCACTTCAGCGAGTCAACACAGGTTGAGAAATGCTGGGGTACCTGACATCGGATGGTCCGAGGAGGTAGGTACCCTAAAAGGTCCGTTACCTTGACCACACCTAACGGTAAAGGAAGAGGTCCCCTAGAAGGGCTGGGTCCCTAGCTTGGGTCCAGAGGGCGTAACATCTGTCTGCAAAATGGTAGACTCGGTGGTCCCTTTACCTTTATGATGAGTAATTTTTCTTACCTTATTACGGTAAACGTCGTTTTACCTACCTGGACCTCTAATAATATGACTCTCTTGATTCAGTCTGGTTCTGTTTATAGTACACTATAGTGAATGTATACCTTAGATTATTTTACTACGTTCACTTGAATAAATACTTTGTCTGAGTGTCCGAATCTTTTGTTTGACTTATTCTAAACAATTCAAGTGACTACAAGGATTGTGGTCGGAATTGATCAAAGTAAATTCCGAGAATATAGGAATGACTAAGACAAACCTGCTAGATAGGTAACTAATTGTAGGGATGAGACTAGTACTTCACTTTCAGTGAGTCAGCACAGACTGAGAAACACTGGGGTACCTGGTATGTCAGGTACCTTAAGAGATCCGATCTTGTGACCTCACCTAACGGTAAAGGAAAAGGTCCCCTAGAAGGGTTGGGTCCCTAACTTGGGTACAGAGGACGCATAACGACTGAAAAAGAGGAAAATACAGACAATTATAAACGAAATATATTACTTCGTAAGGATAAACCCCATGTATTTATAAATGATCACAATATACGAGAACCATCTGACTGGGGAAAAGTTACTGAAACAAAGAAACATGTCAGAATCAGAATCTTAGTTAAAACAGACTAATTTCCTGTCGATGAGATCAAAGGAAAACCAAAAGTAAACGTGCCTAATACAAAAAGGTAGAGAAGTACACACGAGACTTACACGAGAATGTAGACTTAACTCAGAGAAAATCTGTCGTATATCTACATGGAACAAAAAAAAATTAGGTAAGTCGGTGAGACGGAGAACTAACCTCGTAAGTCAGGTAAATTTCATTAATAACTATCGATAAATGAATAACGGTAATTAAAAAAAAGACCAAAAGACATTAGGGAAACAAGGAGCAGAACGAGAAAATACTAAACCACTAATAGACATCACCATACGTATCTACGAAAATATCAAACACATAGATGAGATCCAAAAACGAATCACAAATGGTGTTCCGAATATATTTTGTTGATTGTCAGACAAAATCCAACAACTGTCGAATTTAAACTTACGTAAGATTTGGAAATACAAAAACGGAACGAGGAGGGGGTAAAAAAACACAAAGACTACAGTGGTATATATAAATTTTTTAGAACACATAGGTATTTGGTAACATTAATGTCAATCAAAATAGAGAAGACCGAAAGGGACCACCAAGTTTACCACTGATTAGACGGACGTTACGTTCTCTGGGTCCAAACTAGGAACCCAACCCTTCTTGAGAACCTCTTCCTTTACCGCTGTATGAGGTCACAAGAACGTACCTCTTAGGGTGCCTGTCTCCTCGGACCACCCGATGTCAGGTATCCCAGTGTTTCTTAACCTGTGTTGACTCGCTGATTCATGAATGGTAAAGACGGAAAATTGGAAGTATAATCTAAATATTTAACAATTGAGTAGTGTAAATGTAGTAATCTAACAATATACAAAAGAATAATACTTAATCTCGGGATAGTAATCTTCCATAAACGTTTCTGAGATACGTCTTTCTACCTCTCCAAAAGTAGTACGATGTTCAAAAAATTCTCGGTTCCAAAAGTTCTTGTCAATGTCGACAACCTATCTTTATCGAAAACTTCTGAATAATGGAGACAGGGTTTTTCTTTTACGACCCGTACTTTTTACCAAAATTTTTAAAGTGTCTTGTTACGTCTTCCACAAAATAAGAGTACAACACTTTCCGTCTGTTTGGTTTTGGTTAATATCCCTTTTTATTACTAGAGATAAAGATATGTTAATGGTAACGAAGAATAAGTTCATCGTGTTCACGAGTCATATGACGAAACCCCCCAATATAAATTGAAAAGACTGAAAACTTGGTCGCGTACTTTCCCTTTGTACCAATAAGTTTCCGTCTTCTTTTTATGACTACTTCCGGACCCTATCCTTTATCCTTCCCTCACTATCGGTGGTTAAAGGAAAACTGAAAACGAAGTTTGAGGAGGACTGAAGACGAGGAAAGGGACTTACTCGTCTACGTCGACTGACCCCAAAACGAAATGACAGACCGTAATCATTAGGAGACACTGGTCATAATTGGTTTGTAAGTAACGCTAGGTAGTAATAAAGAAATAAAGTCGACTACGACCCTGTAGGTGGTACAGTCGTGGTTTATAGACGGATCAGTAATGTATAAGTGAGTAACCTGTTTAATTACTGTTTTAACATCTTTATTTCTCACGGTCCGTGTTCAGACCCCAATCCCGTCTTCTCTGCTAGTGCGCGGGCACCGTCCTACCCCAAGCGAGAAGGGAAACACTGTAAAAGGGTAGGGAGAGGAATGAGACCACTTCACAACAACAACAACAACTTAGTGGTTCAACACAGACCGAGAAGACACTGGGGTACCTGACATCGGGCGGTCCGAGGAGACGGGTACCTTAAAGGGTCCGTTCGTATGACCTCACCCAACGGTCAAGGAAGAGGTCCCCTAGAAGGGCTGGGTCCCTCCCTTGGGTGTATAGGACGTGACGTCCGTCTAAGAAATGGTGACTCGGTCGTCCTTTCAGAGAAAACGTTTATCTTTTGCAATTGAATCTTTTTATTGTGCACTTTCAATACCAAATTCACACCAATCTCTTACTGACAGAGAGAACCACCCTTCATTTGACCGAGTCGGTAATCCTTTTGTCATGTCACCAGGGAACTTTTTAATTCTTACCTTGATCATGAACTAGACCGCCGGGGCGAAGACCCCTAGGTAGACTTCCTTTACTTTAGTAGAGCACTTCGTCAAAGACGTGGGGCGTACATGCGCCGTCGTAATAAATGTCATCGGTTCTGTGTCTCTGGTGGATTCACAGACATTTGTCTACTTACCCACTTCTGTTACACCGTATTTACATATATGTATTACCTGATGGTAAGTCGGTATCTTTTCCTTTGAGATGGAAATAATTGTTGTACTTACCTGGAACTCTTGTCATACGATTCACTTTATTCATGCTAATACATCGTAACCTGTATTGACTCACAGGTTATGATATATTGTGAAAGAAAGAGAAACACATCTTAGAATTTTTTCTTTTCAATTTGAGTATCTTTGTCTCTAACTTACCACCAACGGTCCCCACCCTTTGACCGCCTACAACCAGTTTCTCTTGTTTGAAAATGAATATTTTACTCATTCAAGACCCCTACATTACGTGTCGTGTCACTGCTCTCCATTATTATGACATAGTATATGAGTTGTCACCAGTTTTCTCATTTAGTTTACAAGATTGGTGGGTGTGTCATTGATACGCTCCACTACATACACAATTGGTTAGGAATAGTAGAATGTCATATGTGTGCATAGTTTAGTACTACGACATGTGGAAGTTGGATAATTTATGTAAAGTTATGTCGTCCCCCCCACCTCTTACTGTGATAGGTAGGGGCGAGAAGGTCCTTGGTAACCCACTTACTCAGGGAAGTGGTCCAGTGTTCTCCATCGTCACCCTACCCGACCCAATACCCCTTTCTTGTCCCGTTACCTTTTCGTCTCTTCGTACGGTCCCCTGTTTTCCTATCACCCCGACGACATAGACTGACAGAGTTTCTGATTTCTACGTCTTTTCTGTTTTTTACTAGACGGGGTGTAGGAGCTTAAACTCACATAAACATTAGTTGTGCCTCGACACTATCATCTCACCAATCATTGCACAACACCTGAGTTGTTTTTCATCCTGACACGACAAAAGGTATTGTTCGAGATGGACGTCCGGGAAGACCTGTAATGTCCTGGGTGAAGTCGCAGTGTATGACAAAGAGATTAAAAAGGTGACTCTGTTTTTAAACATTGGAGGACTCGTATGTGTGTCGATGTACCTTTAGTATTATTTAAATTCTTAGTAATCCCGTGAAAACAATTAATGGTTTTTAATTTAGGACGATCTACCATAATCCAAACCAACAGATACCACCTTTTGGGTAGGATACAAACATAAACCAAGAAACCATCAGGTCTGGGTCTATGAATGATAGAATTACGAGAAGGAAAACTCTTGATGAGAGGTTTAAATTCCAGTGGAGAACAGGGTTCTGTCGACGATCCCACGGTCGGCAGTCCGTGTCCCAGTCTTCCTCCCTCAGATTTCCCGATTTCGAAGGTCCACTCAGTCAAGAAATACTGCTCAGTGATGATGTTCGTCATCAGGTACGAGGGAAAAGGGATGGTAGAGTAATCGGTCTTGATTAAATGTACTGGTGTATGACCAGGTGACGTCCGACCCTTTACACCAGAAAGTCGGTGAGTGTAACGATAAAGTTTATTTTGACCCCAAGACTATGATACTCTTTCTCTTCTGATATAGTCCATTTGTTGAGTGTTTTTCGATACACACAGGATTCTCAATTTCCAACAACAATGAGTTAGCGAGTCAGCACAGGCTGAGAAACACTGGGGTACCTGACGTCATATGGTCCGAAGGGACAGGAAGTGGTAGAGAGTCTGAAACGAGTTTGAGTACAGGTAACTCAACCACTACGGTAGGTTGGTAGAGCGGGAGACAGCAGGGGAAGGGGAGAACGGGAGTTAGAAAGGGTCGTAGTCCCAGAGTCGTAGTTGGTAAAGTCACACACTTACCATTCAAATGAAACTCATACGATACATACATGTTAAGATCTTTTGACCGACAATCTTTCCTTTCAAATTAAAGAAAAAAGAGAAGGGAGTCACGTTCACACAAGTGTACGACGATTCGTCTCAAAGGAATATTCTTTTGACGATTGAAACTTCATTGATTTGGCCTTAGTATGTTAACACATCTAAAATATTCTTACCTTCACCCCGACCGCGATCAGGTTCCAAGTATGGAAAGGTCACAGGAACAAGAATAATTAATCAGGTTTGTCGATCACTAGTGGAGAGTAGCATTTCTACTTTTTTAGAAATGGTGAGCTACCTCTTACAACCCTCCTACTTCTACGAGTCACTCGTGTTACTGGTGTAAAGTGTACGCGATGTTCCCTCTTCTCCTGTAGTTCTCTCTACCCCGTTTGCTATTCGTCCGTCCGAGTAGACCTCCACTCGTTTCGGAAGTCTCTTCTCCGTTACGTCCGCTTTTCCGTCAAGTCCTTGAAAGATCTAACAGGTCCGACCCATCCAATATATAAGGTCTGTCCTTTGTCGGACTTTTATCAAACTTTGTCTGATATCTTCCACTACCACCTCTCCAACGATTACTCCGATACTCTCTGTTGTGGGGGTCGCAACACTACAGCTGGAACCAAGGATGGAACCGTGGAGTAATAGTGTGGGGTGTGTTTGACGACGACGGACGGTTATAAAGTGACCAGAGAGGGGAGAGAGGGACGGCGGTAGTCCGAATAGGGAGAGTGGACCCGTCAAGGGATTCACAGTCGGAAATGGGGACCAGGTAGGGTGGGCGGGGAATCTAGAGGAGGTGGACGGTTTCCTCATCTCAAAACCTTTATATGTAGACGACTAATATGACAGATGTCTTTTGGTTGTGAAGTCATCTAGGCGTCGGAGGTTCCGGTGACACGGGTGCACGGTCAGAGGGGAGACGGTCCCGGTTTCTGTTCGTCCTGGGACCAGTGGTACGTCTCCTGACCCGAACGCTCGCTGTGTAATGAAGAGTCCAAAGTCCCCGTATTGAGGACGAAAGCTGGTGTGGTTTGACGTTCCCTCCTACCTCTACGTCAGACCGACACCATGCCTTTCTTCTCTTTCGGTCAGACGACACCTCGAGGACCAGCAGATACAAAGTATTGAAACAGGAAAATAAAAAGTAAGAGATTCAACAGGAACTGATAGGACAATTCATCAGAAGGGTGCATCGTGATCACCATTTGTTGGGTACAAAGTCACGTCCTGTGGATTCTCTGTAATCAAACTGGGGACCCAGTCCTTCTAGGGGACCTCCCCCTTTGCCGTTGGGTGAGGTCAGAAGAACGGACCTCTTAGCGGTACCTGTCTCCCCGGACCGCTCGATGTCTGGGACCTCAACACTTCTCAGCCTGTGTTGATTGCCCTGAATCGTACGTACGTAGAACCATTTTTTGACGAGGTTAAAGGACTACCGTTATCGAAGAGTCGTAAGACATAATCATTAAATTTTAAGATTAAAGATTTTCAACAAAAATAAATTAAACTTTTTCACGAAAGAAGTTTAAGAAAATGGTAGTCTTAGGAAATAAACCTTCCAGAAAGTAAAATCGAACAGAAACCACGACAACGAAGAGGAATTGATTGAACGATTGTGAACGAAAGACACATAGTCCATGATGACTGTATCTCCATTCGAGAATGGATATGGTCAGTATAAATGTTGTGAACAGTTTCACCCAGGACAATAAAGGGGTAGTACGTTTACTCCTTTGACCGTCTCACAATGAACAGGTTGTAGTGTATGGATGACTCAAGCGACCTGGGTTTAGCTCTATTAGACTGGGATTTAAGTATACGATGTATGACGAAAAGTTTAGTCATCATGTAAAACCAATAGACAAGTAAAATTTTGACTTCCAATTCAATCCATCGACTGTCTAAATAAACGAAAATCGTTTTGTTTACTGTCACAAATAAAGATCATGCAAGAGGAGTTTGGAGACTGTAACGAGGAAGAGGACCCGTCGAAGGGGGTTGAAGTGCCTCTTTGTTTTCGGTGACGTATAAAGGTGGGGTGAAGATGTCCTACGAAGATTTCAATTCTTTATCATTTAAGGAATTCTTCACGAGTTAAAGGTGCCGAAACAAATGACCACTTGTAATTTATAACTTTGTATTTAACTTGTATAGAACAGTATCGATAACGGACTCATTGGATCAGAGACTTAATTTGTGGTATTTTTTGATAAATTACCGGTTTCAATGTTTGTTATGTAAAGATATCAGGACTTGACCGTTCTACTTAAATTTACAATTATTTTGTTGTGTATAAAGAAATAAGGATTTGACTACTAAGATCTAGATGCTTTCTACGACGTTTATTTATGACATATGACAAGATACATACCACTATTAAGACCCCTGTTCAAATAAGACCCTCTATGAGTAAAATACCTGTTAAAGGTGGGAAGACAGGAACTGTCGTTTATCGTTTTTATTTTTACAATCAGTGAGTCAGAATAGGTTGAACAAATCAGTATAGGTTGAGAAAACGCTGGTGTACCTGACATCGGACGGTCCGAGGAGACAGGTACCTTAAGAGGTCCCCTAGAAGGGATGGGTCCCTATCTTGGACCCAGGGGAAGTAATGTCTAAGAAATGGCAGTCTCGGTGGTATTGTTTTTATCATTAATTAATGATACACGAGTACTCTTATTCGGATTAGACCTGTCCTGGGTTAAGTTGTGGTCCAGGAGTAAAAGACCGTGTCTCTTCTGGGAGTTCTTCGTAGTAGACCACCCGAGACGTCTCCAAGAGGGAGCGGAAAGGGACGATCCGTCCACAGGCTCGGTCGGACCACCCCGGGAGTCAAACGACTGGATTCGACCGAAACTAGTAGTCTCGTACACCGGGACGAAATTAGTCGTCGTGCCTTACGACCGGGAACGGTCTCTTCACCCGAAAACTTGACACGCGACGAGTGGAAAATAACTTTCGGGAACTGTCTTTGTAACTTCGCCCAAATTTCCTGTACTCTAGTTACGTAAGGACTGACACTGGGAAAGTACCTGACTTTCGAGACTTCAGAGACGGATCTTTTTGTATGAATCTCTTTATGTGTAGTTTACCACACATCGTGACCCCCGAACTCGTGAGAGATTTTGTGTATAACTGGGGTCTCTTAGGTCAGGTACTACTGTTTCTCCGAGGGTAAAAACGGTTAAGATTCGGTAGTCATCGCGGTCGGTTCTCGTGACAAAACTTACTTTCACTTGGGGTAGAACGGAAACGTGTTTTCTCGACTTACTGGACCAAGGATGACACACACCCCTTCCTGTCATGGTGGGTCCACGACCCGACACAAAGACTGTAGGAACAAGACCGCTAATTCCACCTGTCTAAGGGATGTTCGATTATGTGTCACAAGAGAAAACTAAATCGAAAATTGTGTAATGACTGGTCCCCTAAAAACGTCTTTGATTACGGATACTGGTCACTAAACAATGCATTCACTTATGACTTTGTGAGGTCAGTTATTATAACGTCATTGTTTTCTGTGTAATAATACAGAGGTCACTCATTCAACAATTCTTACAGTCGAAATTATATTCATAAGTCCTAGAATGTAAGTCAGATGTAACTGCGATTAAAAATAAATGACTAGGTGACTATTGATAGGAATGTACCGGTGAGGTTTGTTTCGTCCTATATATCTTTGCTTGTTGTTATAAAATGTACAGTCATGAAATTCAGAAGGTACTCTGTGTTTGAGGGGAGTAAACCGGAGTCTGTTAAGTAATTTAAATGTTGAAATCCTAACTTCTCATACCGAAGTTTGGAGAAATTTTGTATGAGAAGATTTCGACCTTATGTATGAGAATTGTCTAAATGTATAAAGACCGGTGGTAGTACTTCCTACGGAGGTTACAGTGTGGGTAAAACCGTCGTACAGGAGGGCGTGGGTGCTCCGAGATAATGAGTTTAAGTAAAATTTCGCGTAAACAAAACTTTACACTTTTTTTTTTCACGAATGACCTGAACCTTTTACCAAAGAGGTCGAGACCCAGGTTACGGTTCAGATTCTCTGGTCTCACCCGACAAAGATGGACGTCTCAGTCGTGTCGTCCCTCCTCCGTCCCCCGGGACCCAAGTCAGGACCGAGTCTGACTATGGTCACAGAAGAGGTCTTCCAAGATATCGGACAGAGATTCCAAGTCCAAACAAATGTATTTTATCCCTATTTCTATCGTAGCTTGAGTTTGAGTGTCACGTCTAATTTACGGTATAGGATGTATTTCATGTATTCTCTTATCTGTAATAGAGTCAACATAGATTGAGAAACACTAGGGTACCTGACATCGGGTGGTCCGAGGAGACAGGTACCCTAACAGGTCCGTTCTTATGACCTCACCCAACGATAGAGGAAGAGGTCCCCCAACTTGGACGCAGACAAAGTAGAGGACGTAACCGTCCACGTAAGAATGGTGATCAGGGTGGACCCTTCGGGTATCATATGATTTACGAGTTATTTATAAGGGAGGGAAGTGGTCGGGGAGTAAGGAGGTCGTTATAAATGTTCACTGCGTCTCCTTCCACTATTGTAAGTCAGAATACGTGTGGTTTTTGGTGTAAAGTCATCAGTTTTCACTGGTATATAGAACGCATATATGTTACCTTGTCTTAAGTCGGTGTTTTTACTTGTTTTATTACGGTAAACGTCGTTGTACCTACTTGGATCCCTAGAAGTATGATTCACTTCATGCAGTCTCTTTCTGTTCATCGTGTCCTACAGTGAGTATACACCTTAGATGTTATACTGGGTTTACTTGACTAGATACTTTGTCTTTGTCTGAGTGTCCGTATCTGTCGTCTGAACATCAACGGTTCCACCTCGCTCCCAGCCCCTCCCTTTCTAACTGTCAAACTCCAATCGTCTACGTTGGATAATGTATGTTTTATCTATTTGTTGTTCTAGGATGACATATCGTGTCCTTAATATAAATTATAGGACACTATTTGGTATTACCTTTTCTTGTACTTGTACTTTTATTATGTATATTGACTTAATGAAACGACATGTCGTGTAACGTTTTAATTGTGTGACATTTAATTAATATGAAACTATTTTAAATAAATTTTTCGTTAGTATATTAGATTCGTTTATTCGTTCGGTGTACTAGACTCTTATCTTGTCTTATTAATTTTCCAGACACACACGTCTTTGAGACGCCTACACAAGGTATTTTGACGACGAAGGAAAGGATCGGGGAGGGAGGGACGGGGAGCGCCCATGACCCTATTTCTTTCGCGTGTTTCTATCCTTGAGTCCCATCCCTGTCACAGACAAGACAAGGGACTCCACAGGGTTCGCACGTTCAGTCCCAGGAGAACCTGCCTAAACCACGAAGTATTTACTATTTCTCTTGACTTATCGCTCTTTCTTTTGTCCTTGTGACATCCTGAACTATGAGACCAAAGGAACTTCGAGTCCCTACTTTTGTTACTGATTATCTTTTGTCTTCTTTCAGAAAGGTGGTGTCTTTTCCACAAACAGCACAAGTACAAGGAGTTCATGCACGTCTTTTGTGACACTCGACCGAGTCCTCGGGGTCCATTGTCCACACTCAGGTCACTTGTCCCCGGGACGATTGTGCTACGGAGAAGGTACTACTCCGGGGACGAGAGAGATCGACACCGGACTGAAATTCCTTTATCCGCGTTTCCGACTCCGGACTAGGATACTTAAAAATAAAATATTACATTATTACATCATACATATGGATGATATTAAATTTTTAAAAATAACTTCATGTGTTACCTCATAATGAGTCGGTAATTTTTCTTATGTAAACTTAGGCAAGATTACTCCACCTACTTTAACCTCGGATAATATGTCTCACTTCATTCAGTCTTTCTTTTTGTGGTTATGTCATATGATTGCGTATATATACCTTAAATCTTACTACCATTGCTATTGGGACATACACTCTGTCGTTTTCTCTGTATCTACATATCTTGTCCGAAAACCTGAGACACCCTCTCCCTCTCCCACCCTACTAAACCCTCTTACCGTAACTTTGTACATATTATAGTATGTACTTTGCTTAGCGGTCAGGTCCAAGCTACGTACTATGTCCCACGAACTGCGACCGTGTGACCCTGCTGGGTCTCCCTACCATGCCCCTCCCTCCCCCCAAGTCTTACCCCTTGTACACATATGGACACCGTCTAAGTACAACTACACACCGTTTTGGTTATGTTATAACATTTCATTAATTGGAGGTTAATTTTATTTATTTAAATATAATTTTTATTTAAAATTTTTTGTTTTGTTTAAAAATAACTTCATATCAACTAAATCATATAGTACATTCAAAGTGTTTTCCGGTTTTATCAGTTTCCGAACTCTTTCTTTTTACCTCCTTAGCCCGAAGGAATGAAGTCTTAGATGATGGTGTGCTATCAGTAGTTCTGACATACCTTGACGGTTTTGTTTTTGTCTTTATATCGAGTTACCTTGTCCTATCTTTCGGATCTTTCTTTAGGTGAATGGATACCAGTTAATTAGACAGTGTTTACTCCGTTCTTATATATTACCTCTTCTGTCTGAGAAGTTATTCAGTACGACCCTTTTGACCTGTCAATGTACATGTTCCTATTTTAATCTTGTGAAGAATTGTGGTATGTGTTTATGTTTGAGTTTTACCTGATTTCCGGATTTACATTCTTACCCATGATATTTCGAGGATCTCCTTTTGTATCCTTCTTGTAAGAAACCGTAATTTTCGTCATTATAGAAAACCTAAACAGAGGATCTCGTTATCTTTAATTTTGTTTTTAGTTATTTACCCTGGATTAAAGGGATCAAGCATGGTAAACGAGAGGACTGCCCGTCTTGTTAGATACTTCAGATGAACTTCGTATTACACGATGTGTTCTTTAATCCAGTTATCCTTAGTTGACTCTTGTAAGAGGGTCTACTCAATTGCTAAGTCAACCGAAAATTTTTGTCTGATTGTGGTTCATGGTCAGAATAGTGAGGTAAATTCGTATTAGACCTGTGACTCGTAGGGAGTGAACTGTGGTCAATATAATGTTTCAAATCTCCCTTTTAGAGTCTTATAGAACAAAACTACCAATCGTATACTATTCGTTATCGGTAAACTCGAAGGGTCCACCGCGATCCCCATTTCTTGGACGGACGGTTACGTTCTCTGAATTTCTCTGGTCCAAGTTGGGGAGTCAGTCCTTTTAGGGAACCTCCTCCCCTACCTACCGTCGGGTGAGGTCATAAGAACGGACCTCTTAGGGTACCTGTCTCCTCGAACAGTCCGATGTCAGGTACCCCACCGTTTCTCAGTCTGTACTGACTTCGTTGAATCGTACGTGCTTAAAACCATGGTTTTAATGTCACGACGAGACTGATACTTGTCTCTACTACCTTTGTCATCTCCCTTCACACTTCTTACCACCTCTGTCCTACAAGATCCCAAATGCCCAATCGAACCCAAGGGACTTCTGTCTGGGACTCTACCTGGTAATCTGTCTCGTTACCAGGAACCTACACCCGACGGGACCCACGCCCCTTCGTATTGGAACTCACTCCGTCGAGGTAAATTGGTTTCCGTTACGGGTGTTTCCTACACCAACTCTCGGTAGTCGACGGTTGTGAGGGTCGTCCCCGCGTTATTTATGAAACCAGGAATTGCCAATGGACCTACCGTTTAATGTCGTAGGTGGTGTTGACTTTCAAAAAAAAAAAAAAATTTTTGTCACATAAATTCTCTNAAATTGGTTTCCGTTACGGGTGTTTCCTACACCAACTCTCGGTAGTCGACGGTTGTGAGGGTCGTCCCCGCGTTATTTATGAAACCAGGAATTGCCAATGGACCTACCGTTTAATGTCGTAGGTGGTGTTGACTTTCAAAAAAAAAAAAAAAAATTTTTGTCACATAAATTCTCTATTAACTGAGTATGAAACGTAATCTCCTGTAAAGTATGAATAACTTACACGTCTATAATACTCCCTTCTTATTATTCGTAACCAAAATTTGAAGTAATCTTCCCTACAGTTTCTCCGATGTTCCTTTTATGTGTTAAGTGAGTCTTGGTCCTCTTCGAGGTCGAGTCTATAGGCGAAACATGAAACAGTGAACTAACCTAGTAATTTAATAAGTCTAAGACGTAAATAATTCGGACCCCTCTTCCATCTTTCTTTTAAGGGTTTTCCCCGAGACTAAATCCCTTAGTTCAAAATTGTTCATTTCCGTGGGGGGAAAGTGACATTTTGTTGTAATAAGGTGATGTATTCTTAAACTAAAATTTTTGTAGTATAGAAATCTTTTCTTTATTAATCAAAACGCCCTTCGTCGTCTCTCTTTACTTTTCGTAGTGACTAACTACGGAAAGTCTTAATTGTTGAGAAGGACGAACCTCGGGAAAGTTGATTACATTGGTAGTAGATTTCGAAAAACACTTCCAGTAAAGACTCGTGTTAGATACGACGAGTCAGATTACCAGATCGTGGAAAAGGAGACTCACAAATCTGGGTGAGTGGAACGTCGGTCGTTAAATTAGTATTTCTGTGAAAGGGCTGTAATACGAAGACGTAATCTACTACAGGAAATGAGTTGTAGGCGTAATTTTTTTCTATATATTTAATCTACGAACGTTACTTAGTCAAAATAAGGAACTGAAGATACCACAAAAGTTTCTTCGAAGTGGAAGAAAGTTAACAGAAGTTTGATCCGAAAGAATCGGGTATTCGTAAAGACGACAGGTTCTAAATAGACTAATTTCTGAAAATTTCTATTTAATAGTTTGTCGAAATTTGATAGTACTATGACATTGTTTTTTCGTATTTAAGTTACACAATTGATATTTCAAAAATGACACTGAGTGACTAAACAAGGACAATTCTACTTTAGTAACATGTCTAGGAGTTACTAGACGGTAGAGATCAATGTGACTTTCTTAGGACTATATCGTTCCTTTGGCTGAGTTCATAAAATTTTTACTGGTGAATTTATGATTCATATAAATTCTATTAACTAAAAAATACGGTTTCTCGGTCAGAAAAGAATTTTACGAAAATCATAAATAATCTATTTATACATAAAAGGTCTGATCGAACAAACTGAGACGTCAAGTTACATACACCCCTTCTTATCAAACAGATGTATTATGTTTACATTGAGAAACCGGTAGGATTCTTAATCAAACGGCCCTCTCTTCATAGTCATTGGAGTCTATACGTCTACTGTGGTTGGAATACCGTCTTTCACTTCTCCTTTATTTCTCGGAGAAATACTTCCTACTTTCTCATCACACTTTTTCCACCGAATTTTTGAGTTGTAAGTTTTTTGATTCTACTACCGTAGGTCAGGGTAGTGAAGTATCGTTTGTCTACCCCTTTGTTACCTTTGTCACTCTGAAATAGAAGAACCCGAGGTTTTAGTGACGGCTACCGTTGACGTCGGTACTTTAATTTTCTGCCGAACGAGGGACCTTCTTTTGAATACTGGTTGGATCTGTCGTATAATTTTTTGTCTCTGTAATGAAACGGTTGTTTCTAGGTATGTCAGTTTCGATACCAAAAAGGTCATCAGTATATCTACACTGTCAACCTGGAATTTTTTCCGACTCGTGACTTCTTAACTACGAAAACTTGACACCACAACCTCTTCTGAAAACTCTCAGGGAACCTGTTGTTCCTCTAGTTTGGTCAGTTAGGATTTCCTTTAGTTGAGACTTATAAGTAACCTTCCTGACTACGACTTCGAGGTTATGAACCCGGTGGACTACACTTCTCGACTGAGTAATCTTTTCTAGTCCTACGACCCTTTCTGACTTTCCCCCTACTCTTCCCCTACTGTACTGTTCTACCGACCTACCGTAGTGGCTGAGTTACCTGTACTCAAACTCTTTTGGGGCCCTCTATCACTTCCTGTCCCTTCAGACCGCACGACGTCAGGTACCCCAGTGTTTCTCAACCTGTGCTGACTCGTTGACTTGTTGTTTTGTTTGATCAAATATAGTCGAATCAAATTCCCTAATAACCTAGAAAAGGTCCTAAAAAACGAGTTTGTCATTCTCAATAATTTCTTATGGAGATAGAACGTCTTGATTGGTTATACAATTCTAGTTCGGATACGGACACATACCTTAGACGTTGTCCACTGTGTACACTCATAGGGAACTTCGGACTTTGAGATGGTTGTCGTTTAATGTATGGGAAATATAGTTCTAATCTGGAAGAGTACCAAAGGACAATTTCATAGGGATTTGTCCCAATAGTTATTCTACTTCTTCGTCTCCATGTCTTTATAAAGAACTCGATACAATCTCCCTCCTTGACGGGTCTATATATAGACTGCATACGTAGTCGCCACCTTTTTTTAGTCTTATTAAGTTTTTGTTATTGTTTTTTAGATTGGAAAGTAAATGACTGTCCGTGATGATTCCATATGTTAAAAAATTTCGGTACTTATCTTCTATTATCAGTTGTCAGTGACACTGAAGTACTTACTAAAACATCTACAAAAAGGAAAAGAGGACAACAGTGATTGGAAGTGAAGGATCACTCTCTTACTATTTCACAATTTCATCTTGGTAGGGAAAGAACGTCGATATTTACTACGGTCACGAACCCATTCGGTACGAAAATTAGGTCGAAAGCAGATTTCCTTCTTTTTATTAGACTTAGGGATAAAACTTTTGAACCGGGTATTATATTTAGGCCCGTGTTTATGTGGTCGTGACCAGAGAGAAACGTCACTGACAGTACTACTCAGAGTTAGCGTAAAAGTCCTACCTCAGGTTGACTATGTAGATAAGGACAAATGAATTATCTTTTTGGGATAGAGAACAAAGGAATAAACGGGATTCCAAAACGGGTACCGAAAATTTTGTCCTTAAGTAAGTAAGATATCTGAACCCATAGACAACTTTCGGTCCAGAGGACGGTCCCACACAGGAATCAACGAGTCAGTACAGACTGAGAAACACTGGGGTACCTGACATCGGGCGGTCCGAGGAGACAGGCACCCTAAGAGGTCCGTTCTTATGACCTCACCCAACGGTACGGGAGGAGGTCCCTTAGAAGGGTCAGGTCCCTAACTTGGGTCCAGAGGACGTGACGTCCACTTCAGAAATGACAGACTCAGTTGTCAACCCCCCTTGGGAGTTTACTTAATCTACATCATGGGTGGGAGTGGACGACACTGGCGGTGTACAAAAATTACGGAAACAAGAAGGTCCTCTCTTACTGATGAGGAGGTTTGGGACAATTCACTTCGGGTCGAGCGTGTTTTCGACAGTGTGTCTCGACCACGAAAATACCAACAAAACGTGTACAAGAATTAAAACAAAAAGAGTTGAGGTTTTCAAACTTTATTTTTTTTTTAATACCTGAAGTTACGTCGGTGATACCACTTGTCATACCTCCAAGGAATTTTTTGATTTTTGCCTTAATGGTATACTAGGACGTTAGGATGATAACCCGTATATAGGTCTCTTTTGGGATTAAGTTTTTCTGTGTACGTGGGGTTACAAATGGCGGCGTGACAGTCGTTTTCCCTTCTGTGCCTCTGTTGGATTTACAGGTAATTGTCTACTTACCTACTTCCTCTGCGCCAGGCATATATGTCACCTTACAAAGAGTCTGTATCTTTCTTACTGTAGTACGGTAAACGTCGTCGTACCTACCTGGATCTCTACTAGTATGACTAACCTCCTTCAGTCTCTTTCTACTTATGGTACACTATAGGGAATATAAACCTTAGATTTTCTACTATATTTACTGGAATAAATGTTTTGTCTTTGTCTGAATGTATATTACTTTTGTTTGAATACCAATGGTTTCCCCTATCACCCCCCCCCCCTCTATTTAATCCTCAAAATCTACTGGTATACTTGTGATGATATGCATTTTGTCCATTTGTTGTTCCTGGATGACAGTCATGTCCCTTGATATGATTTATAAAACATTATTGGATATTACCTTTTCTTAAACTTTTTCTTATGTATATCGATATTTACTTAGTAAAACGACATACGAACTGTGATTGTGGTGTAACATTTAATTGATATGAATTTATTTTTTCTGTGTTTTTATACTTGGAATCTATGTGTCTAATAGAGCCCCCTTTTTTTTATTTGAAAACTGAGGATGTTTTGTAGAAAAGTCAATCCACTATTCTCTACAAAAATTTTTATACTTATTGTTATAACCTTATTTTTACCCAGGGTTCTTTTATGTCGTTACGTTTATGTGAGTGACCTTCCCCTTTATATTGGCTCTAATGTACAGTAGATACCGACAATTCGAACAACTTTCGGTACTGTCAAGGGGTACCTGAACTGGACCTTCTCACTACCCCGAGCTAGAGTCGACAACACAGGCTCTCGGTCTACCGGTCGGAGACTCTGTTAGGGACAGGTTCCAGTCCGTGCACGTGGGAGATGTACGGACTCGTAAAGGACGTGTACAACGTAGACTACGGACACTGTTGAGTTCCTCCATAGCAACAGTATCGGTAAGGTGATTACACCACTGTCAGGAAGTCCCGTAATCCCTTTCGGTCACCGGGGACTAGTGTGTTGACTGGGTTCTGAACCAAGGGAACTAAGGTTGCTGGGGAAAGTGAAATGAAAACCTGACACTACGACGGCAAAAGTCATCTGGTGTTTGTGGTTTACTTTTCAAAAGACTCATGGAGAAATGAAAGATTCTAATTGCAAAGCATGGATTCAGGATAAACGACACTATTGTTTACATTTGTTGTTTTTTTTTTAACAATTAGATTGGTGTCTGTGTCCTGTAGGGAACCTAAGAAAGGTACTGGGAGTTCCTTAAGGAGTTTAACTGTAAAATGTAACGGTCCGTCTAGATAGTCTTCATCAATGTCTTTTGTCAATGAAACGAAACTTTATTAGAGAACGATACTCTGTTCACCAGAATAGAACTTTTATCGGGTTGTGTCTATGGAGTTCTACTCACTGAGACTTAGACGAAGGAGTACCACCCTCTACTCAGGTTTCCAGTCTTATCGTTGAGTTCCAATTTTGTCGTGGAGAAGAAGGGTCTGAAAATCGTAGTTGTTGTAGTACATTTGTGCACCGACAGTCCAAGAACACCGATGTCGCCACGAAGGTAAATATTTTCTGTTTCCACCAAGAATTCAACTAAGGGGAACTAGAGACGTGGCGGTGGTGGGCGACGTGGGTAGTTTGTACGTATGTGTGATCAACCCGATTCGACTTAAATCAAATTCACGATCCTTTTCCGAAGCTTCGGTAACATTTGGTAAGGTCCACAACCACCAAAAAACTGTTTGTCTCAGTGTGTTTACAGGGAGGGAGAACGTCACACTCTATGGACCAGAGTGTGTGGTAGTGTGTCGGTGTTCTTTTTGCCTCATTTTTCACAACGGAGGTCTTTTATAACTCCGGTTTCAAAAGAAGAGATCAAATCTTACGAAAAACGTAAAGAGTCCCATTTTATGACTTTGGAGGTTTATGTGACCCAGTATTTATGTACCCCCAACCCACAATGGTCTCCTACCTTCTCTCGTGGTCTTCTCTTGGCAACTTTCTTGTCTTTGAAGACGCAGATGTGGTGGAAGATCTTCCGTCCCGAGACTAAGATGTGTCAGTAGAGACCAAAACCTTGGATCTTCTTAGTGGTCTTCCAGTAGACTTGTGAAGTAATCGATCTGTCAATAGACGACCGCCGCGTCACCATTTCTTAGACGGACGGTTGCGTCCCCTGCGTTCTCTGCTCCAAGCTAGGGACCCAACCCTTCTAGGGGTGAATCTTATTCCTTACTTTTGGGTGAGACCATAAGAACGGACCCTTTAAGATACCTGTCTCCTCGGACCACCCGATATGTCAGGTGCCGTCAGCGTTTCTCGGCCTGTGCTGACTCACTGCCTCGTCCGTGTCTTGCGTAGACAAATCGTCGTGGGGTCCGGGACGAAGACTAGGAAACGAGGGTGTTACTGAGACCCGACGTTCTCTTTGAGGAGTCTGTTTGGTGGATGGTCTTTCCTCTATGTTTTTGGACAAGGGACCAGAATCAGGACCTTATAGAGTGTTTTATTTACGTAGCCAACCCTAGTCCAGGAGACTCAGTCTATCTACCAAGACCATGAAAGGTTTCTATTCTTCATTGGCAGCAACGATTCTATTATTTAAGGTCCCCACCTCCAAGTCGGGGTCACTATTACGTACTTAGTCGACGACAGAACCGGTACGGGGACCCTTATCTGTTGTGGATGAAGGACCTCGGGGGTAGAGACTCTAAGTGACAGTTCACTTGGGACCTAGACACGTTAGTAGTCACCGATCGATTACCCTCAGTAATACGAAAAAACCCCATTTTTATACCTCTAAAACCTTCAAAAAAAAAAGTGATACATTACTGACATTCTAAACGGACTTAGAGTCAAAGGGACAAATTTTTTGTCCTTATCGTTAGATGACATGATTCGAATTTACTTTACGCATAAAATGATATATCATGTCTTAGACCTCGTATCATTCATAAGTTTTTTCGTAAGTAAGAGAGTGTAAGGGAGGACAGAGGTATCCCCCTCCGTTCAAGATATTAAGAACAAGTATGTCTTGGTGAACGATATGTTTTACAAGTAAATAAACTCTAGTTAAAGTTTATTTCGACATCGTTTTCTCTTCTAGTTTGTATGGAGACAGATACGGTTAAGCTCAGTTCTGAGAGGTCGAGTTGTCGAGACCCGTGTCGAACTCCTTATTCACTGGAACTTAGACTGAATGAAGTGATTCTCGACTTTAAATTTTGGTAAGAAACACCCCGGAAGTACTACCAAAACGAATTTATCACGTACTACCGTTACAGGAGGGATTCACCGGGAACCATTCGGTTAGTCAAAGTCAGAGTAGATGAAGTTATTCTTTCTTCCTTTTTTTTTTTTTTTTCCGTAAGGTTCGACCTCTCCTTAGTTCACACAAAGAAAGGATCTTTGTCGACATTTCAGCTGGGTTTATCTTTTTAGATCTTTATTTACGCTTCGACTACCCTTGTAAGATTTTTNTGAAGTGATTCTCGACTTTAAATTTTGGTAAGAAACACCCCGGAAGTACTACCAAAACGAATTTATCACGTACTACCGTTACAGGAGGGATTCACCGGGAACCATTCGGTTAGTCAAAGTCAGAGTAGATGAAGTTATTCTTTCTTCCTTTTTTTTTTTTTTTCGTAAGGTTCGACCTCTTCTTAGTTCACACAAAGAAAGGATCTTTGTCGACATTTCAGCTGGGTTTATCTTTTTAGATCTTTATTTACACTTCGACTACCCTTGTAAGATTTTTAAGGTGAACAGGAAAGGGACTACTCCACGACAATCACGTTTCCGCCAGAGTCCGTGTACTTAAAAATTAGTGGTTTCCAGTGGGTTTCGTACATTTAGATGTCCCTGGTAGAGAGACACACCATAAATAATGGATCGATAGGTAATGAAAATCACACACACACAATCAGCGAGTCAGTGTAGACTGAGAAACGTTAGGGTACCTGATATCGGGTGGTCCGAGGAGACAGGCACCCTAAGAGGTCCGTTCTTATGACCTCACCCATCGGTAAAGGAAGAGGTCCCTTAGAAGGGTTGGGTCCCTAACTTGGGTCCAGAGGACGTAACGTCCGTCTAAGAAATAGTAGACTCGGTGACCCGTTCAGGGTGAAAACACCGAGATGTGTTTCACATCAAAATAAAAATAAAAAAAACAAAAATTTACGTAAATAATAAAAAAATAAAAATAAAAAATTAAAAATAAAAATGAAATACAATGAAATGTTATGACATGACCAAAACCGTATGTAACTGTACTTAGGCGGTGTCCACATGTACTCGAGGGTTTGTACTTGGAGGGAGGGTGGAGGGTGGGGTGTAGTAGGGAGGCCTAGTAGGGACACGTGGTCGGGGTTCGTAGGACGTAGTTTGTCTGACCGCTAAGTAAAGAATGTACTATCATATGTACAAAGTTACGGTAAGAGGGTTTAGTAGGGTGGGAGAGGGAGAGGGAGTATCAGGTTTTCAGGCGAGATGTGTAGACACAGAGAAAACGACAGAACGTATGTCCCAGTAGTAATGGTAAAAAGATTTAAGATATGTATATACAATCATATGACATAACCAGAGGATCTCCTCTTGTATCCGTTTTGTGAGAGACTGTATTTAGTGTCGTCCTAGGAGATACTAGGTGGAGGGTCTTATGACCTTTATTTTCGTTTTTATTTGTTTACCCTAGATTAATTTTAATTCTCGAAGACGTGTTGTTTCCTTTTATATTCGTTTCACGTCAAAATTTCTTTTTATTTTCGTACACTACTAGGTATTTTACTTGTACAACTCTTACCGTGACGGACCTATAAAAGGTACCCCCTGGTCACAGGATTAACCGAACATGTGAAGTTGACCGTCGTCTGGAACCTGGCGTGTTATGGGATGTGGTACCCGACTTTACTATGTAGTGTAGTGTGATTTGTCCTCGAAAGTACTCAGACTGTCACCATGGTCGTCCACTTCAGACAAAGGGAAAGTAGCGAAATAGGAGTAGTGAGGACATACTCGTATGACTAGACAAAGTCCCTTACTCCATAAACGACATTAGTACCAAAGGTCTAATAACTACAAATTGGAACTTCGCGACTTAGGAAAGTGACCTCCGTAAACACTACTCGAAGGAATTTACGTAGGACACAAAGGGCCGGAACACTTAAACTACACGACTATTTCCGGGAGAGTAGAGGAGACTTACTGATCAATAAGTACTCGTTTATTGTCGTCTTAAAATCTCATCCCTTTTTTGGGTCTTAACTAAAGTAGGGGGTTCGGGTAGGGGTATAAAATATGAACTTGAAGTGTTTACGACTCACTGAACGATTAATTGTCAGTGCATCTATAATGTCCTCGAGTGGGACATTAGACCCAAAGGACTAAGGTTTAAAGTCCCGAAAAAGAACATGTGTCATTTGGGGTTAATATGATCTAGAAACGAGACACGGAAAAGGGAACGGACAGTATAAGGTGGGAATCTATTATGTGGAATGAGAGAGTAGAGGAAGCCCCAAGCAATGTTAAGAGTGGAGAAGTCATTCCAGGAGGGACTACTGATAACTTTAGACGTCAGGAGAGAGACAAGAGACCGTGATAAAAGTGACAAGGGTCTAAACAAAAAACAAGTATCGTAAACAGTGTAAGATTTAAAGATAGATACGTTAGAGGGAATAAAATGCAATAAAGGAAATCGGTGATCCTTACTGTTGAGGCACTTCTTTTCCAAAAACATACAAAATAAAAATTGAGATGAGATCACGATCCTGTCACGGACCGGTTATTTCTCCACAAGTCACTTATTAATAACTCATTTAGTGAGTAGATTTACTAATTTTGCAGTGTCTTTAAACCATACTTATTCAGACCACAATATTACAAACACTATATCCTGAAGGACTCAATGATAGAGAGTAACCACTTCTTTCAATTCTTTAATAAACAAGTTTTTGGGTTTAATAAACAATTCGTTTCAGGAGGTCAATTTCTTTTCACTTCGACTTAAAGTCGACCAACTAAAAATCGTATTTTAAACGAAAGTCTGTTATTTTGTATACGACGTAAATGTTTATATAAAGATGGTTTGATAACTTTCGTTACTGCGGACACGGCAGTTGTCTTTATTTTGCTACTGGATGAATCCTTTTAGGAGACATGCACATGGGTCATCCATGTGTTACAAAACCAGACAGACAGGGGTTTTGCCAGAAAGAACAAACATCTCTCAAGTACACCGGTGAAATTTCAATCAACTATCCTTTAGTTGTTGTCACAAACAGTTTATTGATAAACATTTTTGGGATACCCAACGATCCATCAAATTTGTAACTAGAAGTTATACCCTGTATTTTCTCGAAACGTCGTCACTCAAAGTTTCCTCCTACTCAGAAACTTTTTAGACTAACTTTTACTACTTTTTATAGTATTTACAATTCGACAAGAAACACCAAAGTAACATCCCCTACTAATGTTCCTTGAGTTGTCGTTATTCCTTTAATCATTTAATAACTGACCTTTTACCAGGAAGTTGATTTTGTCATTGATATTTCTCGTTGAATCTTTTATTGTCATTTAAGAAATGTACAAACTTTGGTGTGCACCACGGACGTCGGTACATTTTTGTAAATACACCTGTGTGAACTCCCATTGTACTACTCACTCTTCGTTTTACTAAAGAAAGGGGGTAAAGGGGTCGAAACTATGAGATATAATACGAAAGATATATTATATCTATAATTTATATCTCTAATATATATCTTATCTAATATAATATTATAAGAGATATAATATTGATTATCTTATTATCTTTGTATGACTAATACCTCGTATTCACTATCATCAAGGATTCCATTGATCCCTTTTTAACCAAGTATACCTTCCTTCAATGACTGTAAAAACGTGACTGTAAACTTTCCCTAAAAGGTTTGACACAGAAGTCTTAAAAGGTATGACATGATTGGTGTGTGTTTTCCCTGTACTCTGTTTACTTGAATAGATGTTTTGTCTTCTGAGTTTACGTATCTCTTGTGTGACCACCGACGGTTCTCCCTCCTCCAACCCTCTCCCTACCTAAGCTCAGACCCCAATCATCGACGGTTGATAATATATCTCTTACCTATTTGTTGTTCCAGGATGGTTTGTCGTGTCCCTTGATATAAGTTATGGGACACTATTCGGTCTTACCTTCTCTTCCACTTTTTCTTATACATATATATTAACTTAGTGAGACGACATGTCGTCCTTGATTATGTTGTGACATTTAGTTGATATGAAGTTAAAACTTTTTCCCTGCACTGTAATTTATCCTAAAAATGGGGATGACCTCTAAGTACTATGTTGACAATAAATTTCCGAGACTTTTAGAGACAACATTTTATTTTCTAAGTCGAAGTACAATAGAAGGGGGAGTTAGTAAACTGGTTTACGGTAAAGGAAGGATCAGATGGACACTTATGGGTCTCTTCCTGGTGACAAAACCTCTTGTGTCATTCGTGTCTCGATGGAACCACAAAGAGGTCATTTCAACGTTAATATTCTTTTGTATCTGCTTTAGTTCCCCCCCTTTTTTCTCTTCAACTCACCATCAACCCAGATCCAACGAAATAGGAACGTCCCCCCAAAGACTCTTTCTAATCAGAATTTAAATTAACGACCTCAACCCTCCGTTTCTCCTTTGAAAGGAGACTTTTTTCCTCGGTTTATTTTTGGATAGGTATCTCTGGAAGATATGGTCCCGACTCAGTCAAGGTCCGTGTCCACTAGTACAGTGTGACAACCCTCTACTCGGTGAACCTTCAGTTTCTGAATCTATAATATTTTGTCTCAATCCTCGATGTTCCTTCCAAGACCTTAGGTGCATGACGATTGTATGAGACATACGTGTTGTTACTCTCGTAATATTTAAAAGGGACCCTAACAAGAATTATCCAACATTCTCGGAAGGAGGGAGGAAGGGAATAGAGGGAGGGTGGGACGGGGCGGGGTATTCGAAGAACTAGTGTAGTTAGTAGTACCAGTGGAAACATGGGTATCACCGACCCTGGGTCTACCACAACTTATTTATATTTACTTTAATTGTTGTCTTTCTCTATTACTCACAAGAACACGAGATATTTTATAACCTGGTCTATTTGTGTAAAAAGGTTGACATCGAAAAATTGTCAGGAATTATTAATCAGGTATAAAGATAATCTAACCTTTCATGATTTATTATCAAGAATCACTTTTCACAATCGGTGAGTCTGAGAGAAAGGTGAGATACCGACATCGGACGGTCCGGAGAGACAGGTACCTTAAGAGGGTCGTTCTTAAGACCTCACTCAACGGTAAAGCAAGAGGTCCCCAAGAAGGGCTGGGCCCCTTGCTTGGGTCCAGAAGATTTGACGTCCGTCTGAGAAAGGGTAGACTCGGTGGTCCCTTCGGAGTTATCACAAATCGGGAAAGGATTAAAGACAAGACGACTAATACAATTTAAAGTATAAATAAAAATATTATTTACTGTAACACTTTGTAAGTCTGTAAAGTCTAATTCGATTGAGTAGATGGTTGTTACTGCGACCTTTAGTACGTCCACCAAACTGTGTTTTCTAGTGACAGAAACTCCAGAAAGATCAATTCCTTTATACCTAATGACTGTAAAAATCACCAACGTCTCCTAAGGTATTTTATCAACGGTATTCGATAACTTAAAAAGGGACGACTGTTCTGTGAATCCCACAAGTATACTGAACGATAATTCTCTTTACGTCACTACTGGTAGAACATAAGGTCTAGTCTATAACTCTTTGTTTTAACAAAATAGTATTTAAATTTTTGACTTTGTGACGGCTTAACGGTACGGGTTTTTACCGAGTGATTTAACTGTGACGACGGTCGTTGCCTTTCGAGTACGTAAAAGATATGAATATGGTTTTATAAAAATAGTTTAATTCACAAAAATATTATTAAACTCACTTTACACGATAGAATAAAACTTGACGAGTCTATTGACAACTTCAAATCGTTCAAAAATATATCTGAAACAATGACATAATAAAAGTCAATTGTATAAAAACTAGTACAATTTTTATGTTTTTGGTACAGTAGTGAAATTCAATAGATCGGAATGACGGAAATAACATTCGTTCTGACTTGGAAATTTGATAGGTGTTTTTATGTCAATAGATAAGTACACTAAGACTTTCTAGAGGTCGAACCCAAAATCTTAGAACGAGTGACTCTCCAATTTATGGAATGTCTTTTCAACCAGTGGAAAGACCTGTTTGTCAAGAATAAGGTCCTTTTGTAGTGAAGAAGGTCAAAGACTCACTTAGAGGTGAGTGCACACAATGACATGACACCTGTCTCTCCTGCACAGATGAAGACATCGGAAATACGGAGCGTGTCCTGAACAATGTAGCTCTTGTCTGTCTGATGTTAACATTATCTAGATCGGTGAGTCCGTGTCATTTTTGAAAGTTTGCGATCTTTGGTGGAGAAAGAGAGGGACGAAAAGAGGTGGAATTTGAGATTAAGATGACAACAGCCTTTTTTTTTTTTTTTTTTTTTTTTCGACATCAGGACACGACAAGTCATCGTTTTAGTATTAGTGTTCAGTTCTCTAATAATACTAGTTTCACATTTTTCAATGGTCAACTTAATAGACTTGTATTACCGTGTATTTTTGGAGAAATATTCGTTTTGACTTATTACATCTGTCAAGAACCCACATTCTCTAATTTACCTGTGGATGTCCATAATTCTATAAAATTTATGTATGTGCGTTGTAGGACTTACCAGTAGTCTACCATATGACGACCCATAAAAAACTTAATTCTTAAAAAACCTTGTCCCTAATAATTCCATTCTTTTAATAATGTTTTCTTCTTTGTATCAAGAACTAAAAAAGTTTAATGTTATATAAATAGGGTTTGTTAAGACATTAAAATTTGTTACTCAAACGAAAATAAAAATTTTTCTAGTAATAATCCTTCTTACGTTTAAGGGTAAGGGTCACAAATCTGAAAGTTTATGAAACGAAGGACAATTACAAGACAGTTTCATTAAAAATTTAACGATTCGTACTTTTATTAAAAGTTATATATAATGAGTAATAAGTGACTAAACCACTTTTATTTACTCTATCAAAGTCTAAGTCCTTTTAAATTCATGAACTCCATAAAATTTTCTTTATTGTCAAATGAAAAACCCCCGAAGGGACCACTGAGACACCATTTCTTAGACGGACGGTTACGTCCTCCGAGTCCAAACTAGGGACCCACCCCTTCTGGGGGACCTCTTCCTTTACCGATAGATAAGGTCATAAGAACGGACCTCTTAGGGTACCTGTCTCCTCGGACCGCCCGATGTCAGGTGCCCCAACGATTTCTCAGCCTGTGTTGAATCGTTGATTCGTTGTTGTATCACATGAAATCGAGGAACTTATTATATTGAACTTTCGGAAATCGAAGATTTGAAGATTTGTTGGAGGGACTTGAAGTATTAGTTCACACTTTTTCGAGTTGCACCCTTAGACCTCTAAGGTAAGTCTAGACCCGAGACTGGGATTTATGGGTACGTTGTTTCCCGTCAAGAACGTTAATAAAAAGACTTGGAACCGTGAAGTAACTTGTTTTGTTCCCTAAATAGATCTGACTCCCTTTGAAGTAAAGGAACTAAACGGAAGGTTGTCAACTTTTTTTAGTTCTTTAAAGTGTGTTTCTGTTCATAAAGGACACGAAAGACTTTAGAACCCACTTGGTGATTTCGCTCAGGTAGTTAGGAAGTAAAATTGGTGGTCGATCTCCGTTCCCTGGTGACAGGTGATACCCCGTGTCCGTAGGAACGACTAACTATTGAAACGGAAACGTAGGTGAACTTCTTTACATACAATAAAAATAATAAGTACACGATTCAACGAAAGGTGTCAAACAACACTAGGTGTGTCAGTTTCCGAAACCGTATCAGTTATTTCGTCTTTATCTACAAAAAGACCTTGAGAGAACGAAAAAACTACTAGGTCGTCTACAACCGATAAACTAGAGACCAAGGAGACAGAAAAGATTTTGGTCGAACTTGTATACCTTCAAGTGCCAAGTGCATAACAACTTCGGACCGAACCTCTTAAAACTCGTAATGAAATGATCGTACACTCTACTCACGTTAACACGCCATCAAACTCGTAAGAAACCGTAACGGAAAGAATCCCTAACCTTACTTTTGACTGGAAAAGGTCAGGACACCGGTGACGACTCAAAAGGTTTAAACGACCGATAACTCACGTCGTGAAAGTGTCGTAGTAGAAAGTCCTAAACTTTGTCGAGTTAACCTTAAGGTAGTGGAGGAGATCGAAACAAACATCACTACGAAAGATTTCGGGTGAACTGAAGTGTAAGGTCCTACAGACCGAGATCCACTCACTAGTGTGGTAGTACTAATAGAACCAGCACTTCTAGAAAAAAACATATCAAGAAGACACATAAGAACGGTAAAGAAGAATTATAGAAGACGAAGACAATCCAGGTATGGTAAAGACAGGAAATAGCTCGGGTAGAAACGTACTTTGTCACTCTTGACCTGTACCTTGTTGTCTGACCAAGGTTTATCCTTTTCCTCATGCAGTTCCGACATATAACAGTGGGACGAATCAATTGAATATACGTCTCATATAATACTCTTTGCGACCCGACCTTCTTCGTGTTCGACCTTAGTTCTAATGACCCTCTTTATATTTATTAGAGTCTATACGTCTATTGTGGTGAGAATACCGTCTTTCACTTCTCCTTGATTTTTCGGAGAACTCTTTTCACTTTCACCTCTCACTTTTTCAACCGAATTTCGAGTTGTAAGTCTTTTACTTCTAGTACCGTAGGCCAGGGTAGTGAAGTACCCCTTATCTACCCCTTTGTCACCTTTGTCACCGACTGATAAAACTCCCCGAGGNTTGTGGTGAGAATACCGTCTTTCACTTCTCCTTGATTTTTCGGAGAACTCTTTTCACTTTCACCTCTCACTTTTTCAACCGAATTTCGAGTTGTAAGTCTTTTACTTCTAGTACCGTAGGCCAGGGTAGTGAAGTACCCCTTATCTACCCCTTTGTCATCTTTGTCACCGACTGATAAAACTCCCCGAGGTTTTAGTGACGTCCACCACTAACGTCGGTACTTTAATTTTCTACGAATGAGGAACCTTCTTTTCAATACTGGTTGGATCTGTCGTATAAGTTTTCGTCTCTGTAATGAAACGGTTGATTCCAGGTAGATCAGTTCCGATACCAAAAAGGACACCAGTACATACCTACACTCTCAACCTGACACTTCTTTCGACTCGCGCCTTCTTAACTACGAAAACTCGACACCACAACCTCTTCTGAGAACTCTCTAGTCGGGACCCTAAAGAAACCTCTCTTACTACGACTTCAACTTTGAGGTCATGAAACCGGTGGAGTACGCTTCTCAAGTGAGGAACCTTTTCTGAGACTACGACCCTCCCTAACCCCCGTCCTCTTCCCCTGCTGTCTCCTACTCTACCGACCTACCGTAGTGACTGAGCTACCTGCACTCAGACTCACTTGAGGCCCTCAACCACTACCTGTTCCTCCGGACCGTACGACGCTAAGTACCCCAGCGTCTCTCAGTCTGTACTGACTCGTTGACTTGACTTCAACGAAATCAACACAGACTGAGAGACACTAAGGTACCTGACATCGGTCAGTCCGAGGAGACAGGTACCCTAAGAGGTCCGTTCTTATGACCTCACCCAACGGTAAAGGAGGAGGTCCTCCATAAGTGTCCCTATAGATTTTTAGACTTGTTAGAATTAATCGTGAATTTATTTCTTGTCACCGAACTTCTTCGTAATCTTCGTATTCAGTAGTCTATCTTTATCGGAATTATATAAACTCTACTTTATGTGTTCTTCCTTGTCATGTACAGAGATCATTGAGATCTCAGGTACAAAAAAATTTTCTCAGATAAATAGAAATGAGTTCCGTAAAAACCGTACTAGTATCTTTATACACTCATTGTACTTGGATAATAAAAAAATCATTGATCGATGTCCCAGTAAATTATAAGAGAGGAGTCTAAAACTTCATGCAACTGAGAATCTTTGGTCAAAAATTGAGGTTGAAGGTAAATGTCATAAAGAAGAACGACAAGTTAACGATTCAACACAGACTGAGAAACACAGGGGTACCTGACGTCGTGCGGTCCGAAGGGACAGGAAGTGATAGAGGGTCTCAAATGAGTCTGAGTACAGGTGACTGTCATAAAGATGTGGTAATAAAGGATAAATAGAGGTATAATACGAATGGAATGAACGAAACTCACATGACTTTATAGGGTATATTGACAGTTGTAACATGGATATCAAAAGTTTTACATTAACCTTGTTCCGACAAAGACAAGAGACATGTTCAAAGATGAACCGACACAATGAGATAGTCTACTCTAAAAGAAAGAAATGTTGATGCCTCCTTTCTTATAGATAATTTAATGTCCAATATTTCCATAGACTCAGGCACAAGTTCTATGACTTTTCGTCAATCACTTTCTTACATTCAGTCCACGAAACAAGATTCCCACAAAGTATAAAATACGGTGTCTACTTTTTTTACTTAATTTAAAGGTCCCGACCTTTCTGTATTTTTAACTAGTAGACGAGGTGTCTTTTGTGATAAAATCTACTCTCCTCTATTATTTACAAGATGGAGTGGTCCAGGACCAGTATCCTTAGAAGGACTTTATTCAGTCGACTCGACTCTTGTTGTCCTTTAACGGTGAATGTGTGGGAAATATTTCGAAAACACGACGGAGGTTCGGTGGATGAGTGAACTGTCACATGGTCAACGATTGCCAAAGTCCGATTCCCAAAACAGAAGTAATGGTTCTCTAGTGGAGAAAGGTTTAGTTAGTATAGGGTGACCGATTAGACTAAGATTTTATGTCTAGCATCAAGACAACACTTTTAGGAATTCGTGTGACAGGTAGGTTAAAGTCACCGTTACCTAAGTTGTAAGTGTCGAGTGCAGGTAAAGACCCTGTCTGCGACGACCCTTTCGGGTTTCCATAGTGAGTGTGTAGGAAACCCTTTCTAATCCCAAATCAGTAAATAAAAGGTCAATGCCTTTTTATCCGGTATCTGGAAATTTTGATCATCAAGAGATACTGTCGAAACTTTCTAAAAAGAATTCGGCTAATCTATCCTAACATGTTTGGGTCAGGGCTCGTACTGCCTTGCGATCTTTCTCGTGTCGACCAGGGGTTAAAGCCGCAGAAAATTTTCGTCGACACAATTTTCGGTATCGTCCACACTCCTCTTGAATTTTTGCTCAGAACGACCTTTTCGTCACGTAAACCTTTACATCGTCGACCCGTCCCATGACGTGCTTCTTTAAACTCAATCGTGGCTGACACCACCGGGGTGAGGGTCTGAAGTGTCGAGTCAAATGAACTCGTCTTATAAGGAGTAAAGGGATGGTCACAGAGAGAGTACCGAGTCGTCCATTTCTTAGACGGACGGTCACGTCCTCTGTGTCCTCGGACCCCAAGCTAGGGACCCAGTCCTTCTAGGGGATCTCTTCGCCTTACCGTCGGACGAGGTCATAAGAACGGACCCTTGTACCTGTCCCCTCGGACCTCCCGGTGTCAGGTCTCTCAGCTCTTCTCAACCTGTGCTGGCTCGCTTATTTGTGTGTGTATTCGTAGAGAGAGGACTCCGGGGAACTTTTTCTTGTCCCTACAGTGGAACATCTAAGAAATGGTTTTGTGTGTACTCATAAACATAGTGACACGTAGAAACAAGATCCATGATAAAGTTCTCGTTTCTTTCGACCAGTGTAACTGTGTTTCGAACACAAATCGAAAGAACTAGAGAACCATGTCTAATGTGTAAAATTCGGAGTCGACCCATGGTAAGTTAGGTGATATTAGACTTAAAAAAAAGTCAAACACTGTTTCACTTTCAGCTTTAAAGAGTCTTATCTTAAGTCGTGGTTTTATTTCTTTCGATTTGTCTTCATAAGTCATTTTCTTTTTGTCGTAAACAAAGGAGAAGTCATATAAGATAGGAAGTTTAAGATCATTGTAAAAGAAACAATTACGTTTTATCGTACTTTGACA
Organism: Capra ibex; assembly: GCA_006410555.1. Taxonomy (NCBI): domain Eukaryota; kingdom Metazoa; phylum Chordata; class Mammalia; order Artiodactyla; family Bovidae; genus Capra; species Capra ibex. The sequence goes on from SJYO01013871.1 coordinate 36,470,641, forward strand.
AAACCGTACTATCTTAAGGAAACTCTTAAGACATTTAACACTTGGGTTAAAGGTAATGAAGTCTGATCCTCTAAGGTACAACCTGTCCCATTGTTTATTAAGAGAAACGGATAGTTAAACACTCTTCACTAGCAACCGACCGTGACTTTATGAGTTTCCGTTTCACTAACTTGGGAGTGGTACGCGTGACCTTCCACTTTAGAATTGGTGACCTGGTGGTCCTATCTGTCTTACCCAGGGACCTATGTCGAAAAATTACGTCTCTTGTGTCTCACTTAAATGTGTAAATTTGAAGGTGTACAAGTTCGACCAAAATCTGTTCCGTCTCCTTGGTCTCTAGTTTAACGGTTGTAGGCGACCTAGTACCTTTTTCGTTCTCTCAGGGGGGTTTTGTAGATAAAGACGAAATAACTGATATGGTTTCAGAAACTGACACACCTAGTGTTATTTGACACCTTTTAAGACTTTCTCTATCCTTATGGTCTGGTGGACTGGACGGAGAACTCTTTGGACCTACGTCTAGTCCTTCGTTGTCAATCTTGACCTGTACCTTGTTGTCTGATCAAGGTTTATCCTTTTCCTCATGTAGTTCCGACATATGACAGTGGGACGAATAAATTGAATGTACGTCTCATGTAGTACTCTTTACGACCCGACCTTCTTCGTGTTCGACCTTAGTTCTAACGGCCCTCTTTATAGTTATTGGAGTCTATACGTCTACTGTGGTGGGAATACCGTCTTTCACTTCTCCTTGATTTCTCGGAGAACTACTTTCACTTTCACCTCTCACTTTTTCACCGAATTTCGAGTTGTAAGTCTTTTGCTTCTAGTACCGTAGGCCAGGGTAGTGAAGTACCGTTTATCTATCCCTTTGTCACCTTTGTCACCGACTGAAATAAAAAGACCCGAGGTTTTAGTGACACCTACCACTGACGTCGGTACTTTAATTTTCTACGAACGAGGAACCTTCCTTTCAATACTGGTTCGATCTGTTGTGTAATGTTTCGTCTCTGTAATGAAACTGTTGTTTCCAGACAGATCAGTTCCGATACCAAAAAGGTCATGAGTACATACCTACACTCTCAACCTCATATTTCTTTCGACTTGTGACTTCTTGACTACGAAAACTTGACACCACAACCTCTTCTGAGAACTCTTAGGGAACTTGACGTTCCTCTAGGTTAGTCAGGTAGGATTTCCTCTAGTCAGGACCCACAAGTAACCTCCCTGACTGCAACTTCAACTTTGAGGTTATGAAACCGGTGGACTACACCTTTCGACTGAGTAAACTTTTCTGGGACTACTACCCTTCCTAACTCCCGGCCTCCTCTTCCCCTACTGTCTCCTACTCTACCAACCTACCGTAGTGGCTGTACCACCTGTACCCAAACCCACCTGAGGCCCTCAACCACTACCTGTCCCTTGGACCGTACGACACCAAGTACCCCAGCGTCTCTCAGTCTGTGCTGACTCGTTGTCTTGACTTCTCCCTCTCTGTACCAATTGGTATAGGGATTTAAAGAAAACTACCAGAAAGTCACTATTTAAACGAGTAAGCCTATTGAGACCTATGTACTAATCCGTTACGTCCGTATTAAGGGGTTTCTAGATTTCTCACTAAAGAGTAACACCTATAGTCTTAATGTTTCTTCGTTTAACTAGGATATAGTCTCTTTCTCTGAACCATTATGTAAAGTTGGTTATAATTTATTACCAAGTTTGTACCTAATTGAGATTGAATACTGCGTAAGTCAACTAAGAACAACAACGGAGTACGGAACTACTTGTGTGGAGTGTGTACCACGACTTCGACCCTTTGGTATCACACGAAGAACCTAGAGCTCAGTAATAGTTTCTGAACGATGAAAGACAGACTATTATATTAGACTAAAAATAAACCGACAGGGTCGTAGTAAGAAAAAAAAAAAAAAAGGTCGACGTAGTGTATCGTACACCCTAGAATCAAGGGGGTGGTCCTTCACTTGGGTTAGGGGGAGGTGACCTTTGTGCCTCAGAATTGGTGACCGGGTGGTCCCTTCAGGGACAAGGTCGTAGAAACTCAAGGACTTATGAGCTACCGGCGAGTGGTGGGAGGGAAACCTCATGTCAGACCAATACCAAACTATGGTCCAACGGGATGAACCCAAGGTTTATATAATTGTATATAAACCAAGGTCTATACATGATCAAATAGTGAACCTGAAGACCTATGAGTTTACCAAAACTCGGTAAGAAAGTCGGTCACAACTTTTAAAAATCATTAAATAAAAGTATGTCTAAGTGTATTTGTGTGTGGGAATTTCCGAATACACACCCGGAAGCAAGATATCATGAATACTTGGTAAGCGTCGGTTATCGTCTAGGGATTTTTCTCGTCATTGTCTTCTTGTTCTTACTTTTTCGGACGTCTGTCAAGATTAAAAATAGAGGGAGGTAAAGTTTAAACAAAATATTTCATCCGAATAAATTTGAAAAGCAAAAGAGAGAAATTATTCGACATTTTAGCTGTTATTTAACACAGACTTTTATCTCTCTTTCTCGTCAATTCCCAGATCTGTCAGGTATTTGTCATTGATTGTTACTAATTTATTGTTCTGAGTTGTATCTTTTATAAAAGTTTCACGAAATATCTACCAAAAAGGAAAACAATAAAAGAGGGAGGAAAAGGAAGGGTACCCCGAAGGGACCACCGAGTCTCCGATTTCGCAGACGGAGATTACACCCTCTGGACCCAAACTAGGGACCCAGCCCTTCTAGGAGACCTCTTCCTTTACCGTTGGGTGAGGTCCTAAGAACGGACCTCTTAGGGTACCTGCCTCCTCGGACCATCCGATGTCAGGTGCCCCAACGTTTCTCAGCCTGTACTGACTCGTTGAAGTGGAAGGAAGGGTAATAACTCCGAGTAATAGTCTATGACATTTGTGCTCACTCAGAACATTGAAGGATCTCATACTCGGAATCTTACATTTTGCCATTATTGTGGTTAAATAAATAAATAACTCTACCAATTTATGATACGTTTTCTTCGTCACTATTTTGTTATTCTTCGTTATAAAAATTACACGTGTGATAAAATGTACGTAAATTATAAAGTTAGGAGTATCATAATTCTCCTAATGTACGTTTTAGAGAAACATATTACAACGTTTATAATCAACATTAATAACTTCTATATATTGAAAACTCAATCACGGTATTTAAATGCCTAACTCCTGTATTATTTTAAATCTTTTTACGGAAGGAATTACATTCGAGGAAAGCTAACTGGACCTCTTCTCGAAACATAAGTTCCTGAGGGTTACCCCCGTTTATTCGTAAATTTTATTACGACAAAAGACTTCTGTAAATTTGATTATACGACAAGTCTTGTCGATATTGTATCACTAGTTGTCAAGTCTGAGAGACCCAAGTTTGATGTGTAAATGGTGATCGGTCAAATCAAGGATTGGGAGACACACATAATCAGGGACCCTGTGGAAAGTGTCTCTTCGTTCCGTTCACCTTTATAGGGCGAATCCGATGACAGTGTTCCCAGGTTAACAATGTTCTGACTCTTTGTACCTCGTTACCACCCAGGTGGTCCGAGTGACAACTCTCTAAGATGAGTCCCTTTCTAACAAAAGGAGGTGGTCCGTGGTAGAACCTCTTCCGTTACCGTGGGGTGAGGTCATAAGAACGGACCTTTTAGGATACCTGCCTCCTCGGACCATCCGACGTCAGGTACCCCAGCGATTCTCAGCCTATACTTCTCAGTCTATACTGACTCGCTGAAGTGAAAGTGAAAAGTGAAAGTATGTGACCTCTTCCGTTACCGTGGGGGTGAGGTCACAAGAACGGACCTCTTAGGGTCCCTGCCCCCTCGGACCACCCGACGGCAGATACCCCAGCGTGTCTCAGTCTGTGCTGACTTCACTGAATCGTCGTCGTCGTCCTCCGTGGTAGATGTTTCCTAAAGTCTGGTTAACGAGACGTAGAGACAAACCCTTAATTTGTCATTTAAAGAATGGTATAATTACGTTCTATGTTTCTCCAATCGTTATTTCCAAACTTCTTTTAGAATAAAACACTTAGAGAAAATTTTCTTTTACGACCTTTAGGGTCCAACGAGAGTGACACTGGAACCCATCTCCACGACTTACCGTGTTCGTTATACGACTAAAAATATCTTTTATTAGAAAAGAAAGTAAGGTAACACAATGTATTTACAAAACTACTCTGGTTGTAAAAATTGTTGGTACACAGGGAAATTTCCTCTTATTATCTCCTTTATTTACAAGGTTTCTAACTACACGATTTGAAAATTTTGGTCTAAACGGTAAGAAGCGTATTATGATCTCACCTGTCAAAACCCCAACTACTTAAAGTATTACATAATAATATTATAGTAAACTCAGTGAACCTTTTCAATGTTTTTAGTTCACGGAAATTTCAGGATCAATTGTATTCATTATAAGAAAAGAAGTAAGGGGTATTTCACATTGAATAAAGTGCAAACACCAAATTATTTTTTGTAGTTTGAAAGGTTTAATGAGAATTTATTACATGACGTACTATAAACGACTTCACTACTTCAAACACAGACGTTCTGACCTTAAAAATCCGTCAAATAAAAAGTGGTTCGACTTCTGTCGTAAGTCTTTCGACATAATGTTCTCAAAATACCATCCGTCTAGATTTCTACCGGGGCACCAATAAGTTAGTTGGTTGTTAGATCCACGACGACATTTTTATTGACAACAACAACTCAACAATTCAGTACAGACTGAGAAAATAGCGGGGTACTTGACATCGGATGATTCAAGGAGACGGGTACCCGAAAAGGTCTATTACCTCACTCAACGGTAAAAGAAGAGGTCCCCTTAGAAGAGTTGGGTCCCTGACTTGGGAGTAGATGACGCACCGTCCTCCTAAGAAATGATGACTCGGGCAAATTTTTCTTTTTTTTTTTTTTAATCCGTCGACATCAATCAGAGTTCATCCCACTGGAATCTGGTACTTGTAATAGTAGAACTGAACTAGATTAGTGTACTTGGGAAAGTTTCCGTCTTTCCTTCAGTCTCTCTGGTCTTCGTGTCTCCCTCAGTTGTACGGTAACAATAAAAACTTCTGCCTCCTCCGGTCTTGGTTCCTTATGTCAATAGGAGGTCTCCGACTCTTTTGGGGACCGGTTGTCGATCGTTCCTTTGTCTTCGGAGTCAGGGCAATCGACGTCCCTTGATTTGATACAGTTATTGGGTTTACTCAGACCTTCGTTTAAGAAGGGGTCACTTAGGTCCATTCTCAGGTCTGGTCGACTGTGGAACTAAAGTTGGGACGCCATGGGATTCGTCTCTTTAGTCGGTTTGCCGGACCTGAAGACTGACTGGCTTAAGCTTCTATGAACTTACGATAAGATTCGGTGATTCAAACTCAATTACACAAGTCGATGTCTTGCGGTTATGTCTAAGACTGTGGGGATACTAATAATCGATTAGATAAATTCTTACGTCACGTTTCGTAGTCACGTCTTTTACCGAAAATTAAAAGTGATCATACACTTGATCTGGTAGAGTTAAAAGGGGTTTCTGTCAGGAATAACCGATTTTATTTATAGGATTTTATAAGTTTCGAATATATACTAATTATCAATTGTCATCTTCTCTCACACTAAAAAGAGAAAGATTTTCTAAGTAAACATTGTAGACTTCAACTGTGTTTTATATTATAAAATGTGGGGTTGGTGATTTTTATACAAATATAGAGATGGGTTGTTTTTACATCTGAAACGAAAAAGAAAACTAGAAAAAGAAACCTTCGTCTCCCTATTCATCTCGACGAGCACCCTAAAAAAAAGTAATGATATCATTATAAACGTGTATAAATTAAAGATGACCTTTATAAATGATGTTATAGTAAAGAAATGGTGATATCCGTTATGTCACTCTAAATTAATTTCCTTTCGTAAACGTATCAGCGAGTACCGACCTGGAATACGTTTATGTCTTTTACTGTTCAGACTTTAATTAGTGGTTGACTGACTGTAATTTTGTCTTTAAATAGTTTCGTCCCTACACACTCAGTATTATCATAGATTAAGGTACCAAGGACTCGTCTAGGGGAAGATATCAGACTACTTTGAGTGTGAATAAAAATAATTTTGGGAGGTTGTCTGGTACTGAATATAAATCGAGGTAGTATTTTAGAGGTCCGTCTTTTGTAAGAGATACACCTTCTAAAGTTTTCCTACTGGTCAAAACTACATTAGCTCGAGCATAAAAGACAGAAAGTTGAGACATCTACCAGAACCTTTCTGTCTGTGTAACACAAGAAATGTACAGTTGCAGGGGCTGAAATAGATTATTCAATCTCGTCGGTTCGTGTGCTCCGAAATACCTGGTTATGGGACTAAATATTATAGGTGGCTCGTTAGACAAAAAGGGAAAAACACATAGAAAGTTCCTATATGGTCTCGTTGTCCTGATGATGTAGAGTCCTTTTGACTCTCTTTCTTTGTCGACTCAGTCTGTGAACTACCACTCTGAGACTAAATAGAGTTAACAATCATTGACTTTTGACTCACACACACACCTCTTTAGTTATGATCAAAACTTGTCACAGAATTGTCACTTATTACTTCTGACGATTTAGTTTTGGTATGTGAAATTTTCGTGACTGTTAATCGTGATTGACACTCGATTCATTACGTCTCCTATAGAAGACATGATACATGACTTATGTCATTTACCCGTGGTAGCCGTTGTCCTACCTTTTGACCCTATTCGTTTATTTTTTACTCTTCTTTGCGGTTCAAGTTGAGACCGTTTGGTCTTAAGAAAGTTTTTTAAAATTTAGTTTCCTGTGTAAAGAATATCCTCCGTTCCCGTTTCATGTTTCCTGTTCACTATAAAGAAAAGGTCCCAGATAATTTTAGACCAAAGAGAAAGAATGTCACCAATCAGTGATTGCGGACCAAACCCCCGGCAAGTACCAACCTGGTAGGGTCTTACTTATCTGAGACAGACTTACGACAAGTCCCGGAGTGTCTTTTCCCCATACTGAAGGGTATCATTTTTCGGTACTTCTGAGAGAAGTGTGGGGGTAAACTACCGTACATTAATTTATCTGTAAAGGAGTCTACCCGGTGACAGCTCTTAGTTGTTCTTTTAGAGGTCAGGACTGGAACCCATTTGACTTCGTACAGAGGTCCTTCCTCAAGACCCTTAGACGTACTCGTGCTCCCTGAACAACTTAGACGGGTGACCCTCCCTCCTAGGTCCTTTATGACTTATACTTGGTGGAGGGATGTCTCACTTCTCAAGACTGTTTTACACTAGGTGACCTCTTCCCATACCGTTTGGTGAAGTCATAAGAACGGAACTCTTGGGGTACTTGTCATACTTTTCCGTTTTTCTATCCTGTGGTTTTCTACTTGAGGGGTCTAACCATGCACCGGTTATACGATGAGCTCTTCTCACCTCTTTATTAAGGTCTTTCTTACTTCTCTGTCTCGGTTTCGTTTTTGTTGTAGGTCCACAACTACACTGACCACTACCTTCATTTCAAGCTACGACACTTCTTGTTATAACATGTCCTTGGACCTTGTAATCCAGGTACTCAGTTCCATTTAACTTTCACCAGTTTGTCGTCTTTCGTTCTCACTTGTAACTGTAAAATCCTTAGTCACTTGATTTTACCTTGCCTTACTCGTTTAAATTGAGTCTACTGGTAGTGACATAGATGATGACACCCGTTCTTAGGAGATCTTCTTTACCCTATCGGGAGTATCAGTTGTTTTCTTCGACCTTACGTCATGAACCCACATTAGAGTTTTTGTTGTCTTACTAGAGACAAGTAAAGGTTCCGTTTGGTAAGTTATAGTGTCATTAGGTTCAGATACGGGGTTGGTCATTACGACTTCTTCGACTTCAATTTACCAAGAAGTTTCTGGATGTTCTGGAAGATCTTGATTATAGGGGTTTGTTAGAGGAAAAGTAACATCCCCAGACCTTACGTTTTCATGCTTCAGTTCTCTATAGATCTCATTGACCGTTTAAACCGGAACCTCATGTTTTACTTCGTCCCGTTTCCGATTGTCTTAAAACGGTTCTCGCACGTGAATAGTATCGTTTGTGGGAGAAGGTTGTTGTGTTCTTTTTTGAGATGTGTACCTGTAGTGGTCTGCCACTTATGGTTTTAGTCTAACTAATATAAGAAAGTCAGTTTGTACCTCCTCGAGATATGTCAGTCGTTCTTGTTCTGGTTCTCGACTGACATCGAGTCTAGTGCTTGAGGAATAACGTTTTAAGTCTGAATTTAACTTCTTTCATCCCTTTTTGGCGATCTCTAGTAAGTCCATACTGGATTTAGTCTTAGGGAATGCTAATATGTCACCTTTACTGTTATCTAAGTTCCCTAATCTAGACTATCTCATGAACTTCTTGGTACCTGTCTCCAAACACTGTGACATGTCCTCCGTCACTAGTTGTGGTAGGAGTTCTTTTTCTTTACGTTTTTCCGTTTTACCAACAGACTCTTCCGGAATGTTTATCGACTCTTTTCTTCTGTGCACTTTCCGTTTTCTCTTTTCCTTTCTATATGGGTAGACTTACATCTCAAGGGTTATGTCATAACATTTCATTTTTTTATTTTTAGGATAATTTTTTTTATTTCTATGATAATCTTGTTGTTACTTTTTTTTTTTGTTTCTTATCGTTCCTCTCTATTCTTTCGGAAAGAGTTACTAGTTATGTTTCTTTATCTTCTTTTGTTATCTTACGCTTTCTGATCTCGAGAGAAGTTCTTTTAATCTCTATGGTTCCCTTGTAACTCTTTAGACACACATCCATTTCTTCGTTGTCAATCTTGACCTGTACCTGGTTGTCTGACCAAGGTTCAACCCTTTCCTCATGTAGTTACGATATATAACAGTGGGACGAATAAATTGAATATAGTTCTCATGTAGTACACTTTACGGTCCGACCTACTTCGTGTTCGACCTTAGTTCTCACGACCCTATTTATAGTTATTGGAGTCTATGTGTCTACTATGGTGGGAATACCGTCTTTCGCTTCTTCTTGATTTCTCGGAAAACTACTTTCATTTTCTCCTCTCACTTTTTCAACCAAATTTTGAGTTGTAAGTCTTTTGATTCTAGTACCGTAGACCAGGGTAGTGAAGTACCCTTTAGCTACCCCTTTGTTACCTTTGTCACTCCCTGAATAGAAAAACCCGAGGTTTCAGTAACGTTTACCACTGACGTCGGTACTTTAATTTTCTAGGAGCGAGGAATCTTCTTTTCAATACTGGTTGGATCTAGCGTATAATTTTCCGTCTCTGTAGTGAAACGGTTGTTTCCAAACAGATCAGTTTCGATACCAAAAAGGTCATCAGTACATACCTACACTCTTAACCTAATATTTCTTACGACTCACGACTTCTTAACTACGAAAACTTTACACCACGACCTCTTCTGAGAAATGTCAGGGAACCTGTCGTTCCTTTAGGTTGGTTAGCTGGGATTTCCTTTAGTCAGGACTTGTAAGTAACCTTCCTGACTACGACTTCGACTTTAAGGTTATGAAACCGGTGGACTACAGTTCTTGAATGAGTGACCTTTTTTGGGACTACGATACTTTCTGACTTCTGTCCTGCTCTTCCCCTACTGTTTCCTACTCTACCAACCTACCGTAGTGGTTGAGTTACCTGTACTCAAACTCGTTCGAGGTCCTCAACCACTTCATGTCCCTTCGGACCGTACGACGTCAGGTACCCCAGAGTTTCTCCTGTACTGACTCGCTGCCTTGACTTGACTTGGTGGAGGGAAGGGGTGTTTCTTGTGTGTACGTCGTTTGTATGTACATGTACTTTATTGATATAGGTGTCCTTCTCTTATTGTTCTGTTCAATACCACTGCCTGGGTCCACCTAAAGGGTTCAGGTGCAACGTACGAATAGGGAAGATTCCCTACCCAGACAAGAGCACCCGTTCTGATTAGGTTCCGACCAATGAGAATAGAGAATGATTGAATTAACAAGGTGAGTGAGTCCAGGAAATCAGAGAGGAATAGTGTTCCAGAATCGGAGAATTAATGTAAGGTACCTAGGGAGAAGATTAGTAGAGGGTGGAGGTAAACTTTTGTATGTGTATATGTATATATATATATTTTGAAAGTCTACGTAGGTTTTACTTTTTTCCTTGACTATTGAGAAACATGAGAAAGTTATTAATGACCGGTACCCGAAAGTTATAGATCTTACTAGGTGTGAAACTTAAGGATTCTTCGTCTCTAGTTTAACATCGTTTCTGATGTATTACACATTTTTGTAAAAACACCAGTATTAAAAATAATGACGTAAAGGGAAGACGACGACGACGACGACGATTCAGCGAAGTCAGCACAGGCTGAGACACGCTGGGGCATCTGCCTTCGGGTGGTCCGAGGGGGCAGGGACCCTAAGAGGTCCGTTCTTGTCACCTCACTCAACGGTAAAGGAAGAGGTTACGTACTTTCACTTTTCACTTTTCACTTTCACTTCAGCGAGTCAGCACAGACTGAGAATCGCTGAGGTACCTGACGTCGGATGGTCCGAGGAGGTAGGTACCCTAAAAGGTCCTTTCTCATGACCTCACCCCACGGTAACGGAAGAGGCCGTAAAGGGAAGATGGTAAATCGATTATATTCGCCTGTATAGTCACAACAGAACGGAGTGACACACAGTTCGTGTGTCTGAAGGCAAGCGATTGTAAAAATGAGGTAAACATAGTCTATAGAGTTCTGTACCCCGAAGGGAGTATCGAGTCAACCATTTCTTAGGCGGACGTTACGTCCTCTGGGACCAAGCTAAGGACCCAGTCCTTCTAGCGGACCTCTTCCCTATCCGATGGATGAGGTCATAAGAACCCGAAGGGAACACCGAGTCGACCATTTCTTTGGTGGGCGTTACGCCCTCTGGACCCAAGCTAGGGACCTAACCCTTCTAGGGGACCTCTTCTCTTTCCGATGGGTGAGGTCATAAGACCGGACCTCTTAAGGTACCTGACATATCAGGTACCCCAGTGTTTCTCAGTCTGTGTTGACTCGTTGCAAGTGAAAGTGCATTGTATATGATGGGACTCCTCTTTTGGACCCAGTTGCTGAACGTAGGTTTAGTTCTTGACTCAAGGGCCGAAAAGTCGGTAGTTTACCGAAGAGGGTAATATGACGGATCCAGACTCCTCCTTGTTTTCGAAGATGAACCTCTGAAGTCTTGGTAGGGTTTCTTTTTCTTCACGTTCTTCCGTTTCACCAACAGACTCTTTCACAATGTTTATCGGTTCCTTTCTTCTCTACGCTTTCCGTTCCCTCTTTCCCTTTCTATAAGGTGACTTACGTCACAGATCTCTTCTCGTTCCTCCCTATTCTTTCTGAAGAATTCACTTTTTCCGTTTCTTCGTCTCCTTTTGTTATCTTACCCTTTCTGATCTCTAAAGAAGTTCTTTTGACCTCTATGGTTCCCTTGTAAAGTACGTTCCTACCCGAGTTATTTCCTTCTCTATCATTCCTGGATTGTCTTCGTCTAATTAATCTTCACCGTTCTTATGTGTCTTCTTGATATGTTTTTTCCAGAGTTACTAGACCTATTGGTGCTACCATACCAGTGAGTGGATCTCGGTCTGTAAAACTTTACACTTCAGTTCACCCGGATTTCTTCGTAATGCTTGTTTCGATCACCTCCACTATCTTAAGGTCGACTCGATAAATTTTAGGATTTTCTACTATAACAATTCCACGACGTACGTTATACAGTCATTTGAACCTTTTGAGTCGTTACGGTTGTCCTGACCTTTTCCAACCAAAAGTAAGGTTAGGGTTTCTTCCCGTGACACTTTCTGACAAGTTTGGTAGTATATTGACACGAGTAAAGTGAACGATCGTTCCAATACGAGTTTTAGGAAGTTCGGTCCAAAGTCGTCATGTACTTGGCTCTTGAAGGTCTACCTGTTCGACCCAAATCTTTTCCGTCTCCTTAGTCTCTAATGTAACGGTTGTAAGTGACCTAGTACCTCTTTCGATCTCTTAAGGTCTTTTTGTAGACGAAGTAACAGACACGATTTCGAAAACTGACACCTAGTGTTGTTTGACACCTTTTAAGAATTTCTCTACCCTCATGGTCTAGTAGAATGGACAGAGGACTTTGTGGACATACGTCCAGTTCTTCGTCGTCAATCTTGACCTATACCTTGTTGTCTGACCAAGGTTTATCCTTTTCCTCATACAGTTCCGACATATAACAGTGAGACGAATAAATTGAATATTCGTCTCATGTAGTACGTTTTACGGTCCGACCTACTTAGTGTCCGACCTTAGTTCTACCGACCTTCTTTATAGTTGTTGGAGTCCATACGTCTACTATGGTGAGATTACCGTTTTTCACTTCTCCTTGATGTCTCGGAGAACTACTCCCATTTTCTCTTACTTTTTCGACCGAATTTCGAGTTGTAAGTTTTTTACTTCTAGTACCGTAGGTCAGGGTAGTGAAGTTTATCTACTCCTTTATCTACCCCTTTTTGACCTTCGTCAGTGTTTAAAGAGAAGAACCCGAGGTTTTAGTGACGTCTGTCACTGACATCGGTACTTTAATTTTCTACGAACGAGAAATCTTCCTTTCGATACTGTTTGGATCCGTCCTATAATTTTTCGTCTCTGTAGGGAAACTGTTGTTTCCAGACATATCGGTTTCAATACCAAAAGGGTCATCAGTACATACCTACCCTCTCGACGTGGTATTTCTTCTGTTTCGTGGTTTCTTAACTACGAAAGTTTAACACGACCTCTTCTGAGAACTCTCGGGGAACCTGACGTTCCTCTAGTTTGGTCAACTAGACTTATGAGTGACCCTTCTGACTAGGACTTCGACTTCGAGGTTATGAAATCGGTTGACTACGTTTCTCGAGTAACCTTTTCTGGGACGACCGACCCTTTCCAACTTTTGTTTTCCTCTTCTCCCGTCGTGTCCTACTCTACCAATCTATCGTAGTGGGTGACTTACCTGTACTTAAACTCGTTTGAGATCCTCTGTCACCTCCTGTCCCCTCGGACCATACGAAGTCAGGTATCCCTGTGATTGTCAGCCTGTGTTGAATCGTTGACTTGTCGTTATTGTTGTAGTCCGTTAGGTCACCAATTCTTAGACGGAACGTTACGTCCCCTGTACCGAAGCTAGGGACCACCTCTTGATTTAGGGTGTACAGTGTCGATTCGACGTTGATGACTCGGACGTCCGGTGTTGATCTCTCAGACACGCGACCGGTGTTTTCTAGGGTGTACGGTGTTGATTCTCGTCTACTTTGTTTTTCTTTTTTCGAAGATAAACTTAGTCCTCGGACAGGAAAGGTTGAGAGTACGAATAAGTGTAACAACAACGACCACAAGTCAACGGATCAACACAGGCTGAGAAACACTGGGGGGTACCTGACGTCGTGCGGTCCGAGGGGACAGGAGGCGACGGAGGGTCTCAAGTGCGTTTAAGTAGACTATCTAATAATCTTTTTCACATTTTGAATTTTGGACACATAACATAGTATGGTGTCTCATACATATCTGAGAGTAGTCGGTAAAAGTCTTTACACAATCAAAAACTTCTGTCTGTTAACGAGTCTAAGTCCTCCTTCTTGACTCTGTGACTAGATTCGGTAGTTTCGGGTAAGAACTGTAAAAGGTCATTATCTAAGTTTAGACCGGAAAATATGAATAGAACATGGTATAACTAAGATTCAGTGCACCTCAAAAAGTGTCGTACTGTTTCGTACTTCGCACCCCAAACGGTTTAGAAAAAAACAAGGTTCAACGAAAATAGTACTCAGGACAGTGAGTTCGGTACGGGTGAGTGGGTAAGTCACACTAGTAGATTTGATCTAAATTCTCCTTATAATTATTAAAATAAGAAAAAAAGGAAATTGCCAGTTTGTCTAGGATCTCACACCTCCGTGACTTTCTTTGACCTTTAATACTGGATTAAACACCAGAGACAGTCCAGTTCGGATGTGGTTTAGTCCGTTCTCGGGCCCCAGTTGAAACTGACATTCACGGTTCTTAATACCTTTTAGACTCTTAGACAACGGTTCCATATTCGTCGTCCTTTTACGACGACACCCTAACTTTTCCTCGACTGTAAAGCCAGAGATCTTAGTGTGCGACGAAAAATCCACGTGGTACATTGGACCCTTGATACACAGACGTATCAAAACATTTTATAGAAATGGGAAACGTTCGGTAATCAGACGTACACTGGAACTTAGAGTATTGTCTCACTTTTTGAACTGTGGGCACCCCTGTCTACTACCCCTGTGTGTCTACCGTCGGCGGTGGACCCGAGGTACTCGACACACCGTGAGAAGAGTGAACACAACGGGAGTACGGTTGAGACAAGACGGGGTTAAGGTTTCAGTCGGAACCGACCCAGTGACACCCACAGGAGGATAAACCGGTTGTGTGAGTACGACCGACAGTGTAGACACGAGGACTTTGCTAAGAGGACCAGGTCGGAGGGTAGTAAAGGGACAAGAATTTTACTACGAGAACGAACCGGGTTAGGACTAGGAGGAGGACCCGAAATTAAGGATTCAGACTCCAAAAACGGAATCAGGTGAATACTTTAAAGTAAAAGGAAAAAAAAAAATTTAACTATTCGTGAGGTATAGGTAAGACCCTCGACTCTATAGATGGAATCTGGGTAAAGACTCAAACTAAAGACGATTAGATACTAGACTGACGGACCACGAACAGTAGAATACCGTACAATGGGTTCTTGTCTGAGGGGTCTACACCAACCATTCCATCCAGTTTAATAACTCACGGTCGGAACATTAGAGAAAATCCTATGGGGTAACATTAGTATTCCCGATACGACCACCGAGTCAGCCACTTGTTAGGTGGACGTTACGTCCTCTGCGACCAAACTAGGGACCAACCCTTCTACGGGACCTCTTCCTTTACCGATGGATGAGGTCATAAGAACGGACCCTTTGGCGTACCTGTCTCCTCGGACCGTCCGATGACAGGCACCCCAACGTCTCTGAGCCTTTGTTGACGCACTGATACGTACGTGATGACATTAGTACCCAAACCTGATCCAAAACTGAAAAGGAGGACTGACGTCACTATTAACGAAGATCCTAATAGGTAGGTAGGTGGGTGGGTGGGTGGGTGGGTGGATAGGTCGAGAAGTAAGTAAAAAAAAGTAAGAATGTTAATTCTCCAATGAAATACGGTCTGGGATACAAATCTTGACCTCTATGTTATCAAGGATTCTGTCTGTATAGGGACGAGATCGTCCTCTCTGTCTATTAATTTACTTGTTAACACTATGTTGTCCTGTTAGTCAAGAGGTACGTAGAAGGATTCCTCCACCCAAGTTACGGTTCAAAGGTGTATAAGAAACAACAGAACACTCGTGTCGGTATGGAATGACTCCGGTTTATCCGATCATAAAAGTCAAGAGAACATCTCTTGAAGTCCCCTTTTATCGTAAAGATTCAGTCCTCTCGTCCGTAATTATAGTGTCCGTATAAATGTATTCTTGGTGTAACCTAAAGGTACCTTAAAATGTTATACGTTTAGGAAAATAAATGTCTAGAATAAAATGGAAGTCTCGTATAAACACTCCATGTCCATCCCATTCGTAATAAAAATCGGAGTAAAATATCTTTTCTTTGAGCCCAAGGGTATTCAATTATATCGAAACCATTTCAAATCCCGACTGTGATTTTGTTCCGGGTCATAAGGATTATACTTTAAGATAGGTAAAATAATCATTAAGTTATCTTTGATAAAGATTTTGGAATCATTACCGTCAAACTCCAGAATGACAGATGCAAAAATTTGTCCAATTACGAGTGTCCTATCCTGACACACACTGGACAAGACCTTTTCACTGTTTGTCTTTACATGGAGTCTGAGATTACACAACCAAATAGAAGTAATTTACAAATGACCCGAAGGGTCAACCGAGTCACCATTTCGTAGGTAGTCGGTTGTGTCCTCTGTATCTAAGTTAGGGACCCAGTCTTTCTAGACGACCTCCTCCTTTACTGTTGGGTGAGGTCATAAGAACGGGCCCTTTCGGGTACCTGTCTCCTCGGACCACCCGACATCATGTACCCCAGTTTTTCCTAGTCTGTACTAACTCTGACTCTCGTGTCTTAAGATTGAGCCCATTCTACCAAGAAACCTTGTGCTCAGAAGGTAGAAGAGCCAGGGATAAAGAACGGGGTTGTTGAGCGGAGAGCTAACCGGGCAGGACGTCACTCGTTATGGTTGAACCTAAGTTTTTCGTACTCACCATACAAAAATTCCGATGGTGTGAACCACGACTGCTAAACAGTTAAAGTCATAGTCGTGATCAGAAAGAACCTGTCATGCTAAGGTTTCCCTCGATTGTTGACCACGTGGTCATTCGTTTGAAATATCTCCAATTCTTTACTATTAAGTAGTGACTTTGGTTTGGCCAACAATAGACCCCGACGTTGTCTTAGGAAGACAACAGACGTGTCTTTGACTCGGTTCCGTTAGGACGTCTCCTCCTCAGAGGGGATGAATAGACTTATATATTCTACTCCTGTCTCACCTAAAACACAGACAAAAGTCTATGTTTGGAAAAGAATACATTTGGCGGAGAGTAAAGTGGGTGGACCTTGTGGGAATGTCTAGATTATGGATAGGTCAGAAAATTCTAGATCGTAACCGTAAGGTTTCAGGTAACGAGATCTAGATTATAAGGCATCCTGACTATAAGATATCTCTAAGAGATGTGGTGTTAGATCAGTATCCAAGATGGAAACAAAAGAGTGATTGACTAGAAGTGGTCCAAATTTCCCTATCATAGTTTTTTTATTTTTATTTCCCTATCATAGAACACATAGAACGTGAAAAGTTAGTCGAAAATGTAATGTGTGTGTGTGTGTGTGTGTGTGTTTGAGTTGTAATTTTTTTGATTCTAGTATCGTGGGTCAGGGTAGTGAAGTACCGTTTCTCTACCCCCTTTTCTTTTCACCTTCGTCAGTGGTTAAAAGAGAAGAACCCGAGGTTTTAGTGACGTCTACCACTGACGTTGGTACTTTAGTTTTCTGTAAACGAGGAACCTTCCTTTTGATACTGTTTGGTTCTATCGTATAATTTTTCGTCTCTGTAATACAACGACTGTTTTTAGGTATATCAATTTCGATACCAAAAGGGTCATCAGTACATACGTAAAGTCTCAACCTGGTATTTCTTCCTACTCGTGGTTTCTTAACTACGAAAACCTAACACCATAACCTCTTCTGAGAACTCTCAGGAAACCTGTCGTTCCCTGATCAGGTAGGATTTCCTTTGGTTGGGACTTATAAGTGACATTCCTGACTACGACTTCGACTTTGAGGTTATGAAACCGGTGGATTACGCTTCTCGACTGAATAACCTCTTCTGGGACTACGACCCTTTCTGACTCCCGTTTTCCTCTTCTCCCGTCGTCTTTTACTCTAACAACCTATCCTAGTGGTCAACTTACGTGTATTTAGACTCGTTTGAGACTCTCTATGATTTCCTGTTCCTTTGGACAACACGACGTCAGGTGCCCCAGTGTTTCTCATCCTGTGCTGAATCGTTGACTTGTCGTTGTGTGTGTTACGTATGTAATTACATAGAAAAACATTTATTCTATATTCGTGTGGGAGGTAGGGGTGTATTTGTAAGGAGAAGACTAAAAAGTTATAGAACGTAAATAATGACTGTATGGTATAAATTAATATGAGAGAAAAATGAGTTAGTAGACAACGGAGGAGTTTCATTGTGTCCGAGTCATTCCCGTTTTAATCAACAGACAGATGACGACCCAGAGATCGAAATGTTAAAACAAAGTGAATTATAGACAACTCATTTATTACTTACTCACTTAATGTATGAAACGTAAAACCATATTTCAAATTTAATATATGTAATTACAACGTATACAAATATAAACATCACTATCGAGTCAACCATTTCTTAGGTGGACGTTACGTCCTCTGAGACCAAACTAAGGACCCAGCCCTTCTGGGAGACCTCTTCCTTATCCAATGGGTGAGGTCATACGAACCCGAAGGGAACACCCGAGTCGACCAGTTCTTAGACGGACGTCACACCCTCTGGACCCAAACTAGGAACCCGACCCTTCTAGGGGACCTCTTCCCTTTCCGATGGGTGAGGTCATAAGACCGGACCTCTTAAGACATTTCAGGTACCCCAGCGTTTCTCGTCCTGTGCTGACTCGTTGAAAGTGAAAGTAAAAGTATAGATATCACATACATATTATCTCTACAATATATAAAAATACACACAAATGTTAGACTTCGATATTGAAATTAGACTAAAAGTCTACAAACTTTATAGTCACTATTCCGCCTAACTAAATCTACTCGACCAGAAACTAGACACGACGGTAGACGACCTACAACCACTTTGCCGTCGTTTGTACAGATTATAGATCTGGAGTCTCGACCCTTCCTGGAACATTTGGTAAGTTTGGTTGAAGACAGGCATGTCCAGTCGTTCCACCTGTACTCTTTACTTCACTGTACTTCACTGCACAATAGACAGAACTATGGTCGTCTCGTCTTACACCTCCTTCACGATCCATCCCCGTTTGTGCACTCAAGACCTCAGTCTGTCTGAATGCAATCGTAAAATTGACGTACCGGAATTCGTTCAATGAATCTAAAAGACTTAAAATTACATGAAAACCCTAATTATAAATGTGATATACTAGATATCCTCTTAATTTACACAAAGGAAGGAAGGAAGGAAAAAAGGAAGTAAGACTTACTTTCTCTATAAAGGTATATCTATTGTTCCAAATAAGGTGCTTCTTCTATATTATTAGTATTTGTGTATCTTTTGGTATCAAAAAGTTTATAGATTTTATTAATTTTTTTTCCCAGTTTAGTACAACCCTGTCAAATGATGTACAGGGGAGTCTTTAGGTACTCCACCACAAAAGGAAAAAGTCACTCCTAGTTTCATGGTAAAGAGTCTGAAATCACTGGTGCTCTTGGTAGTCTGGATCGGGACGTATTTTCTGACCACGGTGATGTCTCGGCAGTGGGAAGAAGAGTAGGGATGAGTTGGTGCGAAGGAGTCCTTGGGGAGTATCAAACACTTCTTACACAAAATAGTCTCGATTGGGTGCAATTACACCCTCTGACTGGTACACTAATAAACCCCTATAAAATCTACGAGGTTTTAAAATGATAATATAGATTAAGATATTAACACTTGTAGTTATAAACTGAATAAAAGAATCTGATAAATCTTTCCCCCTTTATAAATTAAAATTTGGATTTCACATTTGTATTATATATGTATATATGTGTACCTATACGTATAAAATATAGACTTTATATATAGATAGATATATAAATTTTTAGACTAATTTATAACCAAAGTGGGTTTTCAAGTAAGTCCAAAAAGGATTCTACAACACCTTTTTGGACTTGTTTGTAAAACCGGTTGGGTCATAAAGAACTTTTTCGTTTTAATAATTCTTAGAAGACAACCGGGGATCCACTTAGAAAGGACCCCTGTTAAAGTTATAATTGTGAAAGAGTGTTCCTCTATTATATGTGTAGTTTTACGATTTGACTATTCAGTATTAACAAATGTAAAGAGGACCAGTAAACAGGTAAATAAGAAATTTTACGACATATTAAATTACTACACTTCGGGTCGATTAGTTGAGAGTCTGGTGGATCATGTAACGAGTAAGGCCATAGAGAGTTCTTAATGTACAGTCGTAGGAAAGTCCTTTTCCTATACCAATAGATAGATACCATCTCAATGGAGATTATTATCGGGATCATAAAATCACTAAGGATAAAGTATTCCACATTGTTAATATGATAAAATTTTAGGGATTGACGTTTTATCAAAAGGACTCTTTTGATATACTCCTTTTCTACGAACAGACCTGATAGAACTTCCTCTTCCCGTTCTCTGTTACTCTCGGAAGACTGAACGTCCGACAGTACTACTAAAGAGATTGAGACAAGTCTATAGGTAAGTACAATGTCTCTTTTACAGTTGAATCATTAAGTTTGAAGGGTAACAACGATTTCATATGACGTCGGGGATGTCCACCTGGTGTTCTTCTCGTATATGCAGACTGAATTCCAGTGTAGGAAACGAGGGTGACTTTTCATAAAAAAATATGTCTCCTATTTCTTACACGAGTGTATACACACAGAGTTAAAGTTAATAGAACACCAAGGAGGTCGACGGAGCATTCTTGCCTCCTGTAGACACACGGACCGACACGATGTGCGGGACCATGTTACCTACTACTTATAATTTATCCAATGTAGCGAAGGCACGTCTGTAAGTCACAACACCTCGGTTCTGAGGTTTAGATACAAAAAGGTGTCTGCTAAAGAAATCTTGTTAAGAAATCTCGGGTCTTCCGAGGCAAAAATCACCTTTATACTGAAGTAAAAACCGTTCCACCTTGGAAAGAGAAAGTATCTAACTCGGACCGAAGAGAATTAGTACTAGACAGGATCTATCAATGACATCGTTAATAGAATCTCTAGTTGCCAGAAGTAGAAGTAACAGTAGTAGCTATAGTAGTGATAATAGAAATGTCAATAAAAATGACGGTCCTTAATGTACATTCACAATTAATTGAGTCAATTAGAAGAGGTTAGATTCTCCGCTCATAATAATATGGAACTCAACTGTGTTCTTCTCTACTTCCGTCCCCTTAAATTTATTCAACGTGCACCAGTGTCTTAATCATTACGACCGCAGTCTTGAACCCGTGACCTCATTCAGACGAACCCAAGTTTGAGACCGAGGATGTGTTTGTCACACGGACCTCCTTCCAAAGAATTGAAGGGACTTCGATTTAAAAGTAGACATTTTCACCCCGTCTCTTTGCCTACTACCTCTAATTCTACGCTGCCCCTTGTCCCTCTCATACTTGACATCCTTCTCCTTTCTGACCCGGTTACCCTACCGCGACCGAACGTAATGATGAGCGGTAAAAAATATAAATCCGACAATGAAGAACTACGGATTACATCCGCTGTGTCCTCTACGCCAAGCTAGGAACCCAGTCCTTCTAGGGGACCTCTTCCTTTACCGTTGAGTGAGGTCATACAGACGGACTTTTTAGGGTACCTGTCTCCTCGGACCGTCCGATATCGGATCTCCCAGTGTTTCTCAGTCTGTACTAACTCACTGATTCGTACGCACGTGTGTGTGTGTGTGTGTGTGTGTGTGTGTGTGTGTGTGTTTACAGATTCATAGGGCCGAGACTTGGGTATTGGTTTAATGTGTTTATTTTCCCAACCGTTTACGGTCAAAGACTACGTTTCATCTAAACTTCCATTTTTAGATGTGTTTAGGATCTTCTGTATCGACAAATAGACTCCCCTTTTACCTTTAATTCTCAAGTGTGAAACCATTCCTCTCTTACTTCTATAATTTTACAGAACAGTAGTGATTATTTCGTGTAAAAGGGTCTTTCTTCTACTTAAGTAAAATTAGGAGGCTGAAGTGTGAAGTCCTTTCAGTGGAAGTCCGTCACGATAAACTCCTATTACTTCCCGTTTTCTTTTCTTTCTTCGTTTAGATTTTTAAAGACTACTCACAAAATTACGTATTGAGTTTCACTGGAAATAAAATTACAATCGGTCTTTGTTTGATTCATTCGTTTCTCCAAAAAAATGTATGAATCGTTTGATTCATCTGTTTTTAAGATCGTTAACGGACACTTACTAAAAGAAAGTCGTAGTCAACGAGTTATTCTTTGTCCTTTTTTTTTTTTTGTCTCTTTTTGGAGACAACTGTGACCCTCCTTCGCTATAAATCTGTGATTGTTAGTAAGATAAAACCTCGAGGAATCTCTCCAGTTACTTTCAGTCCAATAAATACCGTTTCTAAAAGAATCGAGTGTTAAATTTGAGACTATTAAATTTGTGGTGTATGTTGATTGGGGCATTCTGAAGGACCTCGATATTGTCTCTGTTTTCTTACTTTATTTTTACAAAAGTTGGTTTTCCATTTTCTATCACCACTTGCGTGACTTCTTGTTTATTCAAGAAAGACTGAATGAACGTTCGACTACCGGAACAAATATCCTTATGAAACTTCTTTTAAACTCTTTAAGTGGAAAAGGGATGTTGGTTATGAATATTTCTGACTTTATGAATGAGTAGTTCTCTATACGTTTCCTGCGGTTTCGTCTTTGTTTGTTTACCCTACATTAGTTTGAATTTTCGAAAACGTGTTTGTTTCGGTAGTTGTTTTCCTTTTCTGTCGGATGATTTATCCTCCTTTTTTTACACATTTATTATGCTTATATATTTGTCGAGTCTGTAGTTATTTCATTTGTTGGGTTAATTTTTGATCTGTCTTCTAGACTTGTCTCTAAAAAGGTTTCTTCTATAAGTTTACCGGTTGTCTATGTACTTTTCGACGAGTTGTGACGATTAGTAGTCCTTTTACGTTTAGATTTGAAGTGACTATATAATAAAGTATGGACTGTCTTCCCGATAGTAGTTTTTCTGGTGTTTATTGTTTACGACCGTTCCTACACCTCTTTTCCGTTGGAAACACGTAACAAACACCCTTACATTGATCGTGTCGATGACACCTTTTGTAATACCTTCGAAGAGTCCTTTTAATTTTTATCTTGATCGTCTTTAAGGTGAGTAGATATACAGACTTCTTTTACGATTGATTTTTTCTCTGTACGTGGGGTTACAAGTTTCGTCGTAATAAATGTTATCGGTTCTATACCTTCGTTGGATTCACAGATACTTACTTATTTCGTCGACACCATATATTATATGTGTTACTTTATGATGAGTCAGTATTTTTTCTTGTTTTAGAAGGGTAGACGTTGTTGTACCTACCTGGACCTCCCGTAATACGATTCACTTTATTCGGTCTGTCTCTTTTTGTTTATGATATACTATAGTGTATAAACCTTATTTTTTACGTTGTTTGATCACTTATATTGTTTTTTCCTGTCTGAGTCTCTATTGTTTGATCACTAATAGTCACCCGTTTTCCTTCCACTCCCCATCCTCTAATTCTCCACGTTTGATGATATATACTTTGTTTATTCGATGTTATTATATAACGTGTCGTGTCCATTATATCGGTTATAAAACGTCATCGATATTTACTTCATATTGGAAATTTTCAACACTTAGTGACAACATATGGACTTTGAATGTGTTATAACATGCATTTGATACGTAGTTAAAAATTTTTACTCTATACGGACGTCCTCCACATTCTTAACAATAACAAGTTAACGATTCAACACAGACTGAGAAACATTGGGGTTACTGACGTCGTGCGGTCCGTAGGGACAGGAAGTGATAGAGAGCCTCAAACGAGTCTGAGTGTAGGTAACTTAGTCACTACGGTAGGTTGGTGGAGTAGGAGACGGGAGAAGACGGGAGTCAGAAAGGGTCTTAGTCCCAGAAAAGGTCACTCAGCCGAGGAGGGTAGTCTACCGATTTCACAACCTCGAAGCCGATGTCGTAATCTTGAAGGTTTCTCATAAGTCCCAACTAAAAGAAATCCTAACTGACCAAACTAAAGGTACGACAGGTTCCCTGAGAGTTCTCAGAAGTTGTCGTGGTATTAAGTTTTCGTAGTTAAGAAACCACGAGTCGGAAGAAATACCAGGTTGAGAGTGTAGACACGTACTGATGACCTTTTTGGTATCGAAACTGGAAACAACCGTTTCACTACAGAAACGAAAAATTATGTGACAGATCTAAACAGTATCGAAAGGAAGGTTCTTCATTCACAGAAGAATTAAAGTACCGACGTCAGTGGTAGGCGTCACTAAAACTTCGGGTTCTTGTCTCTCAGATAGTGACGAAGGTGAAAGGGGGGAAAAAATCCATACTCTTTCGAAGTACAGTTTATTTACACCTAAGGTCTAGGTCAAGATGATTGAAGGGTTTGATACGATTCAAATAAGTGGAGAGACACATAGTTATTGAAAAAACCTAGTCTAAAAACCTACCTATATAATACAGATTCCAAGAAAGGTGAAGATTATGAGATCTGTCTATATGATAAATTAATGAACCATAGAGTCCCCAAGCTCCCCAAGTCGTTCGAAGAGAGTGAATTTAAAAGTATTTTTGTCGATTTCTCTTCCTCTTAGACAAAGTGCTTTCATTTATATAAAATTATAGAGTGACAACAGTTAAAAGATATTAAAGTCGTACTGGAAGTCTTTGAGTAAAATTGTAATCGGAATTAAAACCTTCCGTTTAGTTAACGGTTTTTAATTTTCTGTAATTATATTCTAAAGTTTTATTAAGTCGGTGAATGTAATAGTGCGGTTACAGAGGAGAGGTTCTAAGTTCCTTTAAAAAAAAATTGTAAAATAATTCACAGTTTAGTATTGATTAGATGAAATGGTTCGAATTGAATATAGTATTTGAGGATTGACTTCTTTGTGTTATCAAAAGACTTTTTAGAGTCTATTTCTGGTAAAACAAGAGTTTACACAATAAGAAAGAACAGGACACTTACATTTGTATATGTAAAATTACTGACGTAGAGTACGTCCACGTACCGCCCGTGAATTCTTTTGTAAAGGACTTATTCCACTAGTTAGGAGGGTGGACTGTGTGTGTCCTGTCTAGTCTCATAATTTTGATGACGATTTCTTTGAAACGAAAGACGGGAGTTGTACACGGAGGAAAAAGAGGTAATTCGAAGGACTTCCAGTTTAGAAGTAGAACTGTCATTTTACTGAATTTGGAAAAGGTGAAGTCTTGATGGTTTTAAATGGTTACCTTTACAGGGAGAACGAATGAAACACCCCCGTCGGTGAACTGTAAGTTACCAAAAGAGTCAGAGTGATGTAATTGTCTTTTTTTGGTCACCGTTACTAAATAGGTCTATGCGAAGGTATAAAGTTGTAGTGACCCACGACCCTTGATTGTCGTTCTTTAGTAGTTTGTAAAATTATACTAACGATCAGGATCTGAAGATTCCATACTGACCCAGTTGGAAAGAAATATAACACTTTTCTTCATTGATCCTTTCTTTACTTTTATGTAAGAAAAGGGAAGGAAGGACTTGTTCATATTGTTTGATTTTTAGTAAGTTGGTTCACCTTATCTTTTACTGGACTTAGAGTTTAGTGATCTTTTGTAAAATAGTTGATGAGAGATGAACTTACATAGGTATGAAAAAATACCGATGTGACTCTACCCTTTTACTTTGACCCGAAGGTAAAGGAAACTAATGAAGTCAACGACCATGTGAGAAGGGTTTTGTATCTGTCATTTACTACTCACTGTTCCTAGAGTGACTTGTTTTAAGTTCTGTTGAGAAACAGATCGTGCTGACTGGACCCTTTACTGTCGTTCGTATCTTACGATAAGTTACTATATTTTGAATTCACAATCACATCGTAATCGATGAGTCAGTAGAGACTGAGAAATACTGGGGTGTCTGATATCGGGTGATCCGAGGAGACAGGTACCCTAAGAGATCCGTTCTTATTACCTCACCGAACGGTAAGAGAAGAGGTCTCCTAGAAGGACTGGGTCCCCACTTTGGGTCGAGAGGACGTGGCGTCCGTCTAAGAAATGCCATACTCGATGTCCCTAATTATTGAGGCAATTCACTCTGCTATTCTCTAAGTTACAATAAAGGAAGGTTGTCGTTATTTGGTTCGACAAAGAATCGCAGTGTTGAAACAAGTCAACTAGATTTACGTTGTACTCAAACGTTACGGAATAGTCTGTGTGACTAATAGATTTTTCCTTACATTTCTAAAAAACTTTTTGTATTACATAACAGATATTCAATCTAGACCTGGACTCTGTCCTCTATCTACCCGGGGTACGACTCGTCGACCTTACAGAGGACAACCGTGAACTTCTATTTCTGGAGACGAACTCATCTCTATTCCTCCGGTGTAAAAAGAACCTTAGTTCCTCTGGAGGTTCTGTTGTGTTCGTGTCTTTTCTAGGGACCTCCAGTCCTTTCCCTCTCCAACGGTCGGGTATTATGTAAAACGTTTGGAGGGGTTTTAGAAATGTTACTTTAGGTTTAACCGACTTTCCACACACACATGTAATCCCTCCCGGGACTCAGTCTAGTTTATACCCGTTGTTCTTTCTACTAACCGGTCTTCCTTGGGTCTTTTACCGGGGGTATATTCGTTGAATCTTTCTTTCTTTCTTTCACTTCAGCGAGTCAACACAGGCTGAGAAACGCTGGGGTATCTGACATCGGATGGTCCGAGGAGACAGGTACCCTAAGAGGTCCGTTGTCATGACCTCACCTAACGGTAAGTCGGTGGGATTCTCGTACGTCGAGTGAAGTTCGGGTGGTCGTAGAAGAAGGTGTACATGAAGACAACCCCAGGAAATTACCTGGCCCTGGACCACCAGGCCTCCGTTGATATTCTTTCACTTTCTCTCTCTCTCTCTCCGACTATGAGGGACCAAATACGTCTTTTGGTTATTTCGGGAACTGTGTCCTGAACGCAGAGACTGCTTCCGTGGCCCACGGGAGAGCTCCTCCCACTTTCGTGTCTCATGGAAGAGCTCTCTCAGAATCTTCGGGACCGTCCTCTCACTCGTTCTGCCCAGAGACGCGAGGTTTCTTAATCGACTCCTCTCTCTCTCTTTCTCTCTCTGTGCCCCTGGGTTAGGCATAGAGTTCTTTCCACTAGCTCCGATTCGTCAAAACAGCATTTCTCTTACAAATGACTTCCTCTAAGTTCGGACAGAGTGTGTTACTGTCAAGGACACTCGTCGCACGACAAGGCGAATTTTTCTTTGTTTCCTGAACACTCTTCGTCGTACATCCTTAGGAGGACCATTTGTGAGGGACTGTATGAAGTAAAGATTATCTGTGAGAGGGGTGAAGTAATGGAGGCAGAGAAACGACTTAATAAAGAAGATTCTTATGTTCCTAACCCCAGATACGCTTCACGCCTTTGATTTAAAGGTACGTACACGAACTGGGGTTTGCCCCTTAATTGTGTTACGTCCTTTCTTTTTGTTTTCTTTTTTGGGATTACGTTTTCTCGATTCAAAACCCTTTTACTTCCAAACGTATGACATAGACTTCCGTAGTAGTGATTCCAGACACGGAACTATTTTTATAATACGGGAGACGTGTAGATAATTTAACAGGAGGAAAAAAAAGAGAGGGTGTGTGGACTAAAGAAAGAAGTAACACAAATCGTGACGAACAATCCTATATTATATTAAACGACGTACAAACAAAGGAGATGTCTGACTTTCTTCGGTCTTCCCATCCTTTACTAAGACGAGTCTCGTCCAGAGGTCATCTAAGACTGACTTAGTCAAATACTTATCCAGTGGAAGTGTGATACGGTAGGTTTCGTCTCTGTAATGAAACGGTTGTTTCTAGACGTATCAGTTTCGATACCAAAAAGGTCATCAGTACATACCTACACTCTCAACTTGGTATTTCTTCCGACTCGTGGTTTCTTAGCTACGAAGACTTGACACTACAACCTCTTTTGAGAGCTCCCAGGGAAACTGACGTTCCTTTAGTTTGGTCAGTAAGGATTTCCTTTAGTTAGGACTTCTAAGTGAACTTCCTAACTACGACTTCGACTTCGAGGTTATGAAACCGGTGGACTACGTTTCTTGGTTGAGTAACCTTTTCTAACTCCCGTCCTTCTCTTCTCCCGTTGTCTTCTACTCTACCAATCTACCGTAGTGACTTAGTTACCTGTACTCAAGTCGTCCGAGACCCTCTACCACTTCCCGTCCCTCCGGACGACGCGAGGAGAGGTACACCAAAGTTTCTCAACCTGTGCTGACTCGCTTACTTGTTGTTTCCCAGTACGTTCCAATCTCTTAGTCTAAAGCAGAAAACTAATAGAAGATTTACGTACTAATTACGTTTTTACAATTCTTTTACCTATTTTATCCAATTTATAGGTTTGTAAAAAAACCATACACACTTTAATTAATTTCCGAAAGTCGAGAATTCATCTCTTCTCAGTACAAACTTTAGTTGTAAGGGTGACCATAAATAAATCGAAGGGTTTAAAATTTCTACTACGATTCTTTTCATTCGATAAATCCTCAAATTTCCACGGTTCAAGTCAAGTCAAGTCAACGAGTCAGTACAGGCTGAGAAGTGTTGGGGTACTTAGCGTCGTGCGGTCCGGAGGGACAAGTAGTGGTTGAGGGCCTCAAGTGAGTCTGAGTGCAGGTAGCTCAGTCACTACGGTAGTTCGGTAGAATAGGAGCCAGCAGGGGAAGAGGACGGGAGTTAGGGAGGGTCGTAGTCTTAGAAAAGGTTACTCAGTTGAGAAACGTACTCCACCGGTTTCATAACCTTAAAGTCGAAATAGTAGTAAGGAAGGTTTCTTTAGGGTCCCGACTCGAGGAAGTCTTACCTGACCAACCTAGAGGATCGTCAGGTTCCCTGAGAGCTCTCAGAAGAGGTTGTAGTGTCAAGTTTTCGTAGTTAAGAAGCCGCGAGTCGGAAGAAGTGTCAGGTTGAGAGTGTAGGTATGTACTGGTCACCTTTTTGGTATCGGAACTGATCTGTCTGGAATCAGTCGTTTCATTACAGAGACGAAAGCTTACACGATAGATCCAACCAGTATTGAAAAGAAGGTTCCTCATTCGTAGAAAATTAAAGTACCGACGTCAGTGGTAGACGTCACTAAAACCTCGGGTTTTTTTATTTCAGACGGTGACAAAGAGGTAGATAAAGGGTACTTCACTACCCTGGCCTACGGTACTAGAAGTAAAAGACTTACAACTCGAAATTCGGTTGAAAAAGTGAGAGGAGAAAGTGAAAGTAGTTCTCCGAAAAATCAAGGAGAAGTGAAAGGTGGTATTGCCACCACAGTGGACGCATAGACACCAATAACTATAAAGAGGGCCGTTAGAACTAGGTCGAACACAAAGAAGGTCAGGTCGCAAAGAGTACTACATGAGACGTATATTCAATTGATTCGTCCCACTGTTATATGTCGGAACTGTATGAGGAAAAGGATAAACCTTGGTCAGACAACAAGGTACACGTCAAGATTGACAACGAAGGACTGGACGTATGTCTAAAGAGTTCAATTCACTTCAGCGAGTCAGTACAGGTTGAGAAACGATTGGGTACCTGACATCGGATGGTCCGAGGAGACAGGTACCCTAAGAGGTCCCTTCTCATGACCTCACCCAACGGTAAAGGAAGGGGTCCTCTAGAAGGGTTGGGTCCCTAGTTTGGCCCCAGAGGGTGTAACACCCGTCTACGAAAGGGTAGACTCGGTGGTCCCTTCTGAGGTTTCGGTATACATTTAAATTTGATGGATGATCCAGTGAAAAGGTAAATCCACAAGATACTTCCATTCGTAAACCATGAGTTCTCGAGACTTGGTGTCTTCACTGTTCAAATAGATCATCCTTAAATTTGTTAGCTACATTTGTCCTTCTTACGGTTTCTAGTGTCATCTTATACCTGATCTGTAACACACGTTGCAAGACTGACGACACTTTTTGCAGTGTCTCAAAAGTCACAGTCATCAAAAGGGTGAGTAACTTTTGTTGTCTATGAAAGAATCTAAGGAAAAATCAAAAGTTTCAAATTCCATTTGATCTAGTAAGGAGTCCCTTCATTCAATAAATTTCAAATCCTCTGAACTGTCTCAATGTAACCTTAGATTAGAAATTATAGTAGTATATATACGAAGATCTTTCCGATAAGGTATGTTGATTATTTGACTGTGACTTTATAGTTTTCCGATTTCGTGGATATTAGTTTTCGTCTCCGTTTGTCCCGGTCGTAATCTAGTCGACTAAACTGAGTATTTTGAGACGTCCTGTGTAAAGGTTTCAGAATGGGTGAATGTAAACTTTCTTCAGTAACTCATCGACCGGGTCAAATTCTGTTGACAAGTATTTCCTGTGAGTCCTAGAGGTCCCTCCCTGTATCAAGGGGCACTACTGAGGACACGTTAGTCCCAACTGTTAGAGGTCACATCGACTTTCGTATTTATACCTCACTTTATACCTACAAAGTCTGTGACGACGACGACGACGACGCCGATTCAGCGAAGTCAGCACAGACTGAGACACACTGGGGTCTGCCGTCGGGTGAGCCGACGGGGCAGGGAACTTAAGAGGTCCGTTCTTGTGACCTCACCGAACGGTAAAGGAAGAGGTTACGTACTTTCACTTTTCCCTTTCACTTCAGCGAGTCAGCACAGGTTGAGAAACGTTGGGGTACCTGACGTCGGATGGTCCGAGGAGACAGGTACCCTAAAAGGTCCGTTCTCATGACCTCACCTCACGGTAACGGAAGAGAACAAAGTCTGTGACCTAGACTCATTTAGGAGTTTTAGAGGTAGAACGTCTACTTTTTTTTTTTTCCACGTGTTTCTCCAATATATTGCCACATACCATTGTACCCTCGGTATTACAATGTTTCACCGTCATCAGAGAGAGGAAATGAAACTTCATTGAAGTGGATTAGACCTTTGGATGATGAGTCAGAACAAAGAACCAACCTACTTGCCCCCTAAACTGACTTCTTCCACTTCTATCTCTACTTGTGTCTTAATCTACACTCAAAAGGGGTTTGGACTCTTGAGAATCCATTGTGTCAACCGGTCCACATACGGGGCACTGAATCAGGGGTTCACCTGGTCAATCGTCAAGAGAGAAAATACCAGTGTCTACTATAAGGATTTGAAACATAATGTCTGTCCAAGAGGTCAAGTATATCGAATTCACTACTCTTACACCGAACTCTTCATTGTCTGGTAGTAATAACGGTCTTCTGGGGGTGTGTACCTATCCCCGACTAATCTTCGTAGGTGAAGGGCACATTTAACTTGTGTGTGTCTTCCACCCACCCAGTCCTAACTCGACACACGGGGTGCTCCGTATGTGAGTATAGGTAGGAGGTAGTCGAACACCTCTCTTTCCTTCATCCTTTCTCGACCACCCTCCCCCACACGACCTTACGACAGGTACCTATACTTGGTTCCCCAAGTGAAAGTCAGAAGAACAAAAAAAGGTCTAAGTCCTGGACCATCAACCAGGTCCCCCATTTTATAGGGAGTCTATGTCATCTCAGTGTCCTTTTCTCCATCTCGAGAACTGGTACCTTTCTTTTGGTCATCTTTCTTTCGACCCGAAACTAGAAATGTGTGACTTTTAGAATGTGTTGTGACAAAATAAAGATGCACTTATACTCCAATTAACTCACACAGATTGAAGTGACACGTATTCTTAGTGATCAAACAATTGTAATTCTAAAGACTCCGAGTTACGGTCTCAGAGTCTAAGTCAGTTGGGTCTCACTCCGGTCCTTAGACACTAAATTTGTCAAAAGGAGATCACTTGGAATGTGTGAGAACCTCTTTTGTCACCGGGTTTGGTGGATAATTGGTTGTCTACATGGATAGTATTACTTAAAGACAGTATCAAATTAAATCCTATAATATCACAAACAAGTAGTTTAAGAAGAGCCAATTCTTACAAGTCTTCATTCAGTTGTTATTTTAACCGTAATATTTGACGGATCCTCGGTAAAGAAAAGAGAAACGACCCATTAAAGGTTCAAATTTCTTTTAAAGTTCAAGCCCAAACAAGATAATTTTTGCGAAATACTGTAAATGAGTTTCGAGGTGCAGGGATAAATGACTCTTACACTTCATTCCCTTATTAACTGAGTCTCAAGAAGAAATACGGGGTTTAATCTGCGTCACATTACGAAAGGAAACATGATAGACGAAAACTCCTTGGTCCTAAATTAAAATTTAGGATAAAGTGACGTGGCGACAACGAGAAGTACTTTATGAAATAAAAACTATTGACCTCGATAGGTTTCATTCTCTATTTAATTCCTATACTTGTCCGTAAAAGATCTACCAATAAACGGAGACATGCTCCCTTCTTTCGAATTAAAGTTGTTCGTGATCCATCGTTTGGTCCACCACAGTGCCCCGGGTTGCGAAGGGAGATATGAAAAATATTTAAAAGTTAAGAGACCGAGATGTTTCAGGTCGAACGGGGAGGGGTGAGAATGGGGTGTCAGTTGAGGGAGTAGGAGGGAAATTTCACTGGAACGATGTTTCACTCACTCTCAAATCGAGTGTGACCTAAGAACAGGGATTATGTTATCACTTGATGACTTGTCTTAGACAGAAATGGTGAAATCGGAGACCGAAACTGTACTCCGTGACACGAACTAGAAACTGTGTCTTCTACGGAAATCTACGGAAGGTAAAAACGTCTTCCCCTCTTTACCCCGTCCATCGACCACAGTCTTGATTCTAAGGTTGACTTTGGACAGAGGGAGGACTCGTGTATGAGAGAAACCCCGACTGAAACGAAATACCCACTGAACATACCGACGTTCCTGGGGTAAGGACCCCCAGATTCCGAGACGACATCGACGAAACTTTAAGAATTTTTTCAAAATTGTACCCCGAGAGATGTAAAAGTAAGACGTCTTTTCAGGACGTTTAATACATCGAATGAAGTAAAGGTACCAGATGAAGTCCGACCTTAGGAGTTTGTAAAGTCTGAACTTCGATCTTTAAGTCTAGTTCAAGATGATTCCTCCTCATTCACATGTATGCTAGGGGTGATATTTACTCCCCCTTTCATACTTTGACAAGTCCCATTTTTACAGACCTTATAATGTGAATTCACAACCACTTCTAAATAGTGATTATCCCATTACTAGACTATTTAAGACGATAACTCCAAAGACCGGTTTACTGAATTAAGATAAAACGAAACATTATAATAAAGAATTGAAGACCTATGTAATCCCTGTTTCGTGAAGATCCTCCACGAGTAAAAAGACAAAGACATTTTTGTTACGTAGAAAAAAACTATATTATTTTCATTACGTACAAAGAATACCTTTTATACTTCTTCTTTTTCTTAATGGATATCAATCGATTCACCCTTTTGTAAAACAATGTATAAAAAGGAATCCGTAATTGTCTACAGATCCATGTGTAAAAATGTAAATGACTACAGGTAGATAACTAGTTAGTTGGCTGACGGACTAGATAGTAGATAGACCTTAGTGTTGTAAATACCGAACTTAAACTTAGGACACCAAAAGAATAAAGTAAATTAAATAAGATTCCTAAAGGGAATACCACTTTCTCCTGAGAAATGTTCTTGGATAAATTGTCGAAGAGATAACACTTTTTAATCTAAACGAGAGAAAGAAAAGTTTGTGACATAAAATATCAACTGAGACTTCCGTTCCTCGTCCATAGTCAATGTAAGACCTACCATTTACCTCTCGTGCGTTGTATGAGTTGTGACATCTAATGTTTAGGTACTTAGTCCTTCCAAAAGATATGAATGTGTAACGTTTAAATCTTGTCTAGTAAGATATAACAAGATATATATGGTCTTCTTTTAATGACTCCGTCTAGTCCGACAGAACCACGTTGACTTACCAACTTAATTTACCCATTTACTTTTTCCTCTCCCTTTTATAAGAAACGTCTTAGAAAAGTTTGCAGTTGGAGAAATTTAGTTCTTCGATTAATAAATGACGTGTCTGTTGAGTGGTTCCGTCTTTTTTTTATACACCCGTCAGAACCCCAACTAATAAAAGGGGTTCGTCACTAATATACGTAGTCGTAGGCTAAGTGAATGTACAATTAATCACCGAAATTAGAAGTAACTTCTTAGACGAAGGAAACAATTAAGTCGTTTTGGTCGAATTTTTCTTCGAACGATGAATTCTTTGGAAATAGGAGAAAAATAGTGTCCTTTTTGAAGGAAGTGTAAATTTTGATTTGATGGTCAATTATAAATCAGATCTAGATCTCACAGTACATCATAAAAATATGTAGTTAAATTATTGTATACCGTTATCTCTCGTTTTGAAAGACAGTCAAAAACAAAATGGTTGAAATATTACAACTCAAGGAAAATACGTCGAAAATTTAGTTTCCCGAAACATGACCGTTTGAGTAGAACAGACTAGAGTCAGGGACAGGGTCTTCTTGTGTATTACATAAAGGGGTGAAATTTGTGTTTCCCTAGAGGAATCTATTAAGTCTTATATTAATGGACCAGGTGAGTTTGCTAGTCTTTAATACAAGACGTTTAAAGAGACTGGACTGTCGAAGGAGGAAGGTACAAAGTTTCCAGAAAAATAAAAGGAAGAGAAAAACTTAAGGGTTAATAGAGACAAAACGAGTATCACCCTTGAAGAAGAGTTTCACTAATAACTGAAACGGTAGTGGAACCACACTAACTTATTAGACTTTGAGTTCGACCCGTCTTTGACCTTCTTTTCCAGCAAACACTGTTTATTAATGGAAGGTCAATAAACTCTCCACCTCTAATGTGTTGACGAGTCGAGACGAAGAGGAACCACCCCTGATCGATTCGCTACCCTTTCAAATCTGGACCCTCGGTCACGGCGTCCCATCGTACACAATGGTGTACCCTCCACTTCGGCCTCCTCTGGGTCCCCTTCGACGACCCAGTTTGAAATCTTTTTCTCGACTCTTCCGTAAGGTCTCCGGTGTCCCTAAACTTCCTGTCCGACAGACGGAAAGTGATGTAGACCCAAACTTAAATTAGTAAAACAGAACCAGAGGAGTCTCGTTTCTGGTTTAATCATACTTATTCTGACGAGAAATTTCACGATTTATCCTTATGGATGCCAACTAAAGTACAACCACAACTACAAACC
Source organism: Capra ibex (assembly GCA_006410555.1). Lineage (NCBI taxonomy): Eukaryota > Metazoa > Chordata > Mammalia > Artiodactyla > Bovidae > Capra > Capra ibex. Next base: position 36,505,337 of record SJYO01013871.1, read on the forward strand.
GTCTTCAGTTGTGTTATGGCATTTCGTTAATAGTAAGTTAATTTTTATTTATTTTTAAATTTCACGATTTATTTTCAATATAAGAATGATTAATTTAAGTGGACATTGAATTAGAAACGTAATCCTTTTCGTAACTAAAAAGACATTTATGACAAAATTTACACAGGGTGTTCAAAACTATATATGACGAAAGTAAAAGTGAGGAAAGTCTTACAAGATTAATTGCAAAGGTAATACTGTAAAAGAAACTGGATACTCAGTAAGTCATCGTAAAAAAAGATAGATCGAAACTCTATATTAACTGTATTATAACACATTCAAATTCCACATGGTACCCAAAGGGTCCACCGAGTCACCATTTCTTAGGTGGACGGTTGCGTCCTCTGTGTTCTCTGAGCCCAAACTAGGGACCCATCCCTTCTATGGGACCTCATCCTTTACCGTTGGACGAGGTCATAAGAAGGGACCCTGTAAAGTACCTGTCTCCTCGGACCTCCCGATGCCAGGTACCCCTACGTTTCTCAACATGTGCTGGCTCACTGAGTCGCGTGTGTGTGTTCCCCATGATACACCACTAAAGTGCACGCCTATATAACATTGTACTAATGGTACTATTCCTGTTATTCCCATCAATCATGTAGTAATGGAGTGTAGTAAGGAAAATAAAAAAAGACCACTCTTGAAATTTTTACTTCAGAGAGCCGGTGAAAATTTTATGTTGTGTCGAATTTACATGTTGTGTCATGGAATTGATATCAGTGGTGTGGTATGTGGTGTAGGGGTCTTGAGTAAGTCATGAATTGACTCCAAATATAACTAATGCCCTTTCATCAAACTAAATCTTATAGGTACTTACAATAAGAGAATACAATTGTTTCTTTCTTTTTTTTACATGCCAATCCATAAAATATTATGATTAATGATACCAATTCCCTTAAATTCTTTAAAAACATTAGCCATTCACCCCCATATATCCTTTTGACAAATAACTAAAGATAAGAATAGTTACACTGATTTAGAAAAGATTGAGTTTGTGAATCAATCGACAAATAGAAACTAAAGATGTACCTACTATTATAAAACTTATTACTTTCGAACGAGGAGAATAGAGTGATACGAAGCCCTAATTGACGTGACTGGCTTAAGATAGGACAACTTGTCGATTCTATGAAAATGACTATACGTCAAATAAAGGATCATAACTAATGTCACCAACGATGTCGTTCAATCTCCTTCATGAGAGATGACAAATAACCGATAAGAAACCTTTAGTCGTCACCCAAGCTACAAAATAATATATAAAAGAAGTTGTACGTTGGTATGAAAAAGGGGGAAATTGTATCTCTTATTGTAAGTACCCATAAGATTTAATTGGATGGAAGTGTGTCAGTTATACTTGGTGTGAAGTAGTTTTACAAATTAAGAAATCTACTTAACAATACAAAGTTAAATAACTCCTCAAAACGTAATTATAAATGTTCACTCTAACCCGATGTCAAAAAGGAAAAACGTTCATGAGGAAAGTAGATCAAACCAAAGTCTCAAAACGAACGAAAGAGATTAACCGGTTCTATAAAGGTTAGAAAAAGACAATAGACTCATGTCAAAATATTGATACAAACAAATAAAATATCTGTATTAAAGATTAGATTTTTAATAGATAAGAAGTATGATGTATTTATATAGTATTCATACAATTATAATATATGATACAATAGTTGTGATAAATTCTTACTCATTCTTTATTACATAGTTTATTAAAAATATAATATTTTTACTCTGATAAATTCCAAACCATCCTTAACGGATATTTCAAAAAAACTTAGAGTAAGGATAAAATCCCTGTCTAAAAACTAACGGAATTAAAGAAGATACTAATAACGAAAGAACTTTAAAAGATAAGGAGATAGGTTAAAACTAATTATATACAATAGAATCTTTTATTAACGTAGATCTGATAGGTTTACACATATTTCATTAAAGAATACGAAAGAACTTAGACGGTGGTGGAATAGACATCAATGTAGGGACAAGAATAAAGATCGTAGTAAATAAAAATCCCAAAGGGACAAATAGGAACTAGTTGGAACATTCTCGAACGGTTAAAATGACCAGTGAAATTCCTTGGTTCACCTAAATAGCAAATTGAGGTCAAAAAGGGTAAAAAGAAGAGGTTAGTAATGACAGAACATACGAGAAGTAATGATTTGTCAGAAGTTTATAGGACTAAAAGACCGTTGTAGGACAAAAATCTAAGGACTAATGTATACAATATGTATAAAAGAGAAAAGAAGTAAGGTCTTATATATGATCCTTTGTTCTTACAATTATTATTCTCTAACCCAAACCACTGAGTTGGTTCCTAAAAGGAAGAACCAAAACTTATTTTATGGTATTCCATGTTCAAAAGGATATTAATGAGGTGTTGGGAAAATTAGGATATCCAAATGGATTAGAAGGGAAGGAAACGTAAGTTAAGTCAAGTTAACGAGTCGACACAGGCTGAAAAACGTTGGGGTACCTGACGTCGTGCGGTCCGGAGGGACAGGTAATGGTTGAGCACCTCAAATGAGTTTGAGTACAGGTAACTCAGTCACTACGGTAGGTTGGTAGAGTAGGACAGTAGGGGAAAAGGAGGACGGGAGTCAAAAAGGGTTGTAGTCCCGGACAAGGTTACTCAGTCGAGAAACGTAGTCCACCGGTTTCATAACCTTAAAGTCGAAGTTGTAATCAGTAAGGTTACTTGTAAGTCCTGACTAAAGGAAATCCTACCTGACTTACCTAGAGGAACGTCAGGTTCCCTGAGAGTTCTCAGAAGAGGTTGTGGTGTCAAGTTTTCGTAGTTAAGAAGTCACGAGTCGAAAGGAATATCAGGTTGAGAGTGTAGGTATACACTGATGACCTTTCTGGTATCGGAACTATCTACCTGGAAACAACCGTTTCATTGCAGAGACGAAAAATTACACGACAGATCCAACCAGTATTGAAAAGAAGGTTCCTCATTCTCAGAATTTTAGTAGTGACGTCAGTAGTAGTCGTCACTAAGACCTTGGGGGGGTTTTATTTTAGACTGTGACAAAGGTGACAAAGAGGTAGATAAACGGTACTTCACTACCCTGGCCTACGGTACTAGAAACAAAAGACTTACAACACAAAATTGGGTTGTAAAAGTGAGAGGAGAAAGTGAAGGTAGTTCTCCGAGAAATCAAGAAGAAGTGAAAGACGGTATTTGCACTATAGTAGACGTATAGACTCCAATAACTATAAAGAGGGTCGTTAGAACTAAGGTCGAACACGAAGAAGGTCGGGTTATAAAGAGTACTCCATGAGACGTATATTCAATTTATTCGTCCCACTGTTATATATCGGAACTGCATGAGGAAAAGGATAAACCTTGGTCAGACAACAAGGTACAGGTTAAGATTGACAACGAAGGACTGGACATATGTCTAAAGAGTCCTCCGTCCAGTCCACCAGACCATAAGGGTAGAGAAAGTCTTAAAAGGTCAAATAACACTAGATATGGCAGTTTCCGAAGCCGAGGAAACGTAATTGAGGGTCGTTTTCTTTACTATTTTGTCTAATAGTTTTACGGATCTTGAACTGGGATAAATGAGTAAGTCACTTATTACTGACTTTGTGAGTGTGTGTATATAAGACCCCCACGACCGCGGTTAAATGATAAGTCACTTGTTAATAACTTTGTGTCTGTATGTGTGTGTGTGTTTGTAGGACGCTTCGACCGTGGTACGACCCACGACCTCTGTGTGGTCTTTTGTTTTATTGTAGTGGCGTATTTTAGGGAGGTCACCGTACCCTCTGTTCCTGTGTACCACACACTAACACTCTAATTCGTTACTCTCACCAGTCACAAGATTTTGACTCTGATCGACCTGCCTACAAGTCCTTCCTAGTAGTCAGGGTTCACTGACTACCCATGTACTTTGTTTCTTGTCCGTGTCTTCACCACGAGTCTGTGTGTCGGAGTGGAGTAGTGGTGTAAATCGAAAGGAGGTGGAAACTGACCTGTGTCGTTCCCTCCAAACCATTCGAGACTTTCAATTAAAATCTATGGTAAAGAGGGGTCTTTCCTCTTGGTTATTTTGAGTTCTTATATGATAGCTTTTATTTTCTTCAGACTAAGGTCTCCATCTTTCTGTTAAACTTTAATTCGACATTTAGACCAGATTTGGAGTTCGAAATTTAATAGAATCATTTACAGTGGACTTCAGTGTCATATGAGTAAATAGTAACTGAGACACTTGTTTTACATAAATTAAGTTGATCACTAAAACTAGGTCGAAACTTGGAAACCCAATTGGGTGTTTTTGTATGTCTACTGTCTTTTACGTCACGATAAATTTTATTAAGGTCATGTTAGCTGAAGATTTTCACAAGTAACGAAGAAATTAGGGTTGTAAGTTCATAGATTCCCTTTCCTCCTGACTTTTCGTCATTCATTCGTATTTTGGTGAATTCAATTTTTTTTACTTAAAAATTTCGTCTTCGTCAAATGATTGATAGAGATCAAACTTCTATTATGTACGTCCTTTTTCTCCAAAGAGTACAGGACTTGAGTCTTGTCCGTGTGACTCACGGTTCTAAAAATGTCACAACATTCCATTGACTGTATTGATAACCAGTACGTGTTAGGACCTAGGAGGGACTCTTGAGAGGTGTGTGTTCTGAAGGATAAGACTTTCCTTAAAGAAAGGTGTGGGTGGTGTGCTGACAGAGTAACGGACTGTGTACCGACAGAAAAGTCGACAGTCTAGGGGGTTCGGGCCACCCCTAGTGAAAAGGTGCCAGACTCCCGCTTCCTTCTCTGATCCTTCTCTCTCACCCTCTTTAAAGTAAAAACCTTTAAAATTGTACCTGGTGACGTAAAATAAGTCGAGAAATTTGACACCGTCTCCTTCTTTGACGGGTGCGTACGGTCGTTATGAGGAGGAGTTGGTCGTCTCCCTCGTTGTCTTGGGGGCTGGGGATCCTTGTACGACGAATAGAGTCGTCCGTTTTATTGGTTGTTGAGACAAAGGAGAACAACCGGAATCTTTTTATCGTATGCCTTTTTGTCGTAAAAACATCTTCAGACAAATGGTCCCGAAGAGTATAGTCTTGTTATAGATTAAATCAAGAACTACAAAGACTACATTTTTGTACAGGTCTATGTGGGTTGGACCCCGACTCTACTCCAATTTGTCCCCTTTTTCGGTCGTGATGGTAGTAGGAATCTAGTTAAGTCTCAAACATTGAGAGTCCCTCGATTTTGGGAATGTAAACCAATATCGACAACCGGAAATTACCTGTAAGATAAACAGGCAATTTTTATTTAAAAGATCTAAAAGAAATTGTGGGGCCAGGGATCTTGAAGTTTTCTTTCCTTCTTTTACTTTCCTTTAGTGTATCGGAATACTTTTCGTGGGGTCATGTTCACAAACAAAGAGTTAAAGGATTACTTTTGTCGTGGTGACCTACTGTTAACGGGGAAACGACTTCGTTTTGCGTCGTGAGTCGAAGATGAAGTCGGATTTGGAGAACCTTTCCTTTCCCCGCCCGCGTCACCACTCCCTACGTTAAGTGTGTTATGTCGGAAATAAATTCGGGGGCTTAGAGGGCAATCCCAATATACCTCGGTGTCGTCCTTAAAAGGTGTTCGAGTCCGTCAAAGGGTCCGTTTTGACAACACTTCTCCAGACGAAAGAGTCTCTTCGAACCCTCGGGTCCCATTAGAAGTCTTTTATATCTGCACGGAAATAAGTAGAGGACGAGAGAAAGAGGAAGGGGGCAGGGTCTAATGAACCAGGAGACTGAGGCTCACCTACTGTCGCGGTAGACGGAGTGGTACTACCTCGTTCCCTAAGTCCCCTCCCCGCAAGAAAGACCCCCTACTTTACAAGATTGTAATCTGACACCACTACCGAGTGACACTTACTTATATGATTTTTGATGCCTCCGTGTGTAAGATTCACCCTCTTAAAATACTACACAATAAAAAGTTATTTCGACAAAATTTTTCCTTAGAGTGAGTTATTACTTAAATCCATCGTTACAAAACGGAGAGAACGAAAAGTCGATTTTGTTCTTGACTCGATTTCAACCGTCAGGTCACTAATTCTGAAATGGAAGGTTACGTCTCCCACACCCAAGTTAGGGACCAACCCCTCGATTCTACGGGGTAAGAGGTTTTTTCGGTTCTGTATTTTCTCTTCATTATAACATTATTTAAGTTATTTCTGAAAATTTTATCATGTGTACTTTTTTCTGGAAATTTTCTATTTACTCTCAGTATTATTATATGAAACCGATGACCTAAGATAAAGGAAATGTAAAACAATCCAAGGGTACACACAAAACGCTCACACACACTAAAAGAAAGATCTAAAGGGAAAATTTCGTAGACCAGACTGATGTTGAAACAGAACAAAGAAATGTTCGTCTCTAAACTTTTTGATAATGTTTTAGTTTCTCTTAGGTTGTCGTAGAATATAAACAAAGTAAAAATTTAGGATAAATAATTGATTACGGTAACTAATATGTAGATATACGTTTTGTTCCAACCCCTAGTAAAGGACTAAATACTTGTATTCGAGGAATTATACTACGTTAACGTTTTCTAAAATTCCAGTAAAATCCATGGTAAATAATTTCTCTCTACAATTCAGACTCTTTCCCGGCACGGCCAGTCTATGTAGCTCCGAACCTCCAGTCGAGACTCGTTGTGACACCGGACCTCATGAAGGTCTCCTTCTTTCTCGGGTCCCTTTTGAGTCCTCTTTGGAGAGAGAGGAACTGTATTGACTTCACGGTATGCCACTTTCTTGTTGATCCGAAAACTTTTATCCGAAATAACACGTTTTGACATTTCTTAGATGGACGGTCACGTCCTCTGTATTGTCTACACCCAAGCTAGGGACCCACCCCTTCTAGGGGACCTCTTCCTTTACCGTTGGGTGAGGTCATAAGAACAGACCTCTTAGGGTACCTACCTCCTCGGACCACCCGATGTCAGGTAACTCAGTGTTTGTCAGTCTGTGTTGACTTCGTTGATCGTACGCGCACGTTTTGACACACACAACATGTTTGTCATATTGTCCCTATTCAACCTCCCTGTGGACTCTTCTTAAGACGTTGCAAACCGAGGTAGGTCACCCTAACTCAACGCAGCACTTGGTAACTCGAGGATAGCCTCCTCAGACCAAAGTACTGGACCTGAGTTATGGTACTAATACAACACCTTTTCCTACACGATTGGGATCTGGGTGGTCTACTGATTCTCGACCTCCGGAAGGACGTAATATGTGTTGTTATGACCCACTTGAAACCCCCTTTACCGACACTCACACCAGATGTGACCTCCAAGACTGGAGTGGATACTACGAGACTTTCCGGAGTACACCGGACTGTCCCGGTCGACTTTGGTCAAGGGAAAACGATGACTCCTACGACTATAGAAGAGTAGAAGTATCCAAAGTGGGGGTGAGCTTCTCCTCTAATGTGCTCCACCTCCCGGTTACCCCAACAAGAGTCTTAAGACGGACAGTGTCCCACTGACCTCCATTTTGTCAGGTAGCGATGACACTACAGACCTCTTCCGAGTTTGAGGACCTTAGAAACGAGATCCTGAGGTCGGGTACAGTTCAAGTCTCTCCTAGGGTCAGGTTGCGATTCATTAGATTAATGGTAATTAGGATTGAGTCTGATAAGGTTCTGATAAAAAGAAGAATTTAGTAGTTAAAAATAATTAAGAAAAAAGGAAAGGAGCGGACAAAAAACCCTCTGTTAAATTCAGAACCTTACGACTTATTTATATTTCTATGTATAGAGACGAGTCTACGAGTCAACACAGACTGAGAAACACTGGGGTTCCTGACATCGGGCGGTCCGAAGAGACAGGTACCCTAAGAGGTCCCTTCTTAGTATAATAGGTACGAGAGGAGGTCCCTAGAAGGGCTGTGTCCCTGACTTGGACGCAGAGAGTATAGAGGACTCAACCGTCCATACAAGAAATGGTGATCGCGGTAGACCTTTCGGGTTTCTATGTATATGATATATACTATTTTAGGAAGACATATGTGTGTATATGCGTATATATGTATCTGTGTGTGTACATATATATACACATATATATATATATGTGTGTGTATGTGTGTGTTGTATAAATCTCCTAAACAGAGAACACATCTTTTTATTTCGTATATAACCCGATACCCCAAATGAAGGTTCAGTAAATTAGGGGAGTCACATAGGTGTCTTCCGTTAGACTCACGTCTTAATTCAAATTATTTGGTATTAATCCCTTTATTTAGTACATTTTTGACAACACATATCCGTTAGAGGGGCGGTGGTGGCGCGGGAGGGGAGTGGGGACGGAAAAGGAGTCACCCGATTATAACAAAAACAAAAGAACCAGGAAATAAAAGTATGAACCCCGAAGGGACCACCGAGTCTGTCCTTTCTTAGAAATGACTGAACTTTAGATGTAGGGGGTGACACACATCTGTGAACAAAATACAAAATAGGATCGATGGATCCTTAAAGAGGACCCTTTCGTATTTGGTGAATAACCAGTTTCCGACACGAATTCGAGATAATCGGTCAATGTAAAAATGAGAAATGGTGACCTACACACACACCGAGCGTGTGACGCTAGTGTCAAATTCACCAAATGCACCGACGAAGAGGTGAATGACTCCCTTATGGTCGACCCCGAAAAGGAGAGGGTCGTGACGACTCTTCCACGTCAGAGTCCGCATGTGTCTGACGGTTCCCATCCACACTTAAACAAGTATTCGGACGGAAGGATCCTCAAAACGGAGACCCAGTTCCATCTGATCACAAGTCGGTTAAAAACCATTTTGGGGCACGGACACTCCGGTTCACTTCTCGGCTGAGTAACCTTTTCTCGGGCTACGACCCTTTCTGCCTTCCGTCCTCCTCTTCCCCCGTTGTCTACTACTCTACCAACCTACCATAGTGACTGAGTTGCCTGCACTTAGACTCGTTTGAGGTTCTCTACCACTTCCTGCCCCTTCGGACCACACGATGTCAGGTAATCCAACGTTTCTCAGACTATACCGACTCACTTGTTGATCCGAAAACGGGAAATAACTGACTAGACACCTACCAAACACCCACCAAAATCCAGACAGGTGTAGGTCGAGACTAACGAGGATTTACGTCGGGTTGTACACACGTGTCGGGAGACTGGTGGTACTGGAGTCCTCCCGAGAAGAACCGAGAGAGGTGACAAAGAGAGACAATTTGAAGACTGACGAGACGATAAACCGAACAACGACGAACAGAGTACCTCGATACTCGAGGACGAATTAACGAAAGATTGTTCTACAGGTAACAAAAAAGGAAAATAAATGAATAAATAAAACCCAACGTGGTACGTCGTATACCCTAGGATTCAAAGAGCTGGTCCCTAACTTGGACGTGACGGACTTCACCTTCGTACGTCAAGATTGGTGACCTAGTGGTCCCTTCAGGGGTGACGAAAACTGTTACAGGAGTCCCGACCCCAAAAGGTACGAGACAAGGGTTCATGTCAGTTGAGGAAGGCCGTCTCGACACCTCCGGGAGTAGGGGTTTAGTATGGAGAAGGGGACCCCTTCGGAGGTATAGTGGTGTTTCTCAAACCCGTCTTGTGTCACCGAACGAAAAGGGTCTCACTGGTCGTCCCCACCCACTGTCTCTACCGGGAGACCGAGTGACGAGGGGTAGACCTTGGTCAAATATTCACTCGACCCCACTCTCAGTAGCCCGTGAGCATAACAACCAAACGATACGGATCCACTCGCAAAGACGGACATTCGCCGCCAATTCACCTTCTTTCCTCAGTGCCTAGAGAATCAGTGTGGTCGGACGTTTTATCAAAAACATTTTACCCCTCTTTCAGTCGTCGGACAGGAAGGGACCCAATTTCACACCGAGGTCTGACCCTCGACCCCCTACTCCCTCGAGGTAGAAGAACCAACGTAGACGGAGCTAATCTCGTAGACCTGAGCCCCACACTCTACCCCAGTGTCAAGTTTACGGTGTCTGAGGACGGAATTTCCTCTGACTTCTCTAAAAGAGGAAAAGATAAACGACATACAGAGTTTCTGTTAAAAACAAACAAACAAACAAACAAAAACTGGTACGGTACATGGTACACCCTAGAATCAAGGGACTGGTCCCTAGTTTGAGGACAGGAGACGTCACCTTTGTACCTCAGAATTGACGACCCGGTAGGTTCTTCAGGGTCCTGTTAAGAAAAATTTACAAATTAATTTTTTTATTGACATGTGTCAATTCACTGTCGAAACCCCTTCTCTTGGATGTATTGGGAGTGGGGACAAGGGACCTTTCACCATCCTTACAAGAATGGTATCCCTGTCTGCACTCCTACTGACCGATTCCCCTCGGTTCACTAGCCACCGTATCGATCTGATCTTAGGTCCCAGGGGCTGTACGTTAAGAATAAGAAAAGTTATCTTTTTTTTACGAGAAACTTTTTACAAATAAAAGACAGATGAATAGATGGGTGTTCCTAATCTAGTAATAATTTGACCTTTAAAAGAGAAAGGTATAAAATTAAGTCATTGTTACACCACTTTGGACCCGAAAACTATGCTAAAGGACACTTTACTCTGTAGTAAACCTATATATTTATAAGAGTGACTACTTTACTGAACTGTAGGCGTGGACAAGAAGTAAACTATGTTACTGACTTAAAATTCATAGAAAAACTACAATTCCTTTTTTTTCTAACTTTTACTTTTCTTTATGAAAAATTGTCGTCTCCCCCGACCGACTTAATTCTCTTACACGACTTAATGTCAAGTACAAATCGACCTCATAAGAGAAGTTATGTTAGTGATAGGATTTTTACCTATAAATAGAACTGTTTTTTGATTACTTCTAATTAATATTATGATAACAATTCTCTTGAAATTTTCGGTAGTGAATGAACTTTTTGTAGGTATTTTAATTCGGAGATCAACAAGTCTGTTATAATCGTTAAAAATTTTTCTCGTCACTCGACGATGATTTAAATAGTCGTACGGGGTAATTAATGTCCAGTAGCTTACCGTAGTGACTGACCATCTTTTCGACTTCCGTGTCTGAAGTAACGTTTCCTTTGTTACAAGGTATACATTGGTACAACACTGTCTTTCGGTTATCCTTTCCACTTAAAGTGGAGGGAGAACTGAAAAGTTTCCGGAACACGTGTCCACTTAGAACTTCACTTCGTGACTCTCTATTGACCCTTAAGATTCTGTCCGTCACAATCGACTCGTTACTACCTGTCCATACTTACTCTAGTCACAACGCTCGTAGACCCCTCTCGGCTTTTGAGGAGGACTTTTTCTTCTGTGACTTTCGACCGTTTCTCTGACCGGTGGTGAAGGGGACCAAGAAGAAGACGGTGTATGACCCGCCCGTTTTGATAAAACAAGTCCCAAAAGGACAATGGCCTTTTTGCCCTTACTTGAAAACCTGGTTGGGTTATGTTTGAGTAGCCAGTACGACTGTTTTGTTAGTACCAAGGAAGGAAGGAGGAAAAGGAAACAGAGAGAGGGAGGAAGAGGAAGGGATGATGGAAATACTGAAAATAAGTAAGTTATTTATGCATAACTTACTGCTGTCATTCGACCTGTGAAACCGTCTTTGACCTTTGTGACGTATTCCTTATGAGAGGGGGAAGAGTCGTGAGTGTGACATTGTCACTACGAACCTCCTCCACACCTGTCTGTCAAATTGTTCATTTGTGTTCCACTAAAGTGCAATACCACTCACAGTCCCTTCTTCAAACGTCGAACTGTACCGACTACACAGATTTCGTCCCGACCCCCCACTACCCCACTCTGCCCACCTCGACCCTCACGAGACCGACCCGGTAATCCCTCTCGAAAGGACCCCTGTGGGTAGGATCTGGACTCACACTCTTCCTTGACAGGCACTCTTGTAAGGCCCGACTCCTGTGTCATTCTGGTCTGTAGGACTTTCCGTAGTTTCCTTTTTACGTATCTAAAATAATGTTGGTCGAGTCTGACACCGTCTCTTTGTTACAAATCCGTCCCTGCATAATTTTACTCTTAGAGTTCATTATAAATTGGATCATAGTGGTTCACTGGGATCCACTGGTCACCCGACTTGTTAATCTTTACTACGACGACGGGAACTTGGAGCCTTCTTTGTTGATCTCTCTGACTGACTTGTCGAATTACTGACTTCTCCAAAGACCTTTGAGCAGTCGTGACGGGATACTTATATTTTGAATAGGAAAGGGAAGGAGAATTAGATTCAGTTGAAAAGTCTCTAAAACCCGTTTTAGGGTTGTCTTACGACCCATGTTCCTTTTAAGGACTACTGTTGCACACTCAACTAAAACAGGGGTTTTCCTTATATCAGTTTCATCTTATAATGACCCTTGTTACAGACTTATGACAGAGATTTTCATCAGGACAGAGACTGGTTGATATTTCTCGAACACAATTTCACAATCAAATCGACGAGTCAACATAGACGGAGAAACACTGGGGTGCCTGACATCGGACGGTCCAATGAGACAGGGTCCCTAAAGGGTCCGTTCTTATGACCTAACCCATCAGTAAAGGAAGAGGTCCCCTAGAAGAACTGGGTCCCTAGCTTGACCCTAGAGGGTGTGACGTCCGTCTAAGAAATGACAGGCTGGGTGGTCCCTTCGGTCTCTCCTTCTAGAGACCGTAAAACCCAGGGTCTAGGACTTCGTTACTATCTCCTCCAGGGGACCGAGTGTTCTTGGTTTTGTCGAAGACTGGGGTCTCTCTTCGACCCAAGATCGACTGTGGTAACGAGTGAAACTTTATTGTCAGGATTTAAAAGTCGTAGATAACGGTATTTTATAAAACGATAGAGTTATTAGTGACAATTTCCCTATTTCTACTAAGTAAGTTAGTTATGTAAAATAAAAGACTAATTTCTCATTCTAGAACCGTACAAGAAAGTTCCTAAGTCTCAAACATTGTTAGTATTATAGAACTATACTAAAAAAAGGTCAGAGTCTGTCTCTTTCGTTGACACGGTCCACAAATCTGTGACAGTTGTCTACATCTTTGAAGTTACATACAATACCTTTAGTAGGTGTTGATCGTTCTTACCCGCTCTGTTCCGTGTACCCTTAGCCTAGTATCCCGTGATCCGTTCGGCGTACACAAGATACAGCCGTCAATTCCCAGTATCGAACTCAAGTCTACTACCGGTCGTTTCCACTCACTGTCGGACTACTTCGAAGCCCCAGTTATTTTTCCTCACTTCGTTTCCCACTCAATACTCTTAGTCGTGTGTCTGTGTGTGTGGACTTTCAAATAAGTAAGTGGGTTCTTTGTTTATTTTTCTAGTGTAGGGACATGGAACGTAGTCCTCTATGTGTCTTGTCTCACACACCGTCTCTTCACTTTTTGCATATTTATTTACTAATACAGCTTCAGACATAGACTCTGTCCGTATCCGGTACTCCTCCCATGTCCCTTTCTCGAGGATCGGGACGGACCGTCGCCCCCGAACCCCGTGTCTCCCTCCGGTCTCTGCGGAAGCACTTAGCTACGAGTTCGACTCAGTGTTGTCTACGTCTCGTTGACTAGTCTGACCTTTTTGTCTAAGGTCCGTAATCCCTGTTGTCCGACCAGAGCTTAACACAACGATTCCTAACGTTTCTTGGTTTGTTATAATCATTTTTGGGTCCAGGACATAGACCGACACGTCTTTGTCCCGACCTTATTACATCTGACTTCCCGTTCCAGAGATTCCAGGTACCTGTCTCGGTCCTTTACGCTAGTTGGGTTCTTCCGACTCGGTCGGTCCCTGAGTTTTTTAAGTATTCGGGTCCCATACTTGAGGTTAGTGTCCCTGTTGACTCCCTGTGACTTCTTTGAGTTAAGTTCGACGGTTCAGTTACTCTACTCTAAGTCTCACTGAACAAAGAACCGACCTCTAAATGACGAACGGTATAGAACCAGACCTCGGTTGTTAGACGGAGTTTCAGGCACGTGCCTCGACCCAGGTGTCCACCCACGATGGGGAAGACGTCCTGGTCCCACTGGCCTTGGTGCTCCCTGGTGTCTCTAGTTCCCTGTCCCGTCGACGTTTCGACCTTTACTCCCGTGGTCGGCCTCAGTCTCTCTGAACTACTCCCTCCGTCAAAAGACTGGATCAAGTCCGAAGGAGAGGCCAAAGGGTGTCACCGTCCTTAACTAGGGGCGTGTCGACCCGAGGTCGAAGAACAACCTTCGAACGTTAATCTTCGTGGACCGGTTCTGTCACGTGCGTCTCGTCGTCGCGTCGACTTCGAAGCACATTCACTTGGGAGAGGACCCATCCCCACCCCCTCGTGTAATTTTTTTTTGTTTGTTTGTTTTTGGTTGACGTTTCTACCTACGACACCGCGAGAGACAGTAATAATTTGTTTGTGAAACAGAGACTCGACTGGGACGGGACGGACATTCTGACGTGGTCCGTAGAGCCGACACGGGTTGGAGCAAACGAATCTTAATGTTTCTCTATTGAGAGACCATTTTATCACCCAACCGGTTTTTCCCATAGGCCCAAAAAAGGACATTGTGGAATACCCTTTTGAGCATTGTGGAAAAATCGGTTGGGTTCTGTTTCAAGTATAAATTTTCGGGTCCAAACTGGTCTACATAATTTATGGTACGTGTTTACGTATTTCTCTGACTTTATCATATAAAAATTGGTAGAGGTAACAACGGGTTTATAAGTATGCACATTTATATGTCTTATACATACATACAGATACATAAAATAGATGTATAAATATCAAGATTTTTGTTCAGTTAGGATTTCCTTTGGTTGGGACTTATAAGTAACCTTCCTGTCTACGACTTCGACTTTAAGGTTATGAAACCGGTGGACTACACTTCTTGGTTAAGTGACCTTTTCTGGGACTACACCCCTTTCTGACTCCCGTCCTCTTCCCCCGTTTTCTCCCACTCTACCAACCTGTCGTAGTGGTTGAGTTGCCTGTACTCAAATTCGTTCGAGGTCCTCTACCACTTCCTGTCCCTTCGGACCGTCCGACGTCAGACACCCCAACGTTTCTCAGTCTGTTGAATCGCTGACTTGTTACCGTTGTTTTTACAGATGGAAAGCCTTCAAGGAAAATTCCTCTATGTTCGGTGAACTTTGGTATTTTACCGAAAAAGGGACTAGACGGTGCACAGAGAACACGTGGGAGGGTCCTCGTAGGGATACTGAGAATTGTCACCAATGTATACCACGACTTGTAAAAAAAAAAATCAAAATTCAGTATCTTTGGGTTTATATGTCCGTAGTTTCGGTGAAAAGTTTCCGTCGGAGGTTTTTCCTATTTTGGAGATGTCCATAGACAGGGGCTAATTACTTTGGAGAAGGAAGGGACGAAGAACTCCCTTTTACCTTTGTAGGCTGTTCTTTCGTTTTCCATCAGCTTATCATACAGGTCTCCTACTTAAAAGAAGTGAACTAAAAAGACAGATAAATATCGTCATCGGAGACCGACGTGAAATTTCTGTTTTTAAACGTATTATTGTGAACGTAAGGATCAGTAAACTAGACATTATAGTCGACTTCAAAGATCCTTGTTAATAGAACAAAGTCCTTTCCTAGATCTTCGGTGGTACACTCAACTTTATATTTCTACCTTTAGAACCAGTAGGTGTGTCTGATCTCGGAGCAGACACGCTCGAGTCGTCAAAGTCAGCACAGACTGAGAAACATTAGGATACCTGACATTTGGGGTACCGAGGAGACAGGTACCCTAAGAGGTCCGTTCTTGTGACCTCACCCAACGGTACGGGAAGAGGTCCCCTAGAAGGACGGAGGTCCTAACTTGAGCGCAAAGGACGTAACGTCTGCCTAAGGAAATGGGCGACTCGGTGGACCCTTCGTGGTATGTAGGAGTTCCAATAAGTTTTTGGTAGAAGGATGGATGTAGGTGAGACACGTTTCGTTCTATACTATGACCTATCGACTCTTTTTATGAACCAACCGGTTTTTCCAACAAGTCAATCCCTTATACAAGGTAAATTATTTCAAGAAACACTTTTACTTTTAATCCAGAATAAAAATGAACTTTACCTTGTTTGAAAAACCTGTTGGGTAATCGAAACATCGGTCATCATGTAAAAGTTTTCTTATACGTAAACAGGTAGTCCTTTTTTTAATAAATTCAAGGAGAATGATTGGATGGTCCTCCAACTACTAAACTGCTGGGAGAAGAACAGTAGTAATCAGTTTAAGGTCTCATTGTATAGTCCCTTTTCTTCCTCCACCTTTTCATCCATTCTCCCTAGGGAGCCTAAGTCTCTTTAGTCTCATCTCCTTCGTAAGTTTCGTAAATAAATCAACTAAGTGACTACTTTGTTTTTTGACTACAGTCCTTCGTTTGAACCATAATATTATGACGACGACGATGAGTCAGTTAACACAGACTGTGAAACACTGGGGCACCTGACATCGGGCGGTCCGAGGAGACGGGTGCTCCTAAGAGGTCCGTTCTTATGACCTCACCCAACAGTAAAAGAAGAGGTCCCCTAGAAGGACTGGGTCCCTAGTGGAGGACTTGACGTCCGTCTAAGAAATGACGACTTGGTGACCCCTTCAGGGTAAAATTATGATATAAGTACATTGATAGATCATTAATTGTACCAAAAAGTCTTTTTTTTTAGATTTTTCGTAATTAACTCGTGTTGACACTCCCGGTGCACAAACGATATTTTATCTTTTTGTCTACGATTTTATAATAACAACGATTAAAGAGAAGAATATTTTATTCTGGAGTTTTTTATGTTGAATTCTCCTCTGAAATTTCTAAGATTACCGGTGGAGTGCACTTCTCGACTGAGTGACCTTTTCTGGGACTACAACCCTCCCTAACCCCCGTCCTCCTCTTCCCCTGCTGTCTCCTACTCTACCGACCTACCGTAGTGACTGAGCTACCTGACTCACTTGAGGCCCTCAACCACTACCTATCCCTCCGGGCGCACGACGCTAAGTACCCCAGTGTTTCTCAGTCTGTACTGACTCGTTGACTTGACTTGACTTGTAAGTCTTATTAAGTTCTCGGATTCCGTAGTCTTCAAAGGACGGAGCCGTCCCCCTTCCCTTACCTCTCTATGAACAACAGTTTCTGGTAAGGTATCGTCTGACACGGTAGGTTTGGATTAATCGTTTTGGTATATCTTCCCGACGACATTACACTACCGATCTAGTGTTGAGTAGCGTGTGTAATGTTCTTTACTTCTACACGAAAACTATGCAAGGTATCTTTCTCTGTGACTGTCACTTTACTCCCGTACTTCTTTCCTTCTCGGAAATCTCGATGACTTCCATACCCGACCCGTTCGTACGTCACCCGTTTTTCTCCTGATAGACGTCATTTATTTTAGAGTCGTCGGACCGAGAACACAGTCAGTGAGTCAGTGCAGACTGGGAAACACTGGGGTGTCTGATATCCGGTAGTTCGAGGATACAGGTATCTTAAGAGGTCCGTTCTTATAACCTCACCCAACAGTAAAGGAAGAGGACCTCGGGAAGGGTTCGGTCTCTAGTTTGGGCCCACAGGGCGTAACGTCCGTCTAACAAATGACAGACTTGATGGTCCCTTCAGCGAACATTCACGATAATTTTTAGAGTTCTCCGGAGTGACCAACTGAGAACAAGAAAAGGGATTCGTATTTCTTCTGTCGTCCTTTATGACCACGTAGGACCCTACTCTCCACAGTCCATGGGACCAGGTAGTGGGTGTGTGCAGTTATACATTGGAATGTTCACGTGTCCAGAGGACTAATGTTCCTACGACGTCCGAGGGGACTCTGTACACCGAGTGTCCTTCACTTCTACCTAGTCACCCTTCCAAACCTAGTAAAATTTAACGGAGACTGGTGAGATGAGGGACGGTTGAGACTGTGACCGAGTTACTTCATACAGTCCTGATACTCTAAGTCAGATACCCTTAAGGTCTTATCCATACTAAGGAATCCGTTTATTAAAGAAAGACTTTACCAATAACCTCCTCTACTATATTATTAGATATTTTAGTACAAAGGTTCACTGGTGGTCCATTTGTTAATAAACGTTGTTAATTCTAGTCATGGTAGGACTTGATAAATAATGTATTGACTTATCCTGTAAGACCCGTAACAGATCGCGTAAAATTTGTCTACAGAGTAGTATAAACGAACCGTTTCACATTAGTGTAGTACTAAGTGTACGGAAAGATAGTACAGATTTATAAGAAGTTGTAACCCTAAAGTTGATAACCTCAGGTAAACTAGAGTTAATGTTCTTGTAATTTACGGAAAGGAGAGAAAACCAGAAAGTACGACAAGAATTTCAAGGTACAGTAGATTTTAGGAAAGAGTCAATGTCCCTGTTAATAAGAAATAAAGGGGTTAAAAATTTTATTTAAGGTCTCCGTAGTGTGTATGTTTATGTGGGTGTAGTGACGAGGACTTGTTTTCCTGTAATTCTTGTGTCTACTGTGGATTTTGTTACTAATAAATTACTATTCACTAGTTAATTATTCACTTATGTATTAACCGTCGTCGCTTTTACCCATTTCTAGGGTTACTAGAAACTTACACAGAATTATAGAGATAAAGTTGTGAAGATTAACGTCCTGTAAGTAAATAAACTATAAAGAACTAACTCGCGGAAGATATAATCTTTGATCTTTTTGTCACCACTTATTCTGTCTAAGACAGGAACTGAAATCCTTCAAATATAAGGTCATCTTATCTGTCCATACTGGGGACATGTGTACGTGTGTGCACGTTTGTATGTTGTGTTTACGCCTGTCACCCGTCTGACGTATAACGTTGCTCACAGTGGTTACAGTTGTTTTGTCCTCGACTACATCTGTAATTTCCCACCAATCCCTTACGACTCTGTAGAATTGTTTCTGGAGTTCCTCCAGTGGACTTCGTCCTTTTTCTGGTCCCTCGTAGACCCGTCCTCACCGTTCTTCGACTGGAAGTCTTTTAGATACTCCTTTGACAGGGGGAACCAACTGTCTCTCCCTTGGTTACCGTCCCTAGTCTTCTTTCCCACTGCTCTCTCGTCCCCGGTACACCCCTTCCTAAATGACTTCTTCCCTGATAAACGTAGACTAAGACCGTTTTTACTATCAGTGTTTGTATGCCCGATGATTATTTAATACGAAAATTTACTGGTATCTACTGTAATAATATAAGAAGAGTCTTTATGTAATATGTTGAAAAACATAGAATCCCGCTGAACACAAGTCAAATGGTCGAAGTCACACACACACACACACACACACGCACACACGCACGTGAGCACGTACTCTCTTAATGATTGATCTGTGCCACCCTTGGCATTCATCCCAGAAACACAAATATGACAAATGAGACAGTGTTAGTAAAATAAGGTGTACTGTTTACTTTCTTCTTTATTACTCTAAATTCTTATTTTGTGTCTTTGTCAACGTTATTAATCCGTCTTCCACCGTTCAAAAAAAGAGGTTTCCGGTCTACCACCGTACCCTTTCAGGGTCCTTTCTTACTGTTTCTCTAGGACGACCTGACCTGACCGATTTATAAGATTATAAGATGATCGGTTTGTATGTTTCAATACAGTATCGTATTTTTTTTTAGGCGATAAAGATAACTGAGATGTAGTTACAATCTCCTTATGAACAGTTTGTAGAATGAAAAGTTTACCCACACTTGTAAAGACCGTAGTTCATGTTTCAACCGTGTCTCCTAGGGTTACGAGACCCGGTCGAGATTTTAGGATACTAAGGTTTTAAATTTAATATTATGTTAATGATTATATACCGTCTTAAAGTTTGTCGTCAACTTTACCACAAAATATTGAAGAAAAAGGACCGAATTGTAAACACGTTTAAGATCTTACGATTAAAGACTTCGAACCGTAAAGTTTGTTATTAACTGATAAAGGATCAGTGAAACGTTAACGGAGGAAAATTAACGTCTACTTAGTCATGTCGTACATTTTAGACTTTTGATTTTTACTAATGAAATCTGTTACGTAAAAAAAGGTGACTTTACTCAGTTGGCAGTGATTCATTATTAATATGAAAATATGTAGTCGATCGCTTATGGGAGTCAGTATGGAGGGTGGTAGTATTCTTGTATAAGTGACTGGTAGATAATCTTGGACTTTAGTTGTGACTATATCATCCACCCGTTACTAGCGGTTGGAAATACTGTGGGTCCTGTCTAAAAAGTACCTGACCTCACCCCTCTACCAAAACCCTACTAAATTCACATAATGTAAATGACTCGTGAAATAAAGGATCATAATAATGTAGTTGAGGTGGAGTCTAGTAGTCTATAACGAGGGTCTCCAACCCCTAGGACCAGATCCCATATGTTTATGAAAAGGAAAAAAACTAAACGAAAACAAAAAAACCAAAAATTCTTAAATAAAAAATTAACTTCCTTTTAACAAAATGTCTTAAAACAACCAAAGACGGTTTGTAGTTGTATTTTTATGAAGAATTAACTCCCTCACTTGTGTCTGAGACGTAGTACCACAGTGACAAATTTAAGGTCGAGACGGTAACTGATCCACACACTGGAACCCCTTAATTAATTGAAAAGACACTGAAAGTACGAATAATCGTTTTACCACAATTTTTATTATGGGTGAAGTATCCCATACTCCTCTTATTTCATTATATCAGATATTTCACTTACTGTATCTCGGACGATGGACGAGTTCAAAGGTATTTTCAACTATTATAATAAAGGTGGAGATAAAAGTAATATACTCCAGATTATCACTAGCTCGTATGTTTGTAGTGTCTTAAGATCCCGTTTTTACCGGAAGGATCTCTCAGACTGTAGTATGGTTAAAGACCGTTTTTCATAAGGGAATTTTAGAATGAGATTTCACAGAACGTAAGTTTTACTATATTTATGTCCGTCTGGAAAAGCGAAAAAACGACACAAACTGAAATTACGTGAAGGGTCTATAACTTAAATAAATAAACAAAATGCATAACTTCCAGACACGGTTGGACTCAACTCGTTCAGATGACCGCAACAAGAAGGTTGTCGTAAACGAGTGAACCCCAGAGACACAGTGTGATCATTAAGAGTATTATAAAGATTGTAAAAGTAATAATAATTGTAAACAATCCAACTAGACTCCAGTCGCTAAAAACTATGACGACGATGTTGAACGAGTTTCGAGTTTACTACTAATTGGAAAAAAAAAATCGTTATTTCATATAGAAATAATTCCATCCATGAAAAAAAATTCTGGATTACGCTACCTTTTAGGATACTTACCTCCTCGGACCACCCTACGCCAGGTACCCCAGCGACCCTCAGCCTGTACTGACTCGCTGAAGTGAAAGTGCGTGACCTCTTCCTTTACCGTTGGGTGAGGTCACAAGAACGGACCTCTTAGGGTCCCTGCCCCCTCGGACCACCCGACGGCAGATACCCCAACGTGTCTCAGCCTGTGCTGACTTCGCTGAATCGTCGTCGTCGTTACGATAACGTATGAATGATCTCATGTCATGTCACGTACATAGAAAATATACATGACCCTATGGTTTTTGGAGGACACTGAGTGAAAAAATGTGATAAAAGAAATAACACCACCAGACCTTACTTTGGAGATTATGGACGCCAGACGGACGTTGTATTTTATTTCTGGACAATTCTATTTATTTCGTTCATGAAAATAAACTAAATACATTACGTTATGTGAAACATAATACTCCATGACGATGACGACGATTCAACGAAGTCAGCATACTCCATAATACTCCCTAGGTTTGCGTACCCCCCTTTTTAGTCAGGACAATAGATCCTCAAGTGAAAAAAAAGTACGTTATTTTATATAGTTATATTCGTCTGTACAATTAGATAAACTTTCTTTAGTGAGATAAGTCTTAATCCTGTACTAGTTCAATGTAAACGATCCGACTTAGGGCTTTGAAAGAAAAAGTGACAGGACTGTTTTGTGTTACGACAAGAGGACCGAGAGAAACGGAGGAGACTGGTTATGAGAGCGACACTGATTCCTCAGGTAGAGGAACTTCGGAGCTCCGGAAGGGGGAATCCGAGTAGGAGTAACCCGAACGTAGTGGGTGAACATCGTTCTTAAGACGATTCAGTCAAATCAGTCTTATAGGGTGGAAGGCATTGACTAACGGAACACTCGCCTAGTTTAAGAAGTGGGAGGTGGAAACTTTAGACCAGTGGGACCAGACGGAAATCGTTCTTAGGATAGTCCGGACAAATTGGTCTTAGAAGGGAACGAGGACTACAAAGGAGAATCATTAAAGGTAGGTCCTCTTTATAGTTATTGGAGTCAATACGTCTACTGTGGTGGGAATACCGTCTTTCACTTCTCCTTGATTTTTCGGAGAACTAAGTCTTTTACTTCTAGTACCGTAGGCCAGGGTAGTGAAGTACCCTTTATCTACCTCTTTGTCACCTTTGTCACAGTCTGAAATAAAACCCCCCGAGGTTTTAGTGACGTCTACCACTGACGTCGGTACTTTAATTTTCTACGAATGAGGAACCTTCTTTTCAATACCGGTTGGATCTGTCGTATAAGTTTTCGTCTCTGTAATGAAACGGTTGATTCCAGGCAGATCAGTTCCGATACCAAAAAGGACACCAGTACATACCTACACTCTCAACCTGACACTTCTTCCGACTCACGGTTTCTTAACTACGAAAACTTGACACCACAACCTCTTCTGAGAACTCTCAGGGAACCTGACGTTCCTCTAGGTTGGTCAGGTAAAACTTCCTCGAGTCGGGACCCTAAAGAAACCTTCCTTACTACGACTTCGACTTTGAGGTCATGAAACCGATGGAGTACGTTTCTCAACTGAGTAACCTTTTCTGAAACTACGACCCTCCCTAATCCCCGTCCTCTTCTTCCCCTACTGTCTCCTACTCTACCGACCTACCGTAGTGACTGAGCTACCTGTACTTAGACTCACTTGAGACCCTCAAACACTACCTGTCCCTCCGGACCATACGACACTAAGTACCCCAGCGTTTCTCAGCCTGTGCTGACTCGCTGACTTGACTTGACTTGACTGAGGGTAGACGAAGAATGAATATTCAGGGAACAAAAACAATTCACCTTAGGGAGTCAGCACAGACTGAGAGACGCTAGGGTACCTGACATTTAGGAGGTCCTGTCTTATGATCTCACCCATCGGAAAGGGAAGGGGTCTTCTAGAAGGGTCGGGTCCCTAGCTTGGGTCCAGAGGGTGTAACGTCCACCTGAGAGATGGTCGACTCGGTGTTGCCTTCGGGTATGAACAGGTATGAAATAAATTCGTGTTCAAGGATGAACAGGTATTAAATAAACCTTAACTTTGGTTAAGTAATAACTCCAGACAGACAGGGATGACGTTATCAGGACTTATTTTAGGTAAAAATTGACGAAATTGGTGACAGATCGATTAAAATTGAAGGGTCGATTAAGGAAGAAGACGGGGGATGTACTCCCGGAAGGGAACCTCAAGTTAGATATTAAGAGGAGAAAAAAAAGACAATTGACAGAGGGACCCAACCCTCCAATCCCCCGTGTCAAGGAGAGTGACAATTTTAGGATGACCCTGAGTCCAGAAGTCAGATGGACGGACTCCGTGGAAGGAAGTATACGATTGATTCGTTTTAAAGAGTGTGGATCTTTTTCCAAGTTCACTTTTTATTACTGTTATTTTACTAGCCCTTTCTTCGTCATTAAATGTTCCTTCTATGTAATGAGTTTGAAAAATTATGATTACGTGTGTAATAAAACGGTCATTGAAGAGAATTTATTTTTATCTTGTTTTATATACTTTGGTAGGTACATAGGGAGTACTTTATAAAAGAATATACATTGTAAATCTCAAAGAAGTAGAAGGATCCTCTAATTTTATGTACGGGTTAATTCGGAGTGATATCTTTGAAAACTCAAAGAATAATGAGTTCCGGGTCCTTCAGAAACTAATCCTTTCGACGGAACGGTCCCTTCACTAATAAAAAAGGACCCCCTGTATTAATTTCTGCCGTTATGACGACTCTCGACACACACGGTTTCCGGAATGCGCCATTGAAAGTTGTTTAGATTACGGAAGTACCTCTCCTCTCTTAGAGAGTCGACAAGATGTCACCTACAAGGGACGTACATAATGTGCCTTGTGGTTGTCGTGTGGTGGTGATTGCTTTACGTTTTTGTGTTTGGGTATGTACCCCTACCTTATCACACCGGTCTTTGGGGTTGTGCACTCTTTTGTGGTCTCATATTATAGAGTAGTGGTGTGAGACTGACATTTGGCTGGTCGACCTGTAAGTGTATAATCTACCCATTATGTCTAGAAGTAAGTTGTTTAAGTAAATTTAAAAGGTCTTCACCACCCTCCTTCACTAAAGTGTCTACTGAGGGTCCAAAGGTCGAATTCGTTCTCCCACACACCCAGTACCACTGTATCTACCCCTGTCTCTCGGTGTCTCGTCCCTCCTTGTCTACCTTCCCCCGTAAGTACCCAACTCATAACTTTTATTACTCAAACTGCACTGGTACTTTGTAGTCACCTCACAGGACAAAGTGTGTGTCCTTAGATTTGTACTGGTTATTAAGTCCCTGCCCAATAATTGTTCTTGCTTAAATGTCATTATTAAGTTAGCTACAGTAAGAACGAAACGAAAACGATAAATTTGTGAATCGTTGATGAATTTAGATTAGATGAAATTAAATACCATCACCCAAGGGTCCAGTGCGGCAACCATTTCTGAGACGGACGGTTACGTTCTCTATGTACTCTGTATCGAAGGTAGGGACTCACCCCTTCTAGGGGACCTCTTCCTTTACCGTTAGGTGAGGTCATAAGAACGGACCCTTTAGGGTACCTGTCTTCTCGGACCGTCGGATGTCAGGTACCCCAGCGCTTCTCAACCCGTACTGACTCGCGTGTGTGTGGGGGTCACGTTATACGGATACATAAACATACATCCGTACACACATACGTTTATTAAATACCACACTTAGAAGAGGATTTAGATCACAGTGATAGTGAGAATTGACCAACTGGAGTTTAGTCCGTGTAGGAACGAAAGTTTACATTAGATTTTTGGACCCCATTAGGATCGGGAGAACCGGAAATATATTTAAATTTGTTAGAGAATTTCCGGTAGAGAGACGAGAAGTGGACGTCCTGTTACACCACGCCGTCTATTACGTCCTCAGTCCGCCGAGACGGACGGGACTCGGGTGCAGGACGAGACGGTGCATGATCAAGACACAAGAAACGGTTCAAGAACTCAAAGGAGCACGGAGTCAAAGAAGCAGACACTTTACGTCTCATGTAAAGGTAGAACCAAACAGCAACAATAGGTCAGCGATTCAACACAGATTGAGAACGTTGGGGCACCTGACGTTGGGTAGTCGGAGGAGACAGATACCTTAAGAGGTCCGTTCTTATGATCTCACCCAACGGTAAAGGAAGAGGTCCCCTAGAAAGACTGGGTCTCTAACTTGGGTGTAGAGGACGGGACGTCCATCTAAGAAATGGTGACTTGGTGGACCCTTCGGAGCCAGAACCGAATACCGAGTCATTAAAAATTTATAATACATTCTTGACTTCTTCTTGACCATAAGAGATTGACAACTAAAATTTTCAGGTAGATACCGGTAATTTACTTCAAAGAATCACACACAAGTGTAGAAGACACAGAAACCACTCTAAAAATACTCAAAGGAGATTGTTCTTCTTTGTATCAAACTTTAGATAAAGGTACTACCACCTAAACAGTTAAAGAGGGACTTCAACATATTTTACAAGAGTATCCAATCTCAGTCCTAATTCACTCCAGAGTCTATTTCCCGAGTTTTGTTACGGACCTTCCATTTATACAGTGAAACCGTATTCCTGATAACTCAGTTTCGGTGAACTTTTTGTCATCCGTGTTCCTCTCCACCACAAGACTCCAGGGAAGTGAAGGATTTTCGTCTTCTATTTTGAGGGTACACTTTCTATGGGAGGGACATGTCCCCCTTTTGTAGTAATAATGGTCTCTGTCCCGTACCTCCTACTCTCTTAAGATATGTTTCTGTGGAACAATTTTATTGAGAATAGAAGGAAATCCGGTGGACATATAAAATCAATACAAAGGTGTTAAGATAGGGAAACAAGTTGAATCATATATTTGTGAATCTAAGACGATGAAGAAAAGTAGAAATAAAAGAATACTTCCGTAAGTTCAGTGTATTTTGAAAATGACTTAAGTAAACACATTAAAAGAAAAGTGAATAGAATATAGTTGAATTCAGAGTCCGGTTCAGTTTCTGGGATTTTCCCATCTATATTTTAATACAGGGGGAACATGTCCATTTTTAGATTCATAGACTGTATACAAACATAATATAAAAATTAGTATTTGTTTATGTTTCTGGAGTTTATAAACTGTACGGTCTCTCTTTATTTAACACATAGTGATGTCGATAAAACAGTTTAAGCATGAACTGTACTAAATATTAAGGGTCTAGTATAACCTTACCGTTCTTTTTAGGGACGTGAGTACAACCAACAAAATTCACCTTAGTAGAAAAGGGATTTAAATCGAAATTCATTTATAAAATCTACTTTTAAAGATCGTGTAATACTCTAATGTCGTCCTTACTTTTTTTGAAACGGTTATACGTAAAACCAAAAAAAGGGAATATTAAGAGTAGTTCGACGTAGAAAAACAACAAGTCAACGAGTCAACACAGACTGAGAAACGTTGGGGTACCTGATATATCGGACGACCCGAAGGGACAGGTGGTAGAGAACCTCAAAAGAGTCTGAATCCAAGTGACTCAGCCACTACGGTAGGTTGGTAGAGTAGGAGACAACGGGGGAAGAGGACGGAAGTTAGAAAAGGTGGTAATCCCAGAAAAGGTTACTCCGTTGAGAAGTGTAGTCCACCGGTTTCATAATCTCGAAGTCGTAGTCAGAAAGGTTACTTATAAGTCCCAACTAAAAGAAATCCTACCTGACCAAACTAGAACGACAGATTCGCTGAAAGTTCCCAGAAAGAGGTCGTGGTGTTAAGTTTTCGTAGTTAAGAAGACGTGAGTCGGAAGAAATGTCAGGTTGGGAAAATGATGTCTCATTTACGACAAAACCCCGTAAAATTTTTACAGTTGTTTATGATTTTTTTCTACACTCGACACTATTTAAGATAATATGAGACGAAATGTTTCTTTACTAAGATAGTATGTTACCTCTTGTACACAGGAAGTCTATCATGAATTATCTAGAAAATTATCTTTTCCGGTTAAAACCATTATTAACTAAATACATCCTTAATTTATGTGATCACACCTACTGACGCAACGATTGATCTGTGGTGGTGTGGTAGTAGAGGTGGTGCTGGTAGTGGTGTGTGACACTCATCCACCACACGACTGTGTGTATCTGTAGATAGTGGGTCTCGAGCTTTGTCGGAGTAGTCATACTAAAAGTAGAAGTGTCACTATACAGAGTCTCTGTACTGTTTATTTGTGTTGTCGGGTGTCAATCTAAAATCAATAGATATCCACAGATTTCATTAGTTACATGAGTTTGTCGTGGTCGTCAAGGACCGAGATTTAGTAAAGAGTACTTTTTCGTATCTCCTTATTTTATATCATTCGAAATAGAGTTTTCTGTAATTGAATGTCTCCTAAATATTTTATAACCTTCTCATTTCTTCGGGTGTCCCAATTTGGGAGACGATTCTGACTACTTTAGCAGGTGGTTTTGAAATAACTAGATAAGGATAATTCCTCCTTCAAGAATTAAAGACGACTCTTTCCTGACTCCAATTGGTCATAGTTTCACTGTGAAGTTGGAGTTTTTTCATTAATTACTTTTCTCGCCTTTGTATAAGTTATCAACGTACCTAGGATATCATTTGTTTAGTAGAAACGGGGTTTATAATAAATAGACCCATGTTTAATCGATATTTGTATTTAAAAGTCTCCCGTTCTTTCTTTTTTCATTCCGTATGGAAACTTGAATGACCTTAGTCTATATTTAGTTCTCGTGTCGTTGTAAATAAGTCCGATTTGGTTTCAGAATTTCTCCGAAAGTAAAGACGGGTTTGACACCGGTGTATTGTTTCAGTCTCAGTCTTACGTTAAACGTTTGGAATTTGAAACTGTGACTTCCTCAGTCAGAACTACTTTTCCCGGAACGAACGAGGCATATTTAATGAGTGTTAGATACCTTGGTTTATAGGACAGTTCGACTTTTGGATGACGATTTAAAAGGATAAACAGAACGGTCCAAAGTCTACTGATTTAATGTCCATGTAAAAGGTTTGACTCAAGTAGAAAATCTCAGTGTCTATATTTAAAGAATCGGAACATCTTAATATCACCTCTTCTTCTTACCTTAAAGGTGATTGGAGATTTTGGTACCCCACCCGAGGTCGACCGAATCTCCGGACCTCTCCAGGAATCTCGAGTGACACGAGTCAACCATTCACGACCTGTAAGAAGTCTAATAGGGCAAAAATTTCGATGGACCGTCTACTACTGATGTGACGGGGATAAAATGTCTACTTCTTTGACTCCGTGTGGTTTCCCACGTCAGTCAAGAGGTTCGAGTACGACAATTATACGCCTTCTCGACTCAAAACTTGTGTCTAGAAAGACGTGGGATTTGGTACAAGAAAGTTGAAATGGAGGTTTCACTTCACTTCACTTCACTTCACTTCACTTCACTTCACTTCACTTCACTTCACTTCACTTCACTTCACTTCAGTGAGTCAGTACAGGCTGAGAAACGCTGGGGTACCTGACATCGGGCGAGTCCGAGGAGACAGGTACCCTAAGAGGTCCGTTCTTATGACCTCACCCAACGGTAAAGGAAGAGGTCCCCTAGACGGGTTGGGTCCCTAGTTTGGACCCAGAGGACGTAACGTCCGTCTGCGAAATAGGAGACTCGGTGGTCCCTTCGGGAGGTTTCCAATGGCATAATCAACTACTTGACTGAGTGAGTATAAGAGTGTGGACTAAAATTCGTCGTAAAGTATACTGGACGTAGAACTGTAATTTTCTATTCCTTGGTCTTATTTGGGGAATCACTGAAAATAGGATTTAGGAAGAAAAATATTACCTCCATCGACTCCGGACTCCTGAGTCGGTTCCTGTGTATAGTTCCATTGTTGTTCCAACCTTGATCAGGAAAGGAGCTTCGAATGGTGGTCAATACGGCATCGTCGTCGACTGACAAAATTAAAAGATGGTAATTTCATTTACTACAATCTTACGGTAAGAGGGTTTAGTAGGGTGGGAGAGGGAGAGGGAGACTCAGGTTTTCAGGTAATATGTGTAGACACAGAAAAAAGGACAGAACGTATGTCCCAGCAGTAACGGTAGAAGGATTTAAGGTATATATACACAATCATATGACATAACCACAAAAAGAAAGACCGAATGAAGTGAGACATATTAACCGAGGTCAAAGTAGGTAGAGTAGTCTTGACTAAGTTTACTTAAGAAAAATTGCCGACTCATTATGAGGTAACACATATACATGGTGTCGAAAGAATAGGTAAGTAGACGACTACCTGTAGATCCAACAAAGGTACAGGACCGATAATATTTGTCACGACGCTACTTGTAACCCCATATACACAGAGAAAGTTAAGACCAAAGGAACCACACATACGGGTCGTCACCCTAACGACCCAGTATTCCATCAAGATAAACGTTAAAAATTTCCTTAGAGGTGTGACAAGAGGTATCACCGACATGATCAAACGTAAGGGTGGTTGTCACATCCTCTTAACTTAGCGGTCAGTTACAGACTGCGTCCCACGTCGTACGAACCCCGACCACGTACCCCTACTGGGTCTCTCTACAACACCCCTCCCTCCACCCTCCCCCCAAGTACAAACCCTTGCGTACATTCTTAATTTCTAAAATTTTAAATTTTTTATTTTTTGATTTTATATTTTTTTTTTTCCTTTTTTTGGGTCTTACTAATTTTTTTTATTTCATTTACTACTTTAGTTAAAAATTTTATTTAAAAGTTCTAAGGACAAAAGTAAGTAACAATAATAAATACGACTATGTATTAATATTCTCCGAGAAAGTTCCCACGTAAAACTTCAACCACGGTTGTGTCTTGGATATTGTCTTTCTTTGTTCATCCTTGGACCAAATTTTTGTATGTCTTATTTAAAGTGTGACTCGAGATTTTCATCCGGAACTCGGGTTAAAGTCCTGATTTAGTTTCTCGTCCGTCTTTCGTCTGTCGTCCTTGTCAATAAAATCATTCTTTTCATCCCATTTAAATGTTCGGTTAGTGCCCTACTACACGCGTCTACTTTCTACATCTATTTCTTAAACGTTGTCACTATGTGCTTGTGTAGACTTGCGTGCTTTCGTTTTTGGGTCTTTCGTGTTAACAGGCTTTACACTTATTTGTAAGTTTACTACGACGTCGACGTTTTAAATTTGAGTTCCTTCTCTGTAAACGTTTCCTTAAGTAATTTGTCTACACTAAAGGACGAACGTGTATCGGTCACCGAGAAAATATTTCATTTTACGTGTTAAACAGAACTATCTTTACTGTAGAGAGGAGACGACTTGAGTTAGTTTGTCGCTTTCAGAAAACACTTTCTGAGACGAATAATGTCTCGTGTTATGATAACTATGGGTCTACGAGTCCGAGACTGAGGTATCAATAAGGTGGATTAGTTTACGGACTTTATGCCTCATACAAGAATATGTTATTCCTCCAAAAGCACACTACCATTAATCAGAAAGGGATTACTGTAAATGGTGTCGTTAAAGAAACGTCCGTACTTCAAAGAACGACTTTAGTTGCGAACGAACGGTTTGGACAGACAAGAAGAGAGGAAGAGGGGGAAGGAAAGTAAGGTAGGTAGGTAGGTAGGTTATTTGTAAATATTCGGATATTGTGTCGTCCCCTATATCTTTACATAGTTCTTCGAATGACACCCCCTAAAATACTGTGATTCTACCATAAACTGGTCCTCTTTCTGAGACAAGAATTAGATCATGTGTCATGTTGTTACCACTACGACCGTTCCTCGGGAAAATGACGTTAGTCAGAACCTAAATTTGACGTTACATCTTTGGTATCACGGTCGGACCTAGCAAACAAAAAGGTCTCACTAAGAGTTTCATTCCAAGGATCTGGTCGTTATCACTGTGTCGGACCCTTGTAACCCAGGCCAGGATCTGAGTGGATACAAACTCTTGGGTTTACGTGGGTTTAGTGAAGCTTCTGGCCTATGTAGTGTCTTAAACGTCATGATTAGTTACCGGATCTGTAACTCACCGTAGCTCCTTATTCTTTCAATTCGGACTTTTGTCTCGCCGTCCAAAATTTATAGACTAATTCTTCAAACCTGTTACTACTGAACCATTTATTCCCTTATAAAAGACTCGTTTCTCGTCTACACTAGTCTCGAAAATAAGTCCTCCGGAACCTTAGATTACTCTGGTGTCTCTCCTTCTGTTTCCTCTGTTGACACGACAAATCCACTCTTCTGTGTAATTAACTAAGAAAGACACTACTGGGTCCCTAAATAGTCCGGAGTCGACTTGACTCTGGTAAACGAGTCAGACGTAGGACCCGAGTTCTACTCCAGACGAGATTCTCCGGAGAGAGGTGACGACACCCTAAGAGAATAAAGACGTCAAAGTAAGGCAGGTGAAACCCCTAAAGACAGAGCGGTGGACA
Source organism: Capra ibex (assembly GCA_006410555.1). Lineage (NCBI taxonomy): Eukaryota > Metazoa > Chordata > Mammalia > Artiodactyla > Bovidae > Capra > Capra ibex. The sequence goes on from SJYO01013871.1 coordinate 36,537,060, forward strand.
GTGACAAAAGGACCAGGGGGACGGGACGGAGAAGACCGGTGGGAAAGGGAAGACGGTGGTAAAAGTAAAGGACGTAATCCTTAGACGTACAATTAAAATAGTCAACTTTACAACGAATAAGTACACTGACGTCTCAACAAGGAAGCTCAAGGGACCATTGTAGAGAGGAGACTTGTTTCCTAGAAGATCCAGTGTTGTTTGGTGTCGGAAATGGACCAAAATAAAAGTAGACGACTTACAGGAGTAACGGTTTTTGGTTAGTTGTTTGTTTGGGAATGAGTGAAATTACACAATTTAGATAAAACAGTCGACTGGTAGGAACAACAAAATACGAGCCTGTACGTATTAATGTCAGTACGAAAAGTGTGGTTATTACTGTGACGATTACCCGATAAAGGTTTATCCTTTCTGTCATTAATGTAAAAACACGTAGGTGTCTGTGGAAGCACATGCTTTAGTTATATGTCACTTATCATACATATCCGTGATATTTTAGACTAAGGTAATAGAGAAAAGGTTATAAAGCCAGTATGAAGTTTAGAATGATATATTACAGGTTTCATGTGTACCTGGTCCTACATAAAAAGTGGAGACTTGTACCTGTTAAATAACTTATTCTTCAATCAAAACTTTGTCTCAAGGAAAGCCAAGATACGGTAAACCTATAGTGAGTAGTTACAGAAATTTTGTGTCCTGTAAAAGAAGGACCTTTACCAAGTAAATCCTCCTAATACAATAAATAAACTGATAACCTTTATTTCATTTTTCTTGATGTTATCTGTGAAGACCAGGGACGTAACATGGGACAACCGGGTGGAGACTAAAGTCGGTACCGACGTGTCTACCTGTCAGGACTTGGTTGAGTCTAAGAGAAACGGAAATGTCACAGGTGGTGTTCACTGGTCACGGTCGTGACGAGTCGTGACACCCTCTAAATTACTGGGTCCCCGTTAGGTGTTTGTTCCCCCTTTTCGGTTACTCACTTGGAAACCGATATGTAGGAAGTCCACCTTTAAGGTCCCCCCTAGAGTATGGGAGAGCCTTCAGGGTCCCCTTGGTGCAAGGGTACAGGCGAAACCTCTTGAGTAAGTAAACGAGAATTAAACCAGAAACAAGGCAGGGGGTAAGTGAGAGGGTTAGGAACCTTAATTGAGGGGTCATTTATTGGTACGAGTTCATCAACAGGGTCCGTTCGTTAGTATTGTTTCTGTTAGTTAATAATTGTATAAACCGTTATAGTTAAGGGAAATCTAGACTATAGTGTATAACAGTTCTGGTAAGTAAAAAGAAAGGTATTTGATATGTTATTTTACTTTCCTCACCTCTGGTATAGTAATGAAGTTCACAAAGGTAACAGAAAGAATGGAGTGTATTTAGTTCAACTAGGCAAACACCACTATTTAAGTTTAGGCAAGTTGTGAGGGTTCTTCTTTCTTCGACTATGGCGTAGTGGATGAAGGTACTAAGGTACGGATTGGATTTCACGTCGTAAAATCGGGTTTCTGAATGTTTTTACGTAGTGGGACGAGACGGTGAGATCTAGTTGTGGTTCTTACTTCTAATTTGTATATTTTGTGTAGACCAGGTTTAAGACTTGTCCGTTAATTCCTCAATTTTGTTATCTTCTAATACAGTCGTCGTATAATCATGTGAATCTTAATATTCGGTCTTTATACAAACAATTTGAAGTGGTGGGTTAGTATTTTCTTTTTTGACGAAGTGTGTGCCACTGACTTCTCATTCGACATCTTTACATACTAAATTTCCTTTTCCTCTATCAAAATGGAAACTACTAGTTAAAAGGTAAAAAGAACGAAGATTGCGTCCTTTTCTAGGTTTGAAGTGTTGAAACCAAAAAATTGGGCTACACGGAAAACCACACACTACGAGTTGACAAGACTTTATATTGTTTTTCGTCATTAATCTACGTCACACACACACAGAATTCAGTGAGTCAACACAGGTTGAGAAACGTTGGGGTACCTGAAGTCAAGTGGTCCGAGAAGACTGATACCTTAAGAGGTCCGTTCTTATGACCTCACACAACGGTAAAGGAAGAGGTCCCGTAGAAGGGTTGGGTCCCTAGTTTGGACCCAGAGGGTGTAACGTCCGTCTAAGAAATGTCAGACTTGGTGGTCCCTTCGGGCCGATGTCATTGATGGGACTTTGTTTTTGAATGAATTCTAGTGTTACTGAGACCATCGGTAATTTAAGTTACTACACTCTTCTCGCAAAGTATCTTTTAAGCGGACCGTCTCAAGAACGTGTTACGATGTGAAAGGAAAATACGAAAAGTTTTCTTTTAGTTGGGATTTTTTATGTTTTATTACAGTGGTATTGTTTATCCAAACGATGAGATGGTAGATAATTATGGAAAGATGGTAATTGCGGATATAAGAGAAATTTTTCATTACTTTACGTTCGGGACCAGTACAGTAAAACATTCTATATAATGTGTGTTCCGACACAAGTGAAGGACGCGTTATAAACAAAATGTTACGTCGTTGATTTATTGACAATGATTTTTTTTCCCCCCCTCCAATTGTTCATAGGAAAGGTCCCATTAAGGAAACTATAGTGTTCTCCTGTAGTTAGTACCGTCTGAGAAGGATCCTCATAATGATCTAGATCCACGACACGCACGAGTCAGTGTAGACTGAGAAACGTTGGCGTACCTGGTATTGGACGATCCGAGGAGCCAGGTACCTTAAAAGGTCCGTCCTTATGACCTCACCCATCAGGGAAGGAAGACGTCCCCTAGAAGGGCTGAGTTCCTATCTTGGTGTGGAGGACGGGACCGTCCGTCTAAGAAATAGTGACTCAGTGGACCCTTCGGGGATCGTCTATGACCGACTCCGGATTTGGTTTGGTAATCGAGGTTGATCCTTGTTATAAAAGAGTACTTTCGTTATTTTATCTTGAAGATTAGCCCGGTTCTGAACTCCTCCCCCCTATGGATAATACCAGTATAGTGTACGAAATACGACTGGATACAAACAGGAAAGACTTTTCAGTACCTCCGTTCGTGAACACAATGTCCGTGTTTACTGACCTCAACTTTTTTACTTCCATGGTTGTCTCAAGACAAGGACAAACGAAGGTTCGTTATACTAAAACACCGAACACCATCGTGTAAGTTTATTACGGTCTCCGTGATACTGTCACAGACTTATTTACCTCTTTAGTGAAGTGTCTTCTCCTTGATCTCCGGTCTTCTCCACTGTCCCGAACTGATTAAAATAATTCTCCGTGTTTCCGTCTTACTGTAGAGTCTTAAAGACGGAGGTTCAAGTTAGGGAAAACTTTGAGTACTCTGACATAAACAAAGGTGTTTAGTGTAACCAGTAAGTTTTTCAAGTCCCGATTATGTTAAGAGACGTCTTCAACAGGGTCGTTCTGACACTCCGACCGTTTCAACTGTCCAACTCTTAATCCTACGGTACCCACCGACTTTTGTTCCTGTTATCCTCGTGTTTTTATAGTGTATAAAAGTAACATGTATCTCGTGGAACCCTTATCTTATGAAAGTGTACGTAGAGCAAGTAGATATCATATTTCCTATCTTTATCAAAAGGTAATAGTTTTTACAAGTTCATATTAATAGTAATACTCAGAACCAAATGTATACTAATAAGAGGATTCATAAGAATGACAACTTCCTATGGCCTACTTGAGACTTAAAAAAAGGATGTACACTCTTTATCCAATGGGTTCCTCTATGATTTTTATAGTTAAAAAATTTGTAAACCTTGACTAGTGAATAAATAAGTATTTATAACTCTTTGATAAAACACGATCTGTAACAAGAATTAAAAGACATCTTTTTTTACTTTTCTAATACGTTAAAAACTGTCTTTGTGGGTCTATGTGTTATTTTCAGTTAGAATAATGTTAACACCATAAAAACCTAAACTTATAAATCCATTTGTTACCTTATAACAATTATAGAATTTGTTACCTTGTTATAGAATTTGTTACCTTATTATAGAATTTGTTATAGAATTTGTTACCTTGTAACCCTCCAACAGAATTTACAGTAGTTTAAGGTCTCACCAACTAGTAGTGTTGACAGACCTTTTGACCATTTTTTATGTTTGATGTCTTAAAGTACATTCTAATTAATTTAGTCAGACAAGTACTCATCTAAGTCCCTTTACTCGTAAAACGTTACCGAGGGACCGAGTAAGAGGACTAGTTCAACTCTTTGAATGACTAAGAACGGATTAGAAGAATAAGAATTCGACTTGTTTGACTTTGGTTCCTTTACTGAACGGGTTCCGTAACCGGAAACCACTGTCTTAACTCTAATCTTACGTCTTAAGGACTAAGAGACCATAAAAAAAAGGAAAGGGTCTCAGGGAAAAATTAAAAAAAGAAGGACGAAAAAAAAGGGGGGACAGTGACTCATCGATAAATCAGAGATATAGACTCTTTCTTGTTCTCGTTTCCTTTCCATTTGTTTTGAGAGAGAGAGAGAGTGTGTGTGTGTGTGTGTGTGTGTGACTTTAAACTGGAATTCAACAAACTAAGTTATCGTTTGAAAGATGATGAGGTGACCCAACAATCTGTCAGTTGATGAATCCGGTAAACGACCCGGGGAAAGAGATCCTAGACGGGTCGTAGGATGGTGGAAGGAGTTGGAAGTTTCCACGGGTGATAGGTAGCACACAGTGACTTAGGAGTGGAGACCGGAAACAACTGACAGCCCACCATTCCCCTGGAGTCATTCTTCCACGGTACATTGGTTATGGAACCTCCTACACTCCCCCAATCAGTACACGTTCTCTTCCCACAAAGTCGTCTACCTTACCGGTTCCAATTCCGGGCTTCCACCCTCACAGGGGTCCCCGACAAGGACCTGAACGCTCTCCCAGTCACCCTTACCTCACTGAGACCCTTCCCCCCTTAGTTTCCGTCTCCTTACTTCCCCATCGTCCCCCCGATGACACACCCGTCTCCTCTTCGTCGAACTCCGAAAGACCGAAAATGAGATTCTCACTTTACCCTCAGTGACGTCCTCCAACTCGAGTCTTAACTATAATCAAGACAAAGATGTTGGAATAAGATCGACGACGTACCCTTCTCTGGTGTCCCGACCGACGATCCCACCTCCGTCCACCTTTCTAGTAGAAGCACCTGTCTCTACAGCCGAGTTTGAGTCCCCCACGACGATTCCTCCCGAGTCCAGGTCCGACCCGAAGAAGACTTCCTCTCAGTTCTCGTAGAGGAATACCTGGCCCACCTCCTCTATTCCTTTCTCCCACCGTTACAACAGGAGTTCCAAAAGTCGGACGTATTAACCTTCTCCCGTCATGGTAGTGAATCTACTCTTTCCGACACCGATCTCTTCCCTGAAGGGTACACCACAATCACCGTTTCTTGGACGGACGGTTAGGTCCTCTACGTTCTCTGTGCCCAAGTTAGGGAATCAGTCCTTCTAGGGGACCTCCTCCCGTACCGTTGGGTGAGGTCATAAGAACGGACCTCTTAAGGTACCTGTCTCTTCGGACCACCCGATATTAGGTACCTTAGCGTTTCTCGACCTGTGTTTCGTTGATCTCTTCCGAAACACCCCTTTTCAACTCGAATTAAACCGGTGTGACTGAAACTCTTCAGTCATGATTCGTACGAAGAGTCTATCCGGAACCTGTATGTTATGACCTTACCTTCGAAGGTCTACCGAAAGACCGGAGTGTACCTGTCATAAGAATAAAATTGGATGGTGTTACTGATACACCTACAATTTGTGTTTTTATGTACATTTCTTATCATTGACCATGTATTGTCTTGAGTCGTGTAATATTAAGAGAAGTAAAATGTCGAAAAAGTTTGTAAATAAAGAGATAACTGACATTCTAATTCAGATAGAGACACATTCTTTTTAGTTAAAAGGTGTTCTACATTATTTTTGGTACGAAATGTAACACCGTCAGGAAAGAATTTATACCTCCTTTTTCAGACTACTTTATAATTATTACGATGAGTTATTCAGTATTTCATCTTGAAAGTCCCTCGTTCCATTTAACACCAACCCCGTGTTCGACTTTCTAGATTTCATTTTTATTTTTGTCTTGACTTTATTTAGGATTTTTCAGTAAGTTAAAGAGAATCTAGAAGGAGCTAAAAATCGTTGTTAGTCAGCAGGAAACCCTATTCTTCCACACCTTTACCCTCTCTACACCAGTGACTCGGTCTCTTTGGTCACGTGTCGACCACTTCATATCGACCCTCGAGACCTTTAAGATCCTTGTTAAGAAATTTCAGATGATAACATAGAGATTGTACCTAAAGAACTAAATATTCCCGGAGAAGTTGACTTGTGTAATTTGAGCTTTGGTAGGTTCAAGTAAAAAACTTCAGAGTACAAAATGACATTTTAAAATGAGTTTACGTATCTGGTATTTTGTACCACAAACGAACTTCTGGTTCAATTTGGTCGGTACACGGAGGTCCAGGAGAATGGGAACGTCTAGAATCTCGTTCTTAGTTAAAGTCTTCATCCAAACGTTAATAAGACACTGAGGGTATACAGACTCCGTCGGAGACTAGTTTATTTTTCGTTTGCTCCTTCGGATCGCTCAACGGTGAAGGAAACGTTTCGGGAAACGATGAACACAGGAGTAGACACAAATTCTTTGAAGTTTCGTCCCGACCTACGTGACTACGCGAAGGACCCGTCGAGGTGCCCCGAGGTACGATTCTTGTCGGGATACGAGACGAATTACGAAAATATAGACTTGGTCTCAAGACACCCACGTCAGGTTGCCCCGTTACCTCGTATTTGCACTCGTCCCCGTAGTTATGTGGACTTATTATTATATAGACAGGGTCTGGAACGACGGAGTAGGTGTATATTGTACGTTCTTCAACTTAAGACCATCTGGGTACTAAGGACCCTCCAGTCACTCTAAACATACTAACACCGACTCCTTCACTCCTTCGACTGGTAGGTGGTCGGTACGAAAAGTACCCTTGCTCTTAGACGTAGGCTGAAACTCTTCCGTTGCGATAAGTTTCTTCGTGTCTACTGGTTCTTTGGGATAGTATAGGAAACAAATAAGGTAAAAGAGGGAACATAATCGGTCGACGAATTCGACTTTTACTATGTATTCTTCTCTTTCTTTCCCGTTAGGTGTCAAGAAAAAGAGAAAGTCAGTAGTCATTCGGATTCCCTCTGACGCGCACATAGTTCTGTACTTTATTTTTACCGTCTTATTCAAAACACGTCACAAAGGTGACAAGACGATTCTTTCTCCATGTATACGTGCTAGATACTGTATGTTTAACGTACTTAGACGTACCTTCAATCTATCAGAATATAAACGTGACGTGTCATATTTCTACTTACCAATTTAAGTACGATGATTAAATTTGAACACGGAAAGAAATATGAACCTTGATGTAATCGGTTATTTTTTTACAATACTGTTCGACTCTCTCTCTACCACCTTCTTTCCTTTAATAAAGTCTAAAGACGTATACATTGTTGAGAGACGGAACGGAAAAAAAAAAAAAAAAACCGACACGACACAGAAGTAGAGACGTGTCCGAAAAGAGATCAACGCCATTCACCCACGATGTCAACGTCACGTACCCAAAGAGTGACGTCACCGAAGAGAACAACACCTCGTGTCCGAGATCCCGTACACTCGAGTCGTCGACACCGAAGGTCTGAGATCTCTTGTCCGAGTCATCAGCACTTCGTACCCGAATCAACGAGGTTCCGTGCACCCTAGAAGGACCTGGTCCCTAACTTGGACACAGAGGACGTGACCGTCCACCTAAGAAATGGTGACTCGGTGGTCCCTACGGGACAGGACGAAAAACTTAGATTCCCGGGACGGGGAAGTAAAACGGGACCCGGGACGATTAATGAATCAGTAAATGTGAGTGGGACAACATTACTCGACCGTGTCTGAGATTGTTCTCGAAGTTCGTAATAATTTAATACCAAATTCGTGACATATTTCTTAAAACCTTTACCTGGTAAACAAAGACTTTTAGGACCTTATTTACACTTAATTGACTTAGATCAGAGAGAAGAGGAGTTTACAGGGTTACAGAGGAAATGGTCAACTGAGAAACTTGTAAACTAGTTTCAAGGGATGGCGTTCGGTTGAGTGGAATCTACAGGGAGTCAAAATTAAAGATTAAATTAAATTAGAAGGTAAACTTTGAGGTAACGGAAGTTCCAGTGTAGGAGTCAACCCCTTCTCCCTTTTCATTTTTTACTTTCACTAAATGAAACTTCACATTTGTTACATCTGTAGACTGTGGAAGTTTCCTATAAATGTAAAATTTCGACTTGAATACATGACACGACACATTCTTTGTTACGAACATTTCCTCTTTTAAAAGATAATGAGAGACGATTCTTCCGGGAAGATGGCACTAGATGAACTTATTATTCGGTTGGATAAAGACTTATTCATGTACAAAACAAAAAATAACTTCATATCAATGACGTGTTATAATACATTCAATGTCCACATACTATATCATTAAGTTTTGAAAATTTTCAGTGTGATGGAAATGTCAATAACATTAACCAATAGGAGGTACACAACATTTTATGTAGGAACATCAAATAAAATATCGATCAAACATGAAGGGTTAGGGAGTGGGAAGAGAACGGGGAGAGGTGAAGAGGTGAGAAACAGACACTTAGACGAAAACAATATCAGTGATAAAACAATATAAAAATTCTAAGGTATATTCACTATAGTATGTCATAAACAGAGAGAGACTGGATAAAGTAGATTGTATTATGGGAGGTTCAGGTAGGTTTATCGATGTTCACCATTCTAAAGTAAGAAAAAGTACCGACTCATCATAAGGTGACACATAGACACGTACGTGTGTTTTTGTGTATATGATGCAAAAGAAATAGGTAAGTAGACAACTACCTGTACGTCCAACGAAGATACAGAACCGATAACTTTTATTACGACGATACTTGTGACCTCACGTACATAGAAAACCTTAATGACAAAACTCCCCTATATATAGGTCTTTACCTTAAAGACCCAGTATGTCATCAAGGTAAAAGTCAAAAAACTCTCTGGAGGTGTCACAAAGGTGTCACGGATAAGGTTAAATATAAGAGTGGTTATCACATACTCTCAAGGGGAAGGAGGTGTAAGAGTGGGTTGTAAAAAAAAAAATACTACCGGTAAGACTGTCCACGATAGTCACTCCACAGTAGAGTAACAAAACCAAATGTAAAGGGATTACTAATCGGTACAACTCGTAGAAAAGTGCACGAACAACCGGTAACCGTACAGGAGAAACCTTTTTACAGATAAATAAAGAAGACTGGTAAAAATTAACCCAAAACATGTGTTAGAAAAATTTTTACTCCACACGAGTCTGTATAGGTTTTAAAGGGTTAGTTGATCTTTTCCTAAGTGAATACTTTGTGTGTCCGAAAGAAGTACAGAGAAATTTCGAATGGTGTTTCTTTATGTGAAATTTCACGATCGACGTCTGAATCGGAGATAAAATAAGAAATAAACTAGACGTAAGAAAGGTAGGACAGAAGTGTAGAGTTGACTAAAACACTGTCGAAACGTCGAAGTTCTTAAACCGATTTTTTTTTTTTCTTAAACCGATTTGCCGGAAGACACGACTCTACAGGCCCATGACGGGAGCGGGGTTGAGTGAAGAGATGTGTCTTATTAAACCCCGAGTGGTCATTTATGTACCATCCATTACTGAGTGACACCATAGTGTCGATGACGGACTAATGTTTTTCTGACTATTAGATAAATGTTGACAATCCCGTACTAATTCGACATAGAAAATTGGGTGTATCGACTACTGTATTTTTGGAAAAGACATACCGTCGAAAGAATTTTGTTCAAAGTGGTGAGTTCTTATTTGATCTCTGAGACACTATAAATAGTAGTTGCTTGGTTGTAGAACCTACACGTGTCGGAAAGAAAAGAAGTTAGAGTTTCAAGTCATACAAATGTTCATTAAAAATTTTTTGGCGTTTGTTTGTTTGGGGGAGAGGGTTCGGGGACGACGATGACGACGATTCAGTGAAGTCAGCACAGGCTGAGACACACTGGGGTCTCTACCGTCGGGTGGTCCGAGGGGGCAGGGACCCTAAGAGGTCCGTTCCTGTGACCTCACCCAACGGTAAAGGAAGAGGTCACGTACTTTCACTTTTCACTTTCACTTCATCGAGTCAGCAGAGGCTGACAAGTGCTGGGGTACCTGACGTCGGATGGTCCGAGGGGGCAAGTACCCTAAAAGGTCCGTTCTCATGACCTCACCCCACGGTAACGGAAGATCTGATACTATTAGGGGAACCAGGATGACCTAGATGTAGCGAAAGAGAAGTAAGTGGTCCGATCGTCAGAAGACACAGGGAAAGTTAAAGGGGAGGGAGACACACTTGAATTACCTTGTTTTATTCTTATCGAAGTAAATAACTCACGACTAATAGGTGATCTGTAACGAGATTCGTGTAATGTACCTAACAAGGTGACTTTTAAGTGTTATTGGGATTCTCCCTCCACGATAATAATCGAGGTTAAATACCTACTCTTTTGACTCTACGTCTCTACCAATCTTTGACTGTTTAATACTTACAATCACTCATTTCCATCCGAATAAATATAGTCTGGACCTGTCAGACTAGAGTATGTACATGAGTTGGTGATGAAGTGGAGAACCTCCAACGGAGATCGGTTTATATGTCTAAATAGGAAGTAACTAAGTAAAGATAGGTGGACGGATTAAGGAAATATAGTCGGACCGACATTGTGAAATTTTCGAATGGGACAGGGATTTTGATAGTTATTTACTAAAGTAAATCTATAATAGTAATAAGGTAAAATAACTACGGTTTTACCTCCGTGTCTTTAATTTAAGGAACCGGTTCCAGTGTCTTTTATAACCTTGTTCCTAAATTTAGATCAAGAAAAAAAAAAAAATTAGTAACATGATGTGAAATGAGAAGACACAGTCTAAGTCGAAAGGAATAAGAATTTTTAGTGATAAGGTACGGTCTCATATGTTTTCGGAAAAGAAAAAAGGGGGAGAGAAAATCATTCGACTACTAATCAAGTTAACAATCTCGGTTTTAAAATCATCGGTCCCTGGGTTCAGAATCAAGGTTTGGGGTCTGTACGGTCAACCGTTTTACCCAAGGTCCCGGTGTTTAAGATGAAAACAAAGACTCGTCAGTGAAGGGTTTTGGTAGGACGTTTAGTGGTCAGTCACGCAATACATGAAAATTTGTACCTGACCCGAAATAATAAGTATTTTAGATTAAAGAAGTAAAGTCTCTATTCTTTCCGTGTCTCTCTAACTCATAGTATGAACTCTAGTGTGCCGTCTAATCATCGTCTCGGTTGCGTTAGTAATTCTAAAGGATTGTACTTTTGACCCCAGAAGTAGGATATGTTTCCGTCGGAATTTTTTGTATAAGTATGTAAGTTGTTTCTAGATCACCAATGATACACGGTTCACGACGAGGTGCATGACCCCTTCCCGATCATTCATTTTTTCTTTTTAAGGAAAGGACCACCTCAAAATATTAGACCGTAGTACTCATCCTTTACCGTTGGGTGAGGTCATAAACACGGACCTTTTAAGGTACCTGTCTCCTCGGACCGTTCGACATTAGGTACCTCAGCGTCTGAACCTGTACTGACACTGACCCGTGTGTATAGTATTACCATGTTATTTGATAATTTTTTATCAACGAAATGTTACGACTTAATTAAAGACGACATGTCGTTTCACTTAGTCGATATACTTTTCTTATAGGGGAGAAAAAACCTACAGGAAGAGTAAATCCAGTGGTGTCGTGACACATCTCAAGAGACGATATGTTATCAGGAGTAATCCATAGATAAAACCTGTGTCATCACATATACATAGTTAGGGTCAGAGGGTTAAGTAGCGGGGGGAACCATAGGTATACGAACAAGAGATGTAGGTACAGAGGTAAAGACGGAATGTTTGTTTAAGTAACGATAGTAAAAGATCTAAGGTGTATATACGTAATTATATAATATAAACGTCGTGATTAATGTTATCGAATCCTGTACCGTCGTTGGATTTATAGGTAGTTGTCTCCTTACCTATTTCTACCATAGTCAGTCAATCAAGTCAGTACAGGTTGAGGGACGTTGGGGTACCTGACGTCGTGCGTTCCGAAGGCACAGGTAGTGGTTGAGGGCCTCGAATTTCTACTACACCGTGTGTGTGTGTGTGTGTGTGTGTGTGTGTGTGTGTGTGTGTGTGTCCTTATAATGAGTCGGTATTTTTCCTTACTTTAACACGTTAAACGTCTCTGTACGTACCTGGATCTCTGACAGTATGTCTAGCTTCATTCAGACTTTCTCTTTTTGTTCATAATATATGCCTGACGTAAATTTTATTATACTGTAATGTATTAAATTCAATCAAACTTAGATTAGTAACCAAAAAATTTTTCACCAATAAATTCTTCGTGACCGAACTTTATACCTTCGGTAGTATCAACCTTCTTAGACAAGATAGATGATGAAACATGTATATGAGTTTCGGGTCAGTAATGTGTAATTATCCCCACCACAAGCACCATGGTTGTCTCTCTACCTTTTCTATTCCACGGATGGGAGTTCCTCAAAATTCTACTTCGTACTCGGTGGATCTAATGTCCTCTCCCAAAGGGGAATCTAATTTGGAGAAATTCGTTTAAGAAATTGTAAATTTTTAGTAGAAAGTGAGACATTGTCAATTTTGAGTAAGAGATATCGACGACAATTAACGTTGATGTCAGTCTGTTTAGTGAACTTTAGGACTTCGGGGTCAATGTTAAAAGACTTTGACTAGATCAATTTCAGAAAAATTTTCTACGTATGGAATAAAACACAGTTGAACCTGTCACCGTCTTTCTATTGTTGTAATTTTACATTTAACGGAAACTTTAGTTGTATGGTGGAGAAGGAGAACGGTCATTAATAATATTGTTTCAGTGTTTTAACTCGAGAACCAGTGTTTCCGACCGACGTAAACGATAACCAGACTTTTCTTTGTCGGTAAGATTTCGATAAAGTTATTACCTTTTGTTTTTCGTCACACTAAATTTCATGATATGATTCGGCTAAGAAATTAATGTTATAAAACGTTGCAGTAATTGTGGTAATAGACTTCATTGGTCCCTAATTTTTTATATACTATGTCAATACAAAACTAGTGTTTAATCCGAAACCAACAGAAGGTTCTATGATTTACGAAGTCAGGTAGAGAGGGTGAATTATTCATACAGCTCATCTACTCTGACTATACAAGGGAACTTCAGAGACTTGTCTCCCAGTTATGATTTTGTAGGACTAATTTAGGGTCGTTGTCTCTGTGTAGTCTTCGGTCATACATACAACAATGGTCAAGTATTGACGGAAACGAGGGCTCGGGTGTATGTACATCTCGATGGCTCCTACACGATAAGTGTTATACAAAGGTAGAGAGTACTTGCGGAATAAACGACGAAGACTTTCAGTTTCAGAGAGTCAGCACAGGATGAGAAACGCTGGGACACCTGATAGGTCAGGTACCTTAAGAGGTCCGGTCTTAGGACCTCACCCATCGGAAAGGGAAGAGATCGCCTAGAAGGGTTGGATCCCTAACTTAGTTCCGGAGGGTGTGACGTCCACATAAGAAGTGATCGACTCGGTGTTCTCTTCTGGTACTTATGACCTCACCCATCGGATAGGGAAGAGGTCGTCTAGAAGGACTGAATCCTTAACTTGGCCCCAGAGGACTTAACGTCCGTCTAAGAAATGGTTGGCTCGATAGTTCCTTTGAGAAGACTCCCCCATTTATATGTTCTTAAGTGTGAGTCTTTTACAGGACTTACCGTTGAAAACCTCTTTGTAGAATTTCCCAATCGTTTACACGAACTTACTTGAAAATCGTAAGTAAGGATGTAAGAAGTGACACAGAAATTTTTTGGGTCACTCCCTAGGTACAAAGTCGATTAGACACACTTTCATACCTCCCTTTTTAACTTCCGTTTTCCTACCCCCCTCCGTCTCCTATTCTACCAATCTGTCGTAGTGGCTGACTTGCCTGTACTTAAACTCATTTGAGGTCCTCTATCGCCTCCTGTCCCTTCGGACCTCTCGACGTCAGGTACCCCAACGTTTCTCAACCTGTGTTAAATCACTAATTTGTTATTGTTACGACATTGACAGTTCACGGGTAATATTTGTTTTCTTTTGTTTCGGGGTCTTTTACTGTTCACAAGTGTTATTTCACCTTTTTAACCTTGACTACACGTACCAAGTACTCTAAGTTATCACTTTTCGGTTCGTTAGACTAATTTTTACCCGTCTTCTTGACTTATATGTAGAAGGTTTCTTCTGTATGTCTACCAGTTACCCGTGTACCTCTTTCACGATTTGTAGTAATTAGTAGTACCTTACGTTTCTTTTAGTGTTACTCTGTCGTGGAGTTTAGACAATCTTACCGCTAGTACTCTTATATTCTCCATTCACAAGTACTCCTACACCTCTTTTTTCTTGTGAACACGTGACACCTACCTTTACATACCTTTGTCAACGTCTAAGAACTTTTATAATTTCTGTCTTGAAAGTATACTAGGTCCTCAGGGTGAAGGCCCATACAAAGTTTCTTTACTTTTGACCTAACGTTTGTCCATAGACGTGAGGGTACAAGTGACGTCGTAGTAATTGTTATCGGTTCTACATATTTGTTTGTTAACAGGTAGTTACCTACTTACCTGTGTGTGTGTGTTTACCTTGTAATGAGTCAGTACTCTTTCTTCTTTTTAGAAGGGTAATCACTGTTATACCTACCTGGAACTTCTGTGACACGATTCACTTTATTCAGTCTGTTCTTTTTCTCTTATGATGTACTATAGTGAATTTGCTAAGTACCTCAGATTTTATTGACTTGAGTATCTTTATGTCTCATCTAATCATAAACGGTTCCCGACTCTCCACATCCTTTACCTCTCTACAATCAGTTCATGTTTGGAAGTCAATATCCTACTCATTCAAGACCCCTAGATTACATGTCATACCAATCATATCAGTTATTATGGCACAACATCTAAGTTTTCAATACTTCTCTTATCTGTAATTTTCAAGAATCGTGTTTTTTTTACCTTTCCGTTAGTACACTGTACTGTCTTCGCAGTTAGTTGTAATAATTACCACCATTGGTAAGTCATTATACATTCAAATGGTTTAGTTGGTAAACATATTGAATATAAATGTATTACAATATACATTAATGCCCGAAAGGACCACCGAGTCGTCATTTCTTGAATGGACTTTACATCCTCTGTATCCAAGTTAGGGATCCAACCCTTCTAGGGACCTCATCATTTACCGTTGGGGGAGATCATAAGAACGGACCCTTTAAGGTACCTACCTCCTCGGACCACCCCATGTCAGGTACCCCAGTGTTTTCTCAGTATTCACTGAGTTGTTGTTGTTATACATTCGCATAGAGTTATTTCAACCTTTATTTTATTGTTTTGCGACTTCGGTGACGTTTTTTGTTATACCACGAAGGAGTTTTTCGATTTATAATTTAATCGTTCACTAGGTTCTTAATAGGAGATTCAGATATGGGCTTTCTTAGTTTTCATCCCTGAGTCTATAAGTGTCGTCGTAATGAGTTTTTTCGGTTTTCCACTTTTATTGGGTGTATAGGTAATTGCTTACTTTTTGTTTACATGAGGATCTTACCTTATAATAAGTCGGAATACTTTACGACTACGTACGATGTCGTACCCATGTGAATCTTCTGTAATTCATTTTATTCGGTCTGTGTTTTACTGTGTATTACGTACTAAAGTGAATATACTCCAAGGATCTTTCTTGTGTAAGTGTTTCTCTCTTCCTTATCACTCTCTTTACCTCTCAAATCACTATGTCTTAAAGTCAAACCTTATTACTTTTTCAACACCTCTACTTTCACTACTAGCACTTACATAAATTGTGGTGACTGACACACCTAGTGTTATTTGACACCTTTTAAGACTTTTTCTACCCTTATGGTCTCGTGGACTGGACGGAGGACTCTTTGGATATACGTCCAGTCCTTCGTTGTCAATCTTGAGCTGTACCTTGTTGTCTGACCAAGGTTTATCCTTTTCCTCATGAAGTTCCGACATATGACAGTGGGACGAATAAATTGAATCTATGTCTCATGTAGTACTCTTTGCGACCCGACCTTCTTCGTGTTAACCTCAGTTCTAACGACCCTCTTTATAGTTATTGGAGTCTATACGTCTACTGTGGTGGGAATACCGTCTTTCACTTCTCCTTGATTTTTCGGAGAACTACTTTCACTTTCTCCTCTCACTTTTTCAACCGAATTTCGAGTTGTAAGTCTTTTACTTCTAGTACCGTAGACCAGGGTAATGAAGTACCCTTTCTACCCCTTTGTCACCTTTGTCACAGTCTGAAATAAAACCCCCGAGGTTTTAGTGACGTCTACCACTGACGTCGGTACTTTAATTTTCTACGAATGAGGAACCTTCTTTTCAATACTGGTTGGATCTATCGTATAAGTTTTCGCCTCTGTAATGAAACGGTTTTTTCCAGGCAGATGAGTTCCGATACCAAAAAGGTCGTCAGTACATATGTACACTCTCAACCTGACACTTCTTTCGACTCGTGGCTTCTTAACTACGAAAACTTGACACCACAACCTCTTCTGAGAACTCTCAGGGAACCTGACGTTCCTCTAGGTTGGTCAGGCAAGACTTCTAGTTGGGATCCTAAAGAAACCTCCCTTACTGCGACTTCGACTTTGAGGTCATGAAACCGGTGGAGTACACTTCTCAACTGAGTGACCTTTTCTGAAACTACGACCCTCCCTAAGCCCCGTCCTCCTCTTCCCCTGCTGGCTCCTACTCTACCGACCTACCGTAGTGCCTGAGCTACCTACACTCAGACTCACTTGAGGTCCTCAAACACTACCTGTCCCTCCGGACCGCACGACACTAAGTACCCCAGCGTTTCTCAGCCTGTACTGACTCGCTGACTTGACTTGACTTGACCTATATGAATTTGCACCGACTTTACCACTGATAATACATATAAAATGGTGTTATTTTTGTTATATTTATTTAGTTCTTTTTAAGTTTTGATTAATTAGATGTCTTTCCGGTCTTTTCTCTTTGTCCTCTTGTTCTTGCTCTCCTTTGTTTGTCTTTTGTTCATTTCTTTATCGGTTAAATATATGATGGTAAAGTCGGTCATAGAATTAATGGCTACCAGATTTATGTGATGGATTTTCTACCTCTAAATATCTCACTTACTTATGTACTGGGTTGATTTACGGTAAATATTCTTTGGGTGAAACTAAGGTTTTCTTTTTTTTGATATCGTACGTTTGTAATTAAAATTTTTTGTCCACACCAATATGACTATAGCCTATTTCATCAGTAGTCTTGTTCCTGTTAATGATCTCTTTTTCTCTCTGTATTCTTTTACTACGTTTGTGGTTAGACCACTCTTCTGTGTTATAGGATAAGAATATACACATGAGTTGTTTATCTCGAACTTTTGTACTGGGACTTATAGTCTCTTTGACTACCATGAGATTTCTTTTTATCTCTTTGGTTTAATGCCAACTACTGAAGGTTGTGGGAGGAGAGTTTTGGCTATTTTGCCAAAATTCTTTTAGTCGTTTTTATATCTAGATTCGTTGTGTCAGTTGAGTGACTCGGTTCGTCTGTAGACTCTTATGATGTGTGTTGTTATCGACTCATATGTCTAAAAGAGCTTTGTGAGTGACCTGGAAATGGTTCTGACTGGTCGAGAACCGGTCTTTTGGTTGTAGTTGTTTTAAATTTCATCACTTTAGTGTGTGTCACACAAAAGACTAGATACCTTAGTTTAGTCTTTAATCGTTATCTTCCGATTGTTTTAAAGATTTACACGGTTATAATTTTATCTCTGAAGATTTATTAGGTACACAGTTTCTCGTTCAGAGTTTTAAAAATTTTTATAGTCCGACTTGTTTTTATTTGTGAATTTTATACATCAATTTCGGGACGAGTCTCTATTTAAAGATAAGAAAGTGATCTTTACTCCTTTCCAGAATTTAGTCATTTTAAGGGTACACTCTTTGATCTTTTTCAACTCGGTTTATTTGGGTTTCGTCTTTTCGTCATCTCTATAGTCACTTTGTCTTTCGAATAACAAAACCCCCTTTTTTTAGTTGTTTTAAATATTTCAAAATTGTTCTGACTGTTTCTATTTCCTACGTATAGTGTTTCAAGTTTTTACTGTGTTTATTATTTATCTAAGACGTTGACAATTTTTCTTTTATTTTCTTATGTTACCTTTGAAAAGATTCTTTAAGTTGTTAAACCCCTTTTTTCCTGGTTAAAGGATTTTCTGATATTCGGATGTTTTGTCGAATCTCCACTGTTTATTATACTTATCGGGATATTGGTTTCTTTGAGTAAAGTATTAAAGTTTGATGATTTTTTCTTTAGTAGTTTGGGTCTATCTAAGGGACCTTTTAGTATGGTATGTAAATAGTAAAAAATTATATTTAAATAAATAAAATTAACCTCCAATTAATGAAATATTATAACATAACCAAAACGGTATGTAGTCGTACTTAGGCGGTGTTCATATGTGCATAAGGGGTAGGACTTGGGGGGAGGAAGGAGGGAGGGGTATGGTAAGGAGACCCAGCAGGGTCACGTGGTCGGGGTTCGTAGGTCATAGTACGTAACTTGGACCTGACCGCTAAGTAAAGTATATACTATAATATGTACAAAGTTACGGTAAGAGGGTTTAGTAGGGTGGGAGCGGGAGAGGGTCTCAGGTTTTCTGACAAGATATGTAGACACAGAGAAAACGACAGAGCGTATGGTATGTAAATTTCTGTGTCGGTTAAAAGTGTTAGAAGAGATCTTTTGTCTTTGTTTCCTTCTTTAGAGTGGAATAAAATATTATAGGTTTGGTTTCTTTTGTGTTTTATTATTTTGAAGTCTGGTTATAGAGAGTACTTATATTTACGTTTTCAGTTGTTCTCAACAAGACGGTACAATGTGTTGAGTATGAAGTCCGGTAGATTTTTCGTGAATACCCTCATTTGTTCTTATTGTAGTACAGGAAGGGAGGGTTTATGACAGGAGGGCTTTCTTAGTAAGTACAATAAAACGTGTAGAACTTTATCTTGTGATCACAAACAGTCTAGAAATGTAAAGAAACAGACGAAAACACCCCTCCCATCTACCTTCCCCCTCTACTCCTGTGTCGATCTCTGGTTGTATACAAAGACAAGAATAAGGTAGTGACTCGAGACGAAGGTTTATATGGTATTAAAATTCCGAATTGATACGTCTCCTTATTTATATAATATGGTAGTACTTAACCTATACCTTTGATAAGTACCAAACTTCAAAAAAAGTCAATAGTAAAAGAAAGATCTTCCGTTTTTAGAATGGAAATAAGTTCTTATGTTATAAAAATAACGTTTTTGAAATACACATAAATGTATATACATATATGGAGTGAGTCTACAATTTCTTTTACGGATGTCACGTCCTCTGGGCCCAAACTAGGAACCCAACCTTTCTAGGGGACCTCTTCCCGTACCGTTGGGTGAAGTCGTAAGAAAGGACCTCTTAAGGTACCTATCTCCTCGGACAACCCGGTATCAGGTACCCCAGTGTCTCTCAGTCTGTAATGATCGCTGATTGTGAAAGTGACATATAGAGCCATCAGACTTTTCTGGATATACATATTTTTTAAAGAATTTTAATTACAAGTTAACACAAGAGACGTTGGGTTTATGTAAGTCGGGGAAATTGACGATTTCCGTCTTTCGTTAAACCCCCATCCCTAATAACTCTAATTTTTTTTTAGGTGAGTCGTCGACTCTTCGTTACAAAGGTCCTTCACTAAGTTACATAAACGATTTTATTTAAAATGAAACCTTTACAGTTTAAGTGAGTCTTTGCATAAAAGGTCGTGTCATTACTGTTCCCTACCAGGAATATACGAAGATATCAGGAGTTATAATTCGGTTAAATAAATACAGGGTAACTATTCGGATGAACACTTACACATAAATCTTTTTTAATGTGTAAGTCCAGGACAGGACAAATTTATTTGTCTGATCATTGATTCAGTGGTCCCGTGTCTTCGAGGGTCTAGAACAAAAGGTTTCCAACAAAGAGGGCCGTAAACCCCTTTTTTCTTTCTAGTTCTTCCCTCTACTAGTAGTAGTATTACTTAAAGAAAATTAAAAAAGATAGAACTTTCTCAAAGTCTAAAACTGTTAAACTTTCAAACCGTAAGCAGACTTTATAAGTTAATTACAGTGGTATAGTACCTATATTCTTCTTGAGTAATCTTTTAACCAAACTATCATCTCTTCTAAATGGTCTTTGTGTACAATAGAATTTCCGTCTCTCCTCTCGTCTCTTAACATAAATACCGTTTATTTAGGGTTTGTCGTCGGTAATATAAGTAAAAGTGTCGACGGCTACTTCAACTACCTTGCACCTTGCACCTGGGGAGGTTGTACTTTATTGAAAAGACAAGTACTCTTGACACATTTATAGTTGTAAGTAGGGAAAGAGAGAGAGAGACTTAGAGTACTGACGTCTGTCCGTGTAAAGATTTATATGGGGGTAGATCACGACGCACACAGGACGTGTCTGATGAACTTAAGAATTATTCAAAAGATTTCTCTTTATCCGCCTAAGGAAACACAGATTAAAGTCAAAAAAGTTTCGACTAGTTGTAATAATTCGAATAGGTAGCTTAATTCTATTTTGTCGTACTAAGTTGTGTTTTTTACAGTTGACGACTTGTATTCCCACGACTTTATTGGTTGGGATCAGACCGTTTGTGGGTTCCGTTGGGGGTATCGTTGTCTCGACTACCGTATCGTTGCCGTCGACGGAGTGGTGTGTTTTTAATCTTCTTTATAAGAACCTTTTTTCGTATTAGGTGCAATTTCAGTTTATACTGTAAAAAGAAGTTGTTAAATTTTTTTTTTTGGGATCACTCTTACGTATACAAGTTGCTATGATAAGGAATCGTTGACATTTACGAGGTCATGTCCTACTTTCGGTGAAACTACTGTCGTGAATTCTGGTTCGCGAACCTTCGTTTTTGAAGGATCCAACAAGAGTCGGGTTGACAATACATGGAACTTTTCAATCTCTTGTTAAAAAAATTTGATAAAACGATTCTATTGTTCAAAAGATATTAAAAAATTCCTTGGTAAAGTTTCCTTTTTTAGTGACATCAATGTTTAGATGAAGTAGTTGTGGACTCCTTATAATTCTAGATTTTACTTTATACAACTAATTTTTAGTTATAAGATGTTAAAGTAATTGTACTTTTTTCCCTCTTAAACTGAACTGTCCGGATCCTCGACTCCTAAACGTGGATAATATCGGTATAAAGTGTAGACTAGTGACCTGTAAAGGTCTCCCGTCCGTTGAGACTAAGAAAGGGAACACTGAGTTTCCGTTTACAGCAGTAGGTATGTGTCAGAGTTAGAACCTTCCTTGTTACGGACACTTGTGGTCGAGAAAAGACTCAAACCTACTTTTACAGTAGGACTCCCTAGGTCCCGTAGGCTTCCACTCTGTCGTCGATCTTCTCGGTTCTCGTCTTGCTCGGATTGCAAGAACCCATCTGGTAGTGTAGTCGATCCGCCACACCCTGAGTTCCAGAACACGTCTCGGAAGGCACCCATAAGGTACGACTAAAATAGATCTTCGGGAATACTAATATCCCTCAGTTCCGTCTGAAAGTTTGAACAGAGGCTTTACCTAGTCCAGGAAAGAGTGATCCTCTCCACTCCGCCGGTACCTTACAGAGAGAAAGGTACCAATCATTCACATACCCATCTGACCCCTCTACAGGTTGGTTCGTAAGTAATAAAATTAGTTAATTGGAAGGAGAAGAAGATAGACTTTTAATCATTTGGCTTCAAGATGAAGGATTTCAAACTTCTCATGGAGTTTATGAGAAGGATACTTTGTACTGGGGTGTCGGGTGAGGTTGGTGTTTCAGAGTTGGTTTTCCTCCTTCTCTTACGTCCGCACTTCGGTCACTCTGACACCGGACCCTTTGGAGAACTCGACTACTCTCTATTCTATTACTTCACTTGTCTTCGACCACCCTTGTACTCTAGACATTGCCGATGAGTCTCAAGAGTAGGTATGTTTTTCCGTTAAAGTTTACATACCAGGAAAGGGAGGGAAGAGGGTACTGACGTGTCGGTTGACCTAGGGGACTCCCGAAAAGGACCGAAGACCCTATAGAGATCAAAGAAATAGGTGTCTCCTTTTTGGACACAGTCATAAGTATATTTAAGGTGAAATGAAAGACGTGGGGATGGAGACTGAAGGTAAAGAAGGTGGAAGGTGAGAATTTCTCTCTTTATTTAGTAAGGAAGTCTTCATCCTAAATGGGTCAGAGATGGGATTGGAAAAGCCTACTTGGTCTATAGACTAAGAAACAGACGTCCGAAGGGAACACCGAGTCACCATTTCTTAGACGGACGGTCTCTTCCTGTACGCCCAAGTTGGGGACCAGTCTTTCTAGTGGACCTCCTCCTTTTACCGTTTGGATGAGGTCATAAGAACGGACCTTTTAAGGAACCTGTCTTCTCGGACCAGCTACCTGTTTGCCGATCTCAGGAATCCCTACGTTTCTCAGTCTGTACTGAACCGTCGACTCATGTGTGCGTACACCGTCCCATGTTCAGGATCCACAGAACTTGATGGGTGTTATAAGGATTGGTAGAATTGGGATTAATATAGGATCGAGTATGACCTCGGGTAGAAAAAGGGTCTTTTTCCAAAGGGTAGATACAGCACTTTAGGTGAGCAATCCAGTCCCTGACTTCCGAAAGGACTCAACGGACCTGAGTGAGAAATTAAAATGGGTAGGGAACCAAGAGGTCCATTTGGATCTTGGACAAAGAGGTCCATTTGTACCCAGTCTTCGAGCATAATGGACTGAAAGGAAGACCGGTGTACAAGTTCAACTGTGACTGTATTTTCTGTGATACAGATCATACTTTTAGTGTCATGCAATCTTTGAGCCAAGGATAGTGATTTTGATACTTTTCAAACGTAGAACTCGACTACTCTCTATTCTATTACTTCACTTGTCTTCGACCACCCTTGTATTCTAGACATTGCCGATGAGTCTCAAGAGAGGGTATGTTTTTCCGTTAAAGTTTACATACCAGGAGAGGTATGTCCACACTAGACATATTTCCATCGAGGAAATTAAAATAGAAACAATTATCAGTTAGTCGTCTGTTGTCTCATCCCTGATTTTCCCTTAGGGTGGAAGTTTGAATTTTTTTCATTTTAAAATTAAATAGTCGATACCATGTAGACAATAAAAAGAAAAATCGGAAGGTTGACTATCCCTAATGCCTTGTACTTTTACAGTAGTGTTCAATTCACTCTAACAGTAACAAGACCCTTAATAGACACTCCCGAGACATAAGACGATTTACTGTAGTCGTCGACCTTGTCGACAGACTTCATTATCCGGACTCCTACGAGGTATCCGTCATTACGAGTGACAAGTAGTTTACGTGTGTCGATCAAAGACGTAGTCACTTTTAAGGATGTAGTAGAGGAGAATTGTAATTTTATCAAGACTGATGAACGATAATAACACGAGTCACTCACTCACGATGACGGGTGATACATGACATCTTATAAAATGTGAGTGATGTCCTTCCCAATGATAGTAAGGTGCTCTCAGTACCTTTTACTTTATCCTCCATTAAAGAAGCTCCAGTGTGTCGATCATCTCGACCGTGAAACTGGGTCTAACTGTGTGAGCGGGTTCGAGACCGGAGATCTTCGGAGTGAGGTCGGAGACACCGAAGTCTTCGAACTATTAAAATCGAAATTATTTTATTTTTAATTACTGTCGAGACAGGGTGGAGATAAATCTTGGACTTAAAAACTGAGTTTTGAAGTACGTAAAACTTAGAAAAAGGGGTCCCGGAGTGGTTTGTGTATCGATCGGTAAATAATTTAGTGTGAATAAGGACTTTAGAGAAAGAAGTGAAGATAAGGTCACTTACTGATATATATTATTTAGAAATAAAATAAATAATTTGTTTGTGTTCAAGTTTTGTCCCGAACCTGAATTTACTCCCCCTTTTTACGTTCTGTTTAAAAACGAGAAGTATCGTAATAGTAGAGTAACCACCATTACCAGTTTATGGTACAATTCAACAGAAAATATGTGAATAGAACAGTAAAAAATATCATTAAGATATTTATTACATTAGGATGTTTATTACATTTAAACATAGTCAAAATACATATTATTTTCTTTGACCCTCGAGATTATCGTGTCCAAGAATCTGGTTCCGGTGTCCGATGGAGAGGACACTAGTTCCTCGAGAACTCAAATTGGATCTACTTTATGTTAGGTATAAGAGATTGGGTATTATTAAAAAGTTAATTGATAGGTTTTCCCTTCCTGATACACTTACTATGTTTATTTTATATGATCCACAAGTCTTCCGTCTCTCTAGTCAAGATCGACGTAATCATAGTCTTAAGTGTAACTCCCTCGTACTAAATTCCCCGGTGGAGTACGCTTCTCAACTGAGTGACCTTTTCTGGGACTACGACCCTCCCTAACCCCCGTCCTCCTCTTCCCCTGCTGTCTCCTACTCTACCAACCTACCGTAGTGGCTGAATTACCTGTACGCAAACTCACTTGAGTCCCTCAAACACTACCTGTCCCTCCGGACCGTACGACACTAAGTACCCCAGCGTTTCTCAGCCTGTGCTGACTCACTGACTCGCTAACTTGACTTGACTTGACTCCAAAACCACCAACCTCGGACTCCTGTGTGGGGGTCCCTGACCGACATGGGGTTGATCCTTCACCACTCTCCATACCGTTCGTGTCCCGAAAGATACCCTTTCAATATTGGGTATTTGGACCTTGTCTTTTCGTTCTTAGAACTCCGTCTCACACGACACTAAAGATTAAGACGTTCTCGTCGACCCAAAGGAACCCACATCCGTGAAGTACAGAGACTGGAAAGTCAAAGGTACAAACGTTTGATCCGTATAATTATGATTGGAATGTTTCAATTCAAACCCCGGACCACCACTCCTTGTCAATTAATCTATCGGGACCTATACACTGTCAAGAATACTTGGTCAGGAAGGAAGACTCAGTTCCTCGGGCCTAAGTGACTCATCCGTCCCCTTTAGATACTCGTTGTCTCGTTGTGTCTAGAAACTGGACCAGAGGAAGAGACTTGTTAGTACACTTAGTTACTAGTGAAAAGGTAATTGTGTTGAATGTGAAGGATTTTGTGTTGAGAGAGGGTGACATGGAGTTCGAATTACCAAAAGGGTGAGACGTCCTTTACTTCGACATTACGGAAACGCCCCTTACACACGAAGACGAGTTCGGCACAGAGGGTTGAGAGGACTGTGACCGAAAACCGTAGTCGATTTAAGTAAACAAGTCTCAGGGGAATTTCATACCACTGGTTGAGTAAGTAGGGGTAAACAGATCCTAAAGTATGTGGATCGTGACTTTGAGAACACGGACACTTGGGGAGACGGGGTTCCTTTGACCCGTTCAACCAGTGGGAGAGAGTCTTCGTAAGGTGAAAGGTTTTAAAGGGGTACAAACTGAAAGGGGGACACAACGAAGTACTCTGTGCCGTGTGGAACGTTCCGAATTAGACTTGTGCTGTGCTATTGGTACACCTAGCGGAACCCATTGCCCTCGTCCACCGAGAATGTTTAGGTAGAATGACTTAAACTACCTAACCCTAGTCTATGACTTACATAAAGAGAAAATTGGTAAACGAACCTTTATTTTAAATTTACGTTTTTCCAACGGTCTTATTCATATTATGTCATTGGAGAACCGTAGGTTACCCTTAACTAAGATCCTGGTGGTGTCTATGGTTTTAAGTGTCTACGATTTCAGGCATTATATTTATATATACCGTATCCTAAACGTATATTGGATACAATGTACGTGAAGTTTAGTAGAGATCTAATGAATTCCATACACTATTTTACATTTACTATACGTTTAAGTCGACTGGGAAAGTTATTGTTGAAGTTCCCGGACGAATGTTTTTCTCAAAAAAGTGATTGGTGACATGATATCTTGGTGTGCACTGATCCGACTAATTTCCACTTCTACATCTTACCACCTATGTCCCGACTGATATTTCAATATAAATCTAAATGTCGAAGTTCCTTCTAGTCACGGGGGTTGGAACCGTAACAAATTCTCAGGTGACATCAACGATTTTGTTACATTTACGATGGATTTACCGACATTTATTTTACATGTACCAACGGTCACGTCGTTTAAGTTCAGAAGGAAAAACTTTGAAGGATCTTAAGAAGGGGGGAGGTTATAAAAGGTAGGGGTCAACCACCTTAGACACCTATGTCTTTGGTATGTCTACGTCTATACCTTCCGTCTGACATGTTTCTTATAAGTATCTGAAAAAGGGGTCTAAGGGGTCTGTTTACAATTATGCAAAATGGGAGATAGTATACGCAAGAGAGACAGTGCGTATTGTCAGAAAATCATAAAAAAAATCCGGTCCAGGCCAGACTTGTTACACGAGGTGTCACACCAGAAGATCACTACCCTTTCTTAGGTGGACGGTTACGTCCACGTTGCGTTTCTGACGGACCTGTTCCTGTGCCGTTGGGTGAGGTCATAAGAACGGACCTCTTAGGGTTCCTGTTTCTTCGGACCACCCCAGGTCAGGTACCCCAGTGTTTCTCAGTCTGTACTGAATGTCTGATTTGTTGTTGTATCACATCCGTCTAAGGCTCCACCCTCTGCAGTGAAGATTGGTCTTCCTTGACCGGCATTCGTTTCTCAATAACCCTCCAATTTTCAAGGTTCAAGACGAAATCCTTCTATTGTCGCGTTCCCACAGATCATACTCCAGATCTTTCTTCTTTTTAGACCTTTGTCTCTCGGATTAGTCGTCTCTCGGGTCGTCAAAGTCGGGCGTTTTGGAAACGACTACCTGTCCTCGATGACGACCCAACCTCACTTTTACTTTAGTACAGGAGAAAGACGGGTTGAATCTATTCTTACGGAGTGTAGAGGAGCTGACAAACTGGACTAAATGTTTCTACTGAAAGTAGATTCGAAAAAGGGTAAAGAGAATTCTTTGTCTGGGTAAAGAGTATCGGTAAAAGAGCCGACAACTCTTTACCTCACTGTTTTAATTCCTGGTACCTTTCTTAATCCAGAGACAATGAAACACGCTACCTAACCGAAGAACCGTCTCACTGTACCCCACTCAATTCATGTTATTGACGTTTATAAGTAGTGAGGACTTTGTGAAAAATTAATAGTAACTTTACGGTACCTCCACGTGACTCGTCAAAAACTAGTCTATGTCTGATTGTTTCGCATAGGTTGACGAAGTCCCTCTTAAAAAATTAAAGTGTCAACTAACTTTTTATATGTCAGTGGCATATTTCCTCATAAAAGTTGTTCCCGGTGGACACGATGCTCTTATATGTAATCGTTTACTCTTCTTTGTGATCGTAGGAATAGCTTTTGTAAAATTAGGTTTTGTTTTGGACTTCAAGGATATAGACTAGACGATTATGTTGAAATTCCTAGGTGAAACAAAAAAAAACAAAAAAAAAATGACGAGATCAACCTGGTTTTTTTTTTTTTTAGTTGGAAAGTAAATGAAATAACGAGGGAACAATTTTTAGAGAAACCTAAAGAAGAGAGAGAAAATTTCACAGACCATAAACCGTTAAAGTGAAGAGTGTGTCCGGACTACATACCAAACAAGATTGTTTATGTAGATGTCGACCGTGAAACCCAACTATTACAAGACAAACGAGGTTCCTTTCTTTAATATCCTCTAGAATGATTCTTTCATCGTCGTCACCAAGATTATTTAGGTCCCAGATAAAACGAGGTTCTCTTCTGTATAGTTATCGTGGTGCACATAGGGTTAAGGATCATGATGTTTGGTTTTTAAGGGAAATCTTTATTTTTCATGTAATTTATTTTAAGAACCGTGGGACTAATACGTTATTTCAACTTATATGTTCTGTACGACTTTCGATAGTCAAGGAAAACACGTATTGAATCATAGATACCTCGTTTAATATCTGGTCCAAATTAAGAACGTGTTTTGTCTTACTGAACTAACTAAATTACACTTTCTGTTTAACTCCTTTATTTATAAATCTTTCTTCTCCCTATACAGTCCTAAAGAATCTACTACACTCTGATCTGTCTATTTTCTCTTTCAAACACACAACACACATGACACACATATATAAATGTGTGTGTATATACATTTAATACTGAAGGGACCACCGAGTCTGCGATTTCACAGACAGATGTTACACACTCTGGACCCAAACTAGGGACCCAGTCTTCTAGGCGACCTCTTCCTTTACCGTTAGGTGAGGTCATGATAACGGACCTTTTAGGGTACCTGTCTCCTCGGACCATCCGATGTCAGGTACCCCAGCGTTTCTCAGTCTGTACTGACTCGCTGAAGTAAAAGGAAAGGATATATATTTAATATTACAAATGGTTTTCATCCGTCACAACTCTTTATTTTCTAATAAAGTACTATTTCAGTGTAGTTGTTTTGAGAGTAGAGTAATAAGAAATCTTTAATACGAGGCCGACGAAGTAGCACCGGGAAAAGAAGAAAGGAAGATTCTAAGTACCTAAAGTTAGAAAGAAGATTTTCGGTTCTTGATTCGAGGTACATTTAAGGGTACTTTTGGTAGTTTATTAAGGGTACTCAACGTGTGTCTTAGTAAAGAAATTGTTACGTTTAGTAAGACGGAGGATCTAAGGATGATTCGAGACGTTTTGTGAACAAGAAGTGTAGTTTATGTCAGAATCATCAAAAGGCAAAATAAAAAGGTCTTTTGAAAGTGTCAGTATTTCTC
Source organism: Capra ibex (assembly GCA_006410555.1). NCBI lineage: Eukaryota > Metazoa > Chordata > Mammalia > Artiodactyla > Bovidae > Capra > Capra ibex. The sequence goes on from SJYO01013871.1 coordinate 36,566,014, forward strand.
TCTGGACTCCCATAAAAGAGTAGAACAATGTCTGCCACTGTCTTGTTTTACACGTATTTACGGGTGTGTCCTTTCAATTATTATGAGATACGTCTCAGATAAAAATCTGATTATCTTGATCAAATGCGTTTCGTTTAGACATGACTCTTTTCTAGAAGTTTATAAACTTTATTAAGACCTATTTGTAAATCTCTTTTCATTGGAAAAGAAAAGGGTGTAACCTAGATTTTATTAATTTACTTAAGTTTACGACTCGGTGAAATGTTTCTGAAAGATTACCGGGTATAACTAGTGTTAGATTTAAACGAAGACGTCATTCAAATATCTCGACGTAATTCGTTGTCTCGGTTTCGGAACTTCTTTCTTTTACGTGTCGGTAGGATCATCATGGTTTGCCGTCTTGTTGACAAATGTAAACAATTATGCCTCTGTTTCTAGTAAACCCTCCTCTGTTCTATTGATCCGGAGAGGACCAATTACGACATAATTTTAAATGACAAAGGTTTCGGTTCTTAAGAGGGTGGTCCGAAAACCGGTGAGTAGTAATATGGAATGGGTCTTTTCTGTTTAGAGAGTCACACCTCCGTTCCAGTAATGAGACTCAACTAAATTATTTGACCTCAATATGTTCCGGGAGTCTTTACACATTAGACCTTAATGTGTGCTTCACGACTAAAACGTGTATCGTGACCACCGTAAAGATCGATAGGTGTCGGGAGATGGAAAAAAATTGTATTTTCCCTTTAAAGTACACGAAAAAAGGGATTTGCATGAAATACAACCCCATATCGACTAATTGTTACAACAAAGTACACTTGTCACTTCCCTAAATCGGTGTGTATATGTACATAGGTAAGAGGGGGTTTGAGGGGAGGGTAGGTCCGACGGTGTATTGTAACTCGTCTCAAGGGACACTGTATGTCATTTAGAAACAATCAATAGGTAAAATTTGTAGCGTCACACGTGTACGGGTAGGGTTTGAGGGATTGATAGGGAAAGTGGGTGGGGACGAAGGGGGAACCGTTGGTGACGAAAAGAATGAACATTGTGTCTTGACATTAAGATTTAGGGTAACACGAGAATACGTTTGATGGTACACATAGGTCGAAATCATCTCCTTACAAAAGAAAGTTCTTGGAAGGTTTTCGGTAGATATAAAACTCCTGACTTATACGCACTGTGTCATAGGCCGTTGACCTGAGTCTCTAAGAAGGGAAGGGGGTCGTTGGTGGACCCCGGAAGCCACAAGACCCTTCCTTGCATGTAGTCTAGTGAATTATGTCAAATAAACTTACTAGACGTGTCTAAGGACGGAAGGATGATCTGATACATGAAAGAATCAGTAGGAATGCAAAAAGTAGAAAAGTAAGGGTCCGAGACCTGTCACGGGGAATCTATGACACTAGAGTTACAAATCACTTATATATGCTGGGTTCGAGATTGACGTGAAGGTTCTATACATGGTACGTTCATAAACAAAAATTTCAAAATTAAAAGAGATTTTATAAAATGAACTATATAATCTACCTTTAAAATCTACGACTTCATAATTTTTGATTTCGGTCAAAACTCTTTTGGTGAAAACTTAAGAATCGTGTAATATGACGTGTATATAATATGTGTATATTATATATACGTCCAGTCCTTCGTTGTCAATCTTGACCTGTACCTTGTTGTCTGACCAAGGTTTATCCTTTTCCTCATACAGTTCCGACATATGACAGTGGGACGAATAAATTGAATATACGTCTCATGTAGTACTCTTTGAGACCCGACCTTCTTCGTGTTCGACCTTAGTTCTAACGGCTCTCTTTATAGTTATTGGAGTCTATACGTCTACTTGGTGAGAATACCGTCTTTCACTTCTCCTTGATTTTTCGGAGAACTACTTTCACTTTCTCCTCTCACTTTTTGAACCGAATTTCGAGTTGTAAGTCTTTTGCTTCTAGTACCGTAGACCAGGGTAGTGAAGTACCCTTTTGTCACCTTTGTCACCGTCTGAAATAAAAAACCCGAGGTTTTAGTGTCGTCTACCACTGACGTCGGTACTTTAATTTTCTGCGAATGAGGAACCTTCCTTTCAATACTGGTTGGATCTATCGTATAATTTTTCGTCTCTGTAATGAAACGGTTGTTTCCAGGCAACTCAGTTCCGATACCAAAAAGGTCACCAGTACATACCTACACTCTCAACCTGACACTTCTTTCGACTCACGGCTTCTTAACTACGAAAACTTGACACCACAACCTCTTCTGAGAACTCTCAGGGAACCTGACGTTCCTCTAGGTTGGTCAGGTAAGACTTCCTCTAGACAGGACCCACAAGTAACCTTCCTGACTACGATTTCGATTTTAAGGTCATGAAACCGGTGGAGTACGCTTCTCAACTGAGTAACCTTTTCTGGGACTACGACCCTCCCTAACCCCCGTCCTCCTCTTCCCCTGCTGTCTTCTACTCTACCGACCTACCGTAGTGGCTGAGCTACCTGTACTCAGACTCATTAGAGGCCCTCAACCACTACCTGTTACTCCGGACCGCACGATGTTAAGTACCCCAGCGTTTCTCAGCCTGTGTTGACTTACTGACTTGACTTGACTTGGTATGTATAGTAAATAATATGTATATGTGTGTTACGTGTTTCTATATACTAAGTAAATCACACTTATAATGACCTCTTCCTTTACCGTTGGGTGAGGTCATAAGAAGGGACCTCTTAGGGTCCCTACCCTCGGACCATCTGACGGCAGATGCCCCAGTGTTTCTCAGTCTGTGCTGACTGCACTGAATCGTCGTCGTCACACTTATAATAATAGGTAAAAGACATAATAACCACACTCTAAACCGGATAAGGATATGTTTTAATAAAATAATTTTCATACTGACGTTTTCGAGTAGAAAACTTTATTTATGTAATAAAATTTTTAAGTTAGTCGTTAAGTTAACTCAAACAAAATCTCATTTGACATGTTGATCTTAAATATAGATTTCTCGTAACCATAGACTAATAGAAGGGGAGAAACAAAACTAACTAATCTATTAAGACCATTGAAAAGTTTTTAAATTCAATACCCCTGAGAGGACCACCAGGTCACCGAGTCCGATGAGTAAGGGTTTCGTCCCGTGCGCCAAACTAGGGACTAGTCGCTTGATCTGGGACGTACTGTGTTGATTCTAGAACGTACGACGTTGATTTCTAGAGTACACGTCGGTTTATTTATTTGTTTATAGAAAAAAATTTGGTACATTACGTAAAAAGACAACGAACAGATGTAACAAAAGTAGACTTTCTGACCAGTCATGAAAGAAAGACAGGGATAATAATTGAATAAGTGAAATTTTACGTCAGTGAATGAGTCCATAGTTTTGCACATGTCTTTTGGTTGATGAGAGATTCATAATCAAAGGTTCATCTAAGTAAGTGAATTCAATGGAGTCTAAGAGAAACGTTGTCTCTTTTTACCGTAAATTTCAGTGACTGTCTAATTTAGTTTATTTGTCTGGAAAATTAGTGACTCCAAGAAAACGTCTTTATTATAGAAACGTCCATAATAAAAACTTATTACAACAGTCACCAAATAATAAAGTGTAAATCAGTATAATTTCAAGTAGACAGAGTCCCCTTTCTGAGTTATTGATACTTGATACTGAAAAAAAGTCCAAGGAAAGATTAAAAATCTCCTTGTTTATAATATTTGGTTTTGTTATAACATTTCATTTTATTATTATTAATTATTACTATGTACCAATTTTTTATATAGGTCCTTAGTGTTGTGGTCTTCGTTTTTGATAGTAGAGACACGTTACTTACTCCTTGATCCCGGAACGGTAGTTACTGATACAATAATATGTTTAATACTTTCTTTGACAAAGAATGATTAAGTATTAATAACCACTGAAAGGACAACCGAGTCTACCATTTCTTTAGAAGGACGTTACGTCCTCTGGACCCAAATTAGGAACCCAATCCTTCTACGGGTCCTCTTCCCTTACCGTTGGATGAGGTTATAGGAACGGACCTCTTAAGGTACCTATCCGGTATCCCAGCGTCTCAGTCTGTACGGATTCGTTGTTTGTGAAAGTTAAGTATCAACAATGACTATATCCAGAATAAAAATAAAATAATTCTGGAAGGGTCTACGACGTTGAAAACAAAAGTAAAACTACTGTTCTCTTATGATAACCATAAAATTTTATATCACCAAATATTTACTCCATGGTGGAGTACGACCAGTCTTACTGGTAGTAATTTCTCAACTGTTAATCATTTACAAAGTCTCCCACAACTCTTTTCCTTTAGAAGGACGATAATCACCCTTACATTTAACCACGTCAGTGATACCTTTTGTCATACTTCCAAGGTTTTTTTTATTTATTTATTTTACCAAAGGTATACTAGGTTGTTATGGTGAGAATCCGTATATAGGTCTGTTTTGATATTAAGTTTTTCTATGTACGTGGGGATCCAAGTATCTTCGTAATAAATATTATCGGCTCTACACCTTTGTCGGATTTATGGGTAGTTGTTTATTTACCTACTTCTTCTACACCGCGTGTACGCGTGCGTATGTGTGTACGTGCGTATGTGTGCGTGTGTGTGTGTGTGTATTTGTGTCATCTTACGACCAGTGTTTTTTCTTACTTTATTACCGTAAACGACGTTGTCCCTACTTCTGTCTCCACTAGTATGATTCACTTCAGTATATCTCTTTCTTTTTAAAGTATACTATAATGAAGATACACGTTAGATTTTATACTGTGTTCACTCGTACAATGTTTTGTCTTTGTCTGAGTGTCGGTATCTCTTATGTGAACACTAACGGTTCCTTCTCCACCCACCCCTCTCCCTACCTGACCCTCAGACCCTAATCGTATACGTTTGATAATGTATATCTTACCTATTTGTTGTTCTAGGATGACATGTCGTATATAAGTTGTAGAACACTCTTTGGTATTACCTTTCTTGTACTTTTTATTATATATATTCATATTGACTTGGTGAAAAGACATGTCGTCTTTAATTGTAATATTTAGTCGATATGAAGTTATTTGATTTTTTTGACCATCAAATGTTCAAAATTGTTTTACTATAGTATAAATCCCACTTTTTAAAATTGAAGGTATTGACTCGCCGACTTGACTTGACTTCTTCTATTTGTGACTTTTCATGTTTTGAAATTGTGTTTTATAGTTTCTTCTAGATTTATTTAGTGTTTTTGTATTATAATAGTTCCACAGTTAAAAGTGGGTTGATCTAGACATCCAAGTTGTATTAGGATTGGTTTTGGAATTTAATAAAATACCTATGACTATTTGACCAAGATTTCATATAGGCGTTTTCGATTCCGGGTCTTATCGGTTGTGTTACAAGCTACTCTTTTTGTTTTAACTGACTGAGATGGACTGAGATCCTAAATGATTCCTTGATGTCACTAATTTTGTCACGTCATATACACTTTCTAATCTAGTTGTCTTGTCTAATCTCTTGGGTCTTTGTCTGGTTGTGTTTTTGTCAGTTGACTAGAAACTGTTTCTCGTTTCCGTTAAGTCACTTTCTTCCTGTCTGAAACGTTGTTTACCATGACCCTGTTGATCTGTAGTTGCACGTTTTTTTTTTTTTTTTTAGACCTTTACAAATTCCTTAGATCTGGAATATCACATTGTCCTTGAGAGTAGTGACGAGTATCCTTACGTTTTACGGTGTCGGTGATTCGTTGTGGTCGATCGTTAAAGTATGTTTCGAATTGTATTCGAATCTTATGTTGAGTCGTTCCCGTGAGGGTCCATAAATAAGTTTCATCAACTTTTGAATACAGGAGTATTTTTCAACGTGTGTTTATAAATATCGTCGAAATAAGTATTGACGGATTCGACCTTCGTTGGTTCTACAAAATTTATCTACTTACCTATTTGTTTAATACCACGTAAATACATTACCTTATAGTGAGTCGTTACATTCTTTACTCGATAGATCCAACAAAGGTACAGGACCGATAATATTTGTCACGACGCTACTTGTAACCCCATGTACACAGAGAAAGTTTGGATCTACAGGTAGTCGTCTACTTACCTATTCTTTCGACACCATGTATATGTGTTACCTCATAATGAGTCGGCAATTTTTCTTAAGTAAACTTAGTCAAGACTACTCTACCCACTTTGACCTCGGTTAATATGTCTCACTTCATTCGGTCTTTCTTTTTGTGGTTATGTCATATGATTGTGTATATATACCTTAAATCCTTCTACCGTTACTGCTGGGACATACGTTCTGTCCTTTTTTCTGTGTCTACACATATGGCCTGAAAACCTGAGTCTCCCTCTCCCTCTCCCACCCTACTAAACCCTCTTACCCTTAAGATTGTACATATGACAGTACATTCTTAACTTAGCGGTCAGGTACAGACTGCATCCCACGTCGAACGAACCCCGACCACGTACCCCTACTGGGTCTCTCTACAACACCCCTCCCTCCACCCTCCCCCCAAGTACAAACCCTTGCGTACATTCTTAATTTCTAAAATTTTAATTTTTTTTTATTTTTTAATTTTTTTTTTTTTCTTTACTCGATAGTTCGATATCTTTTTCTGTACCTCCTTGAATGGATAACGACTCACTTTCTTCGATCAGAAGTTTTTGTTGATACCAAGATTAATAAACAGTAAGACCTTTTCCCTTTTGATACCTTTATTACTCAGGACCAACGGTCCCTGAGCTCCCCAGTCCTCCGTCTCTATTTCTCGTCTTTGTATTTATCTAAAAATCCCGTCACTTTGATGACACATACTATGACATTACCACCTACATACTATAAAATATGAACAGTATTGAGTATTCCACATGTTATGTTTCTCACTCGGGATTGTACTTGATACCTTAAATCAATTATGTATTTATAACCGAACAGTTAAAACTTTTTTATATTGTGATTACGTTCTACGATTATTATTGTAGTTGATATACTTCTTCCTTCGTCCCATACACCCTTGAAAGACATGAAAGACGTATTAAAAAAAACCATTTACACTTTCACGAGGTTCTTTTATTTTAGATATTTTTTCATTTATGACAAAGGACGAAGTATACATTACTTAAAAGTCACTTTGGAACGGAGGTCTAAACCTCCATTCTTCTTTCATTCAAGTATATTCAAGATTCCCGACCCTAAAAGAAGAGAAAGTTATTTCGTTTCACAATCAGGGAGTCAGCACAGACTGAGAAATACTAAGATACCTGACATCGGGAGGTTCTAGGAGCCAGGTACCCTAAGAGGTCCGTTCTTATGACCTCACCATCGGTAAACGATGAGGTCCCCTATAAGGGGTGGGTCCCTAACTTACGTTCAGAGGACGTAACCGTCCGTCCAAGAAATGGTAGACCCGGTTGTTCCTTCGGGAGTCTCGGTGGTCCATTCACCTCAATTAAACAAAAGACTTTATTATACGTTAATAAGAACTTTATCTCTTTAAAATAAACACTTGTTAAAAGTAAATTTTATAAAGTTTCATATCATTGGAGTATACATACTATATATACTTTATTCTTTGATTACTGTGTCTACTTAGAAAAATTAATTAGAGACTAAATCTTTTTTTAAGAGATCTTTTATACATAAAATATATATAGGAGAATAGTTTTCAATAGTGTTCAATGTTTAAAAGGAAGTACTTCCACATAAATTTTAACTACAAAAAAGGAAATTTATTGGCAAAACAATATAAATCGTGTAGTTTTATGTAAAGGTATTACTGTCTAGTCTACTAAGAGGATGTCAGAATGTAAATAAAGACATAGAAAATCCTCACGTAGTACTTAAAAACTAATGGGATACTCTACCCTATTTGGTCCGTATAAAGAGTTACAAAACAAGTTAAGTTGTTAAGTATGATTTCTGTGGAAACATACTTAAAATGAGACTTATTTCGGACTAACGATGTACTACTTTTGGTGTCACACACCATTCAGCGAAGTGAACACAGGCTGAGAACCGTTGGGATACCTACCATCGGGTGGTCCGAGAAAACAGGTACCCTAAGAGGTCCGTTCTTATGACCTCACCCAACAGTACAAGAAGAGGTCCCCTAGAAGGGATAGGTCCCTGACTTGGGATCACAGGACGCCGAGGACGTGAATTCTACATAAGAAATGACGGCCCGGTGGACCCTTCGGTATAAGGTCTCCTCCGACCCTGTGGAAAATATAAGAGACGAAGGAGATCTCGTGAACAGGTCTTCAATTCTACGTGACACTATGCATCCTAAATAGAAAAGGTCACCTTGCATTCGAGGTACCCACGTGTTCTACACGTATATACGGGTTATAAAGAACTTACTGAGTGAGTAGTTCCCGTTGTTTTTCATTGTGTTCTTAAGTGACATTTCTACACTATCTTTCTGTCCCTATTAGTTTAAATCTATTGTATTAATTGATTTACCCCTTTCTTAGTTATTATGTAAATGAAACCCTGTGGTACAAAAGGGACTGATCGTTTATTTGAGAAAATATATTTTAAAGGATTCCCATTCCCTTACACTAAGTTAAACAGTGTTAGTTTGTACTAGGAGTCTTTTTGTAATTTTTATGGGGGGTTTAAGACCCCACTTACACATAAGATAAGGTTTCACGTGCTACTCAGGTCACTGACTCATTTTCTTTCGACTCACTTATTTTGTTAGTACCTAACACATTCCCACAGAAAGTTTCCTACCCCTATAAGCTTCGTACACTAAACTATTACAGACAGTGAATAAGAAGAGGGGTCTTCTTGGTCAGGAATCTTCACCATAACCTTATTTTCCTTCATTAGATTAAGAATTTTCGTCTTCGATAGTGCCGTTGTATAAATGGGACTTTGGAATTGATCAGACTTGAGACGACAGACGTGGCGAGAAATTCCGTAGGATAATCTTCCTGCCTTGTCCTTATCTGAACCACTTCCGTCTTAGACAACTAGACAAAGATAAAGAGACTACACATTGTTATAATACACGGAGACTCTCCTTCATTGTAACTTCGGTTCTCCTCTCCGATTCTCTTTTATGTCTGTTTCGTTTTAGGTCCGTTTCCCTTCTCACTCACAAGGACATTCCACCCTTAGTTTCCGTTGGTCCCACCGACGACGTCTACCTCCCTATTGCACCTTCGACACACCTGTCTAGTTCAGTGTCCAAAATGTCCGAATCCTCCTTAAGTCCAATATAAAACCCATTTCTCAACTGTGACGACGACGACAATTCAGCGATGTCAGCACAGACTGAAACACGTTGGGGTGTCTGCCGTCGGGTGGTCCCAGGGGGCAGGGACCCTAAGAGGACCGTTCTTGTGACCTCACCCAACGGTAAAGGAAGAGGTTACGTACTTTCACTTTTCACTTTCACTTCAGCGAGTCACCACAGGCTGAGAAGTGCTGGGGTACCTGACGTCGGGTGGTCCGAGGAGGTAGGTACCCTAAGAGGTCCGTTCTCATGACCTCACCCCACGGCAACTGTGATTGACGACAGTTTGACGTCCACTCTTTCCTCCACTTCTCTCCTTTGTTGACGACTAACTTCTTTCCGTCCGTGACTACCGGGTCCAGGGTCCTGGTCTGCAGAATGAGGTGAGTGGGACCTTCCCATTTCCTTTTGATGTGTCCTACCATCTAAAAGTGCAGAGAGGAACACCTACAAGGGAAAGTTAAAGACTACACATAGGACAAACGTCCGACGAGTCCGTCGGTACCTTGTCTTGGCCTTCGGTCCCGGTAGTGTTTGTGGGAGCCCCTCTCCATACTCCTCGACTGATAGAAGTACGGGGACTCTACTGTTGCATCGAGAACACTTTGTCCGACGTCGCTTTTCCGACTCGACCTACGTCCGGACCGAACCTAAAGTGCTGACCCTTTGTCGGTCACGACACCGTTCTTAGGTAAAAACTAGAGTAAAAAATTACACAAAAGAAATATAAAAGGTTTAATACGTATGTAATAACTTTGATCCAGTTTGCTTTAGTAGTCGATTTATCTCAAATGATTAAGTGGAAACGTTAAACAGGATACGGTTAGATCTACGAGTCCCTTCCGGACATCAACATGATTTCACCTCGGTCGTAGTGCTGAAACACTTTACCGGAGTTTGGGTGTCGAAATACCCTTTTTTGCAGTCCGGAACCTGACTGTGGTTAAATTAGGACCTTAGATACTTTTTAATTAAATTGTTGTTTAGTTTACTTCGTCGAAACACCAAAAAGTGAACCTTTTCCTGTACTAAAATCGTTACTGATATATAACATCCTAAAATATTTACCTACAAAACTACTACGGACCTCTTTTTTGTACACAGAACAATTCACAAAATATTTATAACCAATTTAGTTTATTACTTACTCACACTCTGTTTTTTAATTCTCTTTATTTCGGTTTTCGGTCTCAAAACTTGTAAGAGGAGATGTGACCGAAGAACTGAATTTTTTTTTTAATTCTAAAAAAAACCTACACCTGGTAATTTTTTTTTTAGATATAACTTAAACAATGTTATAATGAAAACGAAATGCCAAAAACAAAACAAAACAAAACAAAACCGAAAAACCGGTGTTTTGTACACCCTAGAATCGAGGGGTCGGTCCCTAGCTCGGACACGAAGACGTGATTTTCCACTTTAGAATTGGTGATTCGGTGGTCCCTCCAGGGAGGAACTGAAAAGATAAAACTCATATTAAAACTTTAGATCTACTTAAGTTTTCGTGGGGGTCTTTATTTCTCCTGACAGTTACCGAGCCTAAGATTTCCAGTTCCCTTTTTGACCTTCAAGTTGACTTATCGAATCCATATCTTTTCTAATTGAAGATCTTCAACAATAAAATTTCTCAAAAGAACCAAAGAGAAAAAGATTACAACTTTGATTTCAACTTTAAAACTTTACCAAAACATTCTAATAACTTTCTATGTCGTTATTTTACTAATTGTACGTATATATAAGAAGTTCGAAATTTAGTGATGGAATCGATGACCACTTTTTAGAGTAGTTCAAAATTGTCATTTAAGTTCCGATTTATATGTAACTTTAACAAATCTTGTGGTTTTTTCTGAAGTATAATTATTAATATACATAAGTAAATTTTGTACAGGATTACAAAGTTGAATTATAAAAGATCTAAATATTTAAAAACTCAGTTTTGGATTATTCTTGAGATGGATATATCGATAATTAAGACGGAAATATAAAATTTTTTAAATTCATATAATGCGGTCAAAACTATACATTCCTATGGAAGATAATAAATTGTCTCAAATATTCCTAAACAGTGAATGTTAGTGTTTCTAGTGAACTTCCTAATTTTTTTCAACCTTAACAACAGTGATTACTGATGTATAAGTCTTTTCGTCCTTATGTCTTATGTCATTTCATCTTTTAAAATAGTGTCTGTCAGGTTTCCGTGAACTTCTGATGATTTAATTCGGTAAAGGTGAGTTCTAAGTGCTCTGTATGTTATATTCTCTAATATTTTTAGGGATAGCCTAACTATCCTGAACGTTAATTAATTTGTGCTTCTTATTCTCCCTCGTACTTCAATGTCTTCCAGGGTTACAAAGGTCGGACCTAATAACTCTACTGTCATTACAAAGTGTACTCTATGTTTAGTCTCTTCCCCGTCCATACTTCTCCCTACTACTGAGACGAGTATGTCTCAAGTTCTCCCGTCTCCTTATATATATCCTCATCCTCAAGATCTTCAATCCTACGTTTCTGAACTTTTGGTAAATGAAAGTCCTCAGTCGACTTTGAGAACTCATGACCTCTACTTCATCCCTCTTATGCGACTGACTCTACCCATCCTTCTGTCACGACGAACGGGTCTCGGGGTATCGACGAAGTGATTTACCCTTTGACTTTTCAAAACGCCTCTTTCTGTGACTGTGTCTAAGAACCTGAGGATTCTCTCCCAACGTTAGATAGACTCTATGTGGGGTGTAGACCTCTGTTTTGGTCTTGAGTTCTCGTAGAGTTTAGACCGAAAATAGTTATTTTCGTTAGTTGGAGACAGAGGTATTTACGGGACTGCAAACGAAGAAAAAGTTATGATTTTGTTAATCACACGGGTGATTTGCTATCATCTCTAGTTTCTTGCATATACTTGTTACGTATAAATTTATTACGTAGTCTGTCTACAGTGAGATTAGAAAATTTTTGTATGAACCTAACAGTGACTACCATGATATTTTTGAGATTGGAGTTTTTACTTCACGGAGTTCAAAGTATCCTATTTTCTCAAAATGAGTAACGATCACTACAGTCGTTTGACGATCTGAGACTTCACTGGTACAAAAACATTTTCCGAGGTTTAAACGTTAATTTTTTTTTAATGGAAATTATCCTGGTGGACTAAATCCCGTCTCATAAATGGCACAAACCGGAGTTCGATGTTAAGTGGAAAGAGGGACTTGAGGAATATCTATGTATAGTTTATGAAACAATGTGTGACTTCAAAGAGTTCCTATATGAATTTTGGTTAATTCTATGTAAATTACAATAGGAATCTTGTTTCTGTAGGAGTGGTGTAACCTCAATACCTCATTGTCCGTTTGTTGTGTTATAGAACGGACCCTGAGTTCTTTTCGTCCGTAACACCACTCTCCTCCTTGGACATTGACTTTCCCTCCCGTAGTGGTTCTTCATCCGAGGTGGGGGTGAACGAGTAAAGGTCGTGTGCACCCACCTCGAGACTTGTTCCCCGGGGTGAAACGTGGACGGGGCAAATAACCGTTACTTACCACTACCCCATAAATACTCACCTTTGGTTACGTTTTTATTAAATTCGGGTACCCATTTGTCGAGTCCCTTGTCGTGTCTTCGAGACTAAGGGGGAATTCCTCTAGACCGGAGGACGGACGGGATCACCGAATGTAGAGACCGAAGACAACGATCGTACGTCTGTAGATAAGGACTCATCCCATTTCCTCCTCACTGATAGTCGTTCGATCTTAGTAACAAAAGTAGGTAAAATCTTTGTGAAGTTACAGATGTTTTATCTTATTAAGAATTTTGGTCACCGTACAGTGTCAAATTTGTATTTGAAAAAAAGGGGTTCAGTGCCCCATGGATACCACACTAAATGTTGACCTTATTCTACACCACTTAATTCTATTAATCTATTATAGAATATTTAAAAGATTATTCTAATCTTTTATTAAGGGTACTCCACGATCACCAATTCTTGGGCGAACGGTTACGTCCTCTGACTAGGGACCTAATCCTTCTATGGGACCTCTTCTCTTACTGTTGGTTGAGGACGTAAAAACGGACCCTTTGTAGTGCTTGTCTCCTTGGATCGTCCGATGTGTCAAGTTCCCCAACGTTTCTCAGTCTGAGCTGATCACTGATTGTGAAAGTGAAAACAAAAAGGTAACATACATATCTGTCAAAAGGTGGAACACAGATAAATCAATTTTGACCTAATGTTCGTAAATGAATCACCATACGTCTGAAACAATTTCCAGTGGAAATTCCCCACGAGTTATCAAAGAATTTACTGATGACATGGAATGTACATTAAAAGGGATAGCAAAGGATTTTCGATAACCTAACCGGTCTTTCAAGTAAACCCAAAAAGGTAATCTAGTCTTTTGGGTTTACTTGAAAACCCGTTAGGTTATATTGTAAGCACATAAAACTTTATAAATCTGTCTTAAATTCTTTGTTCTAAATCCTACAGTTACCAATGAGTAAAACAATACTGAAAACATATTGTTTATATGAATATAGACATATGATAAATATTATCATGTCTATAATATACCTGAGATCAACTTCCGACTCGCGGCTTCTTAACTACGAAAACTTGACACCACAACCTTTTCTGAGAACTCTCAGGGGACCTGACGTTCCTCTAGGTTGGTCAGGTAAGACTTCTAGTTGGGACCCTAAAGAAACCTTCCTTACTACGATTTCGACTTTGAGGTCATGAAACCGGCGGAGTACGTTTCTCAACTGAGTAACCTTTTCTGAAACTACGACCTCCCCTAACCTCCGTCCTCCTCTTCCCCTACTGGCTCCTACTCTACCGACCTACCGTAGTGACTGAGCTGCCTGCACTCAAACTCACTTGAGACCCTCAACCACTACCTATCCCTCCGGACCGCACGACGCTAAGTACCCCAACGTCTCAGCCTGTGCTGACTCGTTGACTTGACTTGACTCAATCGTTTCAACTAACCAAAGTGAAATTAACACTCGAAAAAAATTACCTACTCTTTAATTCGGATTGAAGTAAAGAATTAATTTGCAACCCATTGAAAGGTGTCCAAAAGACAAATAGCCAACAGAGACAAAACTCAATCAAAAGAGTAAGTTTAACAATATCATAAAAACCTATTTATAATTTGTAAAAGTTTCCCGAGTCTAAACAGAATCCCTATATGAAATCCTTGTCCATCTTAGATCGAGGTAAAAAGTCTAGAAATTATATCTTCACTAATAGTTAATTAGACGATTTTATATGTTACCAAAACGGTACCCAAAATTTCCGAAGATGAAATTGTATGAAATTTTGAAAGTCTAGAGTATATTAAATTACTCTTATAAAAGTAGTAAGTGTCACGGGTCTTTTATTGGAATAGGAAGGAGAGAAGAAGGACAAGAGGGGGGGGTTGTGTTTTATACTCAGAGACAGATTTAATTCCGACACACATTCCGAGAACTCTTACGTGACCATTGATTAACATGTACTATGAGAAGAATTTCTTCAAGTATCCGTTTACTCCTACGTCTTTATGTGTGTAGATTAATGGTGTATAGGACCATGTAAGTCACTATGTGTGTACAGATGTTTCCCACGAAACCTCGTCTTTGGTTCCATGAAAGTGTCTTAACCTCCTCCAGTCTTTCCTTATTTTCTCCTCCTTGGACCCAATTGTGAATTTAAGAAGGAGTCGTAAGTAAGAACTATGGTAAGGGTATTTTAGTTCTCTGAATTTTCTAATGATGGTAAAGATCTGAACTGACAGTCAGGTCTTTTCCAAGGATTAAAGTTTACACCAACCGATATATTGAGAAGTATTATTTTTATCCTTCATTATCTTTAGGTCAGTAATACATAAGTAAAAGATATTATAATTTGAGACGAATTATCGGTATTAAGAAAGTTGACAGACATCTATTATCACAGTTACTTTGATCTTATCGGACTTATCCATGGTTCCTTGTCTAAGAAAATTTAGTAGTAAATAAAATTTACCATTATTGTCGTAGGAGTCTTTGTGTCGTCTAACGAAACGAAAGGTATTTTAGTCCTGTTCTTCTTACGATAAAGAAGTGGGAGGTCACTCGAGTTTTCCGCCCTTACAACGGTTCTATTAAGTTACTCTTTCTTCAGTAAGAGGGTCCTTTAAAACTTTTATAGTAATTAAGTGAGACTCAAAAATGTTACTAATATTTTGTAAATATTCTGACCGACATAGATCATCAAAATTGACTGTCCTAAAAAAAAGGAGATGACGTCACATAGTGCAATTTTTATAGGAAGGGAGGTGATGGGTGGTGGGGGGGGGTAGTTAAAGTGTTACCTTTTAGGTCCGCTTCACAAAATAAGAACGAATTGGAACTTTCTATATACCACATGAGTTACTTTTTTTAGATAGTAAATTAATCGAAAATCTCTAAACTGTAGTTCGTCCTTGTGTAGACTTTATGTCTGTTTCCTTCTTCGTTTTTTTAAGTCAAACCTTAACATTTCCTTTTACAATCTACAAGACACTTCCAGTTTCAGTTGAGTAAGGGAATTTAAGGAGGTTTTCTGAAGATACGTGTCTCATCCGTCACCACTAGTGACCCCACGAGGAGAAGGGTGAAATAAAAGTAACAAGGAAAAGTGTTAAGTAAACTTTAAATCGAACTTAGAAAAAAGGGAGAGTTATATCAATCATAGATAGTATTCGTTATTAAAACTTTGACTGAAAGATTAACTGACGAATTCGTCTTTTACTTTAAATCCTATTGTCGATTCCTTTATTTATTGTAAGTCATCAACTACGAAATAATTCCCTATGTGCATAAAAACACCTTCGTCACTTTTTTCTTCAGTCACCTACAGACTCCTCCACCTTCTTCCGAAAAGTCTTCAGTGTAAATTCGTAAGAAAGTCCCAAATATCCACGAGTTCACCCGAAGGGAGTATCGAGTCAAACCATTTCTTAGACGGACGCTACGTCCACTGGGGTCAAGATGATGACCCAACCCTTCTAGAGGACCTTTTCCCTTTCCGATGGGTGAGGTCATAGGACCGGACCTCGTAAGGTACCTATGTCAGGTACCCCAGCGTTTCTCGAGCTGTACTGACTCGCTGAAAGTGAAGTACCCTCCAATTCTCTTTCTTACATGATCTATTTTTGTGTGTGTTTAGTTCCGTGTGTGTCTTGTTCAGTCTTGTACTCCAGGAAAAGCTCGAGAGTACTCTATTCTTTAACACGCTCAGATGTCGTATACATGACTTACCCACTCTGTCTCTATCCTTTCGACCCCCATCAGGACCTTCCTAGAATGTATGGTACGGTCATTAAGACCTAAAATAGGGGAGTTGAAAGTAAGAGGTTATACTGTCGGTGACAGATGGATACCGAGAAATTTAAATTTATTTGGGTTCGTTGTAAAGTTGAGGAGTCGACTGGATCAATGTAAAGTTTACGAGTTAGTGTTACACCTTGATCGTCGATGGTATAATCTGTCTTCCTATGTCTCCCAAATAGTGACTTTCAAGATAACCTGTCACTACAGAAGTCAAGTCAACGAGTCAACACAGACTGAGAAACGCTGGGGTACGTGACGTCGTGTAGTCCGAAGGGACAGGTAGTGGTTGAGGACCTCAAGTGGGTTTGAGTACAGGTAACTCAGTCACTACGGTAGGTTGGTAGAGTAGGACAGCAGGGGAAGAGGAGGACGGAAGTTAGAAAGGGTCGTAGTCCCAGAAAAGTTTACTCAGTCGAGAAGTGTAGTTCACCGGTTACATAACCTCAAAGTCGAAGTTGTAGTCAGGGAGGTTATTTGTGGGTCCTGACTAGAACTCCTACCTGACCAACCTAGAGGAACGTCAGGTTCCCTGAGAGTTCTCAGAAGAGGTTGTGGTGTCAAGTTTTCGTAGTTGAGAAGCCACGAGTCGAAAGAAATATCAGGGTGAGCGTGTAGGTATGTACTGGTGTCCTTTTTGGTATCGGAACTGATCTACCTGGAAAAAACCGTTTCATTACAGAGACGAAAAATTATACAACAGCTCCAACCAGTATTGAAAGGAAGGTTCTTCATTCTCAGAAAATTAAAGTACCAACGTTAGTGGTAGACGTCACTAAAACCTCGGGTCTTTTTATCAGTCGGTGACAAAGGTGACAAAGGGGTAGATAAAGGGTACTTCACTACCCTGACCTACGGTACTAGAAGCAAAAGACTTACAACTCGAAATTCGGTTGAAAAAGTGAAAGGAGAAACTGAAAGTAGTTCTCCGAGAAATCAAGAAGAAGTGAAAGACGGTATTCCCACTACAGTAGACGTATAGACTGAACTAAGGTCGGACACGAAGAAGGTCGGGTCGCAAAGAGTACCATATGAGACGTATATTCAATTTATTCGTCCCACTGTTATATGTTGGAACTGTATGAGGAAAAGGATAAACCTTGGTCAGACAACAAGGTACAGCTCAAGATTGACAACGAAGGACTGGACGTATGTCCAAAGAGTTCTCCGTCCAGTTCACCATACCATAAGGGTAGAGAAAGTATAAGTTCGACCAAAATCTTTTCCGTCTCCTTTGTCTAGTTTAACGGTTGTAGGCGACCTAGTAGCTTTTTCGTTCTCTCAAGGTTTTTTTGTGTAGATAAAGACGAAATAAATGGAACGATTTCGGAAACTGACACACCTAGTGTTATTTGACACCTTTTAAGACTTTCTCTACTCATTACAGAATCTTGTCCTATTTCACTTTCACAATCAGCGAATCATCACAGACTGAGAAACGTTGGGGGTACCTGACATCGACGACAGTTACCTTAAGAGGTCCGGTCTTATAACCTCACCCATCGGTAAGGGAAGAGGTCCCCTAAAAGGGTTGGATCCCTAGTTCTTAGAGGCAACATCCCTCTAAGAAATGGTAGACTCTATAGTCCCTTCGGGTCTTAGCCTCTTTATGTAGGTTGACGATTAAAGTTTCGTTTTTTAACTGGACTAATTTTGAAACGAACTAATTTTTTCCATTGAGTATATCACACTTTCTAGTCGTATCTCCAGTTCTCTTCCTTCAACATATCACTAACTTAAGTTTGACATCAACACCCTTTCACCTCCCTTCAGCGGATAAAGTCTTCTAAACCTCCCCGTATTGGTTCTCCTCGTACGTCTCAGGAATCACTTCTACTGACCCTCCTTCCACCATGGAGTTGACCTTCTACAGTCTTCTTACGTCACCCGATCCCTCACTTCTCTCAATTAAAGAACTGGATAACTCCACATCCACGGACCTTGAATCCCCCAAACCCGGTTATCCAGAGTTTTCATAATACAACGGGAAAAGGAAAATGTCACCTGGACGAAAGTGTTACTGGATTTTGTTCGTTAGAGACGGTGATACTAAAGGACATGTTCGACAGAGGTGGACGTGACGACACTAACCTTCAAGTGAATATTTAGACACAAACCTTGTCTCTTGGATTAAAAGTACCTTTTTATAATGTTAATATTAATTCAGAGATTCGGTTGACTCTGTTCGTTTCAACTCTGTGCCACATGGACTTTACGGTATATAAACGTACTTTAGTATCTTTTCTCGTATACCTTAGTATCAAACAAAAGGAAATGCAAGTACCTTTGCGTAAAACTTGGTTACCTTTTTGTGACAAAGGAGTCGGACTGATTGACTTACGACCCCAGAATTAGTGTCCACCTCGACCCTCGCGTAAACACGGACAAAGGTACTGTGGTCATTGTATTATGTCATAACCTTAAATCCTCCTTACCCTGTTATTCTCTTTTGTACAACTGAAGGTGTTTGAAATTCGAGGTTTATTACTTCTACCAGGGGAACGAGTGGTCCTGGTTGACCCACCCCCACCCCCTGTCTCTTTTTCTTTCTCTCTCTGTCTTCACCCTTTCTGTCCCCTTCTCTCTTCCCTCCCTCCCTACTATTCTCAACACTTTTGTGATAAGTCCGCACGGGAGTCCACCGTCCATTTTACCGTCAATGGTATCCGTCTCTCCTCTTTCTAGGATGTCTGGGTTTTTATCAACACCTACCACTAATTCAACGGGTCATCACCCTTCTCTTCTTTTCTTGTCATTGACAGGAGTCCACTGTTTTTAGGCTCCTTTCTTCTTTTTCTTTTTTTTTCGACGACGGGGGAGGTATTTTGATAGTATACTGGGTCGTTCGGGTGGTGACCCGTATATGGGACTCTTTTGGTATTGAGTTTTTTCTATATACATGGGGTTTCAAGTACCGTAGTGACGAATGTTATCAACCCTGTACCTTCGTTGGATTTACAGGTAGATGTCTACTTGCCCATTTCTCCTACGAGATACATATGTGTTACCTTATAATAAGTTGGTATTTGTCCTTACTTTAACCCAGTTGACGTCACTATACCCACTTGGATCTCGGACAATGTGTCTGACTTCATTCAGTCTTGCTCTTTTTGTTTATAACGTATAGTTTCGTACATGTACCTTAAACCCTTGTACCATCTCTCCTTGGATAGAAGTCCTGTCCCTATCGCCCTCTACAGCTCTTACCTGAGCGTCTGTGTCGCCCCTTCCTATCCCGTCCTACTTAACTCTCTCCTCGTGACTGTGTATATGCGAACACGACCACCACGTCAGTGAACCAGTACAGGTCTGAGAGACACTGGGGTACCAGATATCGGACGGTCCGAGGAGACAGGTACCCTAAAGGGTTCTTCCTTATGACCTCTCCCAACGGTAAAGAAAGAGGTCCCCTAGAAGGGTTGGGTCCTTAACTTGGGCCAGAAGACGTAACGTCCGCCTAAGAAATGCCTGACTCGGAGGTCTCTTCAGGGTGTATATGTGATGTTACGCATTTTGTCTATCGATCACCCTTCGACGATATGGTATGTTCCTCGAGTCGCTTCGCGAGACACTACTGGATCTTCCCATCCTCCCTCCGAGTGTTCCCCCCGTCTATATACATATACGTCTCGACTAAGTACGATAACATGTGGTCTCTACTTGTGTTGTAAGATTCCGTTAATGTAAGGTCAATTTTTTTAAATTTTTTGTTAATTACTGATCCTTTACTCTTCTACATCTTTGTTTCTTGTCGACAACCGATCCTCCGACCATTGTTAAATATTGACATTTGGTCGGTGTATCGTCTTAGTGGTTCGAGGGTCAAGGGACTTTCGGTACTTCTGGACTGTGTGAGGATTCAGCAACAATGTCCTTCGTCTGACGGTGGTCTGCTGTTGACGGCTCGTGACTTGAGTCTGGGATCTGACCAAGTCTGATCTCCGACTACTAGAACTTTGAAGTAGAACTACGGTTAGTTAGGTCTTAACGGGTACTCGACTAGTGTGTGGGTCGTCGGGGGAGGGATTGTGACGTGACTTTTGGAGAAGGGTCTTTCAATAGATCCTTAAACCCAGAAAAGTTGTACTCGACGGGGAAGAGGAACGAACCACGGGACGTCAGTTGTGACACAAAAGGAAGGGGTGTCGGTCCACAGTCATCTAACCGAAATGACGTGTACTCGTTCGGCTGGACTGAAACCAAGTCATTGTCCACCTTCGTCTCACACGTTTGTGTGTAAGGATTAAAGTTACGGTAGACACTATTTAAGTCGTAACTAAATATCGTACGTTACTCATCTCTTTTCGGGGTATATGGAAGGATGGGACTTAGGTGGCTGAGATTATGTTTACGTTTAGTGCTAGAGTATGTACAACTGGTGACCTACCGATTTGATCAATAATTAAATCGGTCCTCTGACCTTAATTAATTGGAATCGTCACTTGACGTAAAACTGGAACCAGATTAGTCCGGTTAAAAGGTGAGCCCTCTTATACTAATTAATAGACCAAGTAAGTCCCTTCCTTGGAGTTGTCTTGTTTTGTATGTTTGTGTGTGGTCTCAAAAATGAAATTAACAATCCTAATATTACGTTAATAACTATCACAGAAAGGAGACTATTCTTTTACGTGTTATTTTATTTGTCAAATCTGAACGTTTGTCAATTCCTTTCTCTTCATCTTTTAAGTCCGATTAAATAGTCCTTTCGACACTAAATAAAATGATATTATAGTCTACGTAAGAAAGATAAGAGAAATAGAGTAACATAAAACTTGGTCGGTGGAAAATATACCTGAAGAATCCACCATGCCACCATTTCTTGGGCAGACGGTTACGTCCTCTGTCCCCAAGCTAGGGATCCAACCTTTCTAGGAGATATCTCCCTTTACCGTTGGGTGAGGTCACAAGAACGGACCTTTTAAGGTACCTCTCTCTTTGGACCGTCCGATGTCAAGTATCCAGTGTTTCTCAACCGGTACTGACTTACTGACTTGTGTGTGTGGTAAATACATTCTACGTTCTATTAAAACAAGATAAGTATAGGATAATATGGATTGTCTCTTATACTATTTGAGAAGATTTTATGAATTTTTAAGACGGTATATATTTTTAATAAAAATAACATATGTAAATTAATCGTGGGGACTAAAATTTTTTGAATTTACAATACTTTTGTGTTTCTATAATAGATCTACATGTAGTTGACCCTCTCCAGTACTACTTTATAGAATTTCATTTCCGATCCGTCCTGTTTTGCGATAAAATACATCGTAAATACGATGATTGTTACTGGATACAGTTATAACTTTCTTTTTAAGTGTGTTGAAGATCCTGACAACTCTCTTTTTCACTTGTATACTTGTCTATGACTTTCCCTATGTGTCTCAGAGTAAGAAACGTGTAAGTATTCTAGGTCCAAAGACGGTCGATATGACGCACGAAAATAATTTGACTGACTGGTTTATTCGGACGTTTCATTTATGAGAACCTTCATTTCGGTGGTAAGACGATGAAGTCAGTCATAAAGACCAAGATGCACCGTTCATGTTCCGTGTAAAAGGACGGGGCGGGGTAGTAATTTTGTCTAACCGAGTGAATGACCGGTTTTCACTACTCCGAGTCGAGATTAGATCTCGTAGGAAAGAGACGGTTCCTACAACCGTCCATAATTTGTGTGTTTATTACCGAACTATACAAAAATTTTGTTCGAGATTACGTCAAAGGTGTCGTTTCCATTTTGTAGTGCAACGACCGTCCCGTCGGAGAGACGTCCAGTCACATCGAAAATAAGCGGTTCGCACACTCATCCTTAACCAAAACCTTCCTCCTTCCTGTAACCCTTAAGTGACCTGGCTCAGTCCCAAATATGGTTTCTTCCTCTTTGTTTTTCCTTATACGGACCTCTTTGAAATCTTGTACGACGAAGGACGTTTAAGTGACGGAGAATGGTTGACTACCATTCAATCGACAAGAAAGGGAAATGAAAAGAAGGAATAATAGAAAATAGGTATAAGTGACAAATTTCTCATAAAGTTTATGAATCCTCTCTGTTTACGTACAGTATGTGTGTACGCACAAATAAAACGACTTGTAATTCTTTATGTAGAGAGATCTGTGTAAGTGCAAATAAAACGACCCGTAATTCTTTATGTAGTATCGAATTATATGTGACTTATTTTACTTACTCACACGACCACATGGAACGGAGATAGTAACCTTCTAAACCAAAAACTCTGTTCATGTTTTGTGAATGCACCTCCATTGTCGATAGACTAAGAAGGTTTACCGCCCATTCCTTAACCTAATCATAACTAAAAAACATAACTATCTGATAACCTCGTCAAGTTCCAAATATCTTTTTAAGTTGTCTTTCACATGTTTCAGGGGAAGATTAGGAGGTACCAAAGGGGATATTACTTCTAGAGGGTAGTCATACCAGGTTAACAATGTTGACTACTTGGTTGTGACTGTACAATAATTAGTGGTTGTAGATATCGAACGTAATTCCAAGTAAGAAATACAACATGTCAGATACCCAAAAGTGTTTACAGATTACTGTACGTAGGTAGTAGTGTCATAGAGTGTCTTATCAAAGTCACGGGGTTTATAACAGACACGGGACAGAATGAGTAAGGAGGGAGTGAGGTTCTTAAGGACCGTTGGTTACTGGAAAAATGACAGAGGTATCAAAGTGGAAGAAGTCTCGTAGTAAATGTCAACCGGAAACATGGTGTACCCAAACTCAACGTACTCTAGTCAACGAGTCAGTACAGACTGAGAAACTCTGAGATACCTGACGTCGTGTGTTGTCCGAAGGGACAGGTAGTAATTGAAGACCTCGAAAAAGTTTGAGTACAGGTAGACTCAACTACTACGGTAGGTTGGTAGAGTTGGTGATAACAGGGGAAGAGGAGGACGGGAATTAGAAAGGGTCGTAGTCCCAGAAAAGGTTACTCAGTCAAGAAGAGTAGTCCACCGGTTTCATAACCTCGAAGTCGTAGTGAGGAAGGTTACTTATAAGTCCTGACTCAAGGAAATCCTAACTAACCAACCTAGAGGACCGACAAGTTCTCTGAGAATCCTCAGAAGAGGTTGTTGTGCCAAGTTTTCGTAGTTAAAAACCGTGAATCGAAAGAAATGTCAGGTTTAGAGAGTAGGTATGTACTGACGACCTTTTTGGTATCGGAACTGATCTACCTGGAAACAACCGTTTCATTGCAGAGACGAAAAATTATACGACAGATCCAACCAGTATCGAAAAGAAGGTTCCTCGTTTGTAGAAAATTAAAGTACCGACGTCAGTGGTAGACATCACTAAAACCTCGGGTTCTTTTGTTTCAGACAGTGACAAAGATAACAAAGGGGTAGATAAACGGTACTTCACTACCCTGGCCTACGGTACTAGAAACAAAAGACTTACGACTTAAAATTCAGTCGAAAAAGTGAGAGGAGAAAGTGAAAGTAGTTCTCCGAGAGATCGAGGAAAACCGAAAGACGGTGTTCCCACCACAATAGACGTATAGACTCCAATGACTATAAAGAGGGTCGTTAGAACTTAGATCGAACACAAAGTAGGTCGGACCGTAAAGAGTACTACATAAGACGTATATTCAATTTATTCGTCCTACTGTTATATCTCGGAATTATATGAGGAAAGGGTTAAACCTTGGTCAGGTAACAAGGCACAGACCAAGATTAACAATAAAGAACTGGACGTATGCCTAAAGAGTCCTCCGTCCATTCCACCGGACCATAAGGGTAGAGAAATTCTTAAAAGGTGTCAAACAACACTAGGTGTCAGTTTCCGAAATCGCATCAGTTACTTCGTCTATAAAAAGATCTTCAGAGAACGAAAAAAGTTGCCGTCTAGAACTTGAAGTATCCAACAGTATATTGGTACAAAAAAAGTTATCATTTATGATGTGGTGATGTACTAGACGATAACCCACCTAGGTACCTGTACCTTGACGTCTCAGTCCCCCTTCTTAGTATATATACTTCCTGATTGACATTCAATATGAGTCTAAAAACTAACGTTTCTTCCAGTCGTTGGGATTGGGGACGAAACAAGTTCCCAGTTGATATTAACTTTAATATATCGTACGTTAGAAAAGTCTGACCGAAATGAATTATTGTACGTTAATTACAATGAGACACAGAAAAGTACCGAATTATCGAGTATAAAAGTCACCACTTATAATAAAATAACGGACCTATAAGATAGTAAATAAATACGTAAGTGATGAGTTCCTATAGAACCAACGAAGGTTCAAAACCGTTAACACTTGTTTCGACGATATTTGTAGACACCCGTGCAAAAACACGCCTACAACCAAAAGATAAGTAAACCCATATATGAATCCTCGTGTTAATGACCTAGTATATGATTTTTAAATAAAAAATAAGTTCTTGACGGGTTAGTGGATAGTTCCACCGATATGACAAAACGTAAGGATGATCGTTACTTATAACAAGTATAATTAGGTATAGGAGTGGTCGTAAACCACAACGGACACAAGACTTAAATCCGGTAAGATTCCACATTATTGACAAAATTAAACGTAAAGGGATTCCCTACTACTACCCAAAGGGACCACCGAGTCACCTTCTTGAGTGGACATTTACGTCCTCTGTACCCAAATTATGGACCCAGACCCTTCTACGGGACCTCTTCCTTTACCGTTGAGTGAGGTCATAAGGAAGGACCTCTTAATTTACCTGTCTCCTCGGACCGCCCGATGTCAGATACCCAGCGTTTCTCAGCCTGTGTGAATCACTGATTTATTGTTGTTTCGTACTATGTTCTGTACCTCGTAGAAAAGTATACTAATAAACGGTAGACATATATAAGAAAGGACGTCATAGACAAGATCAGCAAACGAGTAAAATAATAATAAAAAATTTAAAGATAAAAATGAAATAAAATGAAATGTTATGACATAACCAGAACGGTAAGTAACTGTACTTAGGTGGTGCCCACATGTACACTAGGGTTTGTACTTGGGGGGAGGGTGGAGGGAGGGGTGTTGTAGGGAGACCCAGTAGGGGCACGTGGTCGGGGTTCGTACGACATAAGATGTGACCTGTATCTGACCACTAAACTAAGAATGTACTATCATATGTACAAAGTTACGGTAAGAGGGTTTAGTAGGGTGGGAGAGGGAGACACCCAAAATTCTCAAGAAACATATAAAACATATTGTCAGGAAATAATCTATGTAGAAAACGTTTATAAAAGGGAGTCAGACACCGAAAACTGTCACAGAAGTTGTCTCGTCTACAAAAAGTAAAATCAATTAGGGTTGAATTATAAAAGAAGGTATCTGCCACGAAAATCAAGATGTAGATTTTCTAGTAGTAGTTTGGGTTCCAGTGGATCGAATGATAGAACAATTAAAGATCTTCACAATATCAAAACACTAAATGTAAAAACAGATACTAGGTAAAAACGAATAAAAAAGTACTTTTCACATACTAGACATATCTAATAATAAAAACATATACGTACAGGTCAACAATTCTATGGTAAACAACTTTTCAGTTAAGACGGAGGTAACTTAACGAAAAAGAGAGGACATCTTACAGTCAACTAATATTTACCTATTTAGATAAAGACCTGAGAGATAAAATAAGGTGACTACATAATAAAGATAAGAAAATGGTGGTTATACGGTAGAGTTGAATGGTATCGAAATATAATTCAAAACTTCAGTTCGTCATAATTAAGCAGTCAAGAGACCGAAACAAGAAAAAGAAATCATAGTATAACCGATAAGAACTGGAAAACGGAAAGGTACGTATGAAATCTTAGTCAACCATCTATCGGGGGGTTTTTGAACGACCCTTAAATAAGCCTAAGACAATTTAGCGGACTGGTTTAATCCTTCCTTTCCTCAGAACTGGTGTCTCTGATAAGGATAGGTACCTGTACCCTATGGGTAGATAAATCTAGAAACTAAAGAAAGTAGTCCCAAATATCAAAAGGAGTATGTTTAAGACTTATACAAAAAATCTAAATATAGATTCATAAAATTCAAAAGACCACGATTAAATTTACGATGACATAAAATTCAAAGTTTAAGGTTGACAAGTAACGACCATATAATTTTCCTACTGAAACATATACTTATAATATAGAACATTGGAACTATATTAACGAATAATCAAGGTGATCACGCAAACAGTTAAGGAAGATACTAAAAGATACATCTGTTAGTACAGTAGACACTTCTCTGTCGAAATAAAGTAGAAAGAGTCACACATACTTAAAATAAAGGAAAAATCAGAATAAAGTAATCGTCCTTGAAGGTCATGTCACAACTTGTCCTCACCACCTCTAATGACCAAACCAGAGTCAGAATTCCTATTTGCGAAGATCAAAGAGTGGTAATTCATTTTACACAATCGACACCCTTCAGACATCTCCAAGAAATAGTTCAACTTCTTAAAGAGATGTAAGGATCGAACGACTATCAAAAGAAATGGTACTTACCCACAACCTAAAACAGTTCACGAAAAAGACTTCTAAAAAAAAAAAAACAAGAGACAAAGATAGATGTTAATGAGGAGGATCAAAGAGTCCCTTTTTCTTGATAAGTAACTTTTCATACTATAAAACCTTCCGGTCATTCAGAGAGAAGAACAGTGGTCTTCGATTTCTATTGGTCTAGTGAGATAAGTGGCTTCGACAACAGTGGTCGTGTGTCCGAGAGAGGATACTGTTACCTACAGTAGTCTTGTGTCACCCATTTGGTAGGTTGAAGTGTCAGAGGATTAGGTGGGTGAAGAAGTGTAAGGTCTTGAACAGTGGTGGGATTTGAGGAGTTTAGGGTTTACTGACTGACATTCGGTGAGTGAAGGATGTGGAGGAGAGACTCAAAAATACAACCTATTGTAGATGACGAGGGAGTAGTAGTTAGAGGTCATACTAGACGGAAGTAAAGTCACGTAGTCTAGAAAACATAGAACCGACGTGAAAAAAGTCGAATCTAAAGTACCCAGTACTAAAGTTAATGTGAGAACGGTTCTTGAATTATAGGAAACGGGAATAAAGAAGTGAAGGTAGACCGTTCTGGGGTTGACCTACTTATGTTAAGTTGACGAAATAAGACGGACGTGGACTCGTTTATGTCGTTCTCTTTTTTTGTTCCCCCATCTACTACTGTGACATTTAAATATTAGTCTTTTTAGTTTAAATGAGAGTCTTGACAAATCGTTAAACTCATATAGAAAACAAGGTAAGAGAGATGATAAGAGGTGTCACTCATAAAGTTTTGAAGAGGTGAAAGGAACTACATCCTGTGGAAGGAATTAAAGGGGGTAACAGAAGCACATAAAGAACATAAGATGAAGTGTTTCGTTTCTCTTTTAGAGTATATGTAACCTTAAGATAGATCGTGGGAGATTTTTTAGATGTTTAGATAAATCTCCCCAAGAATAGGGAAAAATTTTAAAATAAAGTAATCACTCCCTCTTTGAAAAGGATAGATCCCGGTCCCGGTGGGAAGTATTTAACTTAGGATAAAGAATCTTTGGAGTTTTTTGGTTGGTCTGGGACAAAAAGGTTATGTCAGTTATTAAGAGAATGTCGATCTAAGTAAGGGTACCGTTAACTCGTGATAATTAATAGAGAGGATTTTTTAGAGAGTTAGTATACCAGAGAGTAAAGGGTAACAGGAGTGAATGTTATTTTTGTCACTCTTTTTAAAGATATGTGTACTCTAGAATTGGTATGATCTAATGTATAAATGGCTTTTATAAGGGAGGGGTGAGTGTAATTCAGACCGGTACACTGAAAGAAATGAATTACTTTAATATACACTTGTACCCCGAAGGGACCACCGAGTGTACCATTTCCAGACGGACGTTACGGTCTCTGGACCCAAGTTAGGGACCTAACCCTTCTAGGGGACCTCTTCCTTTACCGTTAGGTGAGGTCTTAAGAACGGACCTTTTAGGATACCTCCCTCCTTAGACCGTCCGATGTGTATCAGGTACCCCAGCGTTTCTCAACCTATGTTGACTCGCTGATTGTAAAAGTGAAAAGGAAAGTGAAAATACACTTATACTATCCACTGTGAAAGTTCTTCCTCGAAGATGTTGTTGACGTACCAGGACAGTGAAATAAAAGGGGTGATACTCTGGTTGTTACAGGGACTATTATCGACGGTGAAGGATGATCAAGATTTACTAAGTTCTGTAGTCGTCTCAACGACAATTGGGTATCACCTAATTGTCAACTCGTGGTTTAGTTAGAAACGGTAGAACACGAGTAGCTTTAAAGTTCCAACGAAAAATAACGGAGTATGAAATCGGATGTGACGGAACGCATTCTGTAGTACGGAGGTGAAAGAACGAAAGGGAATGAGGAGTTGGGGGACATCAGACTAAAGTCCCGGTACAATAAATTTGTCACATGATATTAAACGCTTGTGTCTGATAAGGACAAAAAAGGGATTAAGGAACAATGAAGGAGAGTCAGAAGTAAGGGGTAAAGGAACCGGTCACTTATCACCTTAAAGAGTTCTAGGTAGGATTCTGAAGTAGAGAAGAGTGAGATGTATTACTAAAATTCGAGAGTTAGTAGATACTATAATAAAAGAAGGAAATAGATATACTACAGGTTTGTATTGTACAAGTTAGGTTTAAAGACTCAAATATATATATGTGTCTGTGTATATATATTTATATTTATATATTTATAAATAATAGATGAAACATGGAGGTGAATTTTTGAAAGTTCTACGTAGTATAAGTTATATGGGTTTTGGTCCAAACAAAGATCATAAATAAAGTAAAAGAGAGTTAAGAAATGTTCGAAGTACTGTGTCTCGGGTACAGACAAAAACTGAGAATGTCACTCATGGAAACTCTTCCATGTTTTTAAGGATCGTACTAATTTTTTGTTTGTTTGTTTGTTTTTTTTGGTTGTTAATGTGTGTCCCACTTTGACGTCTCATTCTATGTTAAACTTTTCACTTTTCTCTTCCACAGACAGTAATCTCCTAACTGATATTTGTCGACTAAAGAGTCTTTACTGTCACTGTCGGCTTTCAATCGACTTAACAATAATTCCCCGATGTTCTTGTGTGAGAGTTGGATCTTAAGCTATTAGTCACTTTTATAGAAAGTTCTTGTTTTGTCTTAATCCATGAATAAGTATGCTTTATTTTTAATTTCTCCTACATCATGGTCACCGATGAGGGATTGCCATTAAAATTTTCTATGTAAAATCCGTCTTCTTTTTACTACGGTCTGCCTTAGACTCTATATTCTTATTACACCCTATCCTTTCACCGTTTATGCACCCATTTAGATGTGTTTGTAAATGACCTTGTTTTGGGTATTACAGATGATACCTCTTCAATTTTATATCCTCCGTTTTATTTTCCTGTATTAAGTTCTAGCCTCACTGTTTCTGATAGTTCCCTTATCATATACGGATCTTACAATTGGAAAAGAAAATTTTGGTATATCCAATGTATCTACTGATCACATAAAAAAAGAAATTGTCGACAAAATATTTGTAACGAAAGAAAACTGATTGTGAATTATTTTTATATTTTTAATTGAAAGAAGAGAGGTTGACTGGTACTTTGTACAGATGTCTCTTGATTTTGAATCCTTCCTTTTGATCGGATTAAATCGGAAGGAGTATAAACGATTCAATGTCTTCGTAAGGTTCTTGACTAGGTACAAAACTTTGGGAAGTCAAGTCCCCGAATCAGATATTAAGACGTGATTTTATTAACGTCGAAAGATACGTCACTAGACTTCATACCGTAATAACCCACAAAGACTATTGACCTGTACATACACACACAGAGTCAGTGAGTTAGTGCAGGTAGAGAAACGTTGGGATACCTGACATCGTGTGGTCCGAGGAGACAGGTACCCTAATAGGTCCGTTCTTATGACCTCACCCAACTGTAAGGGAAGAGGTCCCTTATACACCTGTCAAGTCGAGTCAGTGAGTCAGCACAGTCTGAGAAACACTGGGGTACCTGACGTCGTGTGGTCAGGAGGGGTAGGTAGTGGTTGAGGGCCTCAAATGAGTTTGAGTGCAGGGTAGGTTGGTAGAGTACGAGACAGTAGGGGAAGAGGCAGACGTAAGTTAGAAAGGGTCGTAGTCCCAGAAAAGGTTACTCAGTCGACAAGCGTAGTCCACCGGTTTCATAACCTTGAAGTCGAAGTCGTAGTCAGGAAGGTTACTTGTAAATCCTGACTAAAGTAATCCTACCTGACCAACCTAGAGGGACGACATGTGCCCTGAGAGTTCTCAGAAGAGGTTGTAGTGTCAAATTTTCGTGGTTAAGAAGTCGCGAATCGAAAGAATTATCAGGTTTAAAGTGTAGGTATGTACTGATGACCTTTTTGGTATCGAAACTGATCTGACTGGGAACAACCGTTTCATTACAGAGACGAAAAATTATACGACAGATCCAACCAGTATTGAAAAGAAGGTTCCTCGTTCGTAGAAAATTAAAGTACCGACGTCAGTGGTAGACCTCGACGGGTTTTATTTTGGACAGTGACAAAGGTAACAAAGTGGTTGATAGACGGTACTTCACTACCCTGGTCTACAGTACTAGAATCAAAAGACTTACAACTCAAAATTCGGTTGAAAAAGTGAGAGGTGAAAGTGACAGTAGTTCTCCTAGAAATAAAGAAGAAAGGAAAGACGACATTCCACCACAGTAGACGTATAGACTCCAATAACTATAAAGAGGGTTGTTAGAACTAAGATGAAACACGAAGGAGGTCATGTCGTAAAGAGTACTACATGAGACGTATATTCAATTTATTCACCCCACTGTTATATGTCGGAACTATATCAGGAAAGGACTAAACCTTGGTCAGACAACAAGGTACAGGTCAAGATTGACAACGAAGAACTGGAAGTATATCTACAGAGTCCTCCGTGCATTCCATCAGACTATAAGGGTAGAGAAAGTCTTAAAGGGTACCAAACAACACTAGGTGTGTCAGTTTCCGAATCCACATGAGTTATTTCGTCTTCATCTACAAAAAGACCTTGAGAACAAAAAAACTACTAGGTCGTCTACAACCGATAAACTAGAGACCAAGGAGACGGAAAAGATTTAGGTCAAACTTGTAGACCTTCCAGTGTCAAGTGTATGATAACTTTGGACCGAACCTCTTAAAGCTCGTAATGAAATGATCGTACACTCTACTCACGTTAATACGTCATAAAACTAGTAAGAAACCGTAACGGAAAGAAACTCTAATCTTACTTTTACCCGGAAAAGGTCAGGACACCGGTGACGACTCAAAAGGTTTAAACGCCCGTATAACTCACGTCGTGAAAGTGTCGTAGTAGAAAGTACTAAACTTTGTCGAGTTGACCGTAAGGTAGTGAAGGTGATCGAAAGAAGCATCACTACGAAGGATTCCGGGTGAACTGAAGTGTAAGGTCCTACAGACCGAGATCCACTCACTAGTGTGGTAGAACTCATGGACCCAGCACTTCTAGAAAAAACATGTCAAGAAGACACGTAAGAACGGTGGAGAAGAATTATAGAAGACGAAGGCAATCCAGGTATGGTAAAGACAGGAAATAAAACGGGTAGGAACGTACTTTACAAGGAAACCATAGAGATTCAAAGAACTTCTCTAGAGATCAGAAAGGGTAAGATAACAAAAGGAGATAAAGAAACGCAACTAGTGACTTCTTTTGAAAGAATAGAGAGGAACGATAAGAAACCTGAGATGTAAGTTTACTCATATAGAAAGGAAAAGAGGAAACGGAAAGTGAAGAGAAGAAAAGTGTCGATAAACATTCCGGAGGAGTCTGTTGGTAAAACGGAAAAACGTAAAAAAAAGGGAACCTTTATCAGAACTAGTGACGGAGGACATGTTACAGTGCTTGGAGACAGGTATCAAGAAGTCCGTTAGACAGATAGTCTAGATTAGAGAACTTACATAAACAGTGAAGATGACATATAAGTATTCCTTAAACTAAATCTAGTATGAACTTACCAGATCACCAAAAGGGATGAAAGAAGTTGACTTCTGACTTAAAACGTTATTCCTCAAGTACTAGACTTGGTGTTAGTCGAGGACCAAAACAAAACGACTGACATATCTCGAAGAGGTAGAAACCGACGTTTATTATATTAGTTAGACTAAAACCATAATAATAGAGCACTACAGGTACACATCTCGGAAGAAAACACAACAACCTCCTCCCACAAACGATACTGGTCACGCAAGAGAACCGTTTTGTGACGATCGGAAACGGGATGAAGTAAGACATGAGGTTCCGGTTTAAACGGACAATGAGGTCCATACAGAACTGGAGAATGAAAACGTGAGGTCAGGGGACATTACTTTTCCTGTAGAAAACCCCCCAATCAAGATCTTCCAGAACATCCAGAAGTATCTTGGTAAGTTGAAGTTGAAGAAGTCACAATGACAAGCCCCGCATCTGAACCTAATGACACTATGACTTACCAAACGGAACCTTTGTTTGTCTAGTAAGATAACGAAAACTCTAACGTAGGTTCATGATGTAAAGTCTGAGAACAAATGATACTACCCATAAGGTAAAGAAGATTCCCTAAGAACGGGTGTCATCATCTGTATTACCAGTAGACTCAATTTAAGTGGGTTAGGTCAGGTAAAATCAAACGACTAAGGATTGTATAGTTACAAATGAGAACGATAGAGGACAAGTTGGTGAAAGTTAAATGGAACTAAGTACCTGGATTATAAGGTCCAAGGATACGTTATCACGAGAAATGTCGTGACCTGAAATGAAGATAGTGGTCAGTGTAGGTCTTGACCCATAACAAAAACGAAACCGAGGTAGAGAAGTAAGAAAGACCTCAATAAAAAGGTGACTAGAGGTCATCGTATAACCCGTGGATGGTTGGACCCCTGAAGTAGAAAGACACAGGATAGAAAAACGGAAAAGTATGACAAGTACCCCAAGAGTTCCGTTCTTATGACTTCACCAAACGGTAAGGGAGGAGGTCATCTGGTGCAAAACAGTCTTGAGAGGTGGTACTAGGCACTCAGAACGAACCGGGATGTGTCGTACCGAGTATCAAAGTAACTCAATCTGTTGCGACACCAGGTACACTAGTCTAACCAATCAAAAGACGGGAGACTCCCTCTTCCTATTCTCCGAATACCTTCGAAGGACTACCCTCTGTGACTGACTCCCCCTTTGACCCAGAACAAGACTACCCGTCCCGGTACGAGTCATATAGAAATTGGGTTAAAAGACAACTATCCACCCTTACACAAGGGAGGGACAATAAACTGGACTCCGGTTTGATACCACCTCCATTACTTCTATTACCGCTGGAGGAAGTTTTCCAGGGTACGGGACGACGTACGTCTCGGGGGTTGGGAACATCGTCCGGTGGTGAAGGGTACGGAGGTGGTCCCTGAGGACCTGTGAGTGTCCGTTCAGACCCAGTCAGAGAACACCCCAGTGACGAGGAAAGAGGACTCAGGACCACGTGTGTTCCAAAACAAATACCGGAGGTTCTCAGACAAAGGGTCAGGAAACATTCAAGACCACCGAGATATCACCCCAATTACCTCTGGAGGGGATTCTCCCGAATACGGTGTGGGTCCAGATGACGTGGGTCTCGGGGACGGGGACGTCGTCAGGTGACGACTGGGCATATAGTCCTCTGTGGGTTTGTGTCAAGACAGAGTCAGAGACACCCCAGAGATCCAGGACCACGTGTGTTTCAAACAAATTCGGGAGATTCGCAGAGACCGTCCATACCCCAAACTAAAATTTGTACTAAAACGGAGAGGATGGTAGAACGACCATACACCTGTTCTACCCGATTTACACTTTGTGGGGTCATAATATAAAATAACAAAATTTCCTTTACTAGAGCAGTTATATCAACCCTTTTACACGAATCACTCCAGTAGACCTTAACGTAATAGATATTACTAGGATTATTTAGAGTTCTAATACATTGTTGTCAACTTCCAGTGAACGATAAATTTCGGTAATGGTGTCAAGATTTTCGATGAGGTTTAATAATGTTATAACACGGTCTTTAAGTTTAAAAGAACTTCGACATCACCACTTTTTGAAAAGGTCGTGGGTCAAGACGTTGTGTTTTGTAGTAGAAAGTGTTAAATATATGTCTTCTCTAAATCAGAATTATCCTAGTAGTACCGTCTACGAGTGTCCAGGACGGTATTCTCTCTTTTGTATGTCTTGGTTCTCGGACTAGGAAAATTACTTCAAAAATCGACATTAGAGTATTGTACAAATATTTTGGTCAGTCTGTTATGGAAGTTAGTAAAGTTATATTGAACTCTTTAATTCGAGCTCTTTATCCTTTACGTGTTATATGACAACTTTTGGTGACACTCTCGTTGACACACTCGAGACAGGTGCCAGGACTTCTCCAGTGGGTGACCCCAAACAAAAAACATATCAGTTATGAATGTAGTTCTAATGAATAGTGATTGAAATATAATGAATAAAAGACTTTATATATAGGGTATAGGTCCCTATAACATTAATAAAGTTAAATATAATTATAATTTTTTTTAGAGTTGATGTTAAAAAAGAAGATAAATGTATGTAAAAGTCATGCTAGATTCTTCTAGTCTTACGGACGATGGTTATTTCGTTAAAGTATACTTCCATGCGACCAACAGGAGGTAACAAGGGAAAGGTTCTAGGGAAGAAGTATGAAGAGACGAGACGAAACTTCTGGACCCACCGACTAGAGATCCTGTCTAACAATACAATCGTAGACTAACCTATGACATACATTCTTAGTAGACGTCCTGACGTCTAGTCGTTCATCCCACTCTCTCTGACTCCATAAGGAAGAAACGTATAAGTGACAAGTCCGTTGTAAAAATCTTTGTTAATAGTGAAAACTTCTGATGACGAAGTTGACTTACTAGAGAAGATTCCGAGATCGGGAGAGACCCGAGTAGGGCAAAGAAGCAAAAATTGTCTACATTGAAGAAGGACGGTAGCGATGAGAGACCCCCGACGTTGTAGAAGACAAAGGAATCAGGACGTTTGGTGAGGTGTTCATCTGAAAATGAAACTTTTCAAAGAAGTAAATTTGGTGGACTCACGTTGAATGAAGGACGGTCCTGGTACTCATTATGTCTTTCATAAATTTAGTATTGATTATAGTGATATGGGTTAACTCTTCCGTCTTATAGTCATCTGTTCTTCACTTGTAAATTACAGGTATTTTATACGTTCAATCATCCCTTGTCCGACATTCGTGTCACTTCCGTTTGTAAACAGATGAAAAGGTACATTCAGTTCTAATTGAGTACACAGGTAATATTTATCATCTATAGTCATTTATGAAATTTTTTATAAACCTCACATGGTTTTATTGAGTTTTAAAATCGTATTCCACAATGATTTTAGTTACGAAACAAATCAATATGAATCCGATTTAAATGAGTAATTAAATGAATTAAAATACATAATCAAAGTGTTTCTCTTTTGTTAACCCGTATCTTGACGGGGGGACTTAAGGACGGTGGATTGTGTATTTATCTACGGTAACCATTTCTTACGTCATAATCAATGTCCTTTTAAAATAGACTACAGAATGAGATAACTATCTGACGAGTGTAAGTTTTTGTAAGAAGTATGAACTTTCTTCGAGTTGACTTCCAATTACACCGAATTCCATGTTGGGACACCTGATATTGGGTGGTCCGAGGAGACCACCAGGTACCTTAAGAGGTCCGTTCTTATGACCTCACCCATTGTTAAGGGAAGAGGTCCCCCGGAAGGGTTGGGTCACTAGATTGGACCGAGAAGTCATAACGTCCGTCTAACACATGACAGACTCGGTGGTCCCTTCGGGAATTCATTGACATAAATAGTAGTTAATCACGAGTCGAAAATTCAGTACAGACTGATAAATACTGTGGTACCTGACATCAGAAGGTCCGAGGAGACAGGTACTCTAAAAGGTCCATTCTTATCAGTAGTCAGACGGTAAAGGAGGAGGTCCCGTAGAAGGTTACGGGTCCCTAACTTGGGTCCCTAGCTTGTACGTAGAGGACGTAACGGACTTGACTTCCGTCTAAAAAGTGGTAGACTCGATGGGTCCTTCGGAATTCATTAACATAAGTCGTAGTTAATTACGTGTTGGTTTATCTGGTTTCAAATTATCGAATTTTGTTATTTCACTTTCACTTTCAGTGAGTCAGTACAGGCTGAGAAACGCTGGGGTACCTGACAGATACCTTAAGAGGTCCGGTCTTATGACCTCACCCATCGGAAAGGGAAGAGGTCCTCTAGAAGGGTTGGGTCCCCAGCTTGGGTCCAGAGGGCGTAACTCCCGTCTAAGAAATGGTCGACTCGGTGTTCCCTTCGGGGTTTTATGACCTCACCCATCGGATAGGAAAGAGGTCCCCTACGCGAACTGGGTCCTTAGTTTGACCCCAGAGGACGTAACGACCACCTAAGAAATGGTTGACTCGATAGTCACTTCGGGACGAATTTTGTCACCAGTAATAGTTAAACCATAAAAACTACGTTTCAGTCAGTACTCTAATTTCTGTGTATAACCGACCCGAGACTTGTATACATTCGGATTGACTCCGATCTTTTAGTAAATAATCCACCAAGTAATCCGAATTAATCATCCAACCACGACGGATAATCTGTCTCTAGAATGACGAAAGATGTGTCCTAAAGGGTGTCCAAACGTTTCTCAGAAGTGTGTGGAGCTCCAGTTGAAGGAGGATCTCGTTCATTGGGTCCTCTAGTTCTACGTTCGGTGTCGTAGAAAACTCCTAGATTGGAACCTTTCGTGTTTAGTAGGAAAGACATCATATGACCATGTGCCGAGTCAGGACTAAGTTATACTTTCCTTACACGTGTTCACACCCTTATGTCTTCCGTTTCCAATATATCTGTCGGAAGAACCTTGGACAAATGGTCCCATTGATTAATACTCTTGGTACCAGAGTGCTTAACGTATATGGAGTACTTAACGTTTATAGGAATTTTTTATTTCTATAAAAATTTTAAAAAATAGAACTTTATTGAAATCTAATATTCTGAATAATGTTTTTCAAAGATTATTAGAAGTGGATGAAAGAGACTTCTATTGGATATATTGGTCTCTTATTTGTTCTCGATTCTTTGTAACCATGTTATGATACTTGATTTGATTCCTGAAATGAACTTAAACATGTCAAAAGGGTGATGACAAGTAAAGACCAGAACTAGAGACGGTCTTTTTTTGTGAAACTTAAAACAACAGAGCAGTGGAAACAGACGATATGAGGTGCACTCAAGGAACCAGAAAGGAAGAGGAAGGTTTGGAACTTTTAAAACCTTTCATTACTAGGCTATATAACATCTTTAAAGGGAAGTAAACCTTAAAAGACCGTAAAAAACGTGTTTATCTGATCTTTATACCCAAACCCTTTCCACTTTATCGTGTAGCACAACCCCACGGACTACTGTTGTACTGTAGTGACCACCCTATTCAGTAAATAGATTTGAACCAATTCTACTATATTTGGTTAAGAGACATGAGATTAATGTCAAAAAGGGAAGAGTATGAGATACACATTAATTCGGGATGGTGTGAGTTCCTCTGTCTTTAATTCGTAGGGACGGATCTCCTTCATAAGGGTTCCTTAAACACGTATATACAGTTTGGATGTTATCACTAGTTAATCAAAAACTGACCTCTCTCTTATGTCAAAAACCACCTCTATCTCTTAACGTATCCTTTATCTATTGTGGTATCCTGTAGACCCTTTTTTATAAAGATAAAGAAATACTAATGAGTGTCGGACAGTGATAAAGAAATAAGGAAAAGAATAAAATTATGTTCATTTGTGTCATGTACATTCAACATAGAAGGAGGACAGTACTCAGGTGATATGGTTTCTTTTAAACATCACAAAACTACTCGTACCAAAACTTCGGATGCATAGAGTCAAAAGTGGAGTTTAAGTTACACTCTTCATAAATTGTACAAATATTTATTAGTGTGGTTTTTTTTTTGGGGAGTTTTGCTTTCACAAGAGGTTTGAGTTCTATACATTTCAAAGAAGAAAAGAAATAAAAAACAAAGAACCTACCTTCCAGTTGATCTGTCTTGATCTTACCAGGGTTTACTTATGTTTATTGTCATGGGCTCTACAGAGCTGGTTCATGACCTCTCCAAGGGTCTGTCGTCTAAGAATTCTGTCGTTTAATATAATCGTCGATTAATTTTAAGTTAAAATTAATCGGTACTGTGAAAATATATGAAATCTTGACTACTTCACAAGAAGTCTGATTGTTAAGAATTATTCGAGACGAATTTAAATTAAAGATAAAGGTAAACTGTCATTGGTTCCTTTTGAATACTAAGTTGGGTTACGAGTTATGGTGGATCGAGTTCCCGAGATTCAGAAGTCAGCCGAGAATGAATAAGTGGGTCAGTTAAATTAAAGGTTTGGTGTTTAAGAAGGTAAAAGGGACGACTCTGGTTCTTAAAGGAAACCTTGTAAAGATATTCCAAAGTTGAAACTAATGTTTCTGATACAGTTTACATTTTGTAAAATCTACTAGGTCACGAAGACAAAAGGTTCAATAGTTTTATATGCGTGAAGAGACTTAATATAAAATCGTCTATATATCAGGAAATCTTTTTGATACTACTCATTCACTTATGTCACGAGGAGACTATTGATCGTCAATACATTCTCCCTCCTTATCGAAGTCGGAATGGGAGTTCCTTACTGTGGGGAGAGCGGAGTAACTCTATGTTGTGTAGAACTGTAAGAAACAGAGAAAAGAATGACTTAGTATTTTTGCTTAGATTTTTCTTCTCAATCCTACGAATGACGTCTTCCTTGTCTTCTCGAGCGACTAGGATCTTGTATGACAAATTTGAGAGAAAAACCATGTCCTACTTTTTCTTTTGAAGTCTCAGACAAAATGGAGTAGACGGTTGCCATAGGACTGAAGACGGGTCCAGTCACGACAAGGGAAACGACTCAAGTCGGGTCCTATAAGAGTAAGAAGAGAAGATTCTGTGCAGGAGGAGTCCGGATAAAAGGTCGAGTGACCTTCGTGTAGAAGCAGACGGTGAACTACTTCACAAAGAACCTTGGTTTCCCGTGTCACGTAAGTAGAACATGGGAGTGTCACAGGTTTTGTGTCACCTGTGGGTAATTTATACACAATTTACCTTGAGATTTTCGTACAAATTTTTTTTGGGAGTTTTAGTGTGTATAAATTACTTCTTTTTATTCACGGCATTCTCTTCTTTTTTTTCTTTTTTTCTGGGTATTTCATTCATGATAGTAATAGGGGAAGGTGTCTACATCTTTAATTCCGATTCTTTACAATGTACCGGGTTCCTTCGTGGAGGTTATAGTCAAAGAGTCAGTGACACACTATGACTTTTCCCAATATTCGCAACGATCGGTTACCCATAATAATTTGGTAGACTGTGACCTTTAGTATTTACACACTGTCGGTCAATCCTCTCTACAACATAGAAAAAGTACGTAAATAACTGAGTATTTGGTATATAAATTAAAGAGGGACGGTTTATAGTATTTAACACATATCATCTGTGAGGGATCGACAACTTTTGTCTTCGTCTTCCCTTTAACACCAACCTAACTTCTAATGCTAGTCCTACAGTTCAGGTCACGGATACCCCATTTCCTCAACTCCCTCGACAACGTTTAGGATTACTTTATTGATCAGTCCCTCCTTTATTTTAATAGGTCCTCTCTGACTCTCAGGTCTTTTTAATGTTCACCTCACTAGCGCACCGTCATAGTCAATTTAAAATTTTTCTTTTCCTTATTAATCTTATTTTCTGTCCTTATGATAACCTTGTCAGACACCAGTTAATTTTTAAAGTGTGTACCTGAACAACCCATTACCGTTCCAAGTTCCACGAGATTATACCCTTTTAATCATTTTATTCCATGTCCACTTCATTCCAACCTTAGTCCCTCTCCTTTATACTAGGACAGTGGACCCGTCTCCTTTACTCGGACCACGGAAAGGAAAGTGAGAGTATACACGCCTTCACTGGAGTTCCGGTCCCCATTGTCGTCCTGTCCTGTCCCATAAATTTCGTCTACTTGGTGTACTTTTGACAATTACAAACTTCCTGACTGTATACGTGTGATAACTAAAATACATGTTTTATCTAATAATTACTACTGGATGACATATCGTGTCCCTTCATATAATATTATTGGATATCACCTTTTCTTGGATTTTTCTTATATGTATATACAT
The DNA here is from genome assembly GCA_006410555.1 of Capra ibex. NCBI lineage: Eukaryota > Metazoa > Chordata > Mammalia > Artiodactyla > Bovidae > Capra > Capra ibex. The sequence goes on from SJYO01013871.1 coordinate 36,606,812, forward strand.
ATTGGTTTATTTTTTACGTTTGTGAAACGACATGAGAACTTTGTTGTGACACTTAATTGATATTAAAAATTTTTACCAATTTTTTCATATTCAGTGCTTCAGACGGGTGTTTGTTCTCCCCTAATGTGTCTTCACACCGAGGATCCCGACATTCTTAATGATCACGGCACAATCTTAATACGCACACGGTGTACGTCTGCACCTCTCCTTATGTTTAAGAGATACCTATAAGGAAACTGGGTAAAACGAAATACTTCATACACTTAAATAGTGAGTTTTTATTTTATTTTACAATTTAGGAACCCCTTTCTTCTGATACGATTGAGGTGATAAAGGGTCTCCTACTTCCTTCCGACTTACGGTTTCGCGACTGCCAAAGTTTAACACCGACCTATTCTCAGGAATCTCAGGGAACCTGACGCTCCTCTAGTTCGGTCAGTTAGGATTTCCTTTAGTTGAGACTTATGAGTGACCTTCCTGACTACGACTTCGGTTTCTAGATTATGACACCAGTGGACGACGCTTCTCGGTTGGGTGACCTTTTCTTGAACTACGACCCTTTCTGACTCCCGTCCTCGTCATCCCCCGAAGTCTCGTGTTCTACTGATCTATCGTAGTGGATCTGACTTACCTGTACTTGCACTCGTTTGTGGCCCTCTATCACCTCCTGTCTCCTCGGACCGTCCGATGTCGGGCACCCCAGTGTTTCTCAACTTGTACTGAATCGTTGACTTGTTGTTCTTTCACCAGTTACCGATGACTCACCGAGTCCGAATCCTACCTCCTTCGGGGGTCCTCCCCCTACGAGTCCCACTGAACGAATAATCAGGGCTTGAGTGGTTAATAGTTTAATTCGGTTCCAGGAGGGGTTAACATTAGGTCACATCAAGGAAGTAACCTTTGAAAAAGTTAAGTATAACATTGTTAAATGAGGGTGACGAGGGAACTTAGTATCGTAGTGATCACATCTGTACACCACTTGACCCGTAGTATGACCCGTCCGAGGCCATATGAACGTAAGAGGACACACAAAGATCCTTTAACGGATTCGAGAAACGAGGGTTACTAATATGGGAGATGAACCAATTAAACATTATTCTCTCTTTATTATGGTATATCAATTTTGTATCATTACCGGTAGTAAAAAAACTGAATAGTCGTCAAACCATGGGAAAGGACTATGTTCACTTCTTATTCCCAAGAAGAGGAAATAAGAGAACATGAGTCTCTACATATGATACCAGTCTCAAGGTTAAAGTACATTGCAAAAATTTTTCAAACCTTAGTCTGACCTCCTTGAGACTGGAAGTGTTAGCAGTAGATTCCTTACTTGTGTCATTGACACCAACGTTCTTAACAACGTCCTAAGTCAATATTTTATATCCACCTGGTAGATCGCATAGTGTGTTTGATGATTTAGCAGTAAGAGGACATTGCAAACGCAGAGAAAATAAAAGAACTGAAACATTTCAGTGTACAGTACCACCCCACCCTGCGTATCCTGGACCGTATCTACGTAGAGTGATTGTAAAGAAGTAAGAATGAAAGAAGTAGACATTTCAACTCCTTGTCCTATTCTACCAGAGATCGATTCTGCTGTCCATTGTGACAGTAGCGTGACTACGACACTCTGGTTGTGTTACGTGTCAGTAATGGTGACCATCGACACGGGTAAACGTTTCAGGGAGAGAGTCCTAAGATGTCTGTTTTCGTAGTTGAGAATGTCGTAGAGACATTAGTAGGAATCTTTGGGATAGCCGAAGGGGAAAATCTCTCGACCAGGGGCGTTTTCGGAGTTGTTTACCATTTTACAATAATTTACAACAAGGTTTTTAGGTGTGCGTTCCATATCATTTCTGAATCAAGACACACACATAGTACACAATTCTACACACAATTCAATTCTGTCTATCCGTACGTACACATGGATTTTCAGATTTTACCTTTTTCGTACCGGTAGTTTTACAATTGTGACAGAAAATCCCTCACCATCATAATACTCTTTCAAAGTAAAACAATAAACATGGAAAGAAATAACTGGTCAAATGTGACACTTTCTTAGTAGAAATACTATGTTTTTTAATTTGAATATTACCTGTAACAAGTCACTCACCGGAACTTAAGGGACCTGAGTACAAAACCACTTTTCTAAGGACGATCTTATCGTCGTAGACAAAAAAGGGGGTGTACGGAGGGGTATCGTTTTCCCTACTTAGAATCACCCATTACACTCCCTTCCTTCCTTCGTCCGAGTGTGTCGGAGACGGGGAAGAAAACCCAAGTAGACGGTCCCTCTTCCGGTATACGACCAGACGTACGACGGAACGTTAGCCCCGGAGACGACCCCCGTGACCTCAAGTGTCGAAGTGTTCACTGGTACGCCTAATTCTCCCCTCAGACCATTCCGAATGGCCGACGTTAGGAGTGACTCACCTAAGGTGAGTGACTCCGATCACCTGGAGTAAGAGGTCAGGTAAAATGACACTAAATTTCTCACTGTGACAACGAAGACTAGACATGCAGACACACATACGTACACATATATACACATACTACACCTACGTACGTATGTGCAAATATACGTTTGCACGTGCACACACGTGTATTCACACATGTACAACACACGTACACGTATATATGTGAATACACAGACACATTCGTACATACATATATACGTACACACACATGTGTACACGTACTTTGAGTCCTCTCATTGTTTCTCAAATAATGACAAAAGGGAGTCGACCCTCTCCAGACGAGAGAAGAAGTGGTCGATGGTAAGTAAGGGGAAGAATTGTCATGAATGTCAAGGAAACCCCTTAAAGGGGCGAAGGTTTCCCGGATCAGAATCCCTCTGCCATTCAGGACCTTCGATCTTCCCGGGGACCTTCAGAGGACAATCCTTAGTCTTGTCTCGTCTCTTTGGATTCTGTCTTCTGTACCACTCGTAATTGCGGAACTGAGACTCTCAGCCCATGAACCACGAAGTCAGTGTTGCCGGGTCGGTGGTTCTCGAGACCTCGTAGGTCCAGGACGGACAGACTGTGGCTGAGACGGAAGGGAAGTTTACATAATGAAAGGGGTTCTAGGAAGATTACTTAAGGACTACACGAATGTAAGCTTAGTCAAAGACAAACATCGTTCTTTAGGATTTGTTACGGGAAACCCCTGGTTTTTTCCTTTCGTTAACAACGGACTCAAAACTCATCTTCTTTAAGTTATACACGTTTACCGAGGTGACTGTCGTATTTACTACTTTGAATTTGATTCAATGCAATTGTACTTAGTGAAACATTAATGAAGGATAGCGCCTAGTACTGATCGCACTTTACTCAATACTCAACATTTCGATATTACTTTTATAATACCTCGTTATAATAATATATACGGTTTACTTTTTGCGTAATCCTAAGGAATGGACGTTTTTGTTAGACATCTACTGTACATGGTAAATCTCATAAAGTCCATATAGTAGGAAGATAAACGTCTTCCGTCTGACGGAGAGTCAGATAAAGTAGTAAACATCCTCTTACGGTGGAAGGAGTCTCATGGAACTCAATTTACTCTAATATAGATATCTTCAAGAATCGTCTGGGAGGTGTTTAATACTGGGCTTAGATTTGTCGTTAAGGTTTGATAAAAGATAACTATTGGATTGTACACATAGAAACAGTTCACCTTTTTTTCGTCGACTGTAGACTTCAATCTAAGATTTTTTCTTTTTTCAATCGGAAAATTCAGTTAAACTGTCAAGGTCTTTTGTAAGTCTACCTAACATAAGGGAAAATTAATTCCTCTTCGTCGTTTTAGAAAAACCACAACTTTTTTTAAAAAAAAGTTGACAAGTTTATATGTCACCTGCAAACTCTTTAGTAGAGTAGAGTGAGAAGTAAAAACCAGACGAAGGAAGTTTTTAATCTAGGTCATTGATGACTCTTCTAAATAAATCATTTTTTCCTGTACTACTATGTTGTATTACCTAATATGTTAATATCATCGTAGTAATTAAGATTAACTTTATACATCGACGGGGATGACCGGTGACTGTTGTTTACGTGACCGTTGACTTCGACGAGAAAAGTCTACTAATCTTTACTTATTGGAAGTCCTTTTCCAGAGGCTCTTATTAGGTGTCTGGGGGACACAGATTTAATGAACCTCATTGAAAGACCGTCTGACCTACGCACTTTACAGGGGGTTCGGAGACTGAATACTTTAATGTTAAAACACTCTTCATCTTTGTTCTTACTTGTGACTATTGTTTACTAGGTATATAAAAGGGCTTGTAGATTTAAACGAGAAGGACCTACTGAACGACTCATTTCTTAGACGGACGTTACGTTCTTTGTGTCCTCTGAGTTCAAGCTAGGGACCCACTCCTTCTAGTGAACCTCTTCCTTTACCGTTGGGTAAAGTCATTGGAACGGACCTTTTAGGGTACGTGTCTCCTCGGATCACCCGATGTCAGGTGCCCCAGCACATTCTCAGTTTGTACTGACGCACTGATTTGTCGTCGTCGTTCTCTCGGAGTCACTACTTGCAGTAATTCGTACCCTACGTACTTCCCGACGTGACACTAGACGGGAGATATACAATTTATTTTATAAATGTCACAAACCCTCTAACTAAACTACCTTGGATCCAAAATTTTGTTCTTCGATCTCTTTGTTTTTAAAAAAACAATCTTTCGAAACTGGTAATTTCATAACCAATTCGTTAAAATCGATTACCCGTACCAGCCAAAAATCAGATATCAATGAATCATGTGTGAAGTCAAGTCAACTCAGTGAGTCAGTACAGGCTGAGAAACGCTGGGGTACTTAACGTCGTGCGGTCCGGAGGGACAGGTAGTGGTTGAGGGTCTCAAGTGAGTCTGAGTGCAGGTAGCTCAGGCACTACGGTAGGTCGGTAGAGTAGGAGACAGTAGGGGAAGAGGAGGACGGGAGTTAGGGAGGGTCGTAGTCTCACAAGAGGTTACTCAGTTGAGAATCGTACTCCACCGGTTTCATGACCTCGAAGTCGAAGTCGTAGTAAAGGAGGTTTCTTTAGGGTCCCGACTAGAGGAAGTCTTACCTGACCAACCTAGAGGAACGTCAGGTTCCCTAAGAGTTCTCAGAAGAGGTTGTGGTGTCAAGTTTTCGTAGTTAAGAAACCACGAGTCGGAAGAAGTCTCAGGTTGAGAGTGTAGGTATGTACTGGTGTCCTTTTTAGTATCGGAACTGATCTGTCTGGAAACAACCGTTTCATTACAGAGACGAAAAGTTATACGATAGATCCAACCAGTATTGAAAAGAGGGTTCCTCATTCACAGAAAATTAAAGTACTGACGTTAGTGGTAGACGTCACTAAAACCTCGGGGGGTTTTATATCAGACTACGACAAAGGTGACAAAGGGGTAGATAAAGGGTACTTCACTACCCTGGTCTACGGTACTAGAATCAAAAGACTTACTACTCGAAATTCGGTTGAAAAAGTGAGAGGAGAAAGTGAAAGTAGTTCTCCGAAATCAAGGAGAAGTGAAAGACGGTATTCCCACCACAGTAGACGTATAGACTCCAATAACTATATGTGAATCTTCTAGAGGCTTCTAGTTTTCTTTTTTTGATAAAATTTTTATGTATAGAAGAAAACCTTTATGATGGTTTTGAACTACACGAAGAAATTTGTTGTCAGAGTGTAATATTTTTTTCTCGGTCACCACTTCATTATTAGTCCCAGTCACCGAGACTCTCTATGTTAGTCTTGACGTCGTAGAGTTGTGGACAAAAAGAGTTTAACGTACGATTCTTTTCACAGAAGTTAAATTTTAGTTTGATGTGTTCGGAAGAACCAATAGACGTATAAGTGTCCATAAAAGTTATTATCTCAGATTTTATTATAACGAAGTCTTTCCTTTTTCACTCTAGGAAGGAGAACCTTCCAGTGGGTTGGACCAGGTTAAGTTTACACAACAAGTCAGACCTACATCAAGTTGTTTAGTTGTGACTTAGACGGGTCTGGAAAGTATCGTAAAGGAATGGGCATAGAAAATAGGAGAAAAAGGTACGAGACAAATAGATTTATAGAAAAGTAGAAGAATCGAGAAGTTCGTACAGTTCAAACGGGAGATTTCGTTTTGAAGGAAACAGTACAGTAAATGAAAACATTCTTTAAGAGTCCATCCGTTTTTTACATCATGATCAATATTCTAAGTTCGACAACAAAAATTATCATTTATTTAGGGTTACTTACTGACAAAGAAACCAAAAGTGTCATAAACACACACACACACACACACACACACACACGTACGCACGCGATCAGTACAGACTGAAAAACGTTGGGGTACCTGACGTCGGACAGTCCGAGGAGATATGAGGCTGTATATCCACATAAATATAATGTTACGTATAAAAAAGAATATGGGGACCGTTACACGAAAATAGTGTATCCATAAATACGTAGTTTTACTTCAACCAGATAAAATAGTCAATCTTACTCGATTGACTATTTTCAATCGGTACTGAAATAATATATAATAACGTCTACACGATGACCTAAATTTATAATGATCTAAACTTATCAAGCAAGTCAGCGACTCAGTATAGACTGAGAAACCAGTGGGGTACCCGACATATGACGGACCGAGGAGACCACCTTAAGGGGTTCGTTATTATGACTTCACCCAACGGTAAAGGAAGAGGTTCCCTAGAAGGGTTGAGGCCCTGACTTGGGTACAGAGGATATAACTGTCCACCCAAAATGTGGTGACTCTGTGGTCTCTTCTGGTTGAATTTATAATAGTCTAAATTTACGTGAAAATGTCTTGTTTTCAATGGTATTTTATATAAAATCCTTTCTTAACTCTTAACTCTCCTTTTCCTAAATGCTAGGAGTCTTTTGTTGGATAATTAAATTTTAAAAGATCTTTTAGTCATAGTCTGATTATTGTCATTATAGTCTAGTATTGTAGTCTGATTATTATTTATTAACAACAACGACAAGTCAGTAAGTCAGTACAGGCTAAGAAACACTGGGGTACTTAACGTCGTACGGTCCTAAGAGATAGGAAATGCTAGAAGCCTCAAACGAGTTTGAGTACAGGTGACTGACCCACTACGATAGATTGGTAGAGTAGGAGACGGTTGGGGAAGGAGAAGAACGGGAGTTAGAAAGGGTCGTAGTGTCAGAAAAGGTTTCTCAGTCGAGAAGTGTGGTCCACCGGTTTCATAACCTCGATGTCGTAGTCAGGAAGGTTACTTATAAGTCCTGACTAAAGGAAATCCTAACTGACCAAACTAGAGGGACGTCAGGTTTCCCGAGAGTTCTCAGAAGTGGTCGTGGTTTAAAGTTTTCGTGGTTAAGAAGTCGTGAGACGGAAAAAATACCAGATTGAAAGAGTAGGTATGTACTGATGACCCTTTTGATATCAAAACTGATATCCTGGAAACAGCCGTTACTGTGGCCTGATTATTGGAACATTAGTCTAAAAGACTATTTTCATTTTAAATGTATTTTATTATCATTTGGATCTCCTTTTTCTAATTCGGTACGTTAGTAAAAGAGGAGGATTTCTACCTATTTACACTTTTATTCTGTTAATGTCATTTTAGTATTCACAAGATCGTACTGTGTGTATTAGTCTAGGAAGACCTATTAAGATCGATACTAGGTATCTTTAATGAAATAGAAAATACTACATGTAACTCAACGAGTCTCATGACTTTATATTTTTCATAAAATAACCTTTAACCTTTTTAAAACCTTAGATAAAGTTCCATTCGACTTTCTAATTGTTAAGTACCCTAAGAACATACTTGTACACCCAAGATCTGGTGGTAAAACCGAGTCACTACTACCTCTCGTTTGTAAGAGGTTCTACGTGTGCCGAAGACTAGAGTGACAAGTGACCCAGTAGTGATAGTGAATGAAGGGTAAAAATACCTCTGTGACTGTTGATCTCGTCTTTCTTTCGTCGGAAAAGTGGAGAAGAACCAATTGAACTCTTTTAGTGAAAACAAGATAAGTATCAGATCCGTTATTTAGTAGTCCGGGACCCAGTACAGAAGGTGGTGACAAGTTTTAGAGGGTACGACGACCGATGAAGACGATGTGAAAGACCCCTAACCCAAGTCAGACATACTGACTCGTTTGGAGGTTCCCTGAGATCATGAACCACCAGAAGTTTATAACATAAAGACTACGGATTAGTCAACCAGATTCCAACCCGGGGGTTTAAACGTAAAGATTGTACAAAGATCTGGAGGGACCACCGAGTCTCCATTTTTTAGACAAACGGTTACATCCTCCTCCTTTACCGTTGGGTGAGGTCACAAGAACGGACCTCTTGGGGTACCTGTCTGAACGGACCTCCCGATGTCAGGTACCCCAGTGTTTCTCAACCTGTGTTGACTCGATGACTTGTCGTTGTTTAAAGGTCCACTGTGACTACGATGGTGGACCCTTCGTGTACGACCAACATCGTGTCTCACTTTGGTTAGACACTTAAAAGGATCTCACGGAAAGTAAACGTAATTCAATAATGCTACTTTAGAGTGGTTCTCAGACATCTATGTTGTTCTGTTCTTATGTGGTGTAGTCGAATTTTATGTCGAGAATCTCTTTTACCAAAATAAATTTGGGATGATGTGACAACCACCTTTATACTTAACCACGTCGGTGATTCCTTTTGCCATACCTCCAAGGAGTTTTTTGGCGTTGATCTAGCTGGCATACTAGATCGGTAAGATGAGAGGTCGTCCTAGACAGACTTCTTTTACCTTTGTGGTCGGGGGTTTCTAGGTACGTAGTAGAGTCACAAATAGTGTCGTGATAAATGTTATCGGTTCTAGACCTTCGTTGAGTTCACAGGTAGTAGTCTACTTACCTATTTCTTCTACACCGTATGTGTGTGTACTCGTGCGTGCCCGTGTGTGTGTGTGCGCGCGCGCGTGTGTGTGTGTGTCTATAATGATTTGGTGTCTTCTTACTTTAAAACGGTGTACCTACCTGGACCTCCTATAATACGAATCACTTTATTCAGTCTGTCTCTTTCTCTTTATGACAATAGTCAATATACACCTATATACAGTGTATATATATATATATATGACAACAGTAAATACGAAGGGACCACCCAGTCTGTCTGCCATTTCTAAGACGGACGTTACATCCTCTGGACCCAAGTTAGGGACCCAGCCCTTCTAGGGGACGTCTTCCTTTACTGTTGGGTGAGGTAATAGGAACGGACTTTTTAAGGTACCTGTCCATTCGGACCGTACGATGTCAGGTACCCCAGTGTTTCTCAGTCTGTACTGACTCACTGATTGGGAAATATACACCTTAGATTTTTTATTTTGCTTACTTATATTACTTTGTCTTTGTAAGTGTCTATGTCTCTTGTTTGATCATGGGTGGTCACGCCTCTCCCCACCCCCTTCCCGTTCTGTTCCCACCTTTAATTCTTCATATTTGATGACACTCACACACACACGAGTCAGTACGGGCTAAGAAACACTGGGTACCTGACATAGGGCGGTCCGAGGAGACAGGTATCCTAAGAGGTCCGTTCTTATGACCCCACCCAACGGTAAAGGAGGACGTCCCCTAGAAGGGTTGAGTCCCTACCTTGGGTGTAGGGGATACGGAGGACGTTACGTCCACCTAAGAAATGGAACTCCGTATATGGAAAGGAGACCGATTCGATAGTCCGTTCAAGTATTTGATGATGCGTATTTTATTTATTCTATGTCCTGTGTAACATGTCGTGTCCTTTATGTCGGTGATAAAATTTTGAAATTTCTCCCTTTCCTATGTACACGTGTATGTCGACTAAGTGAACCAACATGTCAGCTCTGTGTTGTGACATTTCTTTAATATATGATTATTTTTATTCACCTTTTTTTACTTCATACTAAATATTTTTATAATTTAGTGATGTAATAAATGGGTTTGATAATATTTAGTTGAGACGTAATTATTTTTTTAAATTACCAAAGTATATTTTACATTTGTATGTTGCCTTCAATGTGTCGTGGATGTTACCTACTTACTCCTTTTCCTTTTTTAAACGACGGTTAGACTTTGATTGTCTTTCCGCTTTAGGGTTTCGGGACCTACATTCTCTCCCTCACTGTGGTCGTTATTTTTCCTATAGTGGAGTAAGGAGGGAAATGAGTTAGAAAAATTTTGTGCCGAAAACCCGTGTCGGTAATATGACGATGTGTAGTCATGCACGGACTTATCAAACCTAAGACATTCGTATGCCTCTCCGGTCTCTACATTCCCCTGATTTACTTATTCCCTGAAAGAGGGAATAAGTAGACCCTACCAGTGGACGGGAATACATCTTTTTTCCGGAAGGAAGTACCTTTGGTACTCCATGGTTACATAGACGAAAAGTTTTTACCAAGGGTAAATAGGAAGATCGCAAACTAACTAGGAACGTATTAAAACTAAAAAAAAAATGACTGACACCAAAAGGTATTGTTGTTTTAAGTAAGGTAAAATATCGAAGGAGGGGTGAGAAAAATCTCCGGTTTCCTTATGACAGGTGTACTAGTGAAATGGTTCTAAGTAGAACTTGAAAATACGTAAGATGAAAAAAATGTAGGTCCCTTAATTGAACCAGACACACCTAGTGGAAAAGTTCCTGTGATCGACAAGTGAATCGACTGACGAGGTCACATACACTCGTAGATACGGGTCGTAAGGTCCTCTGTTTAGACTTTACTACCTCTTATGCTCACCGGTCTACACTTCCTGTCGACCCCTGTCTCGACCGGGACTTTCAGCTATGCTCGAATCTTTTTTTTAGACAACAGAATCGTTTCTCAGTCCTAAAGCAAATTCTGCACTGTCCCTTGTTTCTTTAAAACGATTAAACGAGTAACTTTTCAAGAAAAGTTTTTATCCTGTGCTCCCCTGAAGGGACCGTCAGGTCACCAATTCTGAACCGGAAGGTTACGTCCCTATACCCAAGTCAAGGACCAGTCCCTCGATCGTAGGGAGTACGGAGCACCGGTTTTTTGGTTTTGTATTCTCTCTTCGTTATGACATTGTTTAAGTTATTTCTAAAATTTCTACCAGGTGTAGCTTTCTCTTAATTTTTTATTTTTATTTTTTTGTCCTGTGGTCCCACCTCTGGTCCCCTCTCCCCATCCGTCCTGGCCCTTAGTCCGCAAGACCCGACGGACGGATCCCGACCTCTACACCGACACGTTGCGCGGAACTCGGCGAGTCGACAACGTCCAGTGTGCTCACACGACTGTCGTAAGGTGTGTCTGACACCGTCACGTGTGTATAGACAATTGGAGAGGAGGGGACGGGGTGTGGGGTCCGACTAGAACACCTACTTCGACGGGAATTCTCGTTGTGAAACATTCCGAACACGTGTCTTCCCGCCCCACCCCCCATATAAAATCTCTCTAATAAAACTCTAATAAAATCCAAAGGTTGTAGAAGTACAATGTAAATAGAAACCTTTTTTAATAGATTAAGTCTACTGAATAAATGTGTTTTAGTACGTCATGGATAAGACGTCATTTATGACGAAATTTACGTTATCATTAGTATAAATATATCCAGTGGTTCAATCACTACTCTTTACCGTTACGGTTCTTTCATTCATAGTAACCAGTAAGAGGTGGTCAAAACAAAGTTCCCGACAGGGAGAGGGTTCGGAATAGAACACTGACATCTATTCAAGGACCCAAACACGTAGCAACAGATGTTGATAGTTTGTCCTTCCTAATATAGTGATCGACATAGTGTTTCTATGACTCTCTGATATCTTATATCCTACTTTGACGAAAATCAAGTATGTACTAATCCATATTGTATTTAAGGTTGATACACACAAAGTTACTACAGACGACATCGGGTCACATTGTCACACCCAGAGTCAGTTCATGTGACCTATCGTATGGTACAGACACCTTGAAAAGAATATCTGTACGGGTTTACAGACCATCATATAAAAGACTTGTCAAGTATTTTAAGGTATTTGGAAGTCGGGTAGAAATAAGAATAATATTGACATCATTACAATTCAGGATACTTTAATGGTGAAATATCTAATTACTAGGTCGTAATCGTTAAAACATAACAAGTCGGACCGTCAATACTACCGATGTAAGACGATAATGAGAAGATTGCTGATGACGATAATGAGTCTTGTAATGAGACTATAAGTTTGTCACCATGACCTCCATTTCTTGGGCAGACGGTTACGTCCTCTACATTCTCTATGTCCAATATGGGGATCCAGCCCTTCTAGGGGACCTCCTCCTTTACCGTTGGGTGAGGTCATAAGAACGGGCCTCTTAGGATGACTGTCTTGGACCACCCGATGTCGGTACTTCAGTATCAGCCTGTCCTGACTTCACTGAATCATGTGTGTGTGACATACACGAATCCTCTTGTGGTCCGGGTCAGTCCACCGAGTCAGATCATTAAGACGTCTCAGGTTTATAAGGGTATAATTGGACGGTGACTTCGAGATTGTAAACTACGTATGCCCAAGGAGGTAGTCATACTGTTTATATATATAACACTACCCTCAAAGGGAACACCGAGGTACTATTTCTTGGACGAACGGTTACGTCCTCTACGTCCAAGCTAAGGACCCCGTCCTTCTAGGGGACGTCTTCCTTCACCGTTGGGTGAGGAGGTCATAAGAGCGGACACTTTAGGGTTCCTGTCTCCTCTGACCACCCGATATCAGGTACACCAGTGTTCCTTCAGTCTTTACTGAATCGTTGATATATTGTTGTTTATAACACTGCACAATGTATACACCGGACCGTAGGTGTTTTCTGTATGTGAGTGTAAGTTTTCGAATACAAGGTTTCTCTAAAAAGTCGTGGAAAGAAATTATTTCATTCGGTAAAGTCCCCCCTTTTTTCGTTTCGAACGACAAAATCGTCCATATGACGAGACGAATTTTTTTTTACGTTATTTTGTTTGTAAGTTAGAGAATTTTCAGGATTAGGTTCGTTTCGATAAAAAGAAATATTCGTTATCCGGGTGTTACATTTTCCTCTTCATTCAAGGTCTATTGTCGCCGCATCTCTATTATGTGTCTGAGGGTCTCGTTAAGTAACGGGAATGTCGTCCTTTATTACTACACAGCAGTCTTGGGTGGACCCGTCATAGTGAAACGTTTCTTCGTAATCCGAAGGAAAAGTTCAGTCTAAACTAAAACGACGATAAAGATCTCTCGAACTCTCGTAAAGATAGTTACTTTACGTGTGTACAAGAAATAGGTGGGTTTTACTAGTGTGGATGCACGGCTTCTTTTTCGTTTCTCCAACCCTCGTTTTTCGTTTCTCCTCCCAAGTCTAGGTAGAAAAAAAAAAAAGGACATAGGTTCCAAGGTGAAATTCAGTAGAAATACCTTACCCCTTGGAAACTATTTTTAGGTTACGGAATTCGTGTACAAGTTTGTATTTATGACTTTTGGACAGCAAAAATCGAGGTAAACAACTACTCTTTCCCCAAAGGGTACACCGAGTCACCATTTCTTAGGCGGACGGGTACGTCCTCTGTGTCCAACTAGGGTGTTGTAGGACAAGGGTCCCGGTCCCACACGGAGTTACCAGGTGTCATATATAGGGGTGTCGGGGGGAGGGGCGGGGGAGTGGTAAATGCATGTGGTGTGGAGGAACCAATGGTTCTGAAGTCAGAACTCCCATTAGGAAGTCTTGTCGTTTGGTCTAAGAAGATCAAATAGTATCCTACTTTTTCTCATTGTTTCTACTCTCGCAAACAGATTCTTAGGACCAGATGGTCCGAGGAGGACCTTAAAAGGTCCGTTCTCATGACCTCACCCAACGGTAAAGGAAGAGGTCCCCTAGAAGGGCTGGGTCCCTAACTTGGGTCCAGAGGGCGTAACGTCCGTCTACGACGATTAAGAAACACTATGAACAAGTAAGTAAAATGGAAATAAAGAGGTAAGTCCTCCTTTTTTTTCTCCCTCTCTCTATGATTGGGAAAGTAGTGTTATAGAATAAAGTCTTGGCACTTCGGGGTGCTCCATTCCAGAGAATAAAGTTTGACTTCAGAATCCTACAAGTATCACTTCGTCGAAACCGTCCAAATCTTAAAGTACCTGTCGTCGTCGACCCTCCTCCGTCCCCTCCTTTTCCTTCCCCGGTCCTCGGGGCCCTCACTAGGAGTGTGAGGGTCCTCCCTACGGAGAACATTTAGTGTCGACGTACTTGAGCACTCAAACCACGACAATGAAAAATCTTAATTCCGTATAGTAGAAGTCTTGACGGACCCTATCATCTGTCTTGTGAAAGTCAGGAGTAAAAAGTCTACTCCTTTGACTTTTGTCTCCAATTTGTTGAACCGGCTCAAGTGGACCGATCATTCCTTGTCTTAGTTTTAAACTTGCGTGTACCAAGTCGGAGTCGAAAGTACCAAAGTTGTCGATGTCACACGACGAAGTAAAGATGTGGTATAATGACGTTTTATTTTATTTTATTTTAAGGTTTTGTAGGAATGTTTACAATTGGATCTACTGGTAACTGTCTACTTACCTATTTGTTCAACACCATGTATATATATTACCTTAATGTCACCATGTATATGTGTTTCCATATAGTGAGTTGGTATTTTTCGTTACTTCGACTCAGTCAAGATCACTTCATCTACTTGGATCTTGGACATTATGTCTCACTTCAGTCTTTCTGTTTTTTTGTTTTATGGTATATAATTGGATATGTATACCTTAGACCTTTTTTACCATGACTAGTTAGATAAACATCCCGTCCTTATCTCTGTGTCTGCATCTCTTGTCTCAACATCTGTGTCGTTCCCTTCCTCTTCCACCCTACTTGACTCTTTCATCGTGACTGTATATATAATTATGTGGTGGGACCCATTTTATCGACCGATCGTCCTTCGACGACATGTCGTGTCCGTCGAGTCGAACCACGAGACACTGTTGTATCCCAGACCCTATCCCCCACCACCCTCTCTACAAGTTCTCCCTCGTCTATATACAGATGTATATCGACTAAGTACGACAACACGTCGTCTTTGATTGTATTGCCCATTTCGTTAATAGGAGGTTGATTCTTTATAAAAAAATTTTTCGTTATTTGTAATAGGACATACACAAAGTGTCGCTTCTAAACTGTCTATTTCTATGACGTCAGTTCTGCTGACTTACGGTAAAAGTTTCAGTGATTTCCTCTCTCTACCCTTACCTTGGGTTCAAAAGTAAGACAAAGACGATATATTAATGTAGGGACAGAAGATTCTTACGTTATATATGACTCTAGAGTTTAAGTACGGTCACTGTCTGTATCGTTTTAATAAAATTAAGGCGGCTACGTCCTCTACATTCTCTGAGTCCCAGCTAGGAGTACAACCCTTTTCGGGGACCTCCTCCCTCCCGTACCGTTGGGTGAGGTCATAAGAACGGATCCTCTTAGGGTACCTGGTTCCTCACACCGCCCGATGTCAGGTACCCCAAAGTTTCTCAGCCTGTGGTGACTTCACTGAATCGTGTGTGTGTGAGTACCCATAATTGTACCGTGACCCCCTACGTCTCTACTTGTTTTGAAACCACTAAAACGAGTCTCAGTGGGAGTTTACCGTCTCATCCTGTACCGGAGAACCGAGGGACCGGGAAGGGCGTCCTCGAGGTCGACGTCCGGGACACGACTGAAGGCGTTCGGACAGGACCCCAAGGATATGATACCGTAATTAATCGAATCATCCCCCCTTTTTTTTTTTTTTTTGTTTGATTCTTCGTTCGTACCTACAACTGAAATTTTGAGTTTCCTTTGTTAATTGTTACTGGAAGTGTCACTTTATTTCTTGTGTTTTGTCCTTGAGATTGGCATAGAAGTCAAGGAATTCCGATAAATACGGAAGTTCAGGTGTTGTGAGCACTTGTAAAGTGACGTATTCCTAAATAAAAGAGGACTTCAGTTTGAAAGAGTAATAAAGGGTCGTTTAGTCGGAGTGTTTACCGAGAGATGAAATTAATTGACGGAAAATATGGTAATAGAATGACTTCGACGACTTAGACCAATTAATAAGTTCCCCCGTCTCTCTTCTGCACAATCTGTGCGGTGGTACTAATATATATATATTTTTTCTCTCGACCCTTGTAGTCTTCCTTCGAGGGGACTTGGGGCCCGAGTAGGTAGTTCGACGGGGAACGGTAGAAGTGGGTCTACAGACAAGATTGTCATGAAGAGTTCGAATGTTTTCTGGAGTAAAGAGGGAAAGTTAGATAAAAACCGGGTCATCGGTCTGACTCGGAGAATTTTTCAGTTAGTAAGGATTTTACTTATAGAATATACAGTTAATATGGAGTTTTTTTTTTTACAGTTTAGTGTAAAGAGTTTTGGATCCTTTACCGAAGGAAAGAGAGACTCGTATTTCGATTTCAGTAGTGTCATGTTAGATCCAGGTCCAGGATAGACTACAGGCCCGGGATGACCTGAGTCGGGGGAGGTAGTGCGGACGACGTGGACATGACCAAACGGGGTAGAATAGATAATAGACTCTCCCCTTGATAAATCCACCCTCTTCAATAGTAGGGTGACCGGAACCGTTATTATTGACCATCACTCGAGTACAGACGATGACCCCAAAGAGACTACAAAGTCTGTCATTTCTTAGCCGGACGTTACACCCTCTGGGTCCAAGCTAGAGACCCAACCCTTCTAGGGGACCTCTTCCCTTATCGTGGTGAGGTCATAAGAGTAGACCTCTTAAGGTACCTGTCTCTTCAGGTACCCTATGTCTCTTAGTCTGTGCTGACTCGTTGATTGTACAAGTGAAAACACAAACGATAATCCGGGTTGTAAGTGTGAACAGTGGAGGGACTCATCAATTGTCCCTGTTTATTTGAGTCGTCGAGACCGCAGTGTAAAAGACATGGACTCTTCCAGGAGTAGGGTTGTCAAAACTTCTACTGGCACTTGTACATAAAACGATGACGATATGTCAAATACAAATTAACCTAACACACACACGAGTCAGCACAGACTGAGAGACGTTGGGCTACCTGACATCGTGTGGTCCGAGGAGACAGGTGCCTCAAGAGGTCCGTTCTTATGACCTCACCCAACGGTAAAGGAGGAGGAGGTCCCCTAGAAGGACTGAGTTCCTAGTTTTGGGTACAGAGTACAGAAGACGTGACCGTTCACCTAGGAAATGCTGTTAATCTAATGACTCCCCGATTAAAAAGTCGAGTCCTTGTAAACAAGAATATTGAAACACAAATCTTACTCACTAGAACGGAGAAGAGTACGGACAGTGGTAGCAAGAATTCGTCCTAAAAGTGACCCTTTATATTGAAGTTCCTCTTTTCGACTTAGAAGTCTGGGCAAGGTACACTGAGGGATGATACTTACCTCACTGTCATACAGTGGATGTCAGAGGTACATCTCAACTGATATTTCCTTCTTAAAAATTTCTTTGCAGATTAACGAATTCAGTAAATAAATTTTCGTCTATTATGACTTTTCTCTTTTGTTTTAAGATTCCATGCCTAAATCCTTCTTATATGGGTGTATTTAACTGAGTCCACAGTATAAACTAAGTAAGTTATGGGGTTTTGTTTTTTCAGATGCTACCGGGTCCTTTGAATCAGTTTGACCTTACAATCTCGTGATTTGTTAGGATCTTTGTGTCTTTATTTCCCCTAAGATTCTCTTAGATCGGAGGTCGTTTGGTATGAATCTACGTAAGTGTCTCTTTCTCTCTCTCTCTCTGCCCAACCGACGAATAGAAAGATTTTAGGAGTATCTGTATTTAGGATGTTTAACAAATAGAAAAATCCTTTCAAAAGGTCCGTTCCCTAATATATTGAAGATCTCGACCTTTCAGACAGTTCAAGTAAATCAGATTCTTGAACTGGAATGTCTGCCCTCGTATCCCGAGACCTCCTCTTCTTAATCAGTACCAGTTCGTCTACCTTAGTCTCCCCCGGGGGTCGAGATGCGAGACACGAGAAGAGTCATTCGTTTCAACGTCTTTTGGACGGAATGGTGCGACATAAACGTCTTAAACGAATCACAAATTTTTCTGATTCTTAAGTGACAGAGTAAGACTTTGACACTTACACGTTTAGTATAGATACGTAAATCCGGTGCCATTTATCCTTGCACTATATTCCCGTTAATCCCTACCCCCATTATAAGAATACTTTTATTTATTTTGAGGAAAAAAATCATGACTATCCCCCTGGGCCCTTTCCTAGACTTCAACCCCGACCGGTGTCGAAGTGACTTAGGTGACTTTTATTAAATGTTCGTTCACTCAGTCTTTCTTTTTTCTTTTTTTAGTCGTTATAAGAGTATTTCGTAACATAAGATCTGAGGAAACAATTTGTGTTATCTTGTGAGGAGTCAGAATGTCGTCACCCGAAAATTTGTGAATACGAAAAGGATATTTGGTCGTCGGGTCTTTCCTCTTCGACTTATAAGGTGTGATGTGTTTCGTCAGTCCAAATGGAAGTCTAAGTTTATCATAAACGTCTTAAGTTCACGTCGGTGACTTCTATTGTTAAGTGACACCTACTCTGTTCTCTTGTGACAGAGTCTACAAATAGTGACCTCTCGACCTCCTATAGTCTTTGGTAAAGTGTTGAGTGTTACCGACGAGGCGATTAGTATTCGGTGGAAAATAAAAACATTTGTCAGAGTAAAAAGAATGAAAACTCTTAAAGACTTCGACCTACGAAAGTTCTGTGAACCTCTAACTAGAAGTCTGAGTTTCGTGGTCTCGTCAATTTCTAAAATAGTTGTTCAGGTCGTGACCACGACGGTAAACTTTAGGGATCTTCTCCCATATCCGTCTGTTGTCCTTCGTGGAATATACCAATACATAGTCGTATCTGAGTTGGTGGACGAGAAGTTTCTTGACAAGTAACTGAACATTTCAGAGTATTTTCTTTTTAGGATCCTTTATGTCAGTAGATACGCCATCCTAAAATTCCGGTAAGTTGAGGTAAGTAGGCAGGATTGATTGGAAAAGGTCCTACGATATTACTCAATGTGACCTTTTCAAAGTCACTCTTTTCCTTTTATTATACTTTGTAAGTTTGTGTCGTCTACTTTCTCTCTTAAGAATCTTGAGAATAGTTTCCTGTAATAGAGACGAAGATTCCACTGGGGTAAATCCAAGATCTAAGATTATTGAAACCTCGTCTTATTCGTGTTTATGAATTGGTTAGGGACCAACTAAAACGACTTCTGTTCTGATTTAAGGAGACCTTAAGTTGATTTACAGTCATTAAGGAAGGAAAATACAGACATGAACCATGTGGTAAAGATGGAAAAATTTTATTAAAATCCCAGAAATGAAAAATTAACTTCACATCCACTAGATGATATAACACAATCAGAGCCGTACGTCGTTTCACTAAGTCAATATATGTGTGTATTTACATAATAAAGAGTCTCAGAAAAGGTAAGATTCAATAATGTTCTGTAATTACATCAAAGGACACGATATGTCACCCGGGAACAACCAATAGATGAAATATATATCATTGCACACACCACGATTCAACGAAGTCAGTACAGGCTGAGAAACGTTAGAATACCTGACATCGGTCGGTCCGAGAAGATAGGTACCCTAAGAGGGTCGTTCTTATGACCTCACGCAACGGTACGGGAGGAGGTCCCCTGGGAGGGTACAGGACGTAACCGTTCGTCCAAGAAATGGTGATCGTGGTGGACCCTTTAGGTATACATTATAACATATATACAATTAGGGTTTTAAATAAGGAAGGGAGTAAGGGGAAACCATTGGGGTTCAATCAAAAGATACAGATACCCAGAAAAAGACAAAATGTTTATTGAAGTAAACATATTAAGAAAACCTAAAGTGTAAATTCACACAAAGATGGAAGAAAGCAAGAGTCCAAACTGTGAGATAGATGGTGGAAACCCAGTCAGGGAAGGACAAAGGTAGTGGAGAGATTATAAATGTACGAAGTCTCTTCTGTTTTTATTCTGAGACACCGTGATCACCATTTCTTGGGTGGACGGTTACGTTCTCTGTATTCTCTACGACCAAACTAGGGACCCAGTCCTTCTAGGGAACCTCCTCCCGTACCGTTGGGTGAGGTCATAAGAACGGACCTCTTAAGGTACCTGTCTCCTCGGGTTTCCCGATGTCAGGTACCCTAGTGTTTCTCAGCCTGTGTTGACTCACTGTGTCGTGTCCACTGTAGAGTGTAAAGTAGGACGGAGGGGAAGAAAGACGGAGGAACTAGGTGTTGTCGAAACTTCTAGTCGGTGTTTATATAACACAGGTACAACACGATACAATTCCTCTGTCGACTGGTCTCTCTCCCTTCTGAGTAGACACCGTTTACCATGGGTCCTCTAAGGAAGAAGAGTTCTGGATTTAAACCGTAGGATTAAGGATCTTTACTAAGAAGATTCACAGTACTAGGTGTCCATGGGATAAAACGTGTTTTTCAATGAAGATAACTACTAACGTCAATAGTTGTTAATTTATTTTTGGTTTTGAAACCTCAACGTTCCAACTAGTCTCTACCTATTTGACCATGTTTGACAGAACTTCAACTTCTGTAAGTATTGGTCTCTTCCATTACAGTCGAGTTTTTTATCAGTGTTGGATTTTCACTCTCAAAGAAAATAAGTCATCTTTAAAAATCCTGAAGTCCGGGTCCTGTATTGTAGAGTTCGTTGGGTCTCTCTTAACGAGGGTCCTCTTCGCCCCTCCTGAGTACAATAAATCTTCAAACGTTGGTTCCCGTTCATCAGACTTGTAGTTTTCATAAAAACACTTAATTTCATCTGGTCTAACCTGACCTTCTTCGTGTTCGACCTTAGTTCTAACGACCCTCTTTGTAGTTATTAGAGTCTATACGTCTACTGTGGTAGGAATACCGTCTTTCACTTCTCCTCGATTTTTCGGAGAACTACTTTCACTTTCTCCTCTCACTTTTTCAACCGAATTTCGAGTTGTAAGTCTTTTGCTTCTAGTACCGTAGGCCAGGGTAGTGAAGTACCGTTTATCTACCCCTTTGTCATCTTTGTCACAGTCTGAAATAAGAAGACCCGAGGTTTTAGTGACGTCTATCACTGACGTCGGTACTTTAATTTTCTACGAATGAGGAACCTTCTTTTCAATACTGGTTGGATCCATCGTATAAGTTTTCGTCTCTGTAATGAAACGACTGATTCCAGGCAGATCAGTTCCGATACCAAAAAGGTTACCAGTATATACCTACACTCTCAACCTGACACTTCTTCCGACTCACGGTTTCTTAACTACGGAAACTTGACACCACAACCTCTTCTGAGAACTCTCAGGGAACCTGACGTACTTCTAGGTTGGTCAGGTAAGACTTCCTCTAGCTGGGACCCTAAAGAAACCTTCCTTGCTACGAGTTCGACTTCGAGGTCATGAAACCGGTGGAGTACACTTCTCAACTGAGCAACCTTTTCTGACACTACGACCCGCCCTAACCCCCGTCCTCCTCTTCCCCTGCTGGCTCCTACTCTACCGACCTACCGTAGTGCCTGAGCTGCCTGCACTCAGACTCACTTAAGTCCCTCTACCACTACCTGTCCCTCCGGACCGTACGACGTTAAGTACCCCAGCGTTTCTCAGCCTGTACTGACTCGCTGACTTGACTTGACTCTATAACGGTTCCTTAAATCACGAAGAGATACATACCTTTCTACGTTCTCAGACCCGAGTGACTTTGGTAAGGAAAGTATACGTAGAGTCGATAGATCCCAGTCATGGGACTCAAAAGGTTCAGGGAGTCACGAGTGGAATCCCTCACCGACGTCGGACTAGTATCCATGACAATAGGACAGACTCACGGGTCGCCTCGACCGTAGGACTACTGGCACTGTAGGAACAAAGAACTGCACCGTCCTTTATGAGGTAAAAAGTCTTTTATGGTACGGTCACTAGTGATTCGAATACTTATCTTTTAACTGTCGTGTTCTACAATTAAGACTCTATGAGTTGTCGACCATTAGCTCAGTCTAGATTATAAATGTACAATGATCTGAGTTAGTACTGGGTAGGTTCTGTAGTGAGAATGGAGATCAGTTGAACAGGACACAAAACCTTCGTATAAGTCTTAGATTTTATTACGAACAGTTAGAGTAACGAATATAAAACGTCTTCTGTGTGTTACTATAGTGTAAGACTCCAGTTTTCTTTCTTTAGTAATTTTAAAATCATGTAAAAATATAGTTGTACGTGTAGAACCGGACGAGGTCGAATACCTTTAACCCATTGTCAACTTCAATTTTTGTTAAAAAGGGTAGACTGATAAAGATTAAGAGTGTCTTTGTGGATCTTAGTCCCTTACAACTAAGTGACTGTCGACGTCTTTGTGTCTAGTTATTCTGCACTGGACTTCATCGAGAGAGTGTCCTTCTATAATTGTATGTTTTCGTACTTAGTACTGTCAGACGGTAGTCCTCGATGTGAAAGTCCTTATCTTACGTCAAATTATCTTGTTTGAGATGCTTCTGTCCGTCTCGGATATTTCCACCTTTCCTTCTTTGGTATTATTAATTTCCGGGGTTTAATCGTCCTGGCTGGTCACTCCTTTAGTTTGGTTCGACCTGTTTCGTCCCTTCTCCACGACCCTGTCTCACCCTTTATTTCCGTCCTTAAGCAAGGTCCGTCTGGTCTGACTTTCGGGTCGTGTCCCTGACTCTGACTTATATAATACCTTATGCCATGGGTAAGTCCAAATAGATAGGGAATCCTGACTGGAGACGGTGTCAAATGACTTGAACAAACCCTTCGTATCCATCTTTGGTCCCTTGACTGTTTCCTTGTGTTTTGGACAAAAGTGACTTTAGATTCTACGTCTAAAGACGTCAAAAATTGAGTACGGAAATAATTTTCAAAAGAAGAGGTAGAGTGGTTCCTTTAATAAAAAAGAGTGGGAACCGAAACTGAAAGAAAGTTTGACTCAAATGAATATATATTTACGAAAATTGAAGTTGACAGAGGTTCAAGGTATTTATCGTTGTCCGGTTCTACACACGTAAATACATTTTCATACGATTTTGAAATATCTAAAGAACGAATAACTGGAGTCTTACATCATAGTATCAGAAGACGGTTTATTTGTTGCACTAACTGTTATTCGGAATAAAATCTAGGACCTACGCGAAGGTTTACGTCTTTTCGCCTGATCTCCAATTCTCACCATAGAACCTACCCAGTACCAACTCAGATTATCATACGTCTATAATTCATATACAAAAAAAGGAAAAAGTTTCGTTTGAGTAATCACTGGTAACAAGAGGAGTAGGACGTTTCACGGTGTATACTCGTACTTTTCTCGTCGTAGTGGTGGTTTTGAGTCGTAGGAAGGTTGTGACAATCTGGTCGGGACTTCAGACCCGGTAAAATATATGTAGTGAAAGTATACGGGGTCTAAATTTTGGTTCCGGTTCTCTACAATGAGGAATTTAGAGTCAACTCCACTATATTTAATTCGAAAAGGGGTTTATTTGATTTATATTTGTCAAAAACAACGGTTTCTTTTATGTTTCTGGTACTACAAATTCCAGTTTACGACATTTGAAAAATAGATCTTTAAAAGTTGTTTAGGATTCCTTTGAGTTCTAGTTAGTAAGATTAAACCAAAGAAACCGTCCTCTTACTTTCTAATCTAAGATGACCCGGTGGAATACAAGTGTACGTCCTTGTACCTGACGTCCTTTCGTACCTTGCGACTGTTGAGTCCCGTTTCGTGTTCACACGTCTGCGATTACGTTCGACTTGAGGACTGAGAGGTGTAATAAGTTCGTTTCGTAACCCACGAGACGGGAGACCGGTCGGGACACCGTTGTGGAGGAGTTTGTGTTAGGATCGTTTCTTTTTAGTAGGAAAACATGTGTTCAAGATGAGGAAGTTTTCTTAAGTAAAGTGAAGTCATACAAAACGACTTAAAGGAGACTGAACAAGTTGAACATTAAGAATCCCCTTCTTACACTCACTTACTCACTCACACTCCGTATGTGTAGTACTGACTGTTCCAAATGTAAAATGTTAATGTACAGAAAATACAATTTCGAAACCTTTTCATACAACGTAACCTAATTGTTAGAGAGAACTCTCTTGAACTTCATGACTTCAATATATTTAGTGACTTTTACATAGGAGGAACTTTTCGTCTTTTTCGATACTTGTGTTGACCTGATAAAGACCAGAACTTACGTTCCGGAAGAACTATCGTGTTCCTGTGTTCCCTTTTCACGGTACTATTTCTCTTTCCTACTTCCACCGACCCTTCTTTCTAATTCTCAGGTACAGACCCAAGAAAGGGGTCGTGTCTTGTTCACAGTCTCGAGGGTGTTACTCCGACACCGTAACCAAGACTGGTTCTCTTCCCCGTTGTTATTCTGTGACGATCCCTGACAAAACACCAACAAGTCAGCGATTCAACACAGACTGAGAAGTACTGGGGTACCTGACGTCGTGTAGTCCAAAGGGAGGGGAAGTGACAGAGGGTCTCAAACGAGTTTGAGTACAGGTAACTCAGTCACTACGATAGGTTGGTAGAGTAGGAGACAGCGGGAGAAGAGGAGGACGGAAGTTAGAAAGGGTCGTAGCCCCAGAAAAGGTTACTCAGCCAAGAAGCGTAGTCCACCAGTTTTATAACCTCGAAGTCGTAGTCAGGAAAGTCACATATAAGTCACAACTAAAGGAAATCCTAACTGACAAAACTATAGGAACGACAGGTTACCTGAGAGTTTCTCAGAAGAGGTCGTGGTGTTAAACTTTCGTAGTTAATTTTCTACGAACGAGGAACCTTCTTTTCGATACTGTTTTGATGTGTCGTATGATTTTTTTTGTCTCTGTAGTGAAACGGCTGTTTCCAGACAAATTCAGTTTACAGACCAAAGAGGTCATCAGTACATTCCTACACTCTCAACCTAGTATTTCCTCCGACTCACGTTTTCTTAACTACGAAAGCTCCCTGACACATTGTCACTACATAAATAAGAGGAAATTCCCCTCTTGACACGTCTCATTTTTCTAATGAATACAAATGTGAAACTCTTGGAACCTTCATGTCTTATGACTTGTCAGTCCCATTCGTCTTTCCACACCACTGGGTATTGTTACTCTACTCTCTTCACCACTTGTTTTACAGGTGTACCATATTTGTTACGGATTTCGTAGTTGTGCCGGTCTACCTGGTGATAGACTAATTCCCCGACCTCCTCCTCCTGTGAGTCGACTTCAGGATATCCAGGCTTCCCTTTTCTATCAGGTTACGGTTGGATGGTCCAAAAATGGAGATGTTAAGTCGTAAATATTACATGTGATTACATTTATGGTACACTGAATCGTCGTAGACTGATTCGTGGATCCTAAATTATACTTTTAACACGATAAAATAAATAAATAAATAAAAAAGGAAATAAAATTAAATGTTATGACATAACCAAAACGGTATGTAACTGTACTTAGGCGGTGCCCACATGTACGCAAGGGTTTGTACTTGGGGGGTGGGTGTAGGGAGGGGTATTGCAGAGAGACCCAGTAGTGGCACGTGGTCGGGGTTCGTACGACTTTAACACGATAAAATCTTAAGACTTGTTTTGGAACAAAATTTTCGTATTAACCTTAAGAGACTGTCAGGGCACCTGAGGTACGAAGGTGACGTCTTCCGTACCCAGGATAAGAACAAACCTCTTGATTCTGGGACGTCCGACGTGCCATGTTTTTTACGTTAATTTTCTTTATTATTTCGGTATTAATAATTTCTTTCCATCGTTATTAAATGAAGAGAGTCATTTGACAGAGGGTCTTATAAATAACAATAAGTCAGTGATTCGGAACATGTTGAGAAACGCTGGGGTCTTGTGGTCCACACAAGTCGTGTGGTCCGAGGGGACAGGAAGTGATAGAGGGCGTCAAACGAGTCTAAGTACAGGTAACTTAGTCACTACGGTAGGTTGATAGAGTAGGAGACGGTGACGGAAGAGGAAAACGGAAGTTAGAAAGGGTCGTAGTCCCAGAAAAGGTTGCTCAGCCAAGAAACGTAGTCCACCAGTTTCATAACCTCGAAGTCGTAGGCAGGAAAGTCACGTATAAGTCACAACTAAAGGAAATCCTAACTGATAAAACTAGAGGAACGATAGGTTCCCTGAGAGTTCTCAGAAGAGGTGGTGTCAAACTTTCGTAGTTAAGAAGTCACGAGTCGGAAGAAATACCAGGTTGAGACTCAACTCTGGGTTTCGAGATAAAGAGAAGGAACTAATTAAAATGAAAGTCTTAAAAGACTAAAATACGATGAGTGACTGAAGGATAGAAGGTTTTATATTTGATTGGGTTATTCTTCATTTGGGAATCCTTACTTACACTAAGAGTTGTACTTTCCCTAATAATTTTTTTTTCATAAATAACCGGTGAAGTAAAAGATAAAGGAATAATTCGTTAACGAGTGAAAAGACTGTTTCCAGTTATATGAGTTTCGATACCAAAAACGTCATCAGTACATAACTACACTCTCAATCCGACCTCTTAAGGTACCTGACATATCAGGTGACCCAGTGTTTTTCAGCCTGTACTGACTCGTTGAAAGTGAAAGAAAGGAACAATAATATATTTTAACAAAAGTAGAAGTTTCCTCAAGAACAGAAGTATTATTGTTTCTGTACTAGAATTTGGTTCCTTTGTTACATATTAAAGTCTTAGTATATTCAACCTTTTTTTTTTCGTCATAAATAAAACAACAATTTATAAATTACGGAAACGGAAACAGACTTGATCTTTTATTTAACTGTAGTGAAAGAAGTCCCCGTACACAAAGTCAAGTAAAACAATACACGACTGTATATTTTTGTTTACAAACTATACAATTCAACGAAAACAATACATTATCAGTATAAAACTCTATTTATAATCCATATATAAAATATACCCCCTCTCCTCACTCTTAAGAGTAAAGAAAATGTTTCGTAGTTTAAGAGTCTTCGTTTATCTAGACACGACGAAACGGGGTTCTACGTTATAGATAGTAGTCTATCCATTTATCGTTTTCGATTTAGACTCTAAAGTAGTCTCTGTTTGAGACTTAAGACTATTAGAGTAGTTCTTCAATTCTACTCCGTACCACT
Organism: Capra ibex; assembly: GCA_006410555.1. Lineage (NCBI taxonomy): Eukaryota > Metazoa > Chordata > Mammalia > Artiodactyla > Bovidae > Capra > Capra ibex. Next base: position 36,633,913 of record SJYO01013871.1, read on the forward strand.
TGACCCACTTTGGATTATAGTTCTTTACGTGTCTCTAATTAGTTTTATTTTGTGGTAATTCTTTCCTAGTCTTTCGGAACCGATTTTTGTCCGGTAGACTCTTTCTGACTTGTAAAATTAACCGATAAGTGAGTTTACGTAATTGTCATACTGAACTGAATAGTTTTTCCATCGTATCTGTCTACGACAAGTACCTTGCTCTCACCTTTCCTTTCTGTGTTAGAGAACCATGGGATTAAGACAGTTCTCAGCTTTAAACCACGTCGAACAAACAATACCTAATAAATACACTTTTCATAAAATTTGGATAAAATGTTATGTCATGATATATCGATTGACACAGTTAACCCGTGGATCCGATTGAAGTAACCTTAATACTTGTTTGACTGAATGTTTGTACGAGAACCTTACCTTGAGCAAGTATACATCCTCTAAACGAAATTAATGTTAATAGGGACATATTAAGACAGAGCATTCGGGGTTTTGACCCTTCGTCTCTAAGTTAGATTGAAGATCACCGACACTTATCGGTAATCGACCTAACTCGACTTCTCAGTGACACAATTTTCCACTTACTCGAAAGGAGTTGGTAGTCTTATATGACGTGAGAATAATTCCCGGTTCTTCACTCCGTCACCGATATGACCGATTATGGTCTCTGTTTCTTTTTCACTTATCTTTGAGTAGAGTTATTACCTTATTGAAAATTTATTAATCTGGACGAACTTTTACCTTGTCCTGTGGATCGCTTTTTATACAACCGATTATGGTCTCTGTTTCTTTTGTACTCATCTTTGAGTAGCGTTATTACCTTATTGATAATTTATTGATCTAGACGGACTTTTACCTTGTCTTGTGGATCACTTCTTCAAACGGGTGGTAGTAAGTTTCACAGTCCTTATGATATATTTTTAATAAAGGATTAACCATCCGACATATTCTCGTGACACACAATCAACGAGTCAGTACAGACTGAGAAACGCTGGGGTACCTAATATCGGGCGGTCCGGGGAGACAGGTATCCTAAGAGGTCCGGTCTTAGACCTCACCCAACGGTAAAGGAGGAGGTCCCCTATAAGGACTGGGTCCCTAGTTTAAGTCCAGAGGACGTAACCTCGGTCTAAGAGATGACAGTCTCGGTGTCCCTTCTGGTTTGGGCGAGTCAGCACAGACTGAGAAACGCTGGGGTACTTGATATGTCAGGTACCTTAAAAGGTCCGGTCTTATGACCTCACCCATCGATAAGGGAAGACGTCCCCTAAAAGGGTTGGGTTCCTAGCTTGGGTCCAGAGGGCGTAACGTCCACCTAAGAAATGGTCGACTCGGTGGTCCCTTCGGGTTCTTATGACCTCACCCTGGAATATTTCATGAAAAGATTCATGAAATGAAATCCATGGAAGATTCCAGGGAAGATTGTCCTTCTAAGATATCAGAGAAGACGATATAGAGAAGAAGAACAGTTTCCGTTTTCTTTTTATAGGTAAATCTAGAAAGTTATTCTCGTTATCGGTACATCAAGATGTAAATCATTTTCGATTTCATATTTTTGAGTTTCTAAAACGACGTCCCACAGTCCTATGTCGGTCTTTTGTTTGACGATTTTACACTCGATCTTAAGTTGTGAAGACTAAAGGAATTGATTAATTCATTTTCGTAAAGGACACGTTAAAGACACGTACGTGCGTCCGTTGGTCCATCAACGTACAGACAGATTCAAGACAGTAGTCTTTTATGAGTCGTGAATGTTATATGAGGACGTAATAGTGGTTTGTCAACAGGGTAAATTCTTTTTCCTCACTTACGTAAAATATGGTTCACTGTGATTTAACTTATTGACAATCGTAAATTACTGTACGTTATTTTATCTTCATTTTGACTGATGACAAGTTTACTTGATGACTGAGTCACAGGACTGTTCTTTCCCTTGTCTAAGTTTTGGGAGTCCCTACGTCTTACACCCTTAAACACCCGTCTTGCCATTATTCTTACCATCTTACTATTATTCGTTCGCGCCACACAAGTCGGAGGGTCCCACCCCGGTCACTAGATGGTCACACAAAGACCCGTCGAATGAATTGAGATCACACGGAGTCAAAAGTACAGACATTTCACTCGTATTATAGTGGATGGATTGTCTACAAACTCTTCGTGAGTTTCTCTATTCAGGACATTTCGTGATTCTTGTTACGACTGTGTACTATTCCTAAGTGTTTATACTCGACAGTACTGACCTGGTCTTGAATAAAAGTGTGATCCACCTAGGTGTCAATAGTTGTGTTTCAACTTACAATATAAATGACGTCGTGATAAATGTTGTCGGTTCTGTACCTTTGATAGATTTACAGGTGGATGTCTATTTTTCTATTTCTCCTACACCATATATGTCCGTTACCTTATAATGAGTCTGTATATTTTCTTACTCTATTATGGTAAACATCGTTATACCTACCTGGATCTGTAATAATATGATTTACTTCAGTCTGTCTCTTTCTTTCTGAAATATGTCACAGTGAATATACACCTCAGGTTTTTTAATACGTTTACTAGAATAAAGGCTTTGTCTTTCTCTGAGTCTCTATATCTTTTGTTTGAATTCCAAGGTTCCCCCACCCCTTTCCCTGTTTAATATGGGAACATAGGTATTGACCAAGTAATCTCAGTAAGAGGTGGATGTAGATGAGAAGTTGAGACGTAAGGGGAGGTGGAGTGGGGACGAAGAGGGGTCAGACCTGAAGACGGGTCCGACGGTCGGTGGGTCGAAGAGTCGTAGGGACGGAACCTGGTTTAAGGCTATGATAAGGAATTAGAGTGAGCTAAAAAAAAGAAGTTGAACAGTGTCACTTCCTAGTTTTATGTGTTCCTTTACATTCACTAAGACCATGTAGATCTACTTGGCCCGATCAGGAACCCCTGAGACTCTACTTCCCTATCTTGGATTCTACCACTCGGAAAGGTTAACGAAGACCTTCGAATGGAGGATGTCTCCGTTTGACCTTCGTCCCCTACTGTCGTCTACCACCCCTAGAGAGGTCCATGTGGTTGACGATGGCGTCGGGCTCCATTTTGATACCTCTTCCGTCTCAAATAGATACCTTTGAAGGAGAGAGAGGACACTTAAAGGAAAACACAAAAAGTGAACGAAGGATTATAAGGAGACCGACACGTTATTTATGGATGGATCTTGAGTCTAAGGAGGAGGAGAGAGGACCCGTAGTCAATTTTGGGAGAGTTTCTTACTATCTAAAACCCCATTCAGAATTCGTCTAATTACGTTAATTGTGACTTAACAAGACATACTCCTTGAGAGAGTACTATAAAACGAAGGATGTTACACTAATGATTAGAGTTACTAAATTACCTTACACTTTAAACATCTTATGTACTCTCTAATAAAACTGATCTCTCGATTAAAAAAATTCGACTAAAAGATTTTATTTACTGTGACTGAGATTGTGTCGTGTTTGAGGGTCGTGAAGAGAGCCATTCATGGAGAAGTAATGTGGATTGACAAACTTGTTTGTCGGGAGCTAAATACTTTCTTCCCCTTAAACACAAACGGTGTCTATTTCGTAGGTCTCCAAAGTAATTGACGAACGAACCTACCAGCTCTTTTGGTACTATGGGTAGGTAAAAGACACAGTCCTCGTGTCTTTTAGGTATGTCACCGTTACTGTCATCTTCACGAGTGGAATTCCTGACCTCCTGAGGATCCCTTGACACACACAGACACAGACTGATCAATTTACTAGTCGTATCTGGACAAGTCCGAAGGAAAACCAGACGAGTGAAATAGGGATAAAGTGACGAGTACCCGTACGGGCAATGTTTCCTGGATCTTTGACAGTATGTCTTACTTTGTTTAGTCTTTTTCCTTTTTTTTTTTTGTTGTGACATATAATTGTGTAAATACACCTTAGATCTTTCTACCATGTGTACTTGGATAGACGTCCCGTCCTTCTGTCTGTCCGTATCTCTTGTTGGCATACCTGTTATAGGTCTAAATAGGAGGGTTCAGTCCCCCTATTTAACCCTCTGACCGTGACTGTATATATATGATGATATATACTTTGTCTATTGATTGCTCTTAGATGACATATCGTGGATGAGTCACGAGACACCACTGGATTTACCCTTTCTTTAGGTCTCTCTCCTTGTGTATCTCGACCAACTTAAACGATATGTTGTCTTTGATTTCGTTGTAACATTTCGTTGATATGAGGTTATTAAAAAAAAAGAAAAAAGTTTTTTACCGATCTTCCTCTTCCCTCAGTTCCATTAATAAAGTTAACGAAAGAGTAGGGAGGTCCCTAGGTCCGTCCCTCTTTCAATTTTGGTTTGATTTGTAAACATTCCCTTAAAGTCTTCTAATGTGAAGAGATACATAACGTTCTCGTCGGTAGCTCCTAGTTGACGGAAGGTACGTTTTTTTACCCGAGACCCTATAAGAATGAACTTCTGAAGACTGTAGTCGTACACCCGATATACATGTTGGAAATCAGTAAATAATCCATTATATTTGTTTTATAGACTCTCATTTGAACTATATTCAGACTGAAGGATCCATTCAGACTATAGTCTCTGAATGCAGTCCGTATTCAAACGATTGCACGAGGGAGTGTGTGATGCATTTAATCGACTTGTTTGCAATGAGATCAAGTAGATAGGAGTCAAAAAAGGGAAAACAAACTTAAAAAGAATACAAATATACAACTATACCCTATAAAAATACTGTTGTCCAAATTTGTTTATGTTTCTAGGATCGTTCTATCAATCCTCTAGTTATAGACAAGAATATTGACAATACATTCCATTTATGTATAAATAATTATTATATATAGTCTGTTTTATATAAAGTCTGTTTATAGATTAAAAAGTCTGTTTTCGACAGACTTATGATACTAATTACACTCCGACAGACGTATGATCGAGAGGATTAGAAACCTTAAAGATTAAACATAGTCTCTACTTATCCGATAGTCATCCTTTGGTATTTCTAAAGAGCCATAAATAGAAAGGGAAAGTCTTTGTAAAATAATGGGCATATTAATGAAGTCGATTTAGGATGACAATGTTAACAGACGAATAGTACACATTACTCTTTGAAGGGGGTGAATGATGAATGAGTTGGTGATGATCTTGTTATACAACCGTTGGCATTTTAGGTTAAGACGTGGACTTCCTTTATAAAGACAGTCTACCACACAATAAATAACTTTCGATGTCTTGTCTATTCAAGTTTTGAGTCGTCGGATTTTGCCGGGTCCAAACAATGTCATGTCTCAAAGACTCTAAGTTCTTACACCACAGCTCAGGTACAGACTGCGTCCCACGTCGTACGAACCCCGACCACGTACCCCTACTGGGTCTCTCTACAACACCCCTCCTTCCACCCTCCCCCCAAGTACAAACCCTTGCGTACATTCTTAATTTCTAAAATTTTAAATTTTTTATTTTTTATTTTAATTTTTTTTTTTTTTTTCTTACACCACAGCCGAATCGAGTCCTAGAGAGTACCCCAAGGTCAATTCGATAGTCGAGTCCTACAGTAGTAGACTTCCGATCTGACCCCGTCCTTCTGGACGGAGATTCGAGTGAGTCCTCCGACGACTACCTTCCGAAGTCAGATAGCTGCTGTTTACAAGGAGTGGTGTGTGTAGGCAAGTGTCTCGACGACTGTTGTACCGTCGGTCGAAGGGAGTCTCAGTGACTAGGTTCTTTCGTTCTTGTTGGCTGGTGTTATCTATTACGTCGCCGAAAATGTTGGAATAGAACCTTCACTGTTTTATAATGAAGACAGTCCAGGATAGACAGTGTTTATTACTGATTTTAAACCTTGTCCTGATGTGTCTCCATACTGATGGTTTCCAGTTGCCTTCGACGACCGTTGGTGTCTCCGACAAGTCAAAGACTGGTCTTGCTAATGATGATATCTGCCGTCACGTAAGGTGAAGACACGGTAGTCTGTTCGGGACTCCGTTTGAGAAGTCACTTCCCTTTCAGCGAGTCAGCACAGGCTGAGAAACGCTGGGGTACCTGATATGTCAAGTGTCTTAAGAGGTCCGGTCTTATGATCTCACCCATCGGAAAGAGAAGAGGCCCCCTTAGAAGGGTTGGGTCCCTAGTTTGGGTCCAGGGAGAGTAACGTCCGCCTAAGGAATGATCGACTCGGTGTTCCCTTCGGGTCTTTATGATCTCACCCATCGGAAAGGGAAGAGGTCGTCTAGAAGGGTTGGGTCCTTAGTTTGGTCCCAGACGACGTAACGTCCGTCTAAGAAATGGTTGACTCGATAGTCTGTGTCGGGTTTAAGTGGAGGCATTCTAAACCAACCTATCTTGTACCTATTAAGTGATCTAAAATTATCTAATATCCAAAAAATTTAATAACCTTTTATTCTCAAAGTTAAACTAACAAGAAAACCCTTGAGAACTTTCCCTTATTCGTATCGTAAAAGTTTATTAAAATGAGATTACATACTGATTTATTTTTTATATGGTCTCTTCCTTTTCTTAGTGTCTACTTCCTCTTTCCCTCTATGTTTACATCTGTTTCCTCATTTCCGAATAAACTACCGTTTCGTCCATAATCCGACCCCGAAGGGACTATCGAGTCACCATTTCTTAGGTAGACGGTTTCGTCCTCTATACCCAAACTAGGGAGCCGACCCTTCTAGGGGACCTCTTCCTTTACCGTTGGGTTAGGTCATAAGTACGGACCCTTTAAGGTACCTGTCTCCTCGGACCGCCCGATGACAGGTACCCCATTGTTACCGACCTGTAGTCGAATCTCAGTCTGTACCGAACCTCTGATTCGTTGTTTTTAATATGTATAGTCTTACTACTTAATAATTTTTAACCAAATAGTCTCATCAGTATTACTTTTAATTGATACGACATCACAGTCCTTCGAGAAAAATATTTAGATAAAGATAAGTAACTTAAAGACGGTTTAATGACGTTTTATAGTAGTATTCACTTAGATTCTTAATGGTCAAACTGGAAACTTATATAAATAAAGTAAAAGTGTACTATAATTGATATTGAGACTGAGAGAACATTCATCTTTATTGAGGGGAATACTTTGTTTATTGTTACGGTAAGTAAAAGATTATAAAATGAAAGTGAGTCTTTATTTTTGGTACCCTTTCCTCGTTAACCTTCGTAGTGATTAATAACGATGTTGATCCTTCCTTTTTACAGTTACAGATGAATTATTCGTAGTATCTGTACTATGTATCTGTACGATGTTTACATATGTCAATAAATCTTTCAAGCTCGGTACTCTTGAGTGACCTATAAACTGGAGGTTTTATGAAAATAAGACTCGACGATAAATTTTAACAAAGATTACAAGACATTGGGAAGAAACCTTTAACGAAGAGATAGCGTGGAACAAAGTTTGATTACTAGTTTTACGTTTGAGTTCGATAAGTACTGTCTTAGGAGGTGTAAAATATCATTGTATTAAAATAGTTATTAACAAGTCTTCGAGACACAATTGTCCTTCAACGTCTGGTTTACGAGTTTCAACGAGAGTGATCCCCGTGGTCTAAAGTACGAGACTTTTGTAGTCAAAAGACCTGCCTTGTGTATCGACATGACAAATTTCAAAATCCCTCACTGACTATGGGCCGTCTAAGTAAGTATACACCGTGGAGAATATATCTGGTAAAATGTTACTAAAATAAAAAGACAGGAAAAGTTCCGACGTCGGACGCGTTTCATATTACGTTTCGACACGGGGTACGAAGATCTGGGGACCTCCGTAGACGAAAGTCCTTGTTGAAAGACGGAACACCGGAGAACGTAGTCACGTAGGGTCACCAAGTTTACCGTGGGAAAACCTCCTTTTGTTTCGCCAGTCATATCCTGTCTACTAGAAAAGTAAGTTTTGGAGTCTTCACTCAAAAAATACTATTATTGAATCACTATTTAATTGTAAGGTGGTTTACCTAATGAGAAAATCGTCAAAGTAGTCTGTTTTCCTTATTAAAAATTTACAAACCTTATTACTAAAATTGTCCTCGAGAATAACTTTTGTTTCCCGTAATTCTTTTTTTTTTGGGTGTGGTGTCTTTGTCTTAATGATAAAAAGGAATTATTATTTTATCGAAAATCTAATATATACTTTACATCTTCCACCTTCGAGGGTTGAGAAGGACGGGTGGAGAGAGGGTTAAGTGAGGAGGTTTGGTTGTAAGACACCGAAAATGATCATCGAAATCAAAAGAAATAAGTCATTCGTCTACGAGAAAACGTTCGAATGAAAGATTTTCATTTCAAGGTTCTTGTTAAAAGATGTTTGATATCAATACGTAAAACACGTCGATACAGAGTCTACGATTCTTCGTCTGAATGTGGACTTTATCAAAAGCACTATTTATGATAAGGAATAAACAATGTAGGCAAATAACAAACTAGGACAGTAAGGTTACAAATACTTCAGTGTCAAAAGTATTCCCTTGGAAAGAAAGGGGCACCTAATAAAAAATTTCAGAACTATGTCCTAAAGTCCCCGTTTAGAGGAGGACTGAGTAAGATCCTCCATGTTTACAGTTGACTGAGTTTTTGGGTAGAACAACTCTAGAAGGGTCTACGATGTTGAAAACGAGAACGAAAGCAAAACTACTGACCTTTTATAATACGTCATAAAAATTTATCACCATCAAATGTTACTTCATGGTGGAGTGTGGTCAGTCCTACCGGTAGTAATTTTTCAGATATTATTATTTACGACCCCTCCCACACCTCTTTTCCTTTGAGAGGATACGACAACCATCCTTACATTTAACCACGTCAATGATACCTCTTGTCGTACCTCCAAGGAATTCTTTGATTCGTACAAAGAGGAAGGAGGACTTAAGGGAAGGGTAGAGGGTGGGATAGGGTGTTCCATATGGACCCTGTGTACATATGGACACCGACTAAGTACAACTACACACCGTCTCCAGTTGTGTTATAACATCTCGTTGACAGGAGGTAATTTTTTTTCTTTTCTTTTTTGTTGATTTGTGTCTCGTGTATGTAGTACATTACTGATATATGGTAGCTTTAAGATACACTGTAGAAATTGGATCTTCATTCCGAAATTTTTCATTATGTCAAAGATACATAGATGACGACCCTCTTTATAGTTATTGGAGTCTATACGTCTACTGTGGAAATACCGTCTTTCACTTCTTTTTGATTTCTCGGAGAACTACTTTCACTTTCTCCTCTCACTTTTTCAACCGAATTTTGAGTTTTAGGTCTTTTGATTCTAGTACCGAAGGTCAGGGGCCGTGAAGTACCGTTTATCTACCTCTTTGTTACCTTTGTCACTGTCTGAAATAAACCCCCCAGAGGTTTTGGTGACGTTTACCACTGACGTCGGCACTTTAATTTACTACGAAGAGGAACCTTCTCTTCGATACTGGTTGGATCTGTTGTATAATTTTTCGTCTCTGTAATGAAACGGTTTTTTCCGGGTAGATCAGTTCCGATACCAAAAAGGTCATCAGTACATACCTACACTTTCAACCTGATAATTCTTTCGACTCACGGTTTCTTAACTACGTAAACTTGACACCACAACCTCTTCTGAGAACTCCCAGGGAACCTAACGTTCCTCTAGGTTGGTCAGGTAAGATTTCCTTTAATCAGGACTTATAAGTAACCTTCCTAACTACGACTTCGAGGTTATGAAACCGGTGGACTACACTTCTTGACTGAGTAAACTTTCTGGGACTACGACCCTTTCTGACTTACACCCACCTCTTCCCCTACTGTCTCCTACTCTACCAACCTACGGTAGTGGTTGAGTTACCAGTACTCAAACTCATCCGAGGCCCTCAACCACTACCCGTCCCTTCGGACCACACGACGTCAGGTACCCCAGTGTTTCTCAGTCTGTACTGAATCACTGACTTGACTTGATTGTAAAAATAAACACGTGTTTATATATGATATGTAATGTATATTACAGTCAGTGAGTCAGTACGAACTGAGAGACGATGGAGTACTTGACAACGGACGGTCGGTCCGAGGAGATAGGTACCTTAAGAGGACATTCATTATAAATTTACTTATAGAATAAATAATTTATAAGTATTTATTACTAAAATCAAAGTAATATATAAAAGAACGAACAATTTGAACCTTTTATCAAAGATTGGTATTTTTCGGAAGAATTGTTCAATCGAATACTACAAAAAATTTTCCTCTTTTTCAGCTTTATTTTACAACAGTGGTTTTGTCACCCTCTAAAGAGAAGGAGAGTTACATCACCAAAAAAACTAGTAAAATGATACGTGCATTCACTGTATCTCCTGACACTTTTTGTCTGTCCGAAACTAGACCCTGGCACCTCTTACCTCCGAGAGGATTAGGTTATTGTAACGAAGAAGGTGGGTTTTCTTAAGGTTATTTGTGTACCTTGACGTGTTTTGAACGGATACTTTAAGAAGTTAAAAATAAATGTGAAGTTGAAGTGTGTCCGCACACACACATACACACATTCGGTCACACGTGACAAACTGTTAAAAACCTGCACAGTACAACTGAGACTTGGGTTTCGTGTAAGCATATGACTTTCATTGTTGTCAAACGTACCCAAAGTACACCCCCCTTCCATATGTAGTAGACGAGGTACTTCCTACAGATCATCTAATCATGTACTTGGAACCTGATAAAAGACGTAGAATTTTCTTTCGACGAGTCTCGGCTGAACATAAATTTTTCGGTAATAAAAAATTAACGTGACCGACGATGTAGAAAAGACCCTAATAAATCCCGATTAATACACATCACCCAACAATGGTGTAGAATGACATTGGGTCTGTCAAAGATCTCTATGATACCAAGTCTTGAGTCGTCCTATCGTGTTTCGATAGACGATGAAAGGGAAATACATCAACCCGACGGACTTAAAAATAAACGGGTTTATCGTCATCATTGTAACCGAAGTTTAAAATAAACACCTCAGGGTCAGTAATCTTTATGTCACAGACGGGACTGAGACACGGGTTAGGAGATTATCGGAAGAAGAGGAAGAAATAGAATGTTTAGATGATAGGTTATCGGGAAATCAATACCCTGGACTGTAACTTCTGTCGAAAACTAAAAGACTAAAGACCTATACACGTTTAACTAAATCTACTATTATTTTCCGGAAGGAATAGAGACCAAGAAACAATAAAAAAAATTAACCTCATATTAACGAAATATCACACTATAAAGATGACATGGCGTTACACTTAGTCGGTAGGTATATGTACATAGGGGAGGGAGACCTTGGAGGGGAGGTTAGGGTCGGGAGATCCAGTAGTGTCTCTTGGTTCGACTCGAGAGACACGATGTGTTGTCTAAGGGTGATCAATAGACGAAATGTGTGTCATCACATATGTACAGTCGCGAGGAGATTGTTAAGTAGGGTGGGAGGGGCAAGAGGGTGGGGTCTGGGTGCACAGGTAAGAAGTGTAGACACAGACAAGTCATCGACAACAAACATAACTATAATTGCAGGAGTAATGTTTGATATCAAATAGGTTATACCGTGCAACACATTCTGTTTATACGTGCCCTCCCAACAAAACGTAACGTTATTGTCGTGGAGGTGAGAGTCTTACTACTAGACTTTCTCACGATACCAAGAGTATTCACTTGTTGTGTTTAGAAATGGAGAAGAGAGGTTTTGTTCGTATTTTCTTAAGAAATAGGAACCTACGTCCACAATTGTGGTCATTCCAGACAGATCAGCGACGAGTCCGTTCGATCTTAGGATGGTCTTCGACGGCATACACTTCGGTCACGAACATACCCGGTACGACTGGGTCCCTTATTCGTCCTTCGTTCGTCGTCGTCTGGACCTAAAGTCAAGAATTACCAAGGAACATCGACACACTGATATAAATCCAGTGAATTTAAAAGACACGGAGAAGAAAGTAGTTAGTCTTCATAATCGTGAAGTGTCTCAGGAGACTCATTATATACACCGTCGTTTAATACTTTGCTTTTTGGAATTTGTAGGAATCAAAACTGAAAACTGTAATAATCCCATTGAGGTTTTCACCGTGACCATAATTGTGAAAAACCCCCCGGTTATTGGGGTTAGAACCCGTCAAATCTATGTGGTTCATTACAGAAAAATGTCACTAACGTTCTCCGACACTTGTAAACCAACAAAAGTGGGTGGAAACTCTAGTTAGCTGTATGTTGTGACACATTCAAATTCCACATGTTGCACTATTAGACTATACACATCTACCACACTTCACGACTGGTATTAAAACCAATAGTGTTTTCCGACATTCAATCTGATTCGTATTCTATGATCGGTTTCCTGGAAAAATACACCCTTTCTAAAGTACCCGAATTTTTTGTTTTACAACTAACTTAGAACCAAGATCACTATTTCACGTACTACTCATATTGAGTCTGTATTAACATCCATTTGTTTAATAGAGCAGATGGGTATCAGGTTTATAAACTTACGGATATAGAAATAAAATTTTTTACTAAATTTACACAAATTGTAAGATTCATAGTAATTCTTTACAATTTGTTTAATCGATAAAAGAATTAATTCATAAAAAACGTTTCGTCCATTTAAGATAATATAGTTTAAATATTTATTATTTTTTACTGAAAGTTGACAAGTTTATACCTATTTTGAATTCATATATTACGGTTATAACACTAAGAGTAATTAAAATATATAAGTTGATTTCGTATAGTCTGTTAAAACAACTACAATTAAGTATAATGACGTTACTTTTAATAGTGTCATATGGACACTAACGAAAAATTGGTTTTTTTGTTAAATAAGTATTTTCAGTAATATATTATCAAACGGGTTAAAGAAAAAGTTATGTTACTTATTTTTATTCAACTGTAAAATATTAAAGGTCCGTGACAAGAAGCAAGAATAAAAGAACTTTATAATTGTCAAAAAAAACTGTAAATGTAAGAAGAGTTAACTAAAATAGTTTATTCCTTGTGACCAAACCAACGATAAATTGAAGTTGTCCTTGAAGTGTAAGGATTATGACTTACTTTAGAATTTTAGACATATTCTATCAAAAGTCTAAAAAATTCGTACGCATGCAGGACCGTTGGGAAGTTCCGTTTTTCATTAATTTCATATATTACACTTAGATCCGAAGGGTCCACCACGATCACCACTTCTTGAGCGGACGGTTACGTCCAATCTGTATTTTCTGTGTCCAAACTAGGAATCCAACCCTTCTAGGGGACCTCCTCCCGTGTCGTTGGGTGAGTTCATAAGAACGGACCTCTTAGGGTACCTGTCACCTCGGACCTCCAGATGTCAGGTACCCCAGTGTCTCTCAGCCTGTGTTGACTTACACTTAGGTGGATGGATGAGACCGTTAATAAACAAGTAAGTAGGTAGATAAGTTGTTTACAATTACCTTTTTGTTAGAACGGTCCGTGAGTAGAATCAAGAACATGACGTAGTTACTTGTTTTATCTAAAATAGAGACTAAGTGTCGAAGTGAATCCTGTCTACTCTTTTGACTCCGGGTCGTACTTGTTTAACAAACAAGTTTTGGTACACTTATCAGACAAAAATGCACAAAAGGGTTCGATCCCTATAAGGGTGTTAAGGTGTGACGAGGAGGGAGAAGGGCGGAGTGGTTAGGGAGTGACCGAACATGATTCAAATTTGTAATTAAATAGTTTACACCCACATGTGAGAAGATGTCAAACTATTTTTGTTATGTTATTGTGTAAAGAAAAATCTAAAGATATCTTCCAAGGGACACAGAATAGATCGGTTAATATGTCATTCTTTCTTGGGGGTAGAAAATGAAACCGCTTAGACTGTCATTACGCGTGTCTCTTAACTGTCCTGTATGAGTCACTACCTAAGGAAGACTGTGTCTTAATAATCCTTTCAAAATTCGATAGTAATGATTAAGGTTGGTGACATAAGAAGATTTTATTCGGATAAAAGGCAAAAATACCGGAGTCATCTTTATAGGTAAAGGGAGATTAGGATTTTAACGGAAACCAATTTATCACTGTGTCGGATGTTCTTTATACAACTAAGATGGACGATTATATAATTATTACTATAATCATTATGTAATTAAAACTTTATTTGATAGTTGGATTGAAATAGGATCAAAACCGAAGGTACTAAACTTTAGAGGTTTTCCTTATGAACAATCCACTAGTTTTAAATATAGTTACGATACAGTTACCGGACTTCCGTCGACGAAGACTCTATGGTTTTTTTGACCTCTTTACAATCTCATGTGACATCATAAAACAAACAAACGAACGAAAGTTTAAAATCTTTACATAATGTAGATGTTTCGAACGTTCCTACGACCAATATAAATGGTATTAAACGAAAGTGAGTGATGATACACAGTCGAAGATAAAATATAATAAAGAGTGTAGTGTCGATAAAAAGATGTCATTCATCTTTTCATGCATAAGTCCCAAAGAGACCTTTTGTGTTTCAACTCGAGTGAAGAATTTAAGGAATCCAATTATGTATGTGTGTACGATGTATCTTTATTTTTATACCTATTTGTGTACGTGCTTGTATATATTTATATATATGAAGGATATAAACACTAAAACAGCATAGTGTCTAAAAAACGCACTTTCAGGATATTCTTACCACCAATTAAATTACTTGAGTTTTTAGTGGGATGAAATAGTGTTCATAAATACAATGATTCTTTACAGATTTTGAAAAGTCATTATTACATGGACTAGTCATAAGGATCTACGATTTTTATAAATATTACAAAAAAATGTTTTCATTTGTGCTATTTAAAAAGACTACTACTCTGTTTTACTAAGCACTTATGTCAACCATGTCCGTTCATTTCTGTTGTAAGTGAGGTTATTTAGTCAGGGAACATCTTTACTTTTATCAACATGTGTCGGTATATAATTGGAATTAATTCGAGTAGTTTGAAGTGACGTTAGATTGACTTCCTTATGTAAACTATATACAATTTGCAACGGTCGTAAAGTCTTTGTCATTTTACGATTTCTGGAGTTTTTTTTTCCCCAAACGGTACCTTCTGTAATTACGGTAACAATTGCGTAATTGTTTGGAAATTGTCATAAACAACTTTTTGGTTTTCCGACGATTTAAATACGTGAATATTTCATCTTCGTTGGACTAGACACCAACACCGGGACCAGGTCGCGACTTTCTGTTCTCGTAAGAGCGGTCAAGACGGTGCCGGCGACGGAGATTAAATTTAACATGTCTTCTACCTACACTAGTGTCGTTTATTAATGTCCTTTCTACGGTATTCGGTCAGGTGTGATTGAGAGAACTGACAAAACAGACAGTACAGAAAACCATTATGAATGAAAGTCTTTATTCCCGAAGAGACCATCGAGTACACCACTTCTTAAACAGACGTTACGTCCTCTGGGGCCAAGCTAAAGACCCAGTCCTTCTAGGGGACCTCTGCTCTATCCGATGGTAGAGGTCATAAGAACCCGAAGGGTCCATCGAGTTACCATTTCTTAGGTGGGCGTTACCCCCTCTGCGCCAAAACTAGGGATCTAACTCTTTTAGGGGACCTCTACCCTTTCCGATGGGTGAGGTCATAAGGCCGGACCTCTTAAGGTACCTGTCTCCTCGGACCGACCGATGTCGGGTACCCCAGCGTTTCTCAATCTGTACTGACTCACAGTTTCTCACATTACTCAAACAAATGTTCCAGTTAGAATCGGTGTATATCCTACCCCTTGTGAACAAGCCTATCACCCAGTTCACTTTTTATTGTTTTACTCACTCTATTCGTTGTCCTACACCAAAATCCCGAGTTATAACCAGATGACATATGTACCGACAGTTTTTTCCGATTACTCCGTAAACCGACGTCTTGGCTTCATTATTTGTGTCATTCTTGTACTAATAGAGTAACCTGACGTGTTTAACCTTGGGTAGACCACATGTTACGATTAAAGACCCTCAGTAAAAAGTTGTGCTTGTGACTATTGAAGTTCCCGAAAGGTTTAATGTATTTACTAGGACTTTGAAACATTTTACGCTATCAATTCTTTTATAAACACAGAAATTTATAAAATTCTCGATAACAGATGCTATACTCTTCCTCTTCCAAATCCGAACGATTCGGTCACGATTGTGGATTTATCTAATCAACAATGCACAATTCTAGGGATGTTTTAGTTATAATTTTTATTTTATTTTTGGTTCTACCTAACGGTTGAGACTACTCTTATTAAAGTAATATAAAGAGAGATGTGTGGAAAAGGAGTTCTTAGGAACACACGTTAAAATTTATCTTATACTTTCTGAAGTAGTACTTATCTCGAACATTTCATTCAAAAGTTTTCTATTTCGTCAGACCCCATTCTTAGAAAACTTTGTACGATTTATACTATTACTTCTGTATTAATCATTCATCTGTAACGGTTCTTCAGTCGGTGTATAGACGTGTGTAAAATAAGTTACTATAATTGTGTAGTCAAACTCTCAACCTGGTATTTCTTTCGACTCGTGGTTTCTTAACTACGAAATCTTAACACCACGACCTCTTCTGAGAACTCTCGGAGAACCTGTCGGTCCTTTAGTGTGGTCAGTTAGGATTTCCTTTAGTTTGGACTTATAAGTCACCTTCCTGACTATGACTTCGAGGTTACAAAACCGGTGGACTACACTTCTCAGGTGAGTAACCTTTTCTGGGACTACGACCCTTTCTAACTTCCGTTTTCTCCTTCTACCTCCGTCTCCTACTCTATCTATCGTAGTGACTCAGTTACCTGTACTTGAACTCGTTTGATACCTTCTATCACTTCCTGTCTCGTCGGACCACACGACGTCAGGTACCCCAGTATTTGTAAATCTTGTAGTCTCCGACCAAGGAGTACTCCTCGTGATTGTCCCGTTTTTCCTACTACTGGGTTCCTGGATGATTTTTCATCGAAAGATATAAGATCGACAAGTGGTCCAAACTACATATATAAGGAATTTCTTATATAAAACCTAATAAAGAGTATATATGTATATGTGTTTAAATTACGTTTGTTATCCAGAGTCTTTAATGCTGCTACCTCCATGTCGACACCGAGAACATACTTTGTCTTGATACCACGATGCATCGTGACATATGAAGTGATAAGTAAGTGTGACTCAACTGTCAATTTTATAAAAAAAAGAAATAACGACGTGGTACTCCGAACACTCTAGAATCAAGGAACTTTACTTCACTTTACTTTCCAAGAGTCAGTACAGACTGAGAACCGTTGGGGTACCTGATGTGTCAGGTACTTTAAGAGGTCCGGTCCTATGACCTCACCCATCAGAAAGGGAAGAGGTCCCCTAGAAGGGTTGGGTCCCTAACTTGGGTCCAGAGGGCGTAACGTCCGCTTACGAACTGGTGGACTCGGTGTTCCCTTCGGGTTCTTATGATCTCACCCATCGGATAGGGAAGAGGTTGTCTAGAAGGGTTGAGTCCTTAGCTTGGTCCTAGAGGACGTAACGTCCGGTTAAGAAATGGTTAACTCGATCCTCCATTAGGGAATAGTCCTCAAGGGACTAGTCGATAGTTTAGGTCCGGGGGTCGTCACCTTCGTACCGTAGAATTGGTGACCTGATGGTCCCTTAAAAGCTATCGACCTTAAAAAAAGGACCGCTTTCCTTCGGGTTCTTCCGTGATCGAGACATGTGTGAATCGTTAAATTACTTATGACTATTAGTGTTCCTTTTTAATACTTCGTAACTAGAATTTCCTTCTTCTTCAAGTTTGACGTTTTTTTATTTTAATTCTCTCCTTTTCATAAAACAGTTTCGACAGAGATCCGATCGCCTAGAGTTTAACCTCGACATACAGTCTTGACGACCCCCGTGACAAATTCTATGTAAACAGTCTCAGGATGTGTGTCTTAGACTAAGTCATCCACTGTTTATAAAGACGGTTTTAGGGGTGTTACATGACTTTAGTGACAAGTTACCAAAAGTAAATTTTGTAATGTTTATCCACAAAAGTTAGGTAAAAGACGGTAATTACTTGAGTTACAAGTTTCGACTTATCGTGTTCATTATACTTTAACGGGATTAATTCGTCTCTATCGTTGGTATTTTCACCCGGGTTGGTACTTTTAGTAGGAACAATACCTTTAACAAAAAAGAGTAACAAATTTAAAAATTAATGTATGTACTATTTACTGACCAGAACCTTTCGTCTTTATTTTCGTTTTTCGGATTAGTGAGTAATAGTTTTACAAGTCATTGACGGTGACGATACTTTTATAAAATCATATAAGAATTTTAGTGAATTTTATGTGAATTTTAGTGACGTCTACCACTGACGTCGGTACTTTAATTTTCTGAGTACGAAGAACCTTCTTTTCGATACTGTTTGGATCTGTCGTATAATTTTTTTTGTCTCTGTAATGAAACGACTGTTTCCAGACAGATTCGGTACCAAAAAGGTCATCAGTACATACCTACACTCTCAACCTGATATTTCTTTCGACTCGCGACTTCTTGACTACGACAACTTGACACCACGACCTCTTCTCAGGGAACCTGTCGTTCCTCTAGTTTGGACAGTTAGGATTTCCTTTAGCCAGGACTTATAAGTAATCTTCCTGACTACGACTTCGACTTCCAGGTTATGAAACCAGGGTACTACGTTTCCCAGTTGAGTAATCTTTTCTGGTACTACGACCCTTTCTGACTTCCGTCCTCCTCTTCCTCTGTTGTCTCCTACTCTACCAACCTACCGTAGTGGTTGAGTTACCTGTATTCAAACTCGTTCGAAGTCCTCTACCACTTCGTTTCCCTTCGGACCGCACGACGTCAGGTACCCCAGTGTTTCTCAGTCTGTGTTGACTCGCTGACTCGTTGTTGTCTCAAAATAACCTAATATCAACTAAATATAATTAAAAACCGACGAACTTATATACCAAAATTTAGTCTAGTCATCTGAATAAGATCGCTCTACGAACAAATCATTGTTTACTTGTAAACATACAACAGTCAGAGTATCAGAGTACTAAGCAGAAACAAGTATTTTATTTTGTCAAGTGATTAAAGAGTAATAAATGCTTTAATCTTCTTTTGATAGATAATGTCACAAGAAACTAATACGGGGCTTGTCGTTTATAGGGGGATGTAGACAATTTAATCATAGAAAGGTCCTTACCCGAACCCCCAATTTATGTGTGAGTGTGGGGATACCTGAACTCCCACTGTGGGGACATAGTGTAAAAGAAAATTCGTTTTTAATCTGGACTATCTTTAAAGTTCTGCAAAAAGGGGGTGCCCCTTTTTCTCTCTGTGTCCGATTTTTCTACCACTCCATATGACACTCCACCCTGGTTTGTAGGGTGTCGTCTCCGGGTTGTGACGAAAGTTACGGACTTCAGACAGGGGTAGGAGGACCCCTGATTGTTCTCGGATTCACTCGTCTCCTGTAAGACATCGGGTGAATACACAAGGGTGGTTTCCCTGTCGAAACCTTAACACTTATAATAGCGAATGGGTCGACCTATTTCGACATGAATGTTATGTATGTCATAAGGTTCACTGTCACTATCAGACTGGCAACATAGACTGAGAAACACCACATCAGGTGGTTCGAGGAGACAGGTACCTTAAGAGGTCCGTTCTTACGATCTCACCCAACGGTACGGGAAGAGGTCCATTAGGAGGGTTGGGTCCCTAGTCTGGACCCAGAGGGCGTAACGTCCGTCTAAGAATTGGTAGACTCGGTGGTCCTTTGAATATGTGTATCATAAAGTTTCCTGTGTCCTTTTTCTTCTGTTAGATACCACCCAGTTCCTCGATAAATTCTTGTTTCCATTAATACTAAGACAGACCTTCGACGGTGGAACACGAGGAAGAGACGGGTCTCGTTCTACTATCTTCATTTGTCCTTTCATTCCTGACTGAGGTTCTTCCTTCGTACCCATGGTGTGTGTCCGTAAACCCTTGTCTCTTGTGTGATGGATGTTTATATGGAGGTTTTTACGGACACTACCTCAGCTACTCCTCTGTCAGTTGAGACCGAGTCTTTGTTCAGAGGATTAAAGATCCTTTTTCCTATCCATTCTAGGTCAGATACACAATTATCTCTAGTATAATTATCTCTAGTATCGATGTTACTAATTTTATTCTTGAGACAAAGTACGTTTTAGTCTAATTTGTTGTCTGAGTTTGTTATGACTAAGTAAATTTTCGTCTCACGGGAGAACCTCCAAAGGTAAGTGTTTCTGTTTTGGTAATCCAGTGTCTTGTGGTTCAAGAGATCTGTGACGTACGCACGTACGAGTCCACACAGGCTGAGAAACTCTATGGTACCTGAGGTCTGGCGGTCCGAGGAGACAGGTGCCTTAAAGGGTCCGTTCTTGTACCCTCACCCAACAGTAAAGGAGAAGGTTCCCTAGAAGAGTTGGAGTTCCTAGTTTGGGTGTAGAGTACGTAATCGTCCACCTAAGAAAAGGTAGCTCGGTGGACCCTTCGGGAAGAGGTCTGATGTACAGTAATAATTCTAAGTAAAAATAGGTGTATACTTATTCTGGTAAACCGTAAACAATTTCTACAATACAAGCGTAAGAAAAAGGACTTATGTCTTAGTTATAAAAATACCGTTTTTCCAAATCGAGCCTTTTTGGGAATATCGTGACTTTTAGTACTGACATCGTAAAGCTACCAAAAGACACCGGGTAAAAGATAGGTGGCATGGACATTGGGATCTGCCATGGTTTCCCTCCTAAATTACAAAATTCGTTTTCCACTAGTGACAATTTTTGATGTACGGATGAAGTGAAGGACTTAAATTATGTGCAAATCCTCTGAAGAGTGAGTCCTCCTCTTGTCTGAAGTTTAAATCACGTATTTTCATTACTGAAGTAATGTCAGCCACTTGGACATTTTGATCATAGATGTTCCTGTCTAGTTTATATAATTGAATGATTCCCGGATTGGGTGAAATCCTTATGACGATCTGCTTAGTATTAAATGAATTTTAATATGTCACAATATTATATCATGTCACAATCAGAGTGACAACACAGACTGAGACTTTGGGGTACCTGACAGTGGACGGTTCAAGGAGACAGGCACCCTAAAAGGTCCGTTCTTATGGGTCACCCAACGGTGAGGGAAGAGGAGCAAAATAGTTTGACAGATTCAGTCGTCTAGTCTACCTACTTCGGAAGAGAGTGTAATATCTTACTATATAGGACCCCCATGCGGTTTTTACATACAGAAAGTTTGAAACATGAAAGGTAAAGAAACAGAGGTAGGTCAAGAAAGGGTAGGGTTTGATATTTGTTTAGTCACTGTATTTAAGGTTCCCAAATTTGACTCGGTTTACAACCTCATAGAGTGTGAGTGTCAAACAATAGAAAACTCTGTACGGAAACTAAAAGTGAACACTTAGTTCGTGAGAGGAGCGGTACTGTAAGTGTCGGAAAATAGTCAACTCATATTTATTGAGAGGGGTGGAGTGAAGGGCGATTAGGAAGACTTTGATAAGATAAAAGATTACTCCGGTTTGGTATATAAGAGGGGTCTACCTGGTGTGAACGATACAAGACAAAGGTCGATTTCACAAAGGGCCTATAAATGGTGAATAGGAAGATCTGAAGTGGTTGAGTTGTCTGTACTTAAACTCGTTTGAGGCCCTCTATCATTTCCTGTTCCTTCGGACCGTACGACTTCAAGTACCCAACGTTTCTCAGTCTGTGCTGGATCGTTGACTTGACAATGGTATATCAAAATACTGTCCGGAGAGGACGTGAGTCTTTTCCGAAAATAATTTACACAAATTTCTACGATTACTAATTTCATTCTCTCAGTCGACTCAGTCACAAATGACTTACGAATGATACCGGATCGGTAGGTAGTAAAGTAAATAGAAATGACATAATATGTTAAAATCAGTACTCCTTTGTCCGATTTTCCTATTGTTGTTTGGGTTCCAATTAGTTCTCCTTTCTCATATTATACTCTATGAGTAAAGTATTAGACTTGAGAACCGTTTATAAGTTGTGAGTTCGGTTGAAAACACTTCTATCTGTGTGTGATACCGGGTCAGAGGGAAACAGAACTAAAGTGGTTCTGAAACGAAATAATAGTAAAACACGTAAGGGAAGGAAAGGTAAAGAGTAGTTGACATTTAAGTGAGTTCTGTCTCTAACACAGTGCGTGGAAATGTCGGGAGGGTTTACGTCTCATGTGTGTTCGCTCGTGTGTACACGTGTGTTGTGTGTCTACGTACTATCTTTTCTTCCACTTTCTGACCGAGATAAAACCACCCTTTTTTGTTCGTCTGACTTCCGATCCGGTCAGAGTCTTGGTGTCACCGGTACTCGTTTATTTAATCTGGTGGGTTTACCTTGTGTACGAGTGTGAGTCTCAATGTGTAAGAGACGATAGTACTGAACTTAAAGATGTTAGATCTTAAGTCAATCAAGAAGATAAAAGTTAAAAGTCAGTGAAATATCGAATTAAGGTCAAAGAAAGAGAGGATTTAGGACGTCAATTATGGTGAAAGTCGAACCAACGGAACTACTTATCGAGACATTATGCATGTAAGAGACAACCTATTTTGTAAAACACAAGGTTTCATTAAGAAATGTCGATCTACAACCGTTGGAGTCGAGGTCCCCTTATTTATTGATGGACCTTGGTGTAAACACTCGAGTCCGTTACCAGGAATCTTTGGAATAACAGGGTAGAAGGGTAGTGGACACCTGATTACCCATCTTGTCCACCGTAGACGGACCCTGGAGAGGACCGTTTCGTCGACAAAGGACGAGTCTGTTACTTACCTAAATTTGAACGTTGTAGAAATTAGTTTCTCGTCAAAAGGTATTCATCACTCAGTAGACCTCAATAAGGTCCATTCCGGTGAACATAAAGTGTAGTTAACCTACACCCCATCCAGACACACAATCAAACCTTATCGAGTAATGAATTGTCGAAAATACATCATCCACAGTATATTTTGTGACACAGACACATACATACACATACGTGTGATACACACACGCACACAAGTCGGTGAGTCAGGACAGGTTGAGAAACATTGGGGGTACCTGACATGGGGCGGTCCGAGGAAACAGGTACCTTAAAAGGTTCCTTCTTTTGATCTCGTCCAACAGTAAAGGAAGAGGTCCCCTAGGAGGGTTGGATCCCTAGCTTGGACGTAGAGAACACCAGAGGACGTGACCGTCCGTCTAAGAAATGGTGATCGTGGTGGACCCTTCGGGTATGTTTCGTGATCCATATATAATAAAAATAGAGGATTATCTCATTCTTTCCATACGACTAAAATGTTCCTTACTTAGACCCCAAGTCTCTCGAATGTATTCCAAATCTTAGGTCTCTTCTCCACTCGTTCACCGTTTCCTCCTCAAGAGTTCGGTCACTTAGACTGACACACCTACGAGAGAAAGTTGGTACGTCGGAACACTGGACCTCTTTTCCGTGGAGACGGCTTGTCGTGGATTCTTTGTTATAGCACCTGTTTTATTGTACCTTCAGATTGTGTATTTCCGTAAGGGACCACCGAGTCGACCATTTCTTAGGTGGACGCTACGGCCTCTGGGGTCAAGAAAAGGACCCAGCCCTTCTAGGGGACCTCTTCCCTATCCGATGGATGAGGTCATAAGAACCCGAAGGGACCACCGAGTCTACCATTTCTTAGCGAACGTTATTGTCCCCTGGACCCAAGTTAGGGACCCAACCCTTCTAAGGGACCTCTTCCCTTTCCAATGGGTGAAGTCATAAGACCGGACCTCTTAAGGTACCTATCTCCTCGGACCGTCCGATGTCAGGTACCCCAGGGTTTCTTAGTCTGTACTGACTCACTGAAAGTAAAAAGTGCAAAGTATTATATATGTACTCTTTTACTCGTTGAGGAATGATTTTGAATAATTACTTCCTCTTTATTTTTATATAAATTGATATTTAACAGGTACTGACAGAGAGAGTGGATAGGTGATATTGGTGACACCCTTGTGACCAGAGACCAATAAAATAATAGGACCCAATAAAAGTGTGAAAGTATCGTAAGACCCTAAGACTCGGTTCCCATGACACCCCTAGAGACGTTGAGTCTGTCGGACTCTTCGATCGCTGTCCTAGAGGTAATCCTGTCTCTTGTGACCTCTGTTCTGGAAGAGGAAGGACTCGGAGACCCTCTCTAAACGAATGGAAGGTCCTATTTCCTTTTAGTTAGAAAGAGAGGGACACTATGTCCGTCCGTCTACCCGGTCGTCGGTTGTTTTCGAGTCTCAGAGCATTGACTCCAGAAGGAGAAGATCCTATGTTTGGACGACATTCGTGTCCACTTGTAGGTAAGAATAGCGTAACGACCCGAAGGGACCATCGAGTCGACCATTTCTTAGGTGGGGTCTTACGTACTCTACGGTCAAACTAAGGATCCGACCCTTCTAGGACCCCTCTGTCCTCTCCGATGGGTGAGGTCATAAAGACCCGAAGGAACCACCGAGTCTACCATTTCTTAAGAGGACATTACGACCTCTGGACCCAAGCTAGGGACCCGACCCTTCTAAGGGACCTCTTCCCATTGAGTGAGACCATAAGAACGAACCTCTTAGGGGTACCTGTCTCCTCGGAGCGCCCCATGTCAGAAACGTCACTGTCTCAGTCTGTGCTGACTCACTCACTTGATTTGTGTAGTATCCCACCTGACGTCTTTCGCCCCCTCCCTTGGTCTCCTTTCCGTCAAGAGCCCGACACTGAAAACGATATTATTTAGTAGACACAGAGGTCCCAGATCACAGAAGAGACGCATCAACAGGTACTTTGACACTGTCTGAGTCAACGATCGAATGTTTCGTCCCATGAGACTCTCGGAAGGGTCACAGTCTTAATTGTAGTCTCCAAGAATTTCACCCAAGGATCCGGTCGGCACACTCATAGTGAACCTTTGAACAATCTCTTACTGAACAATCTCAATAATCGTTTACTGATCCGGAGTCGGGTCTGGATGACTTAGTCATTGAGACCCTAACTTCGAACCGTTAAAGAAGAAGTTATTCGGTAGACTCATTAAGACTATGTGTTATATTAAATACTTGGTGACTTTATATGACATAAATACATAAAGATCAGTATTATTATGGTAGATTGTCGTGAGACGAGTGTATTTAAATGAAACTTTCTTGTAGGTTGTCCAGATAGAGATTTTGTAAAACCTAAAGAACCTTCTTTATTGAGAACACACATTTAGTGAGGATACACAAAGTTCAATAAACTTTTGAGAGATTACATCATGTTTACGATTGAGGTACTGGTACTAAATCGTGGTTTCTCATCGGAGTTAAGATTTGTATAATGAATCAACTCGCTTTTTCTCAGACATTACTCGTAGATACTTTTACTTTTCGAGGAAAACAATATGACAGAGATTCATCTTTACAGAACGAAAATTTTTATTTTGACTAAAAAATTTTAACACTACTGAGTAGTGTTTTTAAGTCTCATATACTTTTTGTCACCCTTTTTTTTTAATTGTAGACAAGATGTAAGACGGTCTTGCAAAAACAGTTTTTTTTAATGGATTCCTATTATAGTCTATAGTCCAAAATTACCGACATATCATAGGAAGATTTGACATTAAACAGATATTGGTTAGGTAGGAGATGACATAGTGTCTTTAAAAAGATAAAAAATTTGAAGATAGTATTTTTTATAACGGGTCCCCATATTCATTAAGGAGTCCTATTCAAGTTAATCTTTTAATAATTTTGACGTACATTTACAAAGTAATGTTCGTTAGTAATCGAAAGTGTACATGGTTGTTTAGGAGAGTCTTGTAAGTCTTCTTTGTGTCAGATTGTTTTACCGTTTAAAAGAAAGAGTAAACACACTATTTTGAAACGAGTGTAGAAATAAACAATTTTTTTTTTTTTCACTCTAGAAAGTAAAACCTATTCGTCAAATATGTTTTATGTATCTTTCTATAACGAAAAACTAAGTAAGATTTTCACAAACAGAAAATTATCTCCTAAATTGGTCGTTGTTGTTATTATAGACTAGAGTGAGAAAGTAGAATAAATACTGAAACAATTATAATAACAATATTATAGTGAAAACCGTAATAAAACGATTCTATGATCAAAAAATTTTTAGACATTGGTGAATTTTTAATACGGACGGTTGAGATAAGATGGTACTTTCACTTTCCTTTTCGTAATTGACAAGTCGACACAGGTTGAGAAACCTTGCGGTACCCGACATCGGGTGGTCCGAGGAGACAGGTACCCTAGGTCGTTGTTATGATCCCAACCAACAGTAAAGGAAGAGGTTCACTAGAAGAGTTGGGTCCTTGACTTGGACCCAGAGGACGTAAAGTCCGTCTAAGAAATGTAAGGCTCAATGGTGGTGACCAGTTATTTAAAAATTTAGGAAACTAGAGATAGTTTCAGTTTATTTTGTGTTTTTAAACTCACCTCAAAGGGAGTCCGAAAGGGATTATCGATAGGAGTGGGACGTATTTTTGTATGAGTGTTCATGTGTACAGTACGAGAAGGTCTGAAATGTTAAATTTTTTTAAGATATAAAAGGGAGATCCTTAGGAGAATTATAAACGTAATTTAGAGTGTGGACATAATTGTTTTTGTTATCAGATCTGGACCGAGACTCGTGATTATAACAAGGACAAGTGGTGATAAAAACGAGGTTTTATTGAAGAGAGAGTCTCATAAATCTAGTCTATTTTATCAAGTTCACAGAATAAGTACTGTATCTACCTCTACGATATGGGAGACTTCACATCACGATCTCTTCTGAGAACTTTCAGGGAACCTGTCGTTCCTCTGGTTTGGTCGGTTAGGATTTCCTTTAGTTGGGACTTATGAGTAACCTTCCCGACTCCGACTTCGAGGTTATGAAACCGGTGGACTACGTTTCTCGACTGAGTGACCTTTTCTGGGACTACGACCCGTTCTAACTCCCGTCCTCCACCTCCCCTTCTGTCTCCTACTCTACCAAGCCACCGTAGTGGCTGAGTTGCCTGTACTCAAACTTGTTTGAGACCCTCTACCACTTCCAGTCCCTTCGGATCACATGACGTCAGGTACCCCCATCGTTTCTCAGTCAGCCTGTACTGAATCACTGAGATGTTTTTATGTAAGACTGAGGATTGTATAACTATATATAAACAAACAAAAAAACAGTAACGGGTAACTTACTATCCAATAACTAGACATCCTTAAGAAATAGATAAGATCGGGTAATCCCAGAAGATCGGCAAGGGAAACCTTTTTATGAGTAAAGGTCTCACTTAAAGTGTCAGTCCGTTAAAAACCAGTAAGTTAACAGTCTAGTTTTCGGTGAAAGAAATACTGGCGGCTTAGGTTTCTATGAGTGAAATTACCTAGTAAACAACACAAATTAAAAGAACCACCGTGAATGGTCATTCTTTTTACTAGAGTAAGTACACAACCAAATATGAATAAAGACAGGGGATCTCAAATTCTCGACCTTAGAAAAGACAACTCACAACCTAAGGGTAGAGGGTCTGATCACTAACCAGGAATCCTCGGTACCTCTTTTTTTTAGTTACTTCCTTTCTCACCTCAGGTCAATCAGGTTATGACCATCTAATAGACTCACCGAAGCCAAGTAAAGAAAGAGAGACTCGACTTCCTTCTTTCCAAAATCAGGTAAGTCAGAATTACTATAATTTATTTACGTAAGTGATTAAGTTATTCATAAAGAAAATATAGTACACGGTTCGGGACCTCACCCCTATGTCTTTTTTTGTTGTTATGAATTCAGTTCTTCGAGGACCGGACCCACAGGTACATTCCGGTCTACTCCTCCAATCGTGCCCCCTTGGCCTTTCCTTCCTCTTTTCTGTTACTTGTGTGAATTGTTATTGTCATTGTTCTTTTTTGTTAGCATTGTTAATTCAGTGTTCCGCAGGTATTCTTGTGTACAAATTATGTATACGGCAGGGTCTATTCTGAGGTGTTAAAATATTCACTTCATGGTATCAATAAGGTTGAAATGTTTGTTATTACAGTACCAGTCTTTCTCTACGATTGTAAGAGTCATAGACTTCGGTCATTAAACTTCATAGTTAGAGACAGAAAGACTCAGGTTTCGGGTGAATTGTTATAATGAGTAGTACAAGTTACAATTTTGTTGGGTGTTACCTTTCTTCTCACACACCTTTGATCCTCCTCTCAAGTCCGTTTGAACCGCATTGTTGACAAATGAACAGTCTCCTTAAAATCAAAACAAAAATCTCTTCGACGACTCGTGTCACTACTGTCAGAGTACTTACTACGGTGAAGACTTTATAGTATCTCTCCCTTAATGTCTTCTGTCCCGCTCTCGTTCCGTTAAAACTTAGACCTTTCACTGTCTGCTGACTATTTCCGAATTAGTCTAATCTCCTTCGGTAGCGGATCCACGATTCTCTTCCTTCGACCGTTCGCCTAAGTGTCCAGACTGGGGGTCCAAGAGTCCTTCCACTCGTGTTCCGACGTACTCCTCCCCAACTACCTTTCGGACGTGACCTTCGTCCCTCTGTTGTCGGCCAAAAGGAAGAAGTTTGTTAGTCTAATGACAGGGAGGTGTTTAAAATTACATTTACCGAGTCTGCTACTCCCTTAGACGGACGTTACGTCGTCTGGACCCAAGCTATTGACCCAACCCTTCTAGGGGACCTCGTCCCTTACCGATGGGTGAGGTCATAAGAACAGACCTCTTAAGGAAGTTGTCTCCTTGGACCACCCGACGTCAGGTGCCCCAGCGTCTCTCAGTCTGTCCTGACTCTCTGATTGTGATTTCGTATAATCTTCCTATACTTTTATTTTTCTCTTCCTCTCTTTCTCTTCCTCTTACAGCTCCACCCCGTCATTGAATACAAAATGGTAGAACTCAGAGGAACCCCACACGGAAACTCCCCACCCCACCCCACCCCACCAACCGGGGTCACCGGTTCCCGAACTTCCGCTCGTAGGAGGAAGGTAGGACTCAGGGGAGTCCCGAGTGGTACCCCACTCCGTCGACAGTACACTACCGAACTACCAACGCTGTACGAAACGAGTGACTATACCGTCGTTGTAAACAATAAGTGTAATGAGTGTATACGTGTACTCCTTTTGTTCCCAACGAATCTGATATATTGAGTTCCTTCTGACACGTGGACTGGTCACCGGTTCGCCCGTGTTCTACGCTGGGGGGGTCTGACAGGACTCAGACTCGGAGAAGGACGACCCGACAACGGAAGAGGGACACGAATTTGACGAACGACGGATTTATAGACATCGGTTTATGTCCGTCGGATACCGGCACTCGACTGAAGGTGATTTGTGAACATTTATGTCTAAATAAAGCTCGGTGTATTTTTCTTCCCGTACCGTTGGGTGAAGTCCTAAGAGTGCACCTATTAAGGTACCTGTCTCTTCGGACCATCCGTTGTCCAGTACCCCAGTGTTTCTTAGCTTATGTTGACTCACTGATTGTGTTGTTGTATATTTTTCGTCGATAATTTATATGGTCTTTGTACTTTGTCCTCAGTTTTAATGACATAGATTGTCGAACATCGACAGTATCGATGGAGTTCACTACAAAAGTTAAATACCTTCTATTTAGCTTACTCTCTTTGGGATTCATTCTTCTCTTAAGTGATCAAACCCTGATATATATATATATATATATATATATATATTTTGAAATTTGTAGAAAAAAAGGGTCTTCTTTCTTTTAGTTTGGAAAGGTAGTCTAATTGTTATTTTTACGTCTCTAACAGGACACCAATGAGTTGTTTCTTAAGGTTTTCTTTCTTGTCCGACACAAGTGTTTAATTTCTAAATTTAAACATGTTTACATTGTTGAGATAATAACTTGGAAGGCATTCCTTTCCCTTTTTCCTCCTTTTGCGATTTCCTGTTGAAGTTGATGTTACACTTTTCGACCGTCGTTTGGATTACTTGTTTTGTCCCTCGGAGTTCGATTCTTTCACGATAGTGTGCGAAACGGTTCATTCTACTTGAAGTGGAAAATTTGCGAGGTTGGTCCGATTTTATTCAATGATCTCTCATTCTGTACACTTTAGGTTCGGAGAAGTACTACTTCTTTGGTCTTCTTGGTCACACTATCAAAGTAAGTAATCGTTCACTCAACTTTTCATTTGTAGAAGACTAGTAATAGTGTTACTTCAGTACATTCATATAAATAAACTACGTCACAGTTTACTATGTCACACCTCTAAGGAATTTTTTAACGTTTATCTTGATGGAATACTGGGTCGTTAGGGTGAAGACCCGTATGTGTGGCTCCTTTGGTCTTAACTTTCTCTGTGTACATGGGGTTACAAGTAGCGTCGTGACAAATATTATCGGTCCTGTACCTTTGTTGGATCTACAGGTAGTCGTCTACTTACCTATTCTTTCGACACCATGTATATGTGTTACCTCATAATGAGTCGACAATTTTTCTTAAGTAAACTTAGTCAAGACTACTCTACCTGCTTTGACCTCGGCTAATATGTCTCACTTCATTCGGTCTTTCTTTTTGTGGTTATGTCATATGATTGTGTATATATACCTTAAATCCTTCTACCGTTACTGCTGGGACATACGTTCTGTCCCTTTCTCTGTGTCTACACATATTACCTGAAAACCTGAGTCTCCCTCCCTCTCCCACCCTACTAAACCCTCTTACTGTAAGATTGTACATATGATAGTACATTCTTAACTTGGTGGTCAGATACAGACTACGTCCTATGTCGTACGAACCTCGACCACGTACCCCTACTGGGTCTCCCTACAACACCCCTCCCTCCACCCTCCCCCCAAGTACAAACCCTTGCGTACATTCTTAATTTCTAGTTTTTTTTTATTATTATTTAAGTATGATTTTTTTTTAATTTAATTTTTTTTATTTTAATTTTTTTTTACTATGTTACGTATACCCCTATAAAGTGGTTGATATCTGGACATGTATTAGCCTAATCTACAACCATCGGTTTTATACTGTTATGTATGTTAAAGTTAAAAGTGAAGCTCTGAACCAATGACCATAGGAGAGACTGTTCTCGAAAGTAACTTTTACACACTAGTCGTAACACGAAGTCCCAGTCTTCAATGTCGTGGCAAACACGTGTGACCCGGAAATTGGTGTATCCCTTCACTTTTATTACGTGTGTCTTTATTACGTGTGTGTCTTTAGATACCCTTTACTTTTATCACGTGTCTCTTTATTGCGTTGTATGTACCCTTCTACATTCAGTCACGACTTAAAACATCCAGTCTTTTCTGTTCAAAATTTTGCGACTCAATCCACAGTTTTCGTTCGCTCTTGTTCCCTTAGACGTGACTCAAGACGTCAAACCGACCCTTAAACTTCTATGGTCTCGTCCGCACCTACTCCTCCAGTCGAGACTTTCCGGTCAGTCGTACCTGATTCGTGAAGGAAGATTCGCCATCGGAAACGGAAGAGGTTTTGAAATTAGTCTTGACTTGAGATTTGTCTGTATTTCTTTGAAGACAAATCGAGTACGAAAGAAGGAATCGGGTTTCAGAAGTTCTACTTGGTTCTTACCTTCTGTCAATACTTTCAGTTCCTCCATTGTGCCACCTTAGTCGTACCGTCCACTGTTTTTGGTTGTCACAACTGAGGAATCCTTACTTCCGTTTAGAACTGAGATCTTGAAAATGAAGGCGTTGGACGTTCAATAAATCGTAAAGATTTGGAGTCAAAATAACACATTCTACCCCCGTGATACTGAAGTAAACATCCCAAAACTTTTTACTTTAAGAATTGTATTCCAGTTAGAGGAAAGAGAAGTGTGGTGAAGATTTTCAGATCTCTTCCTTCTGGTCTCACAAACGAGACTCTGTCATACTCACCAAAGAACCTAAAGACATTATTAGATACTTTAGTCAAAACAAAAGAAGATTCGATGTGAACCTTTCGATTTTTACACCACTAGATAGGTATAAAATAGTAGATCAATTTACTGTCCTCTATTTCCTTTCGGAGTCTACTCCTTAAAACGTTAGAAATAATCTTAGGGACCTGAGACAGGAACAAATACTCTGTTATTTTTAGATGTGGTCCCTAACCAGACGGACCTTAGGAAGGGCACCGTTTGCGATCAGGAGTAAGTCTTCTATGAAGAGTTAAGGAACCGACGGTCAAAGAAATTGACGTGAGTTAATGTGTGAAACAAAAGTAGGAGAAAAATGCTGACAACACACAGAAACACACACATGTTACTCACATGTGTTCATACACATCAATTAAACCACAAAAAGTTCAATATTAAGATACGACTTCAAAGTTAACAACAGAAGGGGTCCTTTGAGAGGTAAAGTAAAAAAAAATTTAAACGTCATATCAACTAAAAGTTCCAGTACAATCCAAGTCCACATATTGTGTTACTAAGTCAATATGTGTCTATCCTTGTGCCGATCTACCTAGATAGATACGAAAAAGTCTAAGAAAGGGGAATATCCAACGATGATTTATGACTCATATCAAAGGGCACGATGTATCCTCCAGTAACTACCAATAGATAAAATATATATCATCACACACATATATAATTAAGGTTTGAGGATCAAATGGGGAGGTGTTGGGGACGGAAAGGGGAACCCAAGGGTAGAGTAAGAAATAATCGAGTAGACAGTGACGAAGTTCTTCCAAGGGCCTTGGGTAAGGGGAGGAGGTTAGACTAATCTCCAGAGAAAGTAAAGGATTAGGGTACTTACGTAGAAATCGTAGCACGAAATCGTATAGACAAAAATATCGGAAGGGATGTGGTCCGATGCTCAGGAAACTCCTGTCCTTAGTAGACTAAGGAGAGACATAGGACCCGATTCAAGGGGTCGTACATTTGTCCGTAAGTGATCCATTCTTGTGTTCTGTGAGTAGTGTTTCGTTGTTTGTGCAGTGGAAGGGAAAATGATAAATTTATCGTTTATAATAAGATATACGTGTTTCCCTTTCCCAAGGAAATAAGAACGAAGGTCCGAAGAGGTTCAGTGAGACCTTGTATTCTAAGGGATAGGACCCTCCCCCGCCCCTTCTGTATACACGTGAGTATCGACTAAGCACACCGACATACCGTTTTTGGTGATGTCATAGCATTTCTTTTATCGGTGGTTAATTTTATTTAATTAAACAATTTTCCGTTTTTTCTCTTCCCAACCCTCCTTTCCTTATCTTAAGAAAATCTTAAGGTCTTACTGAATCGATTAACGGGGGTATGTCATCCCCTCCTTGGTGTCCCCTTGTCGACGCGTCACTTACGTCTTACCATCGGACTGAGACGTAGTCGAAGTCTCAATCAACAAGGGTAAACCCACAAAAGGAAAACGAGACGTCTTTTCCCCCTTTACCTCTACCAAAGGTCTCCACCCCCACTTCCCCTCGTTTTACCCACTTTCTTTGGTTTTCCATGTTTGAAGTCAATATTTTATTTAGGACCCCTACACTACATGTCGAACCATTGACATCAATGATTAAGACATAACATATAAACTTTCAACCATTTTCTCGACTATAATTTTCAATAATGTTCTTCCTTTTTTACAGTTTTTTTTTTTTTTTTTTTCTAAGGGATAGGACCGAAAAGTGTTTACAGTCGTTAAGAGGTTAGGGTACGGATTACGTGGTAGAATTGTTAAGAGAGGACCTAAGTTAAGAAAGTTCGAGAAGAAATGAACCCAGTAATTTACGTGGAAATGGGATACGAACGTACGTTTGTTACGACTGAATAAAGAAAGAGATTTCAGATCCAGATTTCTCTTTTTGTTGAGGTTTTGAGACGTCGTTATTTGTTTCCTTCGGATCCGTAGTCAGTTTCATTTTAAGGTTACCTAATCCGTGTTCGTAGGATAAACTAATTCCTTCACGAGAGGGAGACCCGTTTTAGGTAGACGTAGATCCGAGGACCCGTGATTGATAAGTCGTAAAATAACATAGTCGATTTGAAACTGTTTCTGTTTTTGAAAAATGGGAGATTTAGTATTTTGGAGGATTAAATACGGAGTCGGAGTGAAAAAATCTCACGGGTGACCCTATTAATATCCCCAACAAAGTGAAGACAGACGAAATAAATCTATTATTCGGGGTTTCCGGTCCCTACGGAAAGGTCAAAGATAGATATAGTGGTTTATGTTATATACTCTTGTTGCAAACACTTTATTATTATAATCCGAAATTATCGAAAACCATTGTTCAAGACTTGTTAGGTCTGGGTATTTCAGTTCAAGACAAATGAAGGAAGAACTCTAAAGATGTATCTAAGGTTGTGTTCTTTAATATCCGGTAATCACATAGTAAGTCTTTAAAAATGGGATCTTGTAAAAATCGTCGCGTAATGACCATGAATTAAGATAAAAACATAGTATGTATACCAAAGGAGATCTAGGTTACGGTTCTTAAAGTAATTTTAAAAAAAGATTCCCTATCGAGTCATTACTCACAAGAACCATGGTTGTGAAACAGTCCGTGAAAAATTTCATGAAATGTATATTTTTTTAACTTTTTATAAATTTTTGGACAAACCATAGGATGTTGATTCTACTACGTCAGACCCTAAACTTGTGTCTAACTGAGGTCTCAGGCACCAGAAATTGTGGTGTAAAGTTCATCAAAGTTGAGGTTAAGACTTCTTTTTCCTCAACTTGTATTACCCAGTAGTATTAATGATTAGATTAGAGTGTGACGTAAAGTACTATATGATTTAAGATATGGTTGTATGTCTTAAAAAATAATACAGATCGTAAATAATTTTATATTTACGAAAAGTTCATATTATTTTACAATCAACGAGTTAGTACAGGCTGAGAAACGCTCTCTTTCCTAGACTGTGCGCCGCGAATGTGGTATCGTGGTTCCTGTCTGTTATTTGTAAACGACGTCGATCATTCCCTGGAAATACCACCCAATCTTCCACGATACACGACGCCTTAATTTTTTGTCTGTTTGTTTTGTGGGTCACGACCCGATCAATCGTCTTTCCCGGACCCTTACCTTCACCTTCGTCAGTGTCGGAACGTATTCCACCAGACTCATCCGTAGTACCTTCGGTAGGCTCCTTTTCTGAACTGATTTTCTTCCAGACTCGGGTCTTCGAGATGTTCCCTTCAAACAAGGCCACTCAACTCCTAGAGAGAAAGTGAATTTTGACTAACATTTTTGATTGAGTACACTCGTCCTCGTGTTCTCTTTTTGAAACCGTCAAGTGACTTTCACTTTTGAACTCGACAGTTCTTGGTCTACCTAGTAGAGTGTCGGACTCTGTAGTAGAGAGGGAATGTTCACCCAGGACCGAATGATCGTAAAGACTCTATTCTTTTCAAGTGTCCGAAAGTAGGCTTGTTTTTCTCCCCAGTGGTTGGACCTCCTGACCCTCTCGTTCTTCTGACGGTCCTTCGTCGGAAGACTTTACTACCGTAGAGAATGACCTTATTTAAATTCTTCTGCTGTTTCTTCAACTTGAAGAAACTTGATTTCACCACCACCAACAATAAGTCAATGGTTCAGCACAGGTTGAGAAACGTTGGGGTACCTGACATTGTTGGGTCCGAGGGGGTAGGAGGTGATAGAGGACCTCGAACGAGTTTGAGGACAGGTGACTCAGTCACTATGGTAGGTTGGTGGAGTAGGAGGCACCAGGGGAAGAGGAGGACGGGAGTCAGAAAGGGTCGAAGTCCCAGAAAAGGTTACTCAGCCGAGAAGTGTGGTCCACCGACTTCAATTTCCAATCCCGGTTTATATTTCTATCACTCGAAGTTCTGGTCGAAGTTTTGGACGTCAATGGGTGTTCTCATCTCTGTCTACTCCTAAGACACCCCTTCTCTCGCTCGATAGAAGACGAACGTCTACTTTACCTCGTTTAGATCTAGACGCAGGTCTGTTGGTGACCTTCGACTAAAAAGTTTACGGGCTCGTTGTCGGTTTACGACTGTAGTTTGACTGAGTCCCGGCCCATTCGTCTAAGACGAAGATCTTTGATACGGGTCTTCTTTGGTGGGTGATGTAATGTTCCGTACCCTAGACACCTTCCTGTAGACCTTCCTCTTTGGTTCACGACTCGATTCTTAACTTGTGTTAAAGTTCTTGGAGACACTAAAGGGTTTGACGTTTACAGATGAACAATAATAAGAGTAAATAAAGAGCAAAGCTTATAATGAAGGAAGTTCTTCCGAAGTATTTAGGGGATGATGCAGTTCAACCGACCGAAGTCTTAGAGTATCCTGAAGAGATATACACGACACAATCAGTCAGCACAGGCTGAACAGACACTGGGGTTCCTGACGTTGGGTGGTTCGAGGAGAGGTACCTTAAGAGGTCCGTTCTTATGACCTCACCCAACGGTAAAGGAGGAGGTCACTATCCTGAAGATATTAACATTACTTTATTGACTAGTATGTTATTACTAAATATCGTACTGAGAGGGAGATTTTGTATTTGAAGTATTGCCGTTCTTAATCCAAACGACCAGAAAATAGGGTAACGAAGGGGTCGTGGATCGGGTCACAGACCTATTACTTTGTGTGTACAAGTTTATTTAATTGTTCCTGCAGGTCTTTTGTCTTGGAACCCTCACTAATGCCGTATTTTACGTCGGTGAATAAAGTCACCTTACCTCACGTCCGTATACTGTTTCTTTTTTTTTTAGTTTCTCCAAACTGTTCTCCTCTGTTACTCTATGGGTCACAGATGTCTTTACTTTTATTACACCACTATAGTTGTTCGATTTTGTCGATATGGAAGTACCAAATGTCTCCCTGTTATATTTGTAAATAGACTTCTTGTTATCGTTAAAAAGGAGTTTTAATTTAGAATTCTTAATTTAATTTTACATAATAGATATTATAAATTTTGAATTATATCCGTAATTGAATTAAACTTCCGCCCAAACACTCGTCCCTGGGATTCTAGTTTGACGATCGCACCACACGAGTGGATCATCTACTCGTTGATTGAATTAAAGTTCAAGGAGTAGACGTTTTAACCTAATCATTGGTAGTTGACTTGGAATCTCAACATTCTTGTATTAATACATACATTGTACTAATGTAGTCATGGACGGTATACCGTTCACCACATATGTAATAACGATAATTATGAAAATCTATTATTACACCTGACGTATCCAATGGTACAATGAAAAATCTGTAAAACGTTACTTAATTTACACATAAACGATATTTTTATAGGGACCTTTAAGAAAGAGAACAATAATTATTAATCGAAAACTGTCCCGAAGAATCCACCACGTCACCATTTCTTTTGCGGACGGTTACGTTCTCTCCGTTCTCTACGTCCAAACTAGGGACCCAACCTTTCTAAGGGACCTCCTCCTTTACCGTTGGGCGAGGTCCTAAGAACGGACCTTTTAAGGTACCTGTCTTTTTGGACCGTCCGATGTCAGGTACCCCAGTGTTTCTCAGCCTGTGCTGACTCGTTGACTCGTGTGTGTTCAGAAAACTTGTCAGAGATTAATATAATTAAAAGTCCTCAAAATGTTGTCATTTAATGAAGTTTAACAAACATCTTAATTCTGTCACCTTTTCAATATTAGAAAATCCATAATACTTATTTTACTATAAATATTAATGGTTCAGGTAACGTTAATATAGAAACTTTAATCTGACTTCCAGTTGATTAAAATTTTCTTTCACTAAAAATTTCAATTTAATTATTTTCAATTAAGTCGAGTCCATGTTCAATAATTTCTTTTTTGATTGGAGTGCTTAGAAAATTTGTATGAAGTATTATAAGTCTAATAGAGGTTATAGACGTACTATATAGTGTAATTAACAGAATGAGACTTCGTCCTTACTCAGTTCTTCGTGTTTTAAATCGTGTGTCTTTCGTGAGTTAATTTCAACTCACTCACCTACTTCGAAACTGGACTCTCTAAAGTGAACACTACCGATTACAAACAGACACTTAATAATTAGGTGTCGTACCGTAGGAGACTTTCGTTATTAGCAGAATGTGTCCGTAGTGTTCCTCGAGTGTCAATGCCCATTGTACAAAGCATCCACTCTTTACGGTTAGTAATAAAATAATGTCATGTTATGAAGGTGACTGAATTATGAATGTGATGTCATGTTACTGAATGTTACAACATACTTTTGTTTCTGACTGAATCTTAGAAACATCGGGAGGTCTTAGAGTTGAAAAGATGACAGGTCGTCTCACTAAGTCAAAATGTACGACGACAACGACAAATCAGTGAGACAGTAGACTGAGACACACTGGGGTACCTGACATCGGGCGGCCCGAGGAGACAGGTACCCTAAAGGGTCCGTTCTTGTGACCTCACCCCACGGTAAAAGAGGAGGTAGGCAAAATGTATACGTAAGAAAAAAGTATGAGAAAAGGTAATGCCAAATAGTGGCCTACAACTTATATCGAGGGACACGATGTGTCACCCTTCTCGTCCCCCTGTCCCTCTTGAGACACACGAAAGGATAAAGGATGTGCACGGGTACACGTAGACGCGAGTCAGCACAGACTGACGACTCTGGGGTACCTGACCTCGGTCAGTCCGAAGAGGGTGGTATCTTACAAAGACCGTCCTTATGACTTCGTCCAACGGTAAAGGATGACGTCCCCGAGTAGGGTCAGGTCTCTGACTTGGACGCAGAGTACGGAGCGGACGTAACCGTCCACCTGATATCTGGTGTCAAGGAACGATGAGACGGGAGGGTGTCACCCCTGCGGATAAATACTGGTCGGCAGCCTAAAGACAATTGTGTGTTGAGGATTAGACAATGATAGAAGGGACTTAATATGCCAGGTGAGTGTACTGAGTCAAATAATCATACAAACTAAACGAGATTATTAAACGGTCTGGCACTGGATGGTGTTGTACTACATATTTACACTATGTGTCATGAACAAAAGTTAATCATCATATTGAAAAGTCCATAGTTCCTTACCTCAATAGAAACCTTTAAATAAGTTACATCAAAGGACATGTAAGGTTGTTATTTCCTCACAATAAAGAAAAATATATAAGACGAAGACTTTAATTCTCATTTCCTAACATTTCTTTTCAAAAGACCTCGGGACCTCAGTGATAAAACACTTATTAAGAATGACTTAAGTGTCTGTACTTTTTCAGACTTTCAATTGGTGGAGGGTTTCACCCGACGTATGAGTGATAAGTAGGTACCAAAACAAAGATAAATTCATAGAAACATAGGGAGGTCTTAGAGTTTATGTCTAACCTTACCTTCTCTTTCAGTCTGTCAACTCCTTATTAATCTTAAACTAGGGAGTTTACTAAATTGTGTTTGAAATCGTCGACAACGTTAACCCTTACATGTTTTCTCACTGATTTTATGTAATTTTAAATTTTGAAAAGAAAAATTATCGCTATAATGAGATGAGTGTTCTTCATTGTAATTTTTCCTTTGTAGATCGGTTTTTATTTCTTTGTGTCGTATCGTAGGTCTATATCGTTTACCAAGTGTGTAAAGGGTCTTAAGAAAGAAAAAGTCTGTAGTAATTTTGTTCTTACAAAGTCGATACCAAAGTTGGCAGTATTTACCTTCCTTTTACATCAAGTAACGTTGACGAACTGTGGTGTTTTAAATATTTAGACATATTTCCTACTTCACTTCACTTCAGTGAGTCAACACAGACTGAGAAACGAGTCACCATAAACTGGAACATGGGGTACCTGACGTCGGGCGGTCCGAGGAGGTAGGTACCCTAAAAGGTCCGTTCTTATGGCCTCACCCAACGGTAAAGGAAGAGATTCCTAATAAATTCTACACTTGACAACCTGGTATTTTGACATGTCGGACTTTTTACCATCCTTTAGACTTGTAAAATTGTACTACAATTTTTAGTTTCGGGTTAAGTTCACGTCTGTTTGAGATTATTTTGTTATACGATTTGGTTGAGAGTCACGTTCAAAAGTCATTGGGCTACACCTTAACGAAAGGTTCATCTCTTGTCCTGTCCCTTTCATGACACTCTTATTTGAGTCTTTCCGGAAAGACCTCTTTTGTGACCTCTCAAGGTAGAACCCCGTTTTTTCTTTTTTTTTTTTTCTTTAGACCCTTTTCGTTCCAGAGAAGAGAAATATAAAGTTTTTACAGTAAAAGTTAAACGTTCAAGTAATTCTTGTATATACCACTGAATTCCGTGGTAAGAAGTTACAAAACTTTTTGACATAAATTGACGGATTTATTCTTGTCATAGGACTTCTATTAGAAAGTATAAGTTCAAGACTTTACAGAATTCAAACAATAATTATAAATTTTATAAAGTGACCTGAAGACTAATTGTATTTTAAAAAGTAGTTCTGTATAGACTTAGAAAAGAGGTGTTCTTTTGTTCGAGACGAACAGAATGGTTATAAACGGAGACAGTATATTTAAAATTTTCAATATTTACGTGGTAGAATTCTTGTCGTTTCTTATCATTCTGATAGAAGGTATCAGAATTAACGAAAAACTCTAAAAGATTAGTGCTGTTGGTACAGAATTTTCTGACAGAAGATATATAAGTTAAACTTTGTAAATCACCAATAGATTAGTACGACATCATCTTTACGATTCTTACTTCTGTTCTGTTTCTCTTTTTCGTCATGTATTAGGTCACACCCCGGGTTTTACCTATTTGGATCATTTACTCTGTTTGATAATATATACTTAATTGTTTGGTCTTCCTTCCAAGGTCTTGTCTTTAATTGAAATGGAGAATGTCCCTCAATATTCGATAATACTTTCCGTCTTTGTGTTGACCCATGTTATCCTTGTGTTCCATCCCTTTCTATAAGAACTTTTCCAAGTTTAGAAGAACCAATGTTTTTCTTCCGTCGTAGAGTTCCCTGTCCTATTTACACTCTTACTCCTTATTGTCTTCCGACTAGCCAGTAAACACAGGAATTAGGAGGTACGCCAGATATATGATGTCTGTCATCGGTAACTTTAAAAAACTCAACTTTCATTGTCGACTTGAAGTCTGTGCCTTGAACCGCCTCGTCACGTCCTTGAGAGTGAGGGACTGCAGGTAGGAACGGTAGAAGGTAGGATACCGGTGGAGATAGGTGGGAAGAGTCCTGAGTCGGGAGGTTCCCTTGAACTGGGCTGTGACCAGCAGAGAGAGGAGGTGGAAGTCGGAACAGAAACGGTAATTATAAAGGACCATTCTTAAAGTAATAGTTCAAAATTAATGTAAGGTGTTCTTAGTGAAAGTTTCTATAAGACCTTTGTTTCATCTTCTAGGGATCCCAGTGAAAGGGGAAGATTGGTGTCGTACGATAGTTTTCCGTCGTCACTTTTCTTTCTGTCTTACTATATGACGTATTAACGAGTATGAAGACGACAAACAAGGAGGGTGCTAAAATGTCGACAAACGCAGTAGAATCGACCACCCGACCTTCACTGGTATTGTTGTGGTTTATACCTTCTTCTATGAACTAACTACTTGAGACAAAAAGAAAGATCTACGTAAGTTCGAATTCTCGATTTGACTTACATGTAAAATTTCCAGACAAACTTAATTTATATAAATAAAAAATTAAAATCGAGTTCTTTACCATATAAGACAGTATCAGACTTCTCAACATTAAGAGAACAAGAGGACTAGTGTGGGGGTGTCATGTAAGACTGAGAGAAGAATCGGTTTCGTCATCGTTTTGAACTCATCCTCCGTTTTTACGTTTTGGTTGTCCTCTCGACAGTTTACTCCCTGACATGCGCGTTACCCGGTGTCAGGGGATCAGAGAGAAGACCTTCGTTTTAGTTTTTTGATACTAAAATTAAGTGAGACCGAGAGTAAATATTACCTAATTTCAACGGGAAAAGTCCGAACTTTATTTAAACTCCACCTTTGGTATCAATATTAAAATGTGTGTGTGTGTCGTTTGGATGTTTGGGTGTTACAACTTTTCCTGATTGAATACTAAGAATTTACAACAAATTTTCTTCACTTTTTAATCGTTTGAACGGTAGGGGTATAGACAATACGTAATACTTTAAATTACTTTGAAAAGACCTACGATTGTGATCTTACTGGAAAGTTGTGAAAATGAGAGTCTCAAAGTCCTACCTTTACATCTATCAAAACTTATTTATCGGGATATATGTTGACCTTAATTGTCAATAAAACAGTAACCAGTATTTTATTTTTCCAAATGTTTCGTCATAGTGATGGAAAAGGAGTAGAATTCTTGAGACGTCAGTTTATGTCTTTTATTAAAAGTTGTACATTTTGGATCTTTGAAGTCACAACAGTCATCAATATAAGTGAGGTTTATATATTTGTGTACTCTAATTATAATTCTATTAATTCTACTCAACCATCTTTATGTCTCATACTCGTACGA
This sequence comes from Capra ibex, assembly GCA_006410555.1. Taxonomy (NCBI): domain Eukaryota; kingdom Metazoa; phylum Chordata; class Mammalia; order Artiodactyla; family Bovidae; genus Capra; species Capra ibex. The sequence continues at coordinate 36,676,224 of SJYO01013871.1, forward strand.
GTCAACGATTCAGTACAGATTGAGAAAACGTTTGGGTCCCTGATATCGGGCGGTCCGAGGAACCAGGTACCCTAAAGGGTCCGTTCTTATCACCTCGACCTCAACCAACGGTAAAGGAAGAGATCCCTGATAAGGACTGGGACCCTAGTTTGGACACAGAAGACGTGACCGTCTACCTAAGAAATGGTGACTCGATGGTCCCTTCGAGTCTTTATGTCGTGTGTCCTAGTTAGACACAACCGGTATGTTTATGTTACATTAACATTCATAATGCTACTTATTAGTATTTGTAAACTGGTCAATGACCCGAACTAGCAGTACCCTTCGTACGTCAGTGAACTGTTCCTCTCCGGTGATATCGTTTTATGAGTTATTGAGGTTGAGACCCCCACCCCTGCTAAACAGTGACTGGGAAATCAATACCACCTTTTATCGGTTCGACGACATATACCATGAACTCTCAAATAGATAGAGGTGGGTTGAAGGTGTAAGTTCATCGAAGGTGGGGTGTCTGGTGTGACAAAAATTTTAGACGGAGATTCTAGTGACTACTAAGGAATAGTCACAGATGGGTGTGTCTGTGATTTCTGTCGAAAACTTGTGGATCTCTTTTCGCTCTCGTCTAGTTGTCTTGTAGTGAACCCCTTTTGTGATTTGGTTAAATCAAACTACTAACTTTTATTATTACACGACCTTTCCTATACCTCTTTTTCCTTAGGAAAACGTGACGACCACCCTTCCATTCAACTATATCGGTGATACCTCTTATCATGCAACTAAAGAAACTTTTCGATCCTTATTTTGATGTTATACTGGGTCGTTAGGGTGATGGCCCGAATATGGGACTCTTTTGGTATTAACTTTTTTTGTGTACATGGGGTTACAAGCGACGTCGTGACAAATGTAATCGGTCCTGTACCTTCATTGGATCTACAGGCAATTATCCAATGACCTATTTCTTCAACACCATGGATATATGTTATCTTACAATGAGTCGGTATTTTTTTTCTTGTATACACTCAGTCAAGATTCCTCCACCTACTTGGATATCTCTCACTCCGTTCAGTCTTTCTGTTTTTGTTTATAGTATATAATTGTGTATATATATCTTAGATCTTTTTACCATGACTACTTGGATAGAAGTCCCGTCCGTATCTAAGTATCCGTTATCTGAATACCTGTGTCGTTCCCTTCCTCTCCCACCCTGCTTAATTCTCTTATCGTAACTTTGTATATATAATGGTATTCATTTTGTCTATCGATTTCCCTTCAACGACAGATCACGTCCCTCGAGTCGGACCACGAGACACTGTTGACTTTCCCCATCCTACCCCACCCTCCACCCTCCCTCCAAGTTCCCCCTTCCCTGTACACATATGGATACCGACTAAGTACCACTATGTACCGTCTTTAGTTGTGTTGTGACATTTCGGTAATAGGAGGTTAATTTTTTATTTATTAAAAAAATTTCCTTCTATTATTACCGTTACATCTTTGACAACGTTCTTGTACAACAAAATGGTGAATACTGTAAAGAACTGAGGCCCATAATACATTATTTTACTCCTCCATCGGTCCGTAATTCACGGAACAAAGACTAAATTGTTACTTTTTATTGACAATTTATACCGTAGGAAATACTTCGACTTCGTATAGGGTGGATAAACGACGTTCAAGAACAGTACCTAAAACAATTAAAAAAAATGACTCTGTTAGCAAAACTCAATATTAAAAATTTGACATTACTACTTAATATGACTGAAGACTTACAATTTAATTAGAGAGTAGGAACGTTACATTGGGTCAATAAGGTACAATAGACAGAAAGGATTATCATTGAACAAATAGGAAAGAAGAGACTAGTCAGACCGATTTCTAAAGGGTTAAAGTAATCATAAAAAAATTTGGGACGGAAAAATAAAAAGACAAAGATAAAGTGACTCAATAACTAAATACGAATAATGAAGGAAGGAAGACGAGTGAAACCCAAATTAAAGGAGTATAATGATATCAGAGTAATCGTCATCGAATCGGGTAATTAAACTATGAAGACAAGATTGTATTCGTAAATTATGTTTTTTAAAGGGAGATTAATAATGAATCGACGTAGAATGGGTAAAACTAGACTTGAATGAAGTAAGAGTCACTCAAGTTTTATAAAAGAGTAAAAGGGACATTAAAACAGAAAGTTTATACCTAATAAATACACAACAAACTAGAGGTTCGTGAACGGTTTAAAAGTCTATGAGAATGTTTCTAGGTCAAATTAAGGAAACACGAGTCTCTGGTAGGTAACGTACCGAAGTTAAGAGAAATCAAACAATTCTAAACAGAATATCGGGACTTATACTAGAGAGGGTCACTTACAAGACCCACATACAAGGGACGACGATACACTTTATAAGTTTGTCTAGTACATACTGTCGTTACAACTAGTTCAGAAGATGTGGAATGGAGGAGGAGGTGGGTAAAGTAGTCAATTCCCTTATCTCATAACTTTATAGGTTGATACTAATGTCTGAAGAGATAAAGAGGAAGGGTAGTTTGAGTGCAACACTACCCTCCGAGACAAGAGTCTATGTCTGTGTAAATCCTGATGACTACTTTACTGGAGAAATAGTGACACTTTATAAGGACAAAAAGAGACCCATCATAAAGGACAAGATTTTAGAGGAATAACTGTCATTATTTCGGTAGAATCGAAAGAAAGGTAATTACGGACACACCATGTGACTAAAGGTAGTAAAGTGAGCGTCTCCACACCCAAGAGGTGACGATAAGGTTACATAACCGTGGGGTGTGTATCCAAAAGATCGTAGTCACTTACTTTGTGGTCTGTGAATTAGTGATTCCTGTCTTTGTACCCTTTATAGCGTCAAGGAGAAATAGACAGTTCGTGTAGGGTTACTAAGAAGTCTTTTGTAGTGTTTAAGTAGATGGAAAGAGGTATGAGACTCGTACTTGGTTCTTCTCCGGGTTTGGGAGTGATTAATCTCGAAGACTGGGTGGAGGATTCGAGGAGGGTGAGAGACGTGTCTTCGTTCTCACTGGAGTCATGTGTACTGTAGTAGTGGGACAAAATTTAGGACGTCAGAGAGGGGGTGACGTGAATTTGAGGTTCGAGAGTGGTACTGGATCTTTCGGGGTGTACTTACACCAGGACTGAGGGAGGAACTTGGGTACACGGGGATACCTCGTGGATCGAAACCAAAACGGACCTGAACGACGACGAACTGACATAATTTGAGAAAGGTGAATCCTGGAGTCGACAAGGGAGACTGGCCTTATTTAAGTCGAGTGGAAAGGTTACAATCGTAAATTTGACCCCGGGGTACCTTCGTTTTCTCTATAGAGATGTAATTGTGTAATAAAAGGAGGTTTATAAACAAGTCAAGGATCATCTACGGTCTGTGACTCGAGGTGTGACTCTTCTTTTGTCATTTATGTTTCTATAAACCAGTAACGAGAGTTTTTCGGATGTTAAGTTACTTCTGTTGTCTGAAGTAAGTCGCGTTCACGTTTGTTTGAGACTTTCTTCAGGGTATTTCACTCGTGTCGAGCTACTTTGGGGATTATTTTGACTTTATCAAACCATTTATTCCGGAGAAACTCCTCCAAGAAACTGGTACTAGACTTCCTCTTCATCTCAATTTGTCGTATAACACTTAAGTCATCTTTATTTTTCGCATAATTAATTTAAAGTCGAGTATATGTACATGACAATTGTTCTATATAATACTGTTAAAACTAATCTGGGACTAATCGTTAATCAATGTTGTTGAGAGTTAAACCGTGTTAGAACAGTATATGACTTTTCGTTTTCATCCCCAATTAGTAAAGTTTACGTCTTCTTACTATAAAACACGTGTCATTCTATCTTCTCGATTCTTTTCTCATTTGTCTTACGAAAAATTTATTGAAGAGTAAGGATTGAACATTTGACTCATTTCATTTTGAAGAAATGTACTGACCTCTCTAATCATGTTCGTGAACAAAAAGGTTTGTGTGAAGAAATCCGGAGTAGGTTTAAAGTGTTGGGTTAATTTGAGAAGAAAACGAGACTTGAATTTTGATCTTCGTATTGTCTTCCTTATATTCCCTGTCTTTATAATCTTATAAAACCCAAATAAAGACCTCGATAGTGGAGTTTACCGGACCCGACCTCCATTCGATCTTGAAAGTGCCTCCACACTCTAGTAAGCCTGTATAAGGTGGTTTAATTGATGTTTCAATTCTAAAATGCAAATTCAGGGTACAAAGGAAGAGTGGAGAGTCGATACAGAACAGTAGATAGTGCAGGAAAGACGAGAGTATATATGGGTTTAAGACGAGTCTAAATGTCAATTGGAATTTTGATTTAAGAAGAAGGGGTTGAAGACGGTAGAAAGATTTTAAGAGACAGACGTTTGAGACCATTAGATTCGAACTACTGTCATATACAATGGACGGAAGGTTACCTTGACAAAATTTCCTCATAACGAGAGTGTAGGATACAGTCAATTGGGCATGACAAATTATTTGGTGGAGGTTTAAGGTACCCACTTATGTTATGTGGGTAAATAAATCAGGTTTATTTACAGGACCCAGTCCAAGTCGACTAGAGGCCAGTGCGTAAAGTCTAGTCGACCTCCCAGTTGACTCAGACGACTCAGTGGTACCGGAGTGAGTGTCGAAACCGTTAACCGCTCACTACTCGGTACACGAAGAGTAGTAGATTGTTCGACGGGTCACGACGAAGAGTACCTATGGTCCTGGTCTTCGTAGCCTTTCCCGTCGAAGTGGTTCGTTCTTGGAAAGTTCGGAGACAAACGTAGTAAAAACGAATACGGGGTAACCGGTTTTGTTTTTGACGAAAACCGACCCTTGTAAATGTCGAAGTGGGAGTTAGGGGTCCTCCCTTTTCTAATACCAGTAAAACATTGACTGGTGTAGGAATCTAATTTTGTTCTCGTTGTTGTTCGAGAAGGAAACTTAGGTGTAGACCCGGTGAGCACATATTTTCCGAGAGGTGTGCATAAAGGTCGACTTATGAATTTTACTTACTTATCTACCTGCTTTCGAGGGGTGAAGTCGAGTAAAGTGTAGAGTCAGACGCTGTTAAATTCATAGTTAACTGTAAAAGATACAAATTACGGTAAACATATATTCTACTGGTTTTCTTTACTCCATTCAGTTGAAGAACTAATCGGTTGTGCTTTGGACTCTTAATCGTTACTAAAGGACCGAACGAAACTAACAGGTCTTCGTAGAGTGATAATGACATACATCGTTTAATACAAGAGGTCTAGATACTACTGACCTTCGAAGAACTGGAGGTAAACGTTTTCTCAAACATCTTGTTCTCTTTTATTTGTTTTTACAGGGTCGGACTCAAATCTCTACACAGAAGTGTCGTAGTTCAGTTTGTCCACTTTAAGTTTGGAGTAAATTGTCTCCCGAGTTAAGACCGTCTTATCGTCCACGTCTTCTCTCGTCTTCAAAGGTCAGAGGAATTTCCTCTGTCTTCTCCGAACTTTTAATGTTGGAGTTGGTAATTATTATGGTATAGAGTGAAATTCTGGGTGAAGACAGAATCAGACCTAAAATAGAATTCTTACGAAAATTTATTTTCGTTATATAAGGAAACTCAAAAGTGAAATTTAATATCTTTTATACTGTAATCGTTATGTAGGATCACCATGACGTTTAGAAACCCCGTTTTTTTTTTTTTAGTTGCTTCTTACGATGCTCCTTAAAGATTTCGAGTCATCACGGATGTAAACTGAAACTTATTCATAAATATAACACACGTTTAGATATATAGTAAATTACGTTGTCTACATAGTGCTGAGTAAATTCTTACTGAAATACTTTACATCTGGTTTGTCGGTGTTCTTCTATATTACGTCTATTTTCAATTGTGGAGTTTTAGTTTCGTGTCAACCGACCCGTTAATTGTTACTAGGATTATCCCCACTTAAAGATCTCAACTTCGTCAGTAGAAAGACACCTACCGAAATTTCAATACAGATTCTTGTTTGTTCTTATAGCTTGATTTACCGTTTTCAACGTTTATCCTTTCAACAACAAATAGGGAGCGAGTGAGGGAGGGTGTTGTGATAGATGTCTTCCCCTTTTCTCGTTCTTAGTGATGATCCCGGAGTCGTTACTTGAATCTCGAGACGTATCATTTTCGTTATTTTTGACTTGTACATTAGGTTACCAAGTTTTTCAGTTCTGTGGAGTAGTTTGGAGTAATTTGTCGTTAAATTCGAACAAAATCAACGTGAACCTAAGAATCCAAATATACCATCAACTTTTAAGTCTACTAACCCTGACTTTACTTTGCACGACCTCAAACTGTATCAACACCAAATTTTTTTTTTTTTACCATTCCTCTGTGAGTCGTCCTTTATTCCAGGTAAAAGATTCATTACACAGGTTCAGACCTGTAGTTTCGTATGCTCGATTTGGATTCTTACATTCTTCTCACACACGCACGTACGTACGATTTGACGAGGTCAACTCAGGTCGAGAAACGATGGGATACCTGACATCGGATGTCTCGAGGAGACAGGTTCCCTAAGAAGTCCATAAGACCTCACCCAACGACATGGGAGGAGGTCCCCTAGAAGGACAGGGTCCCTAGTTTAAGGGGATGTAACCGTCCGCCCAAGAAAAGGTGATCGTGGTGGACCCTTCGGGTATTTTACTGGGTATAGGACAAACTTCAGTAGTTCTTGGTTTATAAGGTCTAAAAACCACGTTCTACATAGGTTTCTTCCGTTAGTCGGTATAGTGTCTTAACTTTACGATACCACAATCTCCTTCATACTTGTAGTAAGTTGAGAATTTAATTTTTAATATGGTCGTTAAATAGTGTAAGTTCATAAATTTCATACGTATAATTTATATACGGTACTTAGTGAACACTGTAAAAATATTACATCTTTATATTGTGATAACCAACCAAAGACGACGATAAATCCCTTGTTTAACTACATAGTTTTATATACGAAAGATAAATAGTAGATTCTTCGGGTTTTTAGTTGGTATTTACGATTAGACGGATATTTATAATTCTGTGATACTAAGTAGATAATGATGTGTCCTCGGTTGAACAGGGGTGTAAGGTAAGAACCCAGAGACATAACGGGTGACCGTATCTCCCTCGAATATATACACGGTACATTGGGGAGAGAAGATTGATGACGAATGACCCAAATTTACTTATTACTAGTTCCACATAGTTAGTGTGAGTATGTTCTTCACCTTAGTCCAGGTGTCTCAACCTCAGTCAAGACCTGTCGGTAAGACCTTTCAGACAGACTTTCAAACCTCTGGTCACGTGACCGGTGTACATTTATACCTTCCTCGTCAAGACTCCCATCTTTCTACTGTTACTTCATCTAAATGTGTTTCATGTTTTCTCCTCTCCGGTACATTGGGTGCTTCTGGTGGTCGGGTTCTCAGTCCCGACGGACAGACGGTCCGAATTGAGGATGTCGTTTGGATGTCATTTGTGAGGAGTACACAGTGGGGTCATTTAGGGGGAATAGATTCGATCGATCTTTCCTTAAGACAAGGAAGATTGTTTTGCCAGGATACTGTAGATTAAAGGAGAAACGAGTATATTCCGTAACCGAGTTACCGATTAAGTTTCTGATAGTAGGTGAGATAAAATCTAACTTAAAATGTGATTGCAAACTCCCGAAATACAATCCTCGACTAACGGTTACGGTTAATTATTTCTTTATTTCTCTCAATAGTCGGTCAGGTTTAGTCTTTAATTTAGTTATGAATTCACCATTAGAGTAATTGTAGTGACTACCTTATGAGCGTAGGTAGACGATGAGAACATACATTCGTTGAAATCGAAAAATTGTATGGGAAAGTATCGATTTTACTTTTAGATAAATCTACGCCATAAAGTGTTACAAGGAAAGATATAGGAAACGGTGGTCAGAAAGAGGGGTGGGTGACAGAGTTATAAAGGAAGGAAAACATAAAAAAATTTTTTAATAATCGCCTTAGACTTTATCGTGATGTAAATTTTTGTCTCAACTTTTGATACTTTATGTTATATGAGACGACTTGGAGAATTGTATTACTTACGACTCGTCACTAGATTAGAATAGTGATACAAATTGTAGTGAATTTTTGGGTTCGTCAGAATTAAGTACCTGGTAACTCATAAAACACTTCGAAATGTAAATAAAAGGTGACAATACCGTTAACGAAAACTTTGATGTCAGTATTTATTGAAGAACTTTTTAATGCAAAATTAAAGTACTTTCCAAATTTTCAAACTGGTCCACATGAAAATAATCGATCTTACGTTCCGGGTAATTCCAACTCGAAAAGTAGTTAAAACGAGTAGTTACACAGGAACCATAGATCCCTTCGTGACCCATGTGTCATGTGTAGATTATTTATGAAGACCTTATTTACTCAGTGTCTTACACAGTCATCTACTCTTCATTTTTCATTCTGAAAGTGCTAACAATGCTGTGGTTGAACAATATACTGGGACCCGCACATGAACTAATAAAAATAGGTCGAAAGTAAAGGATTTATAAATAACTCACGGATACTACACGGTCCTTGAGATCGACCCTCGTTCCTGTGGTTCTACTTATCTAGTGTCTGGTAAGAGAGATCCTCGAGTGCTACTCTCCCAGTGACAGTTCACACGTAAGAAACATCCTGTTCTGCCATTCATCCTGTGTGCAACTTATTTATTTTACAATTCACTTGAATCTCGTACCTCAACGAATAAGAAGTTTTATTCTAATACGTTTATTTGATAAAGAGGATACGTCAGTATATACTTAACAAGGTTTCCAGTGGTTCCATGGTTAGTTCTGTAATTTTCCCAGTAAATAATCTACATTTTCCAGATTTTAATCATCGTCTCGAAATTTTTTATAGAAAGAACAAGTACGTAATTTTTAAAGGAAGTTTTGTTGAAGATATTCGTGAAATGTTAAATGTAGTACGACTCTGACACACAGGTCGACTACCCCTGTCTTCTCAGAAGATTGTGTGACGTCTAGTACTAGAGGAAATATTATATGTACTTTTTCCATACGTGTCACGATTGCTCGGAACTGATGCCTGAGTCTGCTTTGGTCCAAAGCTATGGTGGAGTACTTAAAGGTACAGAAGATTGAGTCATTCAGTCCTGGTTCAAAAATAGATGTGGTCTTTTTGATAGACGAACCACAGATCTTTGTATCAAGTATTTCCGTTTGAATGCGGATAATATTTAATGGATAGAAAGGACTAGTGTATATTATACTAGTGTATAGTTATACTATATTTTCCTAGATGTAAAATGAGGTCAAAGGTTAAATATAATACCTTGTATTTATTAAAATTAACTGAAGTAGTCTTGACGATTTAAATATCTCAGAAATGATAAGGAACGAATTTAAAAGAGATTGTGGTCACTACCCCTTGAGTTCAGAAGACTTATTAGATGGTTCCCAAATTATAAATTGTTTTTCGTAAGTTACAGTCATAAATGGTAAATGAGACTTGTATGTACAAGATCGGTGTTTTTTTGTCTTTAGTAGGGCACGATCTACTTTCTGTACATTCTCCTTCACACTATAATTTGGGTGACTTTTACGAATAGAAAGATAAAGAAATTTAACTTTCTAAATTGTCTTAAAATCTGAGAGATTTGAGGAGATTATTTTCGAGGGTGCAATGTGGTGACCATTGACGTTATAGGTGTACGTGGTAAAAGTTTCTCGGAAGTTCAAGTTTGTGTGAAAGTGTTTATGATTGAGTAAATTAAGACTGTTATTAGGTCACTTCACACAAACAATTCCTTTTTAATTGATTTAGAGTTCTCCGGTTCTTTGACTCACCGGATTTTAGTCTCAATCGTTGGATCAGGAGACTGGGTACGAGTCACAAGTCAGGAAGGTAGTGTGTCTGAATTCAAAGTCCCGTTTGTATTTTCAACCTTCTGTAGACACCTGGGTGAAATAGGAAACGAACTGTTAGTGGGACTGAAGAATTAATGTGTCAGTCTAAAAGTCATGTGGACTCATCTAGAGAAACTCATTTATACGGTTCTTTGTCTAATTTATAAAACGGAAAGGATCTATTTTAGTTGAAAATCTTTCTTATATTTTCGTTTTAGGTGGTCTAGTGTTAGAAGAATTTTAATATAATATTTTCACTTGGACTTAATCTCTGATGTCTACTTTACTGAAGATCTTTTTAAAGAAATAACAATTTTTTTTAATCTCAAAACTATTATAAATTCTTGATTCCACTTATATTTACAAAGTATTTATATTAAATAAATTAAGGTCCGAACATACTTTAAGATACGAGAAAGGACTGTTAAGTATGGTGCTTAATACTCAATGACGATAATAGATATATGAAAGTCTTCACTTCAGCGAGTCAGCACAGGCTGAGAAACGCTGGGGTACCTGACTCCGGATGGTCCGAGGGGGCAGGGACCCTAAGAGGTCCGTCCTTATGACCTCACCCCACGGTAATATGAAAGTCTTATTCTTATACTTTCATTTTTTTCTTTTTACATGTATTCCCCCTTTGATAGTCGAAAGAATATTTCATGACTTTCAGTGAGTCAACACGGGTTGAGAAACGCTGGGGTGTCTGATATGTCAGGTACCTTAAGAGGTCCGGTCTTATGACCTGACCCATCGCAAAGGGAAGAGGTCCCCTAGAAGGGTTGGGTCCCTAGCTTGGGTACAGAGGGTGTAACGACCGTCTAAGAAATGGTCGACTTGGTGGTCCTTTCGGGTTCTTAAACCTCACCCAAGGGATAGAGAAAAGAGATCCCCTAGAAGGACTGGGTCCTTAGATGGACCCTAGAGGACGTAACGACCACCTAAGAAATGGTTGACTCGACACTCCTGAAAGGACCGTCGAGTCGACCATACTTAGACGGACATTACGTCTTCTGGGGCCAAACTAAGGACCCAATCCTTCTAGGAGACCTCTTCCCTATCCGATGGGTGAGGTCAATAGACCGGATCTCTTAAGGTACTTGACATATCAGGTACCCTAGTGTTTCTCAGCCTGTGCTGACTCGCTGAAAGTGAAAGTGACATTTCATCTTTATTTTTATTTATTCTTGAATCTGATTCAGTTTACTATGTAATATGGGAAACTTTTTATTTTTTTAGAATTCATACTTCACGAAAGACAGAGACGTTTGAAGGGTTGTGTTAAGTTTAATTACTTTGTGTTGTAGACCCAATAGTCATTTGTGACATTATTTGTTATATTTACACTAATCCATTACTGAATTACTCTCCAGTGTCGTGTATTTCCGGAATTTAAAAACAATTGGTGGTTATAGTCACCCGAGGGGTCCACCGAACCACCGATTTCTTAGACGGACGTTACGTCCTCTGTACCCAAGCTAGGGACCCAGTCCTTCCAAGGGACCTCTTCCTTTACCGTTGGCAAAGGTCAGAACGGACCTCTTAGGGTACCTGTCTCCTTAGACCAGTCAATGTCAGGTATCCCAGTGTTTCTCAGCCGGTGATGACTTCGCTGACTCGTGCGTGTGTGTGTGTTATGGTTATGGTTCATAAAGCAAGGGAAGTCCAGTGACCTCTTCATTACCCTAAAAAGAAGAGTCCTCGACAAGACCCTATGTGATCTTCGTACGTTAGTCTGTGGAGTTCGAAGAGGAGTGTGAAGAGGGTAAGATGTTTTTTTCAGGATTAAAGGTAAGGAGGGAAAGGATCTTTTGTTAGTTTTCTCAGGAGTCTTTGATTTAATCCTACCTAACAGGTCTTTGCAATTCTTTCACCGTGACGGTACGAACTGTGACGAATAAAGACACTCTGTAGCTTGTACTCTCTTTAATGACAGCTGGAATGAAACGTCCTACAGAATCGGAGTTTTTCAGAGACTATTTTATCACTTCATCTTTTGTACTATTTTACTTTCCGTTTTGATTTGTGGACCCCTACTTTGTGTGAGGTTTTGACTGTTAGAGGAGACTAGCGGATTAAAACATTACCTCAGAAAGATCTTTGTAACTCATAAAGATAAATCATTGTTACTCTAGTGGATTTGGTTTATGGGACGTAAACTATTACAAACCTTAAATTACCATCCGTTACTCTAAAAAATTTTAAAGAATAAAAACTTGATATTTTTAATATGACTTTCTATACACATCTTTTATGTCATTTACAAACCTATTTGTGAGAATTTCGAGAAGTTAAAATTTGTCATCCTTCCTTTGTAAAATATGATAATTTCTCTTTCAAGTTTAAAACGACAGAAAAGTCATTTTTCAAAAATTGAAAGTATATATTAAATTCAGGAAAAAAGATATGTCTATGAAATTCACCGTTTATTTCAATATTTTCCATAAGTTTACTAGATTACAATGGAACAACGGTTGAAATTTTTTAGAATGCTATATGAATGAACAGTTTCGAAATCACTTTATTAAGAACAGTTTTACAGTACAGTTACATACCGTTTTGGTTATGTCATAACATTTCATTTTATTTTTTATTTTTAATTTTTTTTTTAGACCAAATCCGGGTCTAATGTATTTTTCCATTTAATCTAGATGACTTTTAAATAAAATAACCAATTAGGATGTATACGGTATTTAGAAATCTACGTACGACAACTTTGTAAACTATGTCAGAATAAGGATAAACGAGTGTGTTGAATAAAATTTTGTAAAACCTTTGTTTTGGTCTTTTTCTTTTATTTTGCCTCCTTTTTTTTACAAAAATTAACTAAGATGACAAATGTTATCAAGTATCACTTGTAATAGTACTTGGGACCTTGTATCGAAACGGACCAGTTATCGTCTAGAATTATACTTTCTTCGGTGAAAAAAGTGAAAAGATTTTAAGTGACCAATAAAGTTTGGATCATGACGTAATACCGTTTATATTGGACTCAGTCTATTCCGACCTAATACCTTAATTCAAGATTTGTAAGTCTTGGTACCTCTATTCTGTCTCACGTTTCAATCTTTCTAACCTACCTATTTTCCTTGTTTGAGACTATAATTCATAGTGGTTGTACACTTTGTTAAATTTTAAATTCAATTAAAAAGAGATCTTTTCTAGTTCAGAGTCCTCAAAATTTTCAGGAATCTCTAAGTTGTCGTAGTGCTTTTATTCTAACCACAAGTTTACTTTATATGACATAAAGCTCCTTTGTTTTACTACCACTTAGTACAAAAGTTTTCAATTTTTCACCAAATTCTGAAACGTGTATAGTCATAAAATCATTGATGTCTTATCAGACGAATTTCAAGGTGTTTAATTTCTGACTGCAGTGTTAGTATAGTCTTCATTTATTCATACACTGATTCTTCTTATTCATGTTATTCCCATCATTATCAATATCATTGGTGTACATAACTCATAAAACCCCAGTACGTGACATTGAATGTATAAATAAGACGTGTTTTCGACAGTATTTATAAGATGACAAGGGTAAAGTTTCTACTCTGATAAATCCTTTCAATCTGTTAAATGGGATAGGATCTACGATCTTTCATCTAAACTATAGTATTTTAAATTTTATGGTTACTAGAACTCTTTATATTATGTACGGTATAAACTTTCGGTTAGTAGAGGAGAACTTTTTATGTCATTACAGAAAGGTTGACCCGACCGGTCCACTCTAATTCCTTTTTAGTTGTATCATCCGTCTAAATGTCTATTCTTTAAATTCAGGAGTGTCTCTTTTACTATTATTCTAGTTCTTAACCAGTTTGACGTTTTCAGGAATGGTTTTTTTTTTCAGGAATATTTATGAACGTGTTAGTATGGGTAAAAACTTGTGAATAACACACGATTAAACTTTTAATCGTGTTGATGGCGTCCGTCGGCACATCGTCGTCACAACCAGCGAGTCAGTACAGGCTGAGAAACGCTGGGGTACTTGACCGGGTGGTCCGAGGAGGTAGGTACCCTAAGAGGTTCGTTCTTATGACCTCACCTGACGGTAAGGGAAGAGGTCTTCTAGCTTGGGTCCAGAGGACGTAACGTCCGTCTAAGAAATCTAGACTCGTTATCGTCGTGATGGTGTCCTCAACAACGGTTTTCCACCGTCATAGTCCTACGTTCGGTCTTTTTAACTAGACCAGGGGATATCGGGTCCATTAGTCGGTAGTACGATACTGGTCCCCGTAAAAGTGTGCAAGTCGGAAGGATTAAAAGTAGAGGATCCGGCACGAGTGATCCTTTAGAAGTACTGTAGGGAAGGGGATGTGATATATACTTTATGGACTTTTCGACAATGTGTGACATGTACTTATACGTAAGGTCCTCCAGATCAGGTACTTTTACAGATAAGGTAAGAGTCTCCATGACTGAGTGGAACTTAGAGCCTATGAACTCTACGTCTTATTCAGTGTGTGAAATCTTCCTTTTGCAAAGTTATTGAAAATAAAGAGTTGTAGGTAGGTGGGTTGTATTCGAGTACAACACTCGTTTTGTGGATAAGGTAGGGAAGAAAAGACGGGTATATCACCGGTGACCTGGTAGAAAGATTCGCTACGTGTCAGTAGAACGAGAAGAGAAGTAGAGGGGTTTGTTAGGGTCGTCATTGATAAGATTGTGACGTTGAGTTAAGCTAAAATGATGGAAAAGGGTCGGAGTTAAGACAAAGTTACTAATTGGGGTTTACCTGACTGACCGTTAAAGCATGTAACCTTGTCTTTCAAAATTGGAAATTCTTTTTCCATACGTCTTCATCAATGTCCGTGATGTTCATGTCCATTCCTTTCGAGTGTCAGTCCCGTCCTAGACGTATTTCTATTAGCATAGAAATACTAAAAGTAGTGTTGGTTAAAGGTTTTCTGTCGGAGAGGTTAAAGCAATGACTAAAATATCGTCTTCAAACGTCGTTAATGTCCAAAGTATTTTAGTTTGACGACAATATAAAATTTTCTTCTTACGAACAGTACTTTAAGGGGAACGTTATTACAATTGTGTAATATGAAATGTAATTCATTATTTTTTATAGAAGTTTGTATAGTCGTGTGTAAATAGATTATGTATATCGTTAGTTATATGGATTCAGAAAAATGTCATCGGATAAAAAAGGGAGACGGTACCGAGAATAAATCACTAACATTGAAAAACTGACTATAGTTGTGTCTTTATAAAGTCTTCTCCAGTACTGTAGTTTTTAGTAGGAGTTCTCCTTCCTTTATAAATTTGAGAGTGGAACAGAATCACTCTGTTCGTCTTAGACCGGACGTCGTTGGGGTACTTAGACTTTAACTTGACCTACGAACGACTAGGAAACCTGTTTCACAGGGGCCTTGTCCACACTCACCATGAGCGTCTTCCACGAGTCCTCGTGGTAAGTGGACCTTGTGTCCTTTACGTTTAGACAATTGGCTCAAAGGTTTAATAAATATGTGTACTTATCGTCGGAATGAGAGGAGAAATGTGAGTGTCGAGTCTCCATCCGAATAAATCTGTAGTTCTCGTACCAGAGGCCCAGTCTCCTTGTTTGAAGTACAGTGTCGGGTCGGTGGGTCCGATAGAAAAGCTCTTCGATACACACGGGAGGTGTCTCCCGATGCTTTTCTTAGTACTTTAATTATGTTTATTTTACGAAAATTGTCACTAGGTACTTCTCGTCCGTAAAATAAGGAAGAAAAAAAAAAAAAAAAAAGGATAAGAACCAATTTTCAATCCTTCTAATAGCAGGTGAATGACTCGTGTATTTTATTTCGTGACCCAACCACGAAGTATCTTTACTGGAGCAAAGTAGGAGTCTTATCTACAATGACGAAAATAAAATATTTATTCCTCTGACTCTAAACCCCCTAATCGTTAAACGACTTCAATCTGTTTTTTCATCATCGTGACCGTGAATTTGGTCCAGACTACGAGAAGTTGTAAGAACAACGTAGACTTGCGAAAGTACAACCTCCCCGACAGACAGTATCAAACTACGAGAGGTGTCTTTTCGTCCGTTATACCGTTTAAATTGATAAATTATATTTCACGATAAAAATATTTACGTAGAGTTTAAATTGTTCAAAATCCTCTCTCTGACTAAGTCTTTGATTAATCATTCAAAGTCGTGTACTTTGTTTGTGTAATTTTGTTGTAAGTTTCTTTAAAGAGAGGGAGAGATAGTACTTCCTGGGCTAAGTACCACATTAAATGGTAGTACTCTTCTATTTTCCGTTGAAAAAGTTTAACGATTGTCAGTTTAAATGTCTTGTTTCTACTGACACATGATTTCAGTTTAACTATTTTTAATACAAAAGTAATATTTTAATTATAGAAGTAATGTCTAGACGTCTCTTATTTTATATCAATTATGTTTATAAATATTTTTATAAATTGATGTAGTAGTATCAGTAACGATTATTATGCCACGTAAAAGAAGATCTGACAAAAGGATACCAAAGGAAAAAAAGATCTATATTGTTATGGTTTAGAACAAAAGAATTATCTTGTATTTGGTTTCAAAATTATCAAACATTTATAAAATATAAATGTAAAATATAAAAGACCTCCTCCAGGTCATCGAGATAATAAAAAGTGAAATAATAATCATAATCGTTTACGTTAGTCTACTTTATTTAGTTCTTATTATTCACCATTTTGATAAAGACGATCAACTATACTATGGACCTTTTACGATTTCTTAGTTATATTTGTCATGGAGTTTATTATTTTCTTAAACCATTCTGTTGTCTTCTACTGTTATAAGTATTTAATTGTGGAAGGTATCTACGACGTAATATTTATTCATTGTATTGGTATTACTTTTTCTACCCCTTGTTGTCTTGATTGGATTCATTTGAAGTCTTTGTCACAAGACTAACGTATGTAATTTCGACTTCTGTTTTCTTGACATGTGTATGACGTGAGATCAATTTCTAAACCAAAGAGTGTCTCCATATTTTGACGTTAACACTTTGATGAAATACATGTAAAAGTCTGACTCAATTATTTATGTAACTACTATTATTTGTTTCAAAGAACCACAATTTTTGTTCTCGATGATCTTTGTCTTTAACCGATCTTACTTGAGACTGCTACCTGATCTTAGTCTACATAGTTATACTTGAGTACTAATACACACACACATATATGTGTTTATCTATATTCTGTCTATGTCTGTACACATACACGTGCACACATAAACATATATGTGTTGATAGAGGATAAAGACAGTCCCCTCTCTTTAGGATCTTCGTTAACACTTTTAAATAACTTGTGTGGTTCTTGGGTCTTGAACCAAAGGTTCATAAGAAGAAGTTATTCTCCTTGGGTTTTCGGACCCTCCTTCCGACTAGAGTCCTTGTACCGTCTCTACTCGTACTGTTCCCTTACCCCGTTCCAATCAGGAGTCCTAGGATACCCCGGTCTTTCAGTCGTGTCACGAGTTTAACACTACCGGCCAGTTTTCCTTCGTCCTCGGTCGGACTTCCACGAGGACTACCGGTCTATTATTATTACTTGAAATAGAGTTCCTTATTGTTTATAGGAACCCAAGTATGAGGTGCATTCACTAACTTGTTTATTCCTACTCTATTGAGTGAGAATGTCATCTTAAGTTTAATTATTTATGTCTTCCTTACTACGTTTATCTTTTTAGTTGGAGAGTGTTGGTGGTGGTATTATCGACAATGTCTCGGTACTCAGTCACTACCTCCGATTTTAATCACCCGTTTCTATATACTCTTTTGTCCTATGGACATATAAAGTTTGACAGAGGGGTGTTCTATGAATGCTTGATGTTTCCCGTTTTTTATATTTAAATATCACGTCTTTTGACTATTTGAGGTGGAGTTAATTCACTAGTTTGAATAGTGGTGATCCTTATTCCGTGCAGTTGTAGTAAATGGAGGAATATACTGAGTGACTCCAGTGTCGTAGCGAAGACCCCATAAGAACGGTTTTTACTCATTAGATTTAAAGTAGTACTTCTTTGTAGTCTGTGTGTGTTTAGCTTGCTGTAAGGAGTTTAATTGAACGGTCGTGCGAAGTCTTTACAGTTCCAGTATTTCTATCTGTTTCAGATCTCTTCAACGAGTTCAGTTTCCTCTTATTTCTCTGTACTGTTGATTTATGTTATACAGTAGGATCTAAACTAGGACTTTATCCTTTTTCTGTAAACACCGTGTTGACCTTTTAAAATTTCTTCCGAATATTTACCGTGGCTAAAAATATCGATTATAATTAAAGTACTAAAAAATTAACATGATGTCAATACATTCTACAGTTGTACATCACTTCCACCCACTATTCAAATATCCTAGAGAAACAGGATGAAAACGTTTATAAAACATTGAGTTCAATGAAGTTTTACTTTCAAGTTTTTGTAAAGTTTTCATGGACCCTTCACTTATCGTTCGATTTAAGTTTATATTATCCACTTTGTTTACTTATTTTTACTTATACTTTTGTTAACTCATCTTCGTTCTATATGTTACCTTTCTTTGGTTGATACGGTTTTCAACAAAAAATTTGAGAAGTATTCTGTTTCTTCCTTTTACTTTAACTCATTATGGTGTAGAGATGTCATTTATTTTCCCACAATCTTTATCGAAATGTAATCATTGAATATTTTGTCTTGTCGATCTTTCCTACACCTCTTTTCCCTTGGGAGAACGTGACAACCACCCCTATATTTGACTATATCTGTGATACCTCTTCCAGGCAGATCAGTTTCGATACTAAAAAGCTCATCAGCACATACCTACGCTGTCAACTCTGATATTTCTTTCGACTCACGGCTTCTTAACTACGAAAACTTGACACCATAACCTCTTCTGAGAACTCTCAGGGAACCTGACGTTCCTCTAGGTTGGTTAGGTAAGATTTCCTTTAGTCAGGACTGACAAGTGAATCCTGACTACGACTTCGACTTTGAGGTTATGAAACCGGTGGACTACACTTCTTGGCTGAGTAATGTTTTCTGGGACTCCGACCCTTTCTAACTTCCGTCCTTCTTTTCCCCTTGTCTCCTACTCTACCGACTTACCCTAGTGACTGAGCTACCTGTACTCAAACTCGTTTGAAGCCCTCAACCACTTCCTGTCCCTTCGGACCGCACGACGTCAGGTACCCTAGTGTTTTTCAACCTGGACTGACTCGCTGACCTGACTTGACTACCTCTTGTCATACTTCCAAAGAAATCTTTTTTGATCCTTATTTTGATGGTATACTGGGTCGTTAGAGTGATGTCCTGTATATGGGACTCTTTTGTTATTGACTTTTTCTGTGTGCATGGGGTTACAAGTGACTTCGTGATAAATGTTATCGATCCTGTACCCTCGTTGGATCTAAGGTGACTGTCTATTTACCTATTTTTTCGACACCACGTATATATGTTACCTTACAATGAGTCGATCATTTTCCTTGTTTGAACTCTGTCAAGATCGCTCCACCTACTTGGATCTCAGACAATATCTCTCACTTCATTCTCTCTTTTTATTTACAGTATATAATTACGTATATATACCCTTGGTCTTTTACCATGCCTACTTGGATAGACTTCCCGTCGCTCTCTCTGAGGCTGTATCTCTTACCTGAATGTGTGTCGTCCCCGTCCTCTCACACCTTGATTAATTCTCTTGTCGTAAGTTTATATATGTAATAACATACTTATTATCAATTACCCTTCAACGACATCTTGTGTCCCTCGAGTAAGGCCCGAGACCCTGTTGGATCTCCTCCCACTACCCCACCTTCCACTCTCCCTCCAAGTCCTCCCTCCCTTGTATATACATAGGAATACCGACTACATACGACTATAAACCGTCTTTGGTTACGTTGTGACATTTCGTTAATAGGAGGTTAATTTTATTTAAAATT
The DNA here is from genome assembly GCA_006410555.1 of Capra ibex. Lineage (NCBI taxonomy): Eukaryota > Metazoa > Chordata > Mammalia > Artiodactyla > Bovidae > Capra > Capra ibex. Next base: position 36,696,041 of record SJYO01013871.1, read on the forward strand.
TTTATTTTTTGTCTTGTTTCAGTTCTTGAGTGGTGTATATACCGACAGAGCAAATACTGTTTCTACGGTAGGGTAATTCATACCTTTTGTTACTTAGTTCAAAAGGTTATTCATCGTGAACTAACTTTTACATTTTTTCCTGATGAAGGGGGTGTGATATAGGTTTTACCTTTTTTATTAAGGTTTATCTGACATCTGATTGTACTCTCCATTTTGTTCTGTCGAAGATCTTTTTTACCGACTTTAATGTTTTTGGTTCACAACTTTTACTATATTTCCTTCACCTTAAGAATATACTGACCAGGTGCACATTTGACCTGTCTTCTTAGTACTATCGACAAAATAAGTATTTTCGGTTTTGAATCGTAGTTTCGTTTACAGATAGTTATTATCTTAGTCAATTATTTAATGTGGTCAATATTTTAACTGTCGAGATATCGGTATTTCTTGTTTGTTGACAACGGATGATGTATCTCGTTGGTCTGTAATATCAATTTTTTTTAAGTTTTCTTGTATTAAATAGTAAGGTTACTATATTTGAGTTCTTTGACTACTGTGATTAAATATCATTTTATTTTGCGTAATATGACTAATGAAGACCTTCCATAATTCTTTGCGTTGTTCGCTCAAGAAGCTCGACCACTATTGTCAGACACAGAAGGATAGTCATCCCCAATATGACCACATCATTGTGGAACATAAGTAATTCGACATGTAAAAGTAAGTACATGTACGTACACAGTATAACATACATTCATTATTTCGTCATTTTTAACTTTCAAGAAAAAGAACTTACTTAGGAGAACGGAAGTAAAAGTATCAAATTTATAAAATGGATAGTCTCAAAAGGTTCCCTACGTCAATTTTAGTCCATAATTAAAGACTCTTAGGTAAAGAGGTAGTATATTGTCTTTTTTCCTTTTCTTACCAAAAATAACAGGTCGAGGAAACGATTTTTACTTACGAATCGAGAGACAAGTAATTCTCACTCTTTTCTATAATAGGACAGAGAATGTCATTTACGACTGATAAGGTAGGTAAGTTTCACAAATAAAGAAAAGGTTTTTTAACTCCCTTGACAATAACCTATAACTTGTCAAATCATGAGACCCTACAGAATCTTTTTTATAAAGTACACACATGGTTTAGACTGACAAGTTCTTTTTCCGTTTGAATTTTACTCCGTATTATTTTAGTACGTAATATAAAAAAAGATTTATTTGTGAAGGTCGATATATTTCGATAATTACGTTTTGTATAAATTTAAGAGGAATTGTAATTTTTTACATTAGTGTAAAAGGGAGTTATTAACACTTTAAAGATGTTAAAAGGTAAAGGTGGTTAAGTTAGGTGATTGTAAACAAACTTTAGAAAAATTTGACATCAGGAGGTACTAAAAAAGGAGACCTTCAATGTGAAATTTTTTTCACTTATTATTTGTCAGGAAAAGGAAGGCCTAAAGTATAAGACAGGGTCTTCTGTTTTATGATGTTATAAAGACTTCGGCGTGAACTGTATCCTTTCCATCCCTGATCAGTGTCTCCATGACTGTAGATGGTTCTCGTATATTTTTACGAGTTCCAGAGGTAATCGGAGATATGAGTGTCCAGGATATTATGTCACAGAACTTGCACCGGCCCATGGTTATATAAAAAAAAGATTAAAGGTATTCCCTTTGTGTTTTTCTTTTTCAAGTTAATGTTCGTCATAGAAGACACTTCTCTTTTTTTGTGTATGTGTCAGTTGATATTTTTCGTTTTATTATGTTATTTAAGTTAGACCTTCGACCCTATACAAGGGTAATAGATCTGTAAAATGAATAAATAGTGGGAAGACAAGTTGTGATAACGGTCCATTCACTCCATAATGACAGATAAAGATTTTACAGTAACGGTCTGTGTCTTGTTTTTTTCCTTGACAGTATCCTGGTAAAGTCAAGTCAAGTCAGTGACAGTGTAGGTTGAGAAACGCTGGGTACCTGACGTCGTCCGGTCCAAAGGTACAGGCAGTGGTTGAGGACCTCGAACGAGTTTAAGTACAGATAGTTCAGCCACTACGGTAGGTTGGTAGTGTAGGAGACGACAGGGGAAGAGAGAACGGAAGTTAGAAAGGATCGTAGTCCCAGAAAAGATTACTCAGTCAAGAAACGTAGTCCACCGGTTTCATAACCTCGAAGTCGAAGTCAGGAAGGTTACTTATAAGTCAACTAAAGGAAATCCTGACTGACCAAACTAGAGGAACATCAGGTTCCCTGAGAGTTCTCAGAAGAGATTGTGGTGTCAAGTTTTCGTAGTTAAGAAGCCACGAGTCGAAAGAAATGTCAGGTGGAGAGTGTAGGTATGTACTCATAACCTTTTTGGTATCGAAACTGATCTACCTGGAAACAGCCGTTTCATTACAGAGACGAAAAATTATACGACAGGTCCAACCAGTATCCAGAAGAAGGTTCCTCGTTCACAGAAAATTAAAGTACCGACGTTAGTGGTAGACGTCACTAAAACCTCGGGTTCTTTTATTTCGGAGAGTGACAAAGGTAACAAAAGGGTAAATAAACGGTACTTCACTAGCCTGGTCTGCGGTACTCACGAATAATCACGAAACTTACAACTCAAAATTCGGTCGAAAAAGTGAGAGGAGAAAGTGAAATTAGTTCTTCGAGAAATCAAGGAGAGACGAAAGACGGTATTCCCACCACAGTAGACGTAGACTCCAATAACTATAAAGAGGACCGTTAGAACTAAGGTCTAGAACGTACTACATGAGACGTATATTCAATTTATTTGTCGCACTGTTAGATGTCGGAACTCCATGAGGAAAGGGTTAAATCTTTCAGACAACAAGGTAAAGACCAAGACAACAAAGAACAGAACGTATCGCTAAAGAGTCCTCCGTCCAATCCACCAGACCATAAGGGTATAGAAATTCTTAAAAGGTGTCAAACAAAGCTAGGTGTGTCAGTTTCCGAAATCGTATCAGTTACTTCCTCTTCATCTACAAAAAGACCTTAAGAGAACGAAAAAGATACTGGGTTGCCTACAACTGTTAAAAGAAAAACCAAGGAGACGGAAAAGATTTAGGTCGAATTTGTGTCCTGGTAAACTCTTTAGAATAAAGGGGAACTTTAACTATCTCAAAGTATTATGTATTTATAAAACCAGGTAATATAAAGTTACCAAGAGAAAACTGAAAACTAGACGAGAAAAGTGTACCTCTTCCTTTACCGTTGGGTGAAGTCATAAGAACGGACCTTTTAAGGTACCTTTGTGCTCGGACCGCCCGATGTTAGGTACCCCCAGTGTTTCTCAGCCTGTGTTGACTCGTTGATTGTGAAAACGAAAAGATGAGAAAAGTATGTTATCTCAAAGAGTCAAAGAGACTTAAGTTAAGAAGGATTTGGTAATTGTTACAAAGTTAAACGTTCGACCTAGATTAATGACTTCGTAAATAGTCTTGGGTCCATCGTTGTACAATAATAGAATGATTAATTACGAGGGGTCCTCTGAGACCTTACTTATATCCGGTGAGACTTTTTTATTACTGGTGACTTTAGTATCGGGATTGTGTAGCATTCTGACGTATGGGATTGTGTCAGGTAAAGTAATCCTGAAATCATTTTCTACTTCTCCAATTGGGGTCTTTGGACGTCTCGTCGTATTTCTACTATGCCCGAACACCGATTTGGAATCGTGTGTCGGGGGTCAAGACGGAAGTACTAAGACTATCACTACGTTTGCGGTGTCTTTCCTTAAAATTTCTTCTTAATGTATTAGGAGAGAGGTGGTTAACAATCGAACAAACGACATCTAAATTTGTGACGGTGTCCGAAGATCACCAACCGTTGAGTGTGACACCTTTTACAGTGACCGAAAACGATAAGATGATCGACACGAGGTGTCTCGTCTTTTAATTCGGACTGTATAAACCCCCTCCTCAAAAGACCAAACATTCTTGAATATTTTTATCGGTATGAATGAATAAGGTCCCAGTGTAAAAATTCAAGAACCAGCGCGACTTTATTTGTTAAAATTATGTGCACGATTGAAGAATCAAGGAAGGGATTCCATTTGTCTAAAAGTAAAGATTGAAATTTTCTTTGTGTGTGTGTCACTTTCTTTTATGAAAACATAGATATCGTATACTTTTAAATTTTTTTATAGATTTTGGTATGTAAAGACGAAGTCAAATAAGACTAAGGAAAACTTATTTCGAATTCATAATATTGATCAGTGAATATCGTAAAGTACCATTGAATCTAAACTACGTGTTTATACTATCTTAGTACTTAAAGACCGTATGAATTTAAATGAAACAAAGTATGTAATAAACTTAGTACGATGTTACATTCTGATTACTAGGGAGAAATCAACCTCCAAACAAAAACGTATAAACTTTGTAAATCTACGTAAAAAAAGGTAGACAATATCCACTGTACATCAAGATGGTATCCTTAGTGTGTCCGACGGACTGGTTTGAATTAAATGTTTACACCTTATTTTGATACTCAATGACTTTACTCAGTATCTCATTCTAGGAGTAACTTCTTTTTATGTCATGACAAAGACCTTTTGGTGCCTGAAATAGTAAGTCTCCGTAGACAGTTGAAGTAGTTTTGTTCCTGTGTGGAAGGATAGAGAACGGTTTAAAGAAAGAAGGGGTTGAAACAAGAAAGTACGTTAGAGTTTCTTTCCTTGATATAACCCGTAGATCTAAGATAGATATCATTCCTGTTTGTTTGGACTGAGGTGCAACCTAGACAAAGAAAATCGAATTCGAAACATAAGCTAATGAAAAATTCATTATCCCTCGAGTTTAGGCCACGAGACACTGTTGGATCTCCCCACCCTCCCTACATGTTCTCGTTCCCCTGTGTGTATGTGTATATATATACCAACTCAGTGTAACTATAAACCGTCTTTGACCGTGTTTTAACATTTCGTTAATAGGAGGTTAGTTTTTCTTTTTTTATACCGGATTATCGAACTTTATAAGTTCTGTCAGGTAAGAGTTCTGAGAGTGGAAATTTCCATATTGTGAAAAGGTAAGAACTTCTCTGTTTTTCAACGTCTTATCTCTTATTGTACACGGAACGACCTCCAAATGTCCGTGTAGTACTGGATTGGATCCTCCCGTCACCCTTCTTGTTTCCTAAGGTCGTGGTTCTTCAGACGTTGTTGGTTGGCGAGGAAGAGGGAGAGGGTCGGAAATTTTGACGAAACGACTTTAGGAAGTTCCTCAAACCCCAAACCCCACACTCGGTGGGTAGAGGAACATACGGGAACGTTATTTGGAAAGAAACGGGGTTTGGAACCACAAAGTCACACAAACCGGAGTGACACACGACCCGTGTGTGTACGCAAACCATTACATAGGTAGTGTACTGTCCAGGTAAAATAATATGTACTGTTCTTAATATCGGAAACGTCTTTTTTCGAGGGTTTCGAGACAGAAAGGGGTCGAGGAGTACAAACACGATTCGGTCGTCAGAGTGTCGTGACGAAAGAGAGTGACACCGAACCTTTCTGTAGGAGACAGAAAAATTTCAAGATAACTAGTGTGATTACTGTAAATGAGTTGTGGACGACTCGTTTTCAGTGTCAAGGTGGACGAGATTCCTGTGTCTTTGTGTGTCCGGTACCGTACCGAAAGGAAGTTGTTTCTGCTTACAGGAGACTAACGACTAAATATTTCATCGGGACCTACGGACTGTACAGGAAGGCCAGGATCGTCGGTTTTTTAGAGAGTAGGTGAATGGGTGTGGACAGTAAAACAGAAAGGGTAGAACGAACGAACGCACAAACGAGGTAGCACGATCTGAGAAACACTGGGGTACCTGACATCGGGTGATCCGAGAAGACAGGTACCTTAAAAGGTCTCTTCTTATGACCTCACCCAACGGTAGAGGTCCTTTAGAAGGGTTGCCCTCTGAGAGGTCCCCTAGGTCCTCTAGTTTGGGTGTAGAGAAGGTAGAGGACGTGACCGTCCATCTAAGAAATGGTGACTTGGTCGACCATTCGGGACAGAAAGGGCATTCACAAAGGTAAGTTTAATTCTTTTCGGTCGTAAGGGAGGTGGTTGGTGGTGGTAAGTTAGACATGTGCGAGAAGAGAAGTTTGTCTGTACTACTGTCATAAAACGTCCTTTACAGATTCGGAATTAAGAATACACTAAATTACGAAGAAGTAGTTACTACGAGTCTCACACTGAGGGGTCATGGAAACGTACTCACTAACGTTTAGGGCTCTCTCTCTCTAAAACTGAAAAACTCGGGAGTCGTGATAATTTGTGATTACAGGTGATACTAATACTCCTGCTAGTTGGGTCTTAATGTCCACGAGGAAATGAGTGAGGTTTCTCAGAAGGTTCGTCTTTGTGTCCGGTTTTCCGATAGATACTTCAGGTCCCTGGTTTCCGTTCTTTCGTCCGTAGACCCATTGTTAAGACTAAGAATCTTTTGTGGGCAAAATTTACTCCAGTTCCTAAATGATGTAAATTTTATGTTTGACTGTGTACGACTTCGAGAGACCAAAAGTGATGGAAGTCTTAGGACCCGACGAATAGAGGATGACACAAAATGAAATATAACAGAACAAGAAAAAGAGAAAGACCCAGGACTCCATACGGGACCTAGTTACTTAGAGAGTAACTAAGTACGGGACTTGTATCCCGTCGTTCAGTGTCCAACTCAGGTAGTGGAAAGAGATCGACTGTACAAAATTTACTGGACTTCACAGATGTAGACAAGAAAATACAGTAATATTCGTCGTGGTTTTCCCTCGGGGTGTTGTTCGGTTTGTTCGGGTCGGGTCGGAGGAGGTCCAGGAGTCCTCCGTCGCTGGTTGTGATCGTTCCAGGAACAGAGGGTAGTGCTCTGATAGGGACGAGCAACATTTTCCGAAAGACACCGGAAACCGAAAAACCAATAAAAAACATGCTACTCGTTTAGATCGAATCTCTTTCGTAATAAAAGTCTGACTGTTCATAACATACAGAATTTTTACATCTTTAGTACTTTGACACATACATGTCATATGAAATAAATATGTCTGTGTAGCGTCTCTATGTTGTCCGGACGAAGATCCAGTGACGTTATTCCGTTTATTAGGTTGTCTCGTTCAGTGCGTGTAAAAAACCAAAGGACCACACATACTTTCAATGTAAATATGATGTAACATCTCATACTTCGTACGTTGTTGTGACACGGACCGTTTGATTACATGTACAGGTTAATTTTTATGAAATAACGATTTTTTACGATTGGTGGTAGACTTGGAAGTCGTTCAATATTTAGAAAAAACGTTGTCATTGTAGTCTCTAGTGACTAGTAGTATTGTTTACAATGTTAATTTTCCAGACTTTAACAAACTCTGTTTTACACCGTCTCTGTGTTTCACTCGTTTGGTTCTCTTTTCGTTATTTTGGCCCTACACCCCCGCCTTAGGTTCCAGCGATATAATAGAATTTACAGGTCAAAAGTCGTTCTCTGAACTTTGTACGTCTCTTGTCCTTTAACACTAGACATCAGTCCTTTTCCCGAAGGGACCATCGAGTCGACCATTTCTTAGACGGACGTTACGTCCTCGGGGGTCTAGCTAAGGACCCTTCCCTTCAAGGGGACCTTTTCGCTATCCGATAGGTGAGGTTATAAGAACCCGAAGGGACCAAAGAGTGTACCACTTATTACACGGACATTACACCCTCTGGACCCAAACTAGGGGGACCTCCTCCCGTACCGTTGGGTGACGTCATAAGGACGGACCTCTTAGGGGTACCTGTCTCCTCGGACCGTCCAATATCGGGGACCCAAGCGTCAATCTGTACTGACTCGCTGACTCGTCGTCGTCGTCAGTCCTTTTCCCGTCTTTTGTCGTGGACTCACTCAGATCTCCATCTTAAATCTTCTTTCTCTGACGTTTCATCGAAAATGTTTATATAAGTTCCTTGATTTCTTCGGTTTAATTTTCTTAATTTCATACTACTGTTACTCTAAAAATTGATCTCTTATATTCTCTTTAACGTTTCTCTACTTTTCAACATCTCACTTTTTTATGTCATTGATGTTGTTTTTCAGTGTTTCCTAAGTTTTCGTACAAACTCCTCCGTATTCTTTCTTTTTTGAATTTGTCCCCTAGTTATCTTTACCATGTTATAATTCTTGTCTTTCTTTTCTTACCCCTTACTTGTCTCTGGATTTCGGATGGTAGTTCTTGTGATTGACTACACGTTTAGTTCCAGGGTCTCCCTCTACTCTCTCTTTTTCCTTATCTGATAAAAACTTCTTTATTACCGGTTTTTTAAGGGTTTGAACTACTGTTTGAATTAGGTGTTTTGCCGATTTCCAAAGGTTGTCTGTTTTTCTCGATGTAGATCCTTGTAGTACCTGTTTACCGACTTTACGGTTGTATTTGTATTTTAGAACTTTCTGTGTTCTTTTTTCTTTACTGTATAGTGTCTCTCGAGTCCTTTTCCTACTGCATAAATCTTATAACCCGTATTTTTTTCAGTTGACTCTTAGAATATAGGTCGTCCTAAAGGAAAGTCTGTACTTCTACATCTTTTCTATAAGTGTCTATTCGTTCCCGACTCTATTGAGTGACGATCGTCTGGACGGGATCTTCTTTAAAATAGATTTCTTTCAGAAAACCGACTTTCCTTTAATGTGGTCTACCATTGAATTTAGGTGTTCTTCTTTATATCACGGTCTTTTCTATTTATATATCCTATTATATATTTTTGACACATTTATATAAAAAAGAAGTTGATTGTCATTTCGAGTGTCATATTTTATTCATTACGTGTAGAGATAACAACCTAAATATTCTCTACATTTTTATGCTGTCATCATTGTGTTCCTATACCTTTCTTTACATCGGTATAACGTGGTTTCAAAGGGAGAATTTTTTGATCTTTGTCTTGTCGTTAGATTTGGGTTTCGTTCGTCTAAGGTAATGGACCTCTTCAAATCTTTTTCGTTTAAATGTCTCTGTCTTTCGTCGAATCACCGATGGACCCCATATTTCCGTCCTTGTTTGTTCTTAACTGATGTTTATCGGATTCCCCAGTAAGACTACACTATGTTTTATCGGATTTTGACCTAGTTTTACTACTGACACATCGAGATAGTCAAGTCAAGTCAGCGAGTTAGCACAGGCTGAGAAACGTTGGGGCACTTAGCGTCGTGCGGTCCGGAGGGGTAGTGGTCGAGGGTCTCAAGTGAGTTTGAGTGCAGGTAGCTCAGTCACTACGGTAGAGTAGGAGACAGCAGGCGAAGAGGAGGACGGGGGTTAGGGAGGGTCGTAGTGTCAGAAAAGGTTACTCAGTTGAGAAGCGTACTCCACCGGTTTTATGACCTCGAAGTCGAAATCGCAGTAAGGAAGGTTTCTTGTGGGTCCCGACTAGAAATCTTACCTGACCAACCTAGAGGAACGTCAGGTTCTCTGAGAGTTCNGCGTCAGGTTCCCTGAGAGTTCTCAGAAGAGGTTGTGGTGTCAAGTTTTCGTAGTCAAGAAGTCCCGAGTCGAAAGAAGTGTCAGGTTGAGAGTGTAGGTATGTACTGGCGACCTTTTTGGTATCGGAACNTACTGGTGACCTTTTTGGTATCGGAACTGATCTACCTGGAAACAACCGTTTCATTACAGAGACGAAAACTTATACGATAGATCCAACCAGTATTGAAAGGAAGCTTCCTCATTCGTAGAAAAATTAAAGTACCGACGTTAGTGGTAGACGTCACTAAAACCTCGGGGGGTTTTATTTCAGACTGGGACAAAGGTGACAAAGGGGTAGATAAAGGGTACTTCACTACCCTGGTCTACGGTACTAGAAGCAAAAGACTTACAACTCGAAATTCGGTTGAAAAAGTGAGAGGAGAAAGTGAAAATAGTTCTCCGAAAAATCAAGGAGAAGTGAAAGACGGTATTCCCACCACAGTAGACTTATAGACTCCACTAACTATAAAGAGGATCGTTAGAACTAAGGTCAAACACGAAGAAGGTCGGGTCGTAAAGAGTACTACATAAGACGTATATTGAGATATCCCCATGAAATTTTAGAGTCCGTTTTCATTACTTAAATTAACATACGTTACATATGGAGTTATTTCGATAATTTTACATTTAATNNTAGTTCTCCGAAAAATCAAGGAGAAGTGAAAGACGGTATTCCCACCACAGTAGACTTATAGACTCCACTAACTATAAAGAGGATCGTTAGAACTAAGGTCAAACACGAAGAAGGTCGGGTCGTAAAGAGTACTACATAAGACGTATATTGAGATATCCCCATGAAATTTTAGAGTCCGTTTTCATTACTTAAATTAACATACGTTACATATGGAGTTATTTCGATAATTTTACATTTAATAAACTGACCATGACCTTTTTATACGTACTCTTAACGTGTTTATTTACTTTTAGACACAATGATTTGACTTCTTAGTGTCCGTCTCTGAATTTTTATTTCTTTAAGTGAACTAGGAAAGAAATGTTAAAATATCAGTTATTTTATAGTAGATCAAAGTAGGTAATCTTTACTTTATGAATTGGATAAACCGACAACAGAAAACAGAATTGATAAATTTCTAAAAAAAAATTACAGTCATATTTATGTAGAACTGAAAGGAGATTTCGTTCTATGAGAAAAAAAGTTCATCTTTTTGTAATTCTAACGTTGTTTAATACTGTTAAAACCGGTTCTTAGATATTTGTAGATCTATAACGGTCTACTACGTTTATATATAAGACGTTATTTTACGGAACACTAGACCTAAGATGACTCGTTTAAAGGTTATATTTTATTGGATTCAGTAAGTAGGACTTCGGACTTTTGTCTGATAGATCTAGGGTTTATTAGTAGAGAACAGGTGCCCCAGCGATTCTCAGTCTGTGTTGACTCGCTGAAGTGAAAGTGAAAAGTGAAAGTACGTGACCTCTTCCTTTACCGTTGGGTGAGGTCACAAGAACGGACCTCTCAGGGTTCCTGTCTCCTCGGACCACCCGAAGGTAGATACCCCAGCGTGTCTCAGCCTGTGTTGACTTCACTGAATCGTCGTCGTCGCCGTCGTTCTATAAAAATCAACATTTATTTAGATACAATCTAGTTCGATAGTTTTTACCTTTTTAGACTTGGTAATAATTCCCTATACCCCTTCAACTTAAAAAGAACCTTTTAATTCTCAAGACTCTTTTGTTTTAGATTAAAAGTAATTATATTTCGAGAGGTAAAGATTCAGACTATCTTTTTTTTGATTTCAGTACATAATTATGTTCCTTACAAAGAACGTCCTTCACTTTTTAGAATCTATGAAATGGGGTTCCCAGTCTCTTATACTTACCTTGTCAGATTTAGTACACAATTTCAAAGTACTTCCTCACTAGTCTTTTTTTTTACAGGTATATACCCATTTACAGGACTTACCCTGTTACTACTTTTCTTCGACATTATCACATCTACTTGAATATGTTTACTAAAGTTTTTTAAATAAACCAAGAAGGGACTAAGGATTAAGAACTTCTAAGAGTGATATCATTCTTGGACAGTCAGTGGGAAAGTTTTCCCTTAAGTAGGGTGGAGTTAATTCTACGAAGGTCTGTGAAAAGTACATATGAAGATCTCCGTTATAGGCTTCAGTCATCACGAAGACTAGAAAGTACTGTACCTAGTTTGTGTTTGATCTGTTTGTATATCTGTCCGTCATTTCATTAGAACATCTTTTTAACTAAAAAACGAGAAGTGAAAACATTATACATTTACCATACATTATTAAATCCTATAGCGAGTCAGTCAGGTCCTCCCTTCCTGTTTCAAAAGAATAAGACGTCGACGACTTGTTTTTGTCGATTTTGACACGATTAGATCATGTGACCGTAAAAGAAACGACTGGATTTAATGTTTCGTGAACGAAGTTCTGCTAGTTCGTCTGATTAAAATTTGTGGTTAATGCAGATTGTGTATTATATCAATCAATAAGTCTTTCTCGTCACATCTGTGTAGTTTGACCGTATCAGATTAAAGTCTCTTTAATCGACCGTGTACCGAAAGTCTTCAGAAACTTTTTAGTGGACCAGTTACTAAACTCAGTTATAAAAATCTAAGTTTTTACATAGGAAATACTAGTGAAAGGATTAAAATAGAAGAAATTTAACGAAAGTGAAGTAGAATGGTTTATTCAAAAGGAAATGTTGTTTTTGACGTTTGAAAGATTAATTTAAGTTTCATAGATGAAGAAAGTCTTCGTGACTCTTTAGTTCAATTCTTTAAATCGTTAAGTGGCTTTACAATATGTTTTAATTTTACTAAATGTTCCTGTCTCCCTTGTGAGTCTTTGTCATTTAATCGAAGAATTCCTTTGAATTCAACAAAAAAAAAAATTCCCTGATGAAATCGTAAATCGACCAATGGACGAAACAATTTTTACGATTTTTCTTAACCACTTAGAAAAATTAGTTGTAAATAAACATGTTTCCTGTATTCGTTACATGTTAAAAGAACCCGAGGTTTTAGTGACACCTGCCACTGATGTCGGTATTTTAATTTTCTATAAACGAGGAACCTTCTTTTCGATGCTGTTTAGATCTGTCGTATAATTTTTCGTCTCTGTAGTGAAACAACTGTTTCCAGACTTGTCAGTTTGGATAGCAAAAAGGTCATCAGTACATGTCTACACTCTCGACTTGGTATTTCTTCTTACTCTTGGATTCTTCACCACGAAAACTCCACACGACGGTGTCTTCTGAGAAATCTCAGGGAACCTGTCGTTCCTCTAGTTGGGTCAGTTGGGATTTCCTTTAGTTGGGACTTATTAGTTACCTTACTGACTACGATTTGAAGGTTATGAAACCAGTGGACTAGACTTCTCGGTTGAGTAGTCTTTTCTGGCTCCCGTCTTCCTCTTCCCCCGTTGTCTCCTACTCTACCTACCTCAGTGGTTGAGTTACCTGTACTCCAACTCGTTGCGGTTCTCTATCACTTCCTATGTCTTCGGATCGTTGGGACGTCAGGCACCTCAACGTCTCAGCCTGTGTTGAATTGTTGACTTGTTGTTGTTTATGTGTTACATAAAAATCGTTTGAAATTTTGTTTGTAGTTATGTGTATACCATACTGATGTGACCCCATATAAGTACTAAGAGTCTTTTTTTATCAGGTAAATTTATGTTATGGTTTCTGTATCGAGACTACCACCGTTTTAGTCTGTGTAGTGGTACCGATGTCAAAACAAGACTACATACTTCGTAAAAGATTGATTAGAAAGGAAGGATAAGAGAGGGTTAACCCGGTTACTAGGAATTTAAAATACCAAATCTACAACACTCCAAATTAAGACACAGTGGAACCGATCCGGGGTCATAGGTCCATAAGCCAGTTTGCACAGACCTATAACCCGAAGGGACTATTGAGTCGACCAGTTCTTAGATGGACGTTACGTCCTCTGGGGCCAAACTAAGGACCCAACCCTTCTAGACGACCTCTTCCCTATCCGATGCGTGAGGTCATAAGAACCTTCGACGATATAAAAAACTACGCTAATTGTGTCTTTTGTCTAAAAGGAGGTATTACACTTATCCGGAGAAGGGTAGTTAACTCCCTGAAATCTTTTTCTGAACGGGGTTCCTTCTCCCTTAAGACGGTTCACTGACGGAACTTTGAATTTAACGTTACAATTAAGAAGGGACCCAGAGGTCTGAAGACCGGTCGGGACGTCTGAACGGTCGGAGTCCAAGAAGTTTATTTATTGAACTATGTATCTAATATAGATCTATGTAAATCATAAGAAATTCAAGATAAAGAAACCTCGTAAGACTGATGATGTCTAAATATTACGAAAAAATTAAAATTGCCACCAATTTATGATGACTTTCCAGAAATTATGTCTTTACTAATTGAGGAGGTACCTTACGGTAAACTTTATTTTGACGATAATTTTAAGTATTAAGAGGACCAACTATTCTCCTGTCCCTTTTGGCTTCCGTCTTTCGACCAGAAAAGAAGGTAAAGGAGACAAAGAGATAACGTTTGTGACTACGTTGTCATTGACACTTCGTCTTCTGATGATGTTTTAAAATTCGTTGCGTCGACTGGGGGCGGGATACAGTCTCTCTCGATCGATAAAAAGGTCACCTTCCTTTGTCCAAGTCTATTCGTTTCTGTTCAGACCTTCCAGTGTTTTAGTAGCCTACCCTTTCGGTCTTTATCTTTACGGGGAGGACACAGACTCTACATGAGTAGTCAACCTTAGTAAGAGGCTCAAAAACCATGTAAATACACACACACATAACGTAACTCTTTTTTCGACTCTTCTTGAATGGGTAGGAATGTAAGATTACGTTTGACAGTAGTTCTTGATGTTAGTAATGCGTTAAAGAATGAACAAGTGCTGGAGATAAAGAAAAAGGAATGAAGTTTATTGAATTGTAACAGACAAAGGGGATCTTGACACTGTCGACAGATACCTGGGACGGAATCAGAAAGGTATCAGTTTTACTTGTCGGTCCGTGTTACAGTTCTTCATTTTAGTGTCCGAAGTGAAACTACGGTGTCCTTCACAACCTGTCTCTCAGTCCGGGTCCGAGAACGTCTGACCTCTCCTGTCCTTAAAACGGGTCGCATCTCTTATCTTTCTTCATACGCCTACCTCTATCCCCTAACCGTCCATCTAAATCCCTTCTTTTAGACCATGTTGAGAACGGAGTCATTATCTTTTTTTTTCTCTCTCTCTGTCTCTCTTACCATAAGTTTCTTTACCCTGATTGTGTTAAGTCACTATTTCCGTGTTTACTGATCCGCCCACTAGTTCGACCTCGAAGGAAGTCCTCCCGTCACTACGTCTACACTTACGCGACAACATGGACAAGGAGAATGTCCTCATCTTAGTCCCTCGTGGTGACAACCGACCTTTGATCTCCGACCTTTGGTGTCGACAGGAACCCTTAGGTACCCCGTAACCAAGGTCCTACGGGGTTCCCATGGTTTTAGACCTTCGGTGTCCGTGGTTCCCGTCTGACATTGACTCTCCTGTCGTGATATCAGATCCACTTTTTCTCTCTGAATTCAGAATCCCTTTTCCATCATTCCGATCTCCCTTGCCCACCTAGACTAGTTGGTACGTCCTCCGTTTTAGTCGTCCTAGATGACTTATAAGACTTACACCTCTTCTATCTAAAACCGTACTTCGTACTAGACTTCTAGACTCGACTCAATCTCTTCCCTCTACTTTGTGTCTAGAGCCCCTCTCCTCTTACCTCCTCCCTCTACCATTGTACTATTTACGTTTCAAAAATACCCTATAAGTGTTCCTTTACAAGTAAGTAAATGACTTCTACCTTCGAGTGTTTTCTTCAGCTCTGTCATTAAACTCGTAGTCACGACGAGTTCATCAATTTCGGTGTCAGTAAGTATTTTGTCGAGTCCGTTTCTTGGTAAAAATTCACCTTACCAAACAACTCAAAAAGAGCAGAAAAAAAAAATTAGTCGTAGTAGATGGATTAGAACGAAATCTTAAATCACTGTGACTCTTGATTAAGGTCAAAACACAAAGACCTGTCCTTTTACTTCGTTTCGAACCCAAGAACGATAAGTCAACGAGTCAGTACAGACTGAGAAACGTCAGGGTACCTGACGTCGTACAGTCCGAAGGGACAGGAAGTGAGGACCTCAAGAATAGAGAGGATCTTTTTACACCTACCATCTTAACGACGACGACGATTCAGTGAAGTCAGATCCCCCGGATTACTTCTTTCCACTTTTACATTGAGATTCCTATGTGAAAAATAAAGGATAGGGGTAAGAGACGAAGAGATAAAGGGTTAAGATAACACACAGTTATACGTACAT
Source organism: Capra ibex (assembly GCA_006410555.1). NCBI lineage: Eukaryota > Metazoa > Chordata > Mammalia > Artiodactyla > Bovidae > Capra > Capra ibex. Next base: position 36,711,868 of record SJYO01013871.1, read on the forward strand.
ATAAAAAAAGAGAGAGAGTTTAGATTCGTACGAACACTATAGGTGGACCTTTTTTTACTTTTTTTATTTCTTTTGTGAATAGAGGGGAAGGTAGAAGACTTCCTTTATTAGTTGATTAAGGTAAATTATTACGTAATGGGTTATTAGTTGATCATATGAAAAATCCGTGTTTATTGTTGTATTGTCGCGTGTGTGTGTGTGTTAGTTCGAGTGATCTTTGTTTTGCTTGGGATGGAAGTTTCTACCTAGTCGTTGACAGTACAAGTAAGTAAGTTCTTGTCAAACAATATAATCCAAACGACGATCTGTGTCTCTGTGTTCGTACCTATTCTGACAGTCACAGGAATTTCTCAAATATCAGATTGTTCCCTTTGTCTGTTTTTCATTAAATTTATCTGAGACAATTCATGTTAAATATGCCGACTCACGTCACGTCCTCATACCTCCGTCCGTCTCTCTCTTCACATTCCTTTGGGGTACTGGAGATGACGTGTTTTCGTGCCGTGATTCGAACGTAAACCCGAAGGGAGTGCCGAGTCTATCATTTCTTAGACGGACGTTACGTCTTCTGGACCCAAGTTAGGGACTCAGGCTAGGGACCTAGCCCTTCTAAGAGGACCTCCTCCCGTGACCGTTGGGTGAGGTCATAAGAACGGACCCCTTAGGGGTTCCTGTCTCCTCGGACCGTCCAACGTCAAGTATCTCAGCGTCTCAGTCTGTACTGACTCGCTGATTCGTGACGTGACGTGTCGTGTTCGAACGTAAATTCGTAGTACCGAAATTCTTGAACGTAAAAGGGTGGATAGGTACATTATAAATAATTCCGTTTAGTACAGTATACGTAAACACTAAATTTGTCTGTTGAGAGTTGGGTGTTTCTGACCCTACTGAGTTTGGTGTAGAGTGGAGGCTACAATAGTAGTAGAGGACGAGATAAAGTGGTGACGAGATTCCCAAAAATTAGTGGGGACATTGAAGATCAAAATTAATAAGTCAGACATTAGTAACAGACAATTTTGATCCGAAACATGTAGATAAAGTCGATCTTGTCTTTTTACGTCTTCTAATGTTCACGTACTCCGAAAGTGTGTCTCGTTTATAAAACCATATACGCTAATTGGACTCCGTTTTACCGTTTCGGTCATTTTAGGATAAATAAAGACTTAGGAGAAGGAGGAGGAGACAAGAAACTCTCTCGGGAGAAGTACATGTCCCCCGACATAAACTCGAACCCGACGAGGTTCTGGAACTAGTAGGTTGAGCCTAATTTCACGAGGACAAAATTGTAGGATGTACTTCTGTCTGTGTACTTGTCCATAATTTAGAATTGGACTTCATTACGTAGAGAGATTTCCACCCTAAAAATTCTGGTCCAACGATAAGAGTCCATGTCTTTTATTAGAGAAAGAAATTTAGTGTGGTCTCGTGTGTTACGATTGGTCGACCTTTAGTTGTTACATGAGTTGACGGTATACTAGGTTAGTAGGGTGAGGACCAGTATATAGACCCGTTTTGAAAATTAAGTTTTTTTTGTGTACGTAGGGGATACAGGTTCCGTCGTGACAGGTGTTGTCGGTTCTGTACCATTGTTGGATTTACGGGTGACTGTTCTACTTATTTCTACACCATGTATTTGTGTTACCTTATAATGAGTCGGTTATTTTTTACTTTGTTAAGGTAAACGTCGATACCTGGATCTCTAATAGCGTGATACGTTTCAGTCAGTCTTTCCATGGTATCCTATACTGAATGTGTACCTTAAATTTTATACTGTGTTTACTTGAATAAATTCTTTGTCTTTGTCAGAGTGTCTGCGTCTCTTGTCTGAACCTACCCGGTCCCTAGGGACACGAGGATCTCGACTCAGGACTTCTTTGTCTGACCCGCTCGCCTCCGTCACCCTGTGCAGTAACCATTTCCATGTCTAGTTTCTTTCGTGTATATGTACATACTTTATCCTTGTATTGCGTGTACTAACACCGACCGACCTCGTGTGTTCTCGCATATCCTCAGTCAGTCTTTTCTTGGACGACTGCCCAGGGTGCGGTACGAGTTCTCCAGTCGAGGTTGGACAAATCATGTCTGTCATCCCGTGATGGGCCTTTTGAAGTAGTCCTCTGTCCATGTACACGTAAAACCGTTTTAGTGAGATTCTTATTCCGATTTTTAACTAATTTCCCCTTTTCATTTATTTTACCGGTGTCATTGTTAGATTCCCCCGTCCTACGTCCGGCCTGTCTGTTTGCGTCCTTGTTCCTGTTTGTCGCTACTACCCGTCCTTTCCGGTCTGGTCTTCGTGTTAGTCGGTTGTCCCGATTACAAGGTCCCCGTTACCCTCACTCTTTTATTCCACTCCTTTACCCTCCTTGGGTTCATCGGAGGGTCACAAGATGAACCCACGTTTTCCTTAGGTTCCTGGATCCTCACTTCACATGGGTCCTTGGAGTACGGAGGGGACTACTGTGTGTCGCGGTGGACGTCCGGTCAGAACCCTAGTGACGTAGTCGTACGTACCCGTACCCGTGCGCGTGCATATATTTGTGTCAACTAGTCAGAGGGAGAGGTAAGGAGAACACATATAGAAGAGAAAAAGGGTTCAGAGAGATTGTGTGTGAGACATTAGAAGATAAATAGGAAAAGGATACATCGTACTAATGAGAAAAAAAAAAGAAGTCAAAGAAAGGGTAGTGGGACGGGTAAGTTTCTTGCCTATCTTGGAGAGATCTAGTCGTAAAGAACGTGTAGACCCCTCATATTTTCAGTCACATTTAGGGACTGAATTGTGTAAGTAGAACAGTTTGGTCACCTTCATTTTTCCTTGTTTAAACATTCGTTTCCATTTATAAGACAAACTCTATGCAACAAGGTCCATTCGTTATTAACCTTAGAGTTTTTTTTTTTTTTTTTTGGTTTGTTTTTTTTGGTGTGTGAAAATTTCATAAATTGTTACATTCAGTTCCTTTTAAAGTTCTTTTATAAAGTTTATTATAAACTGAGGTTTGCAAGTTTCTGTGGGAAAAGAATGTTTTCACTTTGCCAGTTGGGATTCTTTACTGGATCCCCTCGCTGAAACTTTATCCCTTTGAGATTTTATATTGATATTAGTATATTCGATATTTTTATTTATATACCTTGTCTCATAAATCCTTCGTCTTTCTGACGATTTCCTTTTGTGCCACTCCAACGGGTGACTGATGAAGTCTGGTGATAGGTCTTCTGTTGTCTCACTACGAATGTTTAAGTTGTGTGTGTGTGCTTCTCTTTCATTTATACTAAACCGTAAATGTGAGACGGTTCTTCCGTACATTCATTTTTTCGTTGTATGTTTATACAAAGTTATACGTTTGTATAAATCATTATGAAAAGGGCACTCGTAAATGTTAGTTTTGACGATGTCGGTAGGTTCTCTACTTGCCTTTTGACACCGTTGTCTGACCGTCACTTGTAACTTCGATGAGTTTTCTCATTGACTCTGACTTTGTTTACGTCCTAATCCTAATATCTTCTGTGACTTTTATGATAACGGTTTCAAGTCTCTTTCTATTTTTACCCTACGTCCAATTTCTAAGAGTAAAGGAAAGGAAATCTCGAGTCCCTATACAGTAAACTTAGACTATTTAGTTTGACACCACTGAAGTTCACATAAATGGTCATTTCTCTTTTTACAGTCCTTTGTCTTAGTTCATTGTTCTTTTTATCAATTTTACATTCTTTATCTTTTATGTCACTAAAATTATAACCAAGTATAATACCGTATTTCTTATGATAAACTTTATTATACCCATCTTACGTTTACACATGAAAGTTATATTGATCAGCTAACCTTTATTTCTTGTCCTTTATATATTGAAAACTAATAATTATTTTTAAGTAGTTTTTTATCGTGAAAAAAAGATCATTACATCTCCCGAATTATGAAAAGTTTGGTTGTTGAAGACGTATTAAAGGTCTCTTCTTTAAACTAGGTAATAAGACCCTCTTTCAAGTCTTTAATTTAACACAAATTCACGAAGTATTAATACTCGAGAAAAATAGTCTATATTAAAATAGTATTGTATGGTTATAAAAGGTATTGTAACGGGTGGTTAGGTACGTAGAGTTTACATAGAAATTTCTTTATAATTATTTACCTACGGTTATTCCTTGGTTTCCTTCAATGTCTTACTGTAAGATTCTGTATGTCGTCTTAGACCTCATCATAATTGCGGGTTTAAATTTAGGATAACTATGAAAAGTCGGTCAGACTCAAAGTTGTTTTTCAAAATAATGGTCGGAAGTCAGTCGACAATTGGTTTGTATAGTTTTAGGAGTAAACGAGTCATGGGAAAGTATCGTTATACGTTAAGATCTTAAGTCGGCAGGGGAAACACTAGATATGCACATCCATAAAGTCTGACTCTAGTTTGTTAGGTTCTGGTTTTTCGACTGAAGAAGTAAGATTCTCGTTTAATAAAAGATTCGTAATAAATAATCTCGGGGGTCCTAGCTAAACTACGTTATAATGTAAATTTCTTTCGTTACCTCGTCATTAAGAGAAAAATGACATTCGCAGTATGATCGAACATCTACGGTACTCACTTTCGTCAAAAAAACAGGGAAGGGACAAACGGGCAAAGACAGGGGTAGAATTGGAACGGACCTTTTAGGGTACCTGTCTCCTCAGACCATCTGATGTGAGGTACCCCAGCGTTTTTCAACCTGTACCGACTCGTTGGTTCGTATATATGATTTGAATTTTCTTACAACAATATCTTTATTAACTTTGGGTGAGGACTGAATGCGGAAGGACTTACGTGTGGTACTGAACAGACAGGACAACCAAGAAAAGGATCTATTTTTCATCATTCTTATTTCCTAATTCGTCAAGTTTTTACCGATACGGATTGTCGGGCGATTCAGTAAGACGTCCATCTAGTGTGTCCACTCTTTTGCAGACTTCTCTCAGTTGGTCAGACGACCCGAGTCACCTCTTCCTACGTCTTGGGTTGGAGGATCGACCTACTTAGCAACTCTAAGAGGGGAGGGACAAAGGTAAAGAGGGAAATTTTTGACGGTACCGTCTCGTCGAAGTCTCCACCAGACACCTGTACTCAGGTGGAAGAGACGTCTAGAGGTCGAAAAGAATGATTTCGTAGAAAAAAGGATGACTGTAAACGAGAACTTAATGACCGAACACTCACCACTCGTCGGTTTGGACACAAGTTACTGTACTCCTGTTCCGAAGACTGAGAGGTGTGGGTCGGAGCGGGGTCCGTGTCGTGGACCGTACATTATCCTAGAGTCTTACATAGCCAGGGTTCAGGTTCCGACTTCTTCTTCGTTGTCGTATATTAGGAAATCTAATTTAATACTGAACTTTCAACTTAAGTAGTATACTCCCGAAAAAAGTTTGTCGTTTGGGAATAAAGGTAAATTATAAATACTCATATATACTCGGGATGACTAAGATTGATATGTTTTGGTTGTAAAAGAGTAGTCAAACTTAAGTTAAATATTTACAATTATCTGTAAACCGTTTGTATTAAAAGTAAATATTATGTGAATATGTGTCTCTTTAGTCATCTAGGATTTCGTTCTTTTTGGAAGATCTTCTCATACTTTTGTTTACTTTTTGTGTCTTAGTATAGACTAGTATCTTTTATATTTTATCGATGTGTTTTGGTAGGGTTCGTATTTCTTGTGACCCGTATATATTACCGTAATAAAGTTATTCTGATACACCAGGTTCCGTTATTGGTCGACAATTATAGTGACTCGAGAGGATACGTTGAATTAATAAAAAGTCATATAGATCATTAATGTCGACCGTACGTAAGCTCAAGGTATAGAACGATAGAAGATAGAGTTCTCGAAAGTTGTTCTAATGTGAAAGGGACCAAATTTTGGTATTGAGGAAATAACCTTAGGTTCATAGTTCTCGACTTAAGATACAGAAAGAGGGAGTCGAAAAGGGAGTACATCTGAATACGACAATCTTTACCAATGAACTTAAAGTCATCTGTGGCTTCACTACATAGGAAGGGTGTTAGAGTCATCTATCCTTGAGATGTCAAGGGTAGACTCCTGACACTAGAAGCAGTAGCGAATACTTTCTTATAAGTGGTTGAATCCTTCAGAATCAAAATCGGTTCTATCATAGTTGTCCTTTGAAAAGTTCAGTCTTCTCATTTACCTGAAAACAGAAGTTTCACATTAGTTCGTCCTGGGGTGTCCAGGAGAGGTCCCTTCCAGGATGAGGGGTAGGAGAGACTTCATGGGTCCATTGTTTTATACTACGTATAAAGGACTCAACAAACGTATACGATAATTATTTTGAGGGTGGTTTACCTTCTTATTGTGTAGGGGAGACTTCAGACTGGTTTGGTCCTTTATGAACGTTATCGAGTAGTAGAAAAGTGAAATGGTAGTTGGCTAGCCTCTTAACGCGTACTCGACTAGTGTATAGGACCTGCGGGGAAAGAACGGAGTGGAACTTTTTACATAACGTCTTTGGGTGTCTCCTCAAGTCCGAAAGACTTGTGCTCGACAGGGATGGAGAAACGTAACGTGGGACGTACGTTATTTGCGACGCGAAAGGAAGTCGTGTTGGGCTACAGTCACCTAACCGAAATGAAGTCCACTCCGTTGGGTTCAAAACCAAGTCATTGTTTCCCTTTCAAAGTGTTGTATCAGTCCCAAATAGACTGTCTTCTAAGTGTCGTGAACCGGTCATTAAGAATCAATCGTTGTAAAGAGAGGAAATCAGGAGTCACCTGTACTTTGTTTAAAATAAATTGTCTAAGGAGTTCACGAATGACCTGTGTTTCTTGACAGGACCCAAAAAATCCACAGACCTCGGACCGTACACGAAACCTCGTGACTGTTCTAGTTGCATGTTGGTAGGTCTCACGAATTTTATGATAAAGAAGTCATTGTCAATTGAATCTAAAGAATGACGAATCCAGTAAATTTCACTCGTATCGAAATAAAAAACAAACAAAAACTGACACGGTGAACCGAATTGGGGACCTCTTCCTTTACCGTTGGGTGAGGTCATAGGAACGGACCTCTTAGAGTACCTGACTCCTGCCTCCTCGGATCACCCGACGTCAGGTAACCCAGTGTTTCTCAGCCCGTGGTGACTCACTGATTGTGAATGTGTGAACCGAATTACCTAGAATCAGTGGGTCGATCCCTAACTTAGGTCCGGGAACCGTCACTTTAGTTGTTCAGGATTGGTGACCTGGTGGTCCCTTAAGGGTTTCATTCATACTCAAACTATCTCGAAAGACTAAGGTATAACCCTCCTTGATCAGGGAAGGATTGACACACACATACGCACACGTCTGTACACGAGTCAGTACAGACTAAGAAACGTTGGGGTACCTGACATCGGGAGGTCCGAGGACAGGTACACTAAAAGGTTCGTTCTTGTGACCTCACCCAACGGTAAAGGATGAGGTCACCTAGAAGGACTGAGTCCCTAGTTTGGGGACAGAGTACACAGAGAAAGTAATCGTCCGTTAAGAAATGGTGACACGGTGGGCGCTTCGGGGGTTGTATTGCTGGGAAGTTTCCAGACCTGAAAAAGGTACCTTGGGTGTGTAAAGTTCTTAAAACCTCGTGTTAAGACCTACAAACAAAAAGAAAGAGGTGTGTGTGTACACACACACATATACGTCTCAAGTCCGTACTACGAACGTAAACATTGATAATGAGGGAAGTCTATACTTATATCTTCTTCGTTTCCTTTCCACTTACTACACAAGACAGAAATCGTTAAACCTTTCTAGTAAATGATGGTAAGATTAGTAGAGTTCTTCTTAGTTCAAGTCTTATCTGTTCTTGACCGTATAAGGAGATTGGAGTAATAAGGGTCTGAGACTCGATTAAAAAAAGTCGTTTCTGTAACGAACTTTTACAGTTCATAAATATTTTTCGAGATTTTGGGAAATCAGTAACCGGTACG